>CM010927.2:225388838-225638167 GCA_002915635.3 Ambystoma mexicanum
ATCAGAGCAGTAGCTGTGGACTGGATGTCCTTAGCGTCATTGTAGCCTAGGTTGAAGTCCCCTAATACTATTGTTTGGGAGGTGCTTTTTAGGTTGTTGGATAGGGTTGTAGAGAGATCCTCAGTGAAGGTTCCAATAGGGCCTGGAGGTCTATAGATAAGGATGAGGTTTAATGTTTGGGAGCTAGCGGTGGCAATTTTGACCGCGATATAATAATAATAGGGGTTGTGGTAATTCTCATGTCAAGACTGAGCTTGTCTATGATAGCTAGACCTCCACCTCGAGAGGTGTGTCTGTCAGCTCGTAAGATGGTATAATTGTCGGGAACTGCTAATGATAGGGCAGGGATTGCCGCATCATGAAGCCACAATTCTGAGATAGCCAGGAAATCGAAGTTGTCTGCGAGAATGATATCTGAGATCTCTGTTGCGTGTGCGACTAGAGACCTAGCGTTTATGAGTGCACCTTTGAGATGAAGTTTGACTTTCAGATTTGGGATTCGTGGTACTGAGACTAGCTATGGTGGTGGGTTTGGAACAGTTTTGTGTGAGTTTTTTGGGATTACTATATTTCCTAGTGTACTCTGCAGTTGGCTTTGACAGTAGGTGTTTTTTTTCAGGAGATTAAGTTGTTCAATTTTCTTAGCTGGTAGTTCGTGCAATTTAGGTAGGCGTGCGCGAAGTTTAAGGTTTCTGGCTGCGGTACTACAAGGCATTTGTAAAATAGTATCTTCCTGATATTGGTTCACCATAGGTCCTATGATTTGTTGTGATACAGGCATAGTGAGGTAGGAGAGGTGAGTAGGGTGTGACCTGGTGCTGTGGGACAATATGATAGCTTTAGTAGCTAGGCTAAGTGATAATGCTACTAATATGATGGAGGAGGCGATGAAGCGAGGTAGCTTAGCTATCCTATAGTGGGCAGCGATAGTTTGTTTACCTAGATTTAGGGAGTACATGCTAACTGGCTAAAGACAAGCAGCCTGGATGCGACAAACAAGCCAGGTGCAGTTTGGATAGCAGGTGCCCTTAAGATTGCTTAGTGCAGGCAGGCTAGATGCGCCTGACTGGCTAGGTACAATATTGAGATATTTCAGTATATTTTAAGAAGGCTAGGTATTGGCGGGCTAGCTGTGGCTAGCAGGCATTGAAAGGTATTAAGGTGGCAGGATATAGATAGGCTAGGTGTCGTTTCACAGTATACAGCAGTCTGAGTGCAACTAGATTCAAATATCAGGCACATCAGAGAATGCAGTGCAAAATACATTGCAGCTAGATTCAGATATCAGGCAAAATACAGCGCAGCTAGATGCAACTATCAGGCACATCAGGGACTGCAGTGCAAAATGTAGCGCAGCTAGAAGCAAATATCAGGCACATTAGGGAATGCAGTGCAAAATACAACGCAGCTAGATTCAGATATCAGGCACATCAGGGAACGCAGTGCAAAATACAGCGCAGCTAGATTCAGATATTAGGCAAAATACAGCGCAGCTAGATGCAAATATCAGGCACATCAGGGACTGCAGTGCAAAATATAGCGCAGCTAGATGCAAATATCAGGCACATTAGGGAATGCAGTGCAAAATATAGCGCAGCTAGATTCAGATATCAGGCACATCAGGGAATGCAGTGCAAAATACAGCGCAGCTAGATTCAGATATCAGGCACATCAGGGAATGCAGTGCAAAATACAGCGCAGCTAGATTCAGATATCAGGCACACAATGACAAAGCAGTATGCACCAGGCTGAAATCAGGTTGTTAGTGCAAAAAGGCTAGGCAGTGTAGAGTTCAGTCAAGGTGGATGTACCACAGTGAACAGCTGAGGCATGGTGTGTCATAAACAAGGCAGAACAACCTAGGATAGGCTAAATGAACTTATCGCAGTATGCTTAAGCAATCACTTACATAGGATATGCTAAATGTACTTTCCACAGGGTGCGCAAAGACACTATCAGGTACGAATGCACTATTCACAGCTGGCACTGACTGTGAGGCAGTGTAAATGATATGAAACTGGTTCCAGGATGTAGTTTGTATAATGGTGATGTAAGAAGCGTTTTCTGAGCGAGGGCGAGCAGATAGCCACGAGGTAGGAATGACGGTTGCGAAGACTTCAAAGTTGCACAAAGTAGTTACCTTATGAGGCGTCCGGCTGTAGGGTTGTGTTGTGTCGCCCCGTGGCGAACCGGGGCAAACAGGGCCTTATTTCCAGTGGGCCTTCACTCACGGGGCCGGCTTCCGCCTGCCGGCGGATGTTCGGCGTGCTTTGCGCTGATCGGGGCCACGTTGCTAGGCAACAGTAAACAAAGCGCTAGGCCGCCATCTTAGAGGAGCCAGCTGTGGCAGGCCGGGCAGCAAGTGTGCCGAAGGACATATTGAGATGTCGGAAGACGATTCAGGTCTTCCTGGAGGCAGAAAGGGGGTCTGCTGTGATTGCGTGCAGATGATGCAAGCAGATCAGGCCGTGGTGATGGCTTCTTATTGCAGCCAGGTCGCGGGTCGTGTGGAGGTCTGGATGCGAGGTGTGTAAGAGGATTCAATCCCGCACTACAACTAAGTCAATGCCTAGTCTGGGATACTGAATGGAAACCCTTATTGATATATCTTTATGTCCAGTTCATGCGTTCTGGATGACTACCCCTACATAACACCCCTCTCTTGGAATCCTCCTGATCCCACTGAGCCAAGAAGTAGTTCTGTTTTGCAAGTTAAAAGGTTTATTTGAGAATTTAAACAATATAGATATATATCACGCTTTATAATAAATTAATAATTGAATATCACACTTAATCTGAGCAGTAATCTATAATGGATAGTCTGGCACTAGCACACTTGTGAATAGGAACAGAAGAATAAGGTGGTAGAGAATGCTTTATATAAGTTCAGATGGATGCAATGTTGAATGAAATGCAATACAGAAAATACTCAATATGATTTCAACAAAACAATGTAATCACTTTTCTCTGGCAATGCACTCCCCCCCCCCTTGATGCAATGCAAGGAAATGGAAGGAAAGCACACAGTTCTCAGAAATGCAATCAAATGTAATTCAGTTCACCCCAGCAGCTTAGACTACAGAAGTTTAAAACACAGGCCCAAAATGCTTTTATATGTGCTGGCAATGAAGTGAAAATGTGCTAAACTGATTTTAATTCCCTCTGAAGGTTCAGGTTGAGGATTAGTTGGTTTAAATGAGTTCAGGCTTACTATAGCAATGTTCTAGGAATGATTGGCAGGTTAAACGAATTTTTGTCAAATGAGACAAGGAAGCTGCTGTTTTCACACGTGGAGAAATTTGCAAATTGCGAGTGCGTTTTGTGGCAACAGTATACGGAGTAGGTTCGTTGAAAAGCCAAGATTCTAAGCTTTCAGAGGAAAGTTAAACCAAGTTCCTAGCCCAAACGGTTACGGATTTATGAACGATTAAATAAAGGTCGTTTTTCGGATTTGAAATGTTAAAAGTTCAAAGTGACAAGTGACAGTTTTGCAAAATGACAAGGTACAACTTCTAGGAGACAGTTCTGGTTAGATTAAAATAGATTGAATTATATTATTTTAACTAAGAGATTGGTTCTGCACAGTTCTACTAGGTACTCACAATATATTTTAAAAATAGGATGGGCCTCGCCACGGATCTGGTCAGGTTTTGGACTGGACTCCGGTTCAGCTCTCTGGTTCTGCTAACAGCGGTCTGGGTCAGCTCTACTCTGCTGGTCTGGTCTGGGTCTCTGAAGGTGGATAGATTGAAGTCTCTAGGTTGGCTCTCTGGAGGTTTGATGGAGGTAAAGTATGGATTTTTCCGGCAGAGCGTCCCGCAGCAGATGGAAATGAAGGTCCCTATCTCTCCTGACTGTCTGCTTTTATCTGTTTTTAAAATGGGTGTGTGTGCAGCATCACTAGCCAGCCCCTCTCTCAACTGCCCATTGGCCTAATTCTCCCCTCTCCCATGATTGGGGAAGGAACTGTGAGTCAGAGTGATGCTGTAGGTTTTATGGGTCAGAGGATCCTCCCCTGGTCAGTTTACACACAATCTATATTTTGACCCAAATGCATATTTCATAGCTACACAGTGGTTTGAAATTACATGCACCCCTCACATATCACAGGAGGTATACCCTGTCCAAATCTGCTCTTCCTGGGGGCTTGCATTCAGAAATGGCAACATTTGCACTTTTTAACTGATTTTGCAATTTCGGACATTAACCCAAATTTACACACATATGCGCAAGGAGTATGGACATTAATTGATGAAGTGTCAGATTTTTAACATGCATACATTTTAAGTAATACCCTCTTAACTGCTAGCTTGCCCCCAGATCATACCACCGGTTCTAAAAACCTCTTAAAATGTGGGCAGAAAATCACAAGAATTATGGTATCATTTATAAAAATTCACAAGTCCGCTCTATGAATGATCCATCTTTTTAGAGTTATGTTCTGGCCCCAAAGGGGTGTGGTTTCCCAGGTCACATGGTGTAGAAACCAGTTTATCCAGTTTCTGCCAAGCTCAGAGACCCTGCCCCTCCCAGCTTCTGCCAAGAGGAAGCTATTTTACGGCCACCCTAATAAACCATCTGCCTGGGCCCAGGACAGGCCTTTGTTCAACTCCCTGTAGCTGCTCCACCCCTAATCTAATCAGAGAGGTGACAACTCCTTTGGCAAGGGGAAGAGTGGCTGAGCAGGTTTTAACTCCTGTGGGGGTAGATGTCAGGCAGAATTCAGTTTCATTAAGCCAGGTTTCAGATAAAATGTCACTTTTTGTTCCCCAGTTTAAGTCAAGACAATTTTTACATATGCAGCTAGAATGCTGATTCTAAGTTCAAAACTATGACATTTCAACAGTGACAAACTATGTGACACTCAAAAGTAGGTCACTCATTTAATTTAAACATTTCGATTTTAGTGGTTTTAATCCAGTTTCAGTTAAGGCTGCTGACATGCACAAGCTCAGCCAGTTTTGTTATGAACATTGTTTTGGGCTCTTCATCTTTCCAGATTTTGTATGCACACAAAACTTCATTCTGCCAATGTCTGCTGGTGTTCAGTGAGATTTTTGGATATTCTGCAATGTTTGAAATAGGCATTTTGAGCTTGCATTCAGAGAAACAAGGTGATTTCAAAGGGCTTTTTAAGCTAACAGGCACTGCTGTTTTTCCTTGGCACACATTCCACTCATGCACCCTGGCCCATCACTGCTCGCACTGGTGGGTGGCAAGTTAGGCAACCATTTGTGTGCGCACAAACTGGCGGTTCTCCAGGATTCTGGCGCACATGTGGGCTTTTTGGCCATCTTGGATTTTCTAAGCCCACAGCACCAAATGTTGCAGCATAGATAGTCCAAACGTGGGTCAGGACACCCAACAAGCCCCCCCGCCCGACTGCACTTTGATTGAGTCGAGGGGAGTCGGGTGCAAGGATGTTTGACCCACGCGCTGGTATGTCCGCATCATCTTCTTCCAATTCCGTAGATGGCACAGTTCAGCATCTTTTCCTCCATCCAGTTGGATCGATCGGTTCTCCTCGCCGGTCCTGATGGGAATATTGGGCGGTACCCGGGCCCTCTGGTCTCTGCTCCCGTCTCCGGATCGTCCTCCTTGGCCAGTCTCGAGGTTTTCTTTCTCCTAGGACGACAAAGGAAGAGCGGCAATACCTATTCATAGACATTTTCCCCCACCATTGATATAGTGGGGTGGCATATAAATTTATAGTCAAAACATATGAACATGCACATTTCTTTTTGCATTCAAAAACGAAAACACCCACATTGAGAAACTCAGAATTTGATAGGCGATATGTAGGATATTTTAAGTTAGAACTGAATTAATCTGAGACAGTACCCTCTAGGATTCCAGAGGATTCCTCCAGTTGTTGCAGAGTGTGCCTGGGATGGCAACACTTCAACTGGTTTATGTGGACCCACTTGTCTTCCCCCTCTGCCAAACCGCCTTTGGGGATGCGGATCTTGTAGGCCACAGGGGAGATCTTGTCTATAATTTCAAAGGGTCCCTTCCATGTAGGCAAAACATTTTCGCTGTTTGGCCTGGTTCCTTTGGAAATTGTATAGATAGACCCGGTCCCCCACCTATATTCCTTCCTGGAAGTCTTCAGGTCATAGTGGGTCTTCATGCTATCAGCTGATCTTTCTAGATTCCGCTGAGCATAGGCAAAAGCATGTGAAGGTGTTTCCTTAAATTCTCCACATACTCATGAGTTGTGGAGGCATTTATCAGTGTCTGCTCTTGGGTCCTGTAGAGCAAATGCTGAGGAAGCACCATCTTGCGTCCAGTCATCAACTCAAATGGTGACATTTGGTTGCAGATGAAGGGGTAGATCTGATGGCCATTAGGACCAGAGGTAATCGGATATCCCAACTTGGCCCAGAATCTGCCACAAACTTTTTAAGATGCTCACAATGGTTCGGTTATATCTCTCTACTGCCCCAGAAGAAGCTGGCCGGTAAGCAATATGTACTTCCTTTTGACCCCCAGTATCTCCCACATCTTTGTCATTACTTCACTGGTGAAGTGGCTACCTCTGTCTGACTCAATCCTTTGAGGTAGACCAAAACGGGAAAAGATGTGGTTAATCATCAGGGCAGCTGCTGTTTCTGCCTTGCAATTTGGGGCTGGGAGACATTCCACCCACTTGGTAAACAAGCATGTAACGGTCAACATGTACTTGTTTCCTCTAGACGAGCGAATCACAGGGCCTACAAAGTCGATTTGCAAATCTGACCATGGCAGTGTCATCCCCCTCTTTTGAGAGGCGCCCGGTGTGTGAGGGATGTTGGCTGAAATTGTGCACACACAAGACACCCTTCAAGTATTGGTCGAGGTCCTGGCCCCATGTGTGGCCAGTATGCAACCTCTCTTAAGATTTCCAGTGTTGTGTGAAACCCCTATGACCGGCGGTGGCCGCATCATGGGCGTGACTTAACATCAGGCTTCGGAATGAGGTAGGAACCACCCACTGATCATGGCCAGCTTTGGATTTCCTTACCAACAAACCGTCTTGGATTCGGAACATTTTTGGACATTTCATCAACACTCTTAGGTCCTCTTTCCCAATGTAATCGGTATCCGTCAGGGGAAAGTTCTCAGGGTCCTCAAGTGTTGTAAACTTACCAATTATTGGATCCCCTTCTGAGCTGTAATCAAATCAGCATCAGGGTCTCCTTACTCCATTGTGCAGTTGAAAGATCATTGTGAGCATTTGTCTGGGACCTAGTGATAGCAGTGACCTGGATTTCCCCCAACAGGGACTCTATTTCTATTAGATCCCTTGGATGGCCCCGGTTTTGGCCAGCTGATCAGCTAAGTCATTTCCAGTTTTGTCTGGTCCCTCTACTTTGGAATGACCCTTGATCTTTTTCCAGTAGATGGTCATCCCATTCGATGTGACCAGATCATCAATGTTTTGGATTAACTTCCCATGTTTCAAGGGTTTGTTATTAGCACATAACATGCCTCTGGTTTTCCAATTAACCAGGTGCTCCACGAACCCGTTCCGTACATAATCCGAATCTGTGATTATGACCAGTTCGTGGAGTTGATGTTGGACAGCAGTGAGGATGGCCTGATGCACAGCCATCAATTCTGCCACCTGACTACTTCGGGGACCAATTTTGTATCCAGCGGAGGGTTCTGGAAACTCCTTCACCCATGCATTCCCTACGCCGGCCACCAGTTCTTTCTCCCCGTTGTTGTCAACATGGTAAGAGCATCCATCCACATAGACAGTGGGCATTCCCTCACACTTGTCTTCTTCAAAGACTTTGTGTGGGGAATTAAGGTATGCCTCCATGTTGTCCTTGATTTTTAGACTTTCGTCCTCGAGACAGTTTTCTCTGGCACAATCATGCAAGTCAGCCAGACCTTGCGCGAGGGGACTCTTCTTGTTTTGGCCATATCTGACCTCCACAGGAAAGCCTTGCATTGACAGAATCCAGGAAGTAATTCGGGAATTACTCACATTTCCGGCCCGGATTCTGTCACTTTGGAGATATTGCAGAGGCTGGTGTGGAGTCTCCACTATGATGTGTCCCCCTGGATAAACGGGCGGTAATTCTTCAATGCCCACACCGTTGCCAGGAGTGCCTTCTCACAATCGTTGAATTTTTCCTCCACAGAGGATAAAGTTTTGCTCGCATAGAGATTACTTTATTGACCTTGTCATGCTTTTGGTATAATACTGCCGTCAAGCACGTATTAGAGAACCCTGTCTCCAGGAAGAACTCCTTGTTTCTGACAGGGTAAGCTAGGCAAGGCGCTTGTGAGAGGCTTCTTTTGAGTTGTCTTACTGCCTCGGATTGTTCTGGACCCCATTCCCACTTGACCCCCCCCCTTCAAGAGATGAATCAGGGGTCTGGTGATCTCTGCGTAGCCCTCAATGAACTTTCTGCTGTAATTAGTCAGTCCAAGGAGGCTCCTTAGTTCCCGCAGAGTTGTGGGGTCTTTCAGTTTCTGAAGTGCTTCCACTTTCTTTTCCTGGGGACAGAGACCCTGAGGAGTAATCTCATGCCCCAAGAAATTAACACGGGTTCTACACCACTGTGCTTTCTGAAAGGAAAGTTTTGCTCCGGCGGCCCTCAACTGCGTCAGAACATAACGGATCTCCGCTATGTGTTCCTCCACAGATGAACTTTTGATGAGGACATCATCTACATAAGCCAGGTTACCCCTCGCACCCAGGTCGGGCATGGCCTTATGTAGGAAAATGTTGAAATTATTGCCGGAGTTGAGGTATCCGAAGGGAGTCCGGGTCCATGTGTACTGCTGGCCCCCAAAGGTAAAAGCCAGTTTGTATTGGTCCTCCCTACTGACAGGCACGGTCCAGTATCCATTGGTCAGGTCTATTGCAGTGAATACCTGTGACCCCTGAATCTGGGCCAGCCCTTGGTCAATGTAGGGCAGAGGCCATCGGGAAGTATGGACCCGTTTGTTGAGCTCCCTAAGGTCGGCGCAGAGTCTCCACTGGCCGTTTGGCTTCAATATTCCCAGCACCGGATTATTGAAGGTGCTGTGGACTGGACGGATTATTCCCCGGGACTCAAGGTTCTTAATTATTTCAGTAAGGGACTCCATTGATGCGAGAGGCAAGCGATATTGCTTCACAAACACAGGAGTCATGCCAGGGTCCGTGGGGATTGTTGTGGTGGGGATGTCGGTGCGACCACAGTCATATGAGTCTTCCGCAAAGAGATCTTGGAAATCCAAGAAAACTTGTTTCAACTGTTGCTTCTGTTCCAGAGTTACACAGGCATCAGCTAGGTTGACTCTCTCTTCCACCATCTGCCTGAAGCCTGGAAAGACTTCTGGTTTGGCTATCTCCGCGGCCTCCTCCAGCTGGGTGGAGAAGTCCCTGGTCAGAGTGCTGATTTGGACGGAGGCTTCAGGTGGGAAAGGCAGCCCTCATGGACCTGGAAAATCACCTCATCCCTTCTGAAGTCACAAGTCACATCTTCCTTACCATAAGGGCAGGAAGTGTACACCAGGAAGTTCCCCCATGCCGGGTAAAAATCCTGTCTGGTGTTGTATTGTCCTCACTGTCACTGTCAACGCAGTCCTTGGGGATTGGTCCTAACAGTTAATTTCCAGATCAATGGAGAAATGTCGGTCATCAACCGCCATTCCATGATGGTGCCTGCGGCTAGAGTAATACTCTTTAAGTCGCTGTTATCCACCTCTATTGGAATGGTGCATGTTCTATGTTGACTAATGGAGTTGGGTTTACCCCCAACCCTTGCTGTTGGAGAGAAGCATTTAGATGTATGTAAGCATCAGGGTTTTTCAACTCTTGTCCCCTTTTAACTTTCACTTCCAGGGAGAATTGTCGGGTCCTTTCTGGGATGGTGACTTCCTCTTTAACCTGAATTTCACTGCATAAGGTAGCAATTGAGCTGACCTAAATGCTTTTTCTGGATCATCAAAGCCCATGGGATTATCCGCTAATCGGGACCAAGCTTTGAAGTTTATTAGGTCCAAACTAATGGCAAAGCGATTGAGAATGTCACTGCCTAAGTAAAAGGCGGCAGTGACGTCTCGCACGACCCAACAATTATGGACTATGCTCTTGTTGCCAATGGAGATTTTGAGCATACACCTGCTTGGCAGGAGATGTTTTGAATTGGGTGCTTCCAGGTCCATTTCCCATTTGTCTATCAGTTTGAAGGTGGGAATGGCTGGATCTTTTGGGAGTTGGCGAAACATGGCTTTGCTGATGAAGCTCTTACCATTGTTAACACACACTCGGGCGAGAACAGAGTCCTTCCCATCATTTAACTGAACAGGGATGAACAACTGCTCTCCAATTTGCTGAATATCAGCCAGGCTCTGAGCTGATTTCACATCTTCCTGGACTATAGGAGTGGTAATATCTGATTGTGGATTTGTAAAGAATTTCAGAGTGTTTCCTTCCAGCGTGGAGTACCACTTTAAACTGGAAGGAAGGTTGATTTTCAGAAATAGAGAGGACCCCCCTTTACCAGTCTGTTGTCCTATCACTATTACTGTCACGTCTGGAATCTGGCTGTTCTGGAAGTGAAATTCTACTTGGTCAGATTTTTGTTCAACCATGTGGCATGTGCCATTTAAACTAACATGGCTAACACTCTGTTTTAATTTTATTGGTCGGCTAGTCTGGGTCCAGAGGACCTTGTTTACGCAATCTATTAAGGGTGACAACCTCCTCAGGAGGTCATTCCCTAGTAAACAAGGGGTGCCCTCTGGGGTCACAACTATGACCGGGTGTTTCAACTTATGTCGCCCAATTTTTATGTCCAAGTCTGCAGTCCCCTCAACGGGAATTTCCTTCCCGTCAAAGTTCTGCAGTTGTCCAGGAAGAGAGGTGAGAGGAATTTGGTTATTCTCTCCCCTTCCTGCATTCAGTTCGTCAAAGGCCCTTCTGGACAGAAGGGTAGCTTGAGATCCAGTGTCCACCAGTGCCAAAATTGTACCCTGCCCCTGTACTTGTACCGGGGCATAGTATCTTCCCTCCTTCTCCTCAAGGGGGCACAGATAATGCACATTTTTGGACAACTGGTGGGCTAACTTTCTGGTTTTGGACATCGCCAGAGAAGAGATTTGGGCAGAATTCTGTGGAGAGCCTTGGGAATCTGAAAGAAAAAGTTGGCAACTGGAGATCAGAGCCATTGCGGGTTCCCCTGGCTCCGGTTCTGGGCCGCCCCGCCCTTTTTGGAGGCAGTCACCAGGATGGGTTTGAACCAGGGGATTCTTTTGCTGTTGGTTCTGGGATGAGATGGTGGGTGGCGGTAGCTCAGTCTCCACATCTCCCCAGTCTGGATTTGCATCCCTAGGGACCCATTTTTCTTTGGGAGGAGTTCCCCCCTCTCTGAAGGAGAAGATCCTTTTCCCAGGATCCTCTGAGGATCCCTCTCCCTCAAATTGGAAGATCTGTACCTCCTCCTCAAACTGAGTCTGTTTGGGTCTTTTGTTTCTCCTACCCCCCTCTGCTCCTTAGGAGGCAGACTTTCAGGGGCAAGTGATTTTGTTTCCGGTTCCTTGGTTTCCAGGGGGTGTTTACAAGTGAGGAAGGAAGCTTCCTCCAAGGCTTTACACCCCCCTTCCCTTTGTGCCTCCTCCCTGGGAACCGGTGTGTTATCGGGGTGCTGCCCCCGTCATTGTTCTGGAGCACCAGGTCCAGAGTTGGGTGCGTTCTGCGCCGGCATGCCGATCTGAGGGTTCTGCTGAGCCCTCAGTATGTGACCCAGATCCCGCGCCATGTTTTGAACCTGGCGCTCTAACTGGGAAACCCGCTCAGGCTGATACGGGGCCCTGTTTTCTCCCCTGGGCTGATCCCGGGAAGGGTAGCTATCCCTTCTTTGATAGTACCCCTGGTTGGGAAGATTTGGATACCCCTCCACCCTTGGCCTCCCCTCTCCCGGATTCGGTTGTCTGGGCTGAGGGAATTGGGGAAAGAAGGGTGGAGGATTTGGGCTGGAAGATGGGGATACCTGGGGAAGAAGTTCTGCCCAGGGTTTGGTGAGTTTTCTGCCCTCCTGTGAGAAGTTTGGAGGGAAGTTCTCTGGTTAGGTGCTTGGCTGGATCCCCCCCTTGGGCTGGAGGAGTCCACACATAACCCAGGATGGGTCTGTTTCCCTTGTAACGGGGCTTACATAATCAGGAGAGCGAGGGACCCCATTTGTGGGGCTGCTCTCCTGGCTCCCTGTCTGTGACTGGCCAGAGGACCTTCTGGCCTAGCATTATTAGGTGCAGGTAGGTTTTTAGGCCCCCCCATCTCCAAATCTAAAACGGGGGTGACCTTTACCTCTGCCACCTTGGCAGCAGCAGGGGTATTGTTGGCTTTGGGTTTTTGGGCGCATTATTTTTATTTTCTATTGGCTTCTGCACCTCATAGATCGGGTCGCCTGTTCAATGACCCAGTCTAAAGATCTTTTCTCGTGAAAATCCCTCACGAGCTGGGTCATTATGTATTTGGGCAAGGCATGGAAAAACGTATTAATAAATTCTCTGCTATCCGTGCGCACCCTTCTTGTGGTCTGTGCAAAAGCACGCTTTAACTCCTGCACAAATTCTTGTGGGGCCTGATCCTCCCCACATTGTAAATTGTAGGCTGCCTTGCGAGCCTCTTGAGGATTTCTATGAGTAGAAAAATGTCCCAAGATGGCCGCCTTATAGGTGGACCATCTTAAATGATTTTGGTCCTCCAGCCCCGCAAAGAAACTGGAGTATTCCGGGGAGAAGGTCCACTTTACATATTGAATACAGCTTTGGCTGTCCTTCAAATGGAAAGTCTCCATCATTTGCTCAAACAACTCTAATTGCTCCCAAACAGAATACTTGGCGTTTTTATGATAAGGCGTGATGACGCTCCTGATTGCCTTAATCTGCTTTAAGGGGTCCTTAAGCAAGGCCCTTTTTGTCTTATTGGCCCTTTTGGTTTGGGTAACCCTGGTCCATTCATCTTCTGACTCAGAGGCACTGCTCCCAGAGGTTCCCGTCTTTTCTTCCAGGTTTTCCCGGATTCTGCGAGCCTGGGAATGGCTGGCAGAATGTGGGGACCTGGTCTCCTGTGTCCTGTACCGCTCAGAGGAGTCTTCAGATCCCTCCTTGCTGCCAGGATTTGATGGGTACCCCTCCACTGACCTAACTGGGCAGAGGTTTTCAGGATGCCCTTAATGGGCCTACTCTCCTGGGGTTCCCCATTAAATTGCACTGTGCTTGGGTGCCCATACCCGGATGCCCGCCCCTCCATTCCTGGGTGGTACTGGCCTATGAGCCCCATGCTTCTGGCTGGATAGTAATCTGCCATCCCTGTGGCCCTGTGCTCATGTGCGCCAGGGGACATGGGGGTGGCAGAGTCCAGGGACTGAGAGAGATAAAGGCCTCTGGTACTAGGGCTCCTGGGGTTATGCTCAGGAGTTTCTCTTTCCCAGCGAACCTCATCTCTATCCGCCCCTGCTCCCTGTTGCAATGCAAGAGCCTGCACCTTCAGTTCCTCAGTTAAGGCCTTACTAGACTCTAGCAGTCTCTCGTGTATCGCTACCTGTTGTTGGAGTCTATCATTGTGCTGGCAGAGAGCCTCATTCTCTCTCTGTGTTTCCTGATTGGTCCTGGAGCACTGGGCCAGTCTTTGCTGCAGGAGGGTTACCTCCTGAGCTGTGTCCCTATTGGCCTGCTCCTTTCTTGCTAGAGCATCCTCCACCCCTCCTGGTGTGCTCTAACAAGTTCTGGTGTTCTTTTTGGAGGTCACCCAGTCCCTGGTGGGCCAGGTGTTTTCTTCCATTTTCCTTTTTAAGTGGCAGACTTCCTGGCCTAAGTATCCTTTCCTGACTAAGAGCCTGCATCTGTGCCGCCAGTCGTCCCTTTGCCTTTGGAAGCACCAGTTTTCTGGCGCTCCTGGTCAAACTCTGCCTGGGTATCCAGGTCTTTCAAAATCAGTTTATTGCTCTCTGCCTTCTCCCTATCTAGTTGGCTTTGCAGGGTGACTACCTGCTCAGCACATGCCATATTGAAGTCTAACTGTTGCTCCAGCTTTTTCTGGCTCTGCAGTAGGGAGTCCAAACCTTCTTGGTACTCCTTCTGCAAGGCCAGAAATCTGGTATCCTGGTCCGCCTTTTCATGTTGCAGCACATCCATATCCTCCTTTATTTTAGTGATGTACCGTCTGCTGTCATTTTCTGACTCCTGGCTCCTGAGCAGCCTCTGCTCAGAAGAGTGCAGATCAGATTGGGCCTTCTGTAATGCCAGCAGTTGCCTACTCGCCAGATCTTGGCCTTCAGCACATTTGTCCTGCATGGCTCCCATATGTAAATATAAATATGCTGCTACCCTGGCAATCTTGTGGTGCTCATCCTTGGCCTTCGGGGCCATGTATAGTTCACTCAGGGCCACATGTAGGGGACCCTGATCTCCCCATGTATCTGACCCTGTTTCAGTGACCTGTTGCGCGATTGCCTGCAACCAGACTGTTTGGTCCTGGTGAGTCCACTCACCTCTCACAAATAACTTATGTAAGAAGTGCTCTCTGGCTATTTGCATGTCTACTAAGGTCGTCATTCTAGAGATTGGTCTCTGTCCTGACTTATAGAAGTTTGTATTTTATTTTTGCAAAACAGAACTTTTCCTTAGAGCGTTCCTTTGAGGAGTGCTTTACAGCGTAACACAGCGTGGTGATCCGACCGGATATGTGTATCTGGTCAGCTGGCACGCTGTATCAATCTGCACAAATGGTAAATCTAACCCAAACGTCCGGCCCGAGCCCCCAATTTGTAAGAGGATTCAATCCCGCACTACAACTAAGTCAATGCCTAATCTGGGATACTGAATGGAAACCCTTATTGATATATCTTTATGTCCAGTTCATGCGTTCTGGATGACTACCCCTATATAACACCCCTCTCTTGGAATCCTCCTGATCCCACTGAGCCAAGAAGTAGTTCTGTTTTGCAAGTTAAAAGGTTTATTTGAGAATTTAAACAATATAGATATATATCACGCTTTATAATAAATTAATAATTGAATATCACACTTAATCTGAGCAGTAATCTATAATGGATAGTCTGGCACTAGCACACTTGTGAATAGGAACAGAAGAATAAGGTGGTAGAGAATGCTTTATATAAGTTCAGATGGATGCAATGTTGAATGAAATGCAATACAGAAAATACTCAATATGATTTCAACAAAACAATGTAATCACTTTTCTCTGGCAATGCACTCCCCCCCTTGATGCAATGCAAGGAAATGGAAGGAAAGCACACAGTTCTCAGGAATGCAATCAAATGTAATTCAGTTCACCCCAGCAGCTTAGACTACAGAAGTTTAAAACACAGGCCCATATGTGCTGGCAATGAAGTGAAAATGTGCTAAACTGATTTTAATTCCCTCTGAAGGTTCAGGTTGAGGATTAGTTGGTTTAAATTAGTTCAGGCTTATATAGCAATGTTCTAGGAATGATTGGCAGGTTAAACGAATTTTTGTCAAATGAAACAAGGAAGCTGCTGTTTTCACACATGGAGAAATTTGCGTTTTCCGCGATTGCGGCAACAGTATACGGAGTAGGAATGCGGTTCTAGGTTAGTTGAAAAGCCAAGATTCTAAGCTTTCAGAGGAAAGTTAAACCAAGTTCCTAGCCAAAACGGTTACGGAGTTATGAACGATTAAATAAAGGTAGTTTTTCGGATTTGAAATGTTAAAAGTTCAAAGTGACAAGTGACAGTTTTGCAAAATGACAAGGTACAACTTCTAGGAGACAGTTCTGGTTAGATTAAAATAGATTGAATTATATTATTTTAACTAAGAGATTGGTTCTGCACAGTTCTACTAGGTACTCACAATATATTTTAAAAATAGGATGGGCCTCGCCACGGATCTGGTCAGGTTTTGGACTGGACTCCGGTTCAGCTCTCTGGTTCTGCTAACAGCGGTCTGGGTCAGCTCTACTCTGCTGGTCTGGTCTGGGTCTCTGAAGGTGGATAGATTGAAGTCTCTAGGTTGGCTCTCTGGAGGTTTGATGGAGGTAAAGTATGGATTTTTCCAGCAGAGCGTCCCGCAGCAGATGGAAATGCAGGTCCCTATCTCTCCTGACTGTCTGCTTTTATCTGTTTTTAAAATGGGTGTGTGTGCAGCATCACTAGCCAGCCCCTCTCTCAACTGCCCATTGGCCCAATTCTCCCCTCTCCCATGATTGGGGAAGGAACTGTGAGTCAGAGTGATGCTGTAGGTTTTATGGGTCAGAGGATCCTCCCCTGATCAGTTTACACACAATCTATATTTTGACCCAAATGCTTATTTCATAACTAAACAGTGGTTTGAAATTACATGCACCCCTCACATATCACAGGAGGTATATCCTGTCCAAATCTGCTCTTCCTGGGGGCTTGCATTCAGAAATGGCAACATTTGCACTTTTTAACTGATTTTGCAATTTCGGACATTAACCCAAATTTACACACATGTGCGCAAGGAGTATGGACATTAATTGATGAAGTGTCAGATTTTTAACATGCATACATTTTAAGTAATACCCTCTTAACTGCTAGCTTGCCCCCAGATCATACCACCGGTTCTAAAAACCTCTTAAAATGTGGGCAGAAAAATCACAAGAATTATGGTATCATTTATAAAAATTTTCACAAGTCCGCTCTATGAATGATCCATCTTTTTAGAGTTATGTTCTGGCCCCAAAGGGGTGTGGTTTCTCAGGTCACATGGTGTAGAAACCAGTTTGTCCAGTTTCTGCCAAGCTCAGAGGCCCTGCCCCTCCCAGCTCCTGCCAAGAGGAAGCTGTTTTACGGTCCCCCAATAAACCATCTGCCTGGGCCCTGGAAGGCCCATTGTTCAACTCCCAGTAGCTGCTCCACCCCTAATCTAATCAGAGAGGTGACAACTCCTTTTGGCCAGGGGAAGAGTGGCTGAGCAGGTTTTTTACTCCTGTGGGGGTAGATGTCAGGCAGAATTCAGTTTCTCAAGCCAGGTTTCAGATAAAATGTCACTTTTTGTTCCCCAGTTTAAGTCAAGACACTTTTTACATATGCAGCTAGAATGCTGATTTTAAGTTCAAAACTATGACATTTAAACAATTGCAACCTATGTGACACTCAAAAGTAGGTCACTCATTTAATTTAAACATTTCGATTTTGGTGGTTTTAATCCAGTTTCAGTTAGGCTGCTGACATGCATAGCTCAGCCAGTTTTGTGATGAACATTGTTTTAGGCTAATCCTTTTTCCAGATTTTGTATGCCCACAAGACTTTATTCTGCCAGATGTCCGCTGGTGTTCAGTGAGATTTTTGGATGTGTTGCAAATAGGCATTTTGAGCTGGCATTCAGAGAAACAAAAGGTGATTTTAAAGTGCGGTTTTTCCTTTGGCACACATTTCACTCATGGCCCCCCGGCCCATCCTGCTCGCACTGGTGGGTGGCAAGTTAGGCAACCATTTTAGTGTGCACAACTGCGCGGTTTTCATAGATTCTGGCGCACATGTGGGCTTTTTCGGCCATCTTGGATTTCCTAAGCCCACAGCACCAAATGTTGTAGCATAATAGTCCAAACGTGGGTCAGAACACCCAACAGGTGGGAGAGTGGGCTCCTGCCCTCCTGGGCGCTCCGGCTGTTGTGGGGGATCCAGGGGCAAACAGGGCCTTATCTCCCGTGGGCCTTCGCTCACGGGGCCGGCTTCCGCCTGTCGGCGGATGTTCGGCGTGCTTTGTGCTGATCAGGGCCACGTTGCTAGGCAACGGTAAACAAAGCGCTAGGCCGCCATCTTAGAGGAGCCAGCCGTGGTGGGCCGGGCAGCAAGTGTGCCGATGGACATATCGAGATGTCGGAAGACGATTCAGTTCTTCCTGGAGCCAGAAAGGGGGTCTGCTGTGATTGCGTGCAGATGATGCAAGCAGATCAGGCCGTGGTGATGGCTTCTTATTGCAGCCAGGTCGCGGGTCGTGTGGAGGTCTGAATGCGAGGTGGGAGAGGGGGCTCCTGCCCTCCTGGGCGCTCCGGCTGTTGTGGGGTATCCAGGGGCAAACAGGGCCTTATCTCCCGTGGGCTTTCGCTCATGGGGCCGGCTTCCGCCTGCCGACAGATGTTCGGCGTGCTTTGCGCTGATCGGGGCCACGTTGCTAGGCAACAGTAAACAAAGCGCTAGGCCACCATCTTAGAGGAGCCAGCGGCTAGAGGTGAGTTGCAGAGGCCTAGTTCCTACAAGGAATTCAGGTAGCCTATCAGGGGAGGGGGCAGGCTGGGAGGCGGGCTGGGAGGCGGGTCGGGAGGGAAAGAGAGAGCGCGAGGGCCGGGTCAAGCTACGGTGCACGCAGGTGCAGGAGGCCTCTACAGGGGCTGGATGGAGTCAAGATCAGGGCCCAGAAGGGTCTTGGGTGTGCTGCACTCACCTCGATGCGTACAGATGTCATGGGTGTTAGTCTTAGCAGAGCACAGTGGTGGCGCGAGTTATGGTTGCTTAGCTTAACATAACTGGCGAATGTCTGGGGGTGTTCGGTTTTACGTATACCCATAATATGGATAACCACAAGGTCCTTTTAAAAACGTTTTTTCACTGAATTTCATAGGTTTTTACCAGGATACCCTTAGTTTGTATAGATGTACCATACAGAATACCAAATGAATGTCTGCATGCATATGGGCACACTAACCGCGGACTGTGAGTCTGTTTGCGGATAGCGGCTAGCCTTTAAACTGCTGAAGAAGGAAGGGGTTCTCTTACATAGTGGCACCATTCAGCAAAGAGAAGGCACATGTGCAAAGAGCACCATGTATGTGCATTGCAAGGAGAAATGGAGTAGGTCTGCAAACTCCGTACTAGTGAAACAAACAGAGCAAAGACAAAGAGTATACACCATAATGGAATTCACCAATAGGTGAAGTAATGTCTGCGTCAAACAATATTACCACACTCTTGCTTTACATAGAAACGAAGAAGGAAATGGCAGCGTAAGGACTGCAAAGTATTGAGAGCAGAACGTCACTACAACATGGTAAGTACACTGACGTTTCTCCTATAATTGCACAGCTTGTGCAGTGTACAACAGTGAAAAACCATGATAGTTTTTTTTGTACGCAGCAATGCAAAGCACCCTAAAATGGCAGGAAGAGAATTTCCCTCTTGACAAAATGAGTAACGATATTAACACAATTGGTACACAGCACAGTCTAAAAAGTAAGACAGTTAATATATATTGCTTCATATACACTTAACAGATATTTTTATCTTTAACAAGATATACTAGAAACTAAAGGAATGCATCAAAAGCGTCACCTCTTGCACAACAGCATATGGCTACAGGAAATGAAAGAAACTCTTTAAAAAGCAACCTAGACAGCCTGGACGTCAAAAAGGAACAATTGCTTAACAATTTAGCCGCCTTAAAAGATGTTGTACAAGGACATATTATTGGAAACATGAAATACCACTGCCCCACCTTCACGTATACCCCATCCCCATTTCTCAGCCCATCATCCCCAACAACATCCCTGTGAGCAGAGACGTTACGATGAGACCTCAATCCTTGGCTCCCCTCATGGCGAACTTGTTGAAATCCCAAATTCCCCTGTGGATGTATCCATTTGTGCTACCCCTTCCCTTTCCTATAGTGTCTATGGGCCTCATTACAATACCGGCGGTAGCCGTGCCGGTATAACAGACACGGCTGCTGCCGGTATATTTTCTTTCCGGCACCCAGGAATGGGCAATTACCAGGTCATTACGGCCCCACCAGACCCGGTAATTGTCCATTCCAGGGCGCTGGAATGGTCCCCATTCCCATTCGAGCCCCATAGGGCTCAATGGGAATGGGGAGGCCGGATACACCGGTACCATTCAGAATGGTGCCGGTGCATCCGGCATGGTCTGCTTGTGGGTGTCGGTCCACTTGCCAGGTCAGACCTGGCGGGCAGAAAAGACACCCGTGAGCAGAACTCATAGTTTGCCAGTATGGTAACAATGGTACCGGCAATCTTACTGGTACAGTTGTTACTGTACCGGCAAACTTCGAAGGAGGCCCAATGTATCTTAGAAATTAAAGGTGTACATGTAAAGTGTTGGTGAGTGTGTGCATTGTTTTCCTTTTGTGTTAAAATTGCATGGTGAGTCTGTGGTGCACAGTACTGAAGCAAAATGGAGGTTTCCTAGGAAGACTGCACCTGCCCGGCGTATGTGCAATCACAATGCAGGTATCCAGTGCTGCCCGCATGTCCGCATCTTCTAATGCACTTTTAATTAGTTGTGGGAGCGCACTTCTATCTGTTCCCCAGCTATGCGCGTGCGTATGTCATCCTCTGTGTCCTGGTAACACCGCCCGTGTTGCCAACCCTACCGATTCATGCGGTAGGCTACCGCATTTCAACCAGTCCTACGACTATCGCCTATGTATTTTGCTGTCCAAACCTACCGATTTATGGTTGCAGCAGTCCTGGCTGCCTGAGGCCCAGTGGGAGCAAGGAACTGCTGTCCTCCAGTGTATGGTGGGCATGTTAAATGGCCCATTAATTTGATTGATGTGCTGCTTACCCTTGCATGACCCGTGAAACAGACACACCGTCTCTCCACTGAGCACCGTGAAGTAAAGTGTCAAGTTCTCGCCTACGGTTTGTTGAGTTGGAGAAAGTATTTCATTGCAAGTGAGACAGTCTCTAATCAGTCTGGAAAATGGCATTGCTATTGCTGCTTGGTGACTCCCATACAACTAAATCCAAGAGCAACTAAGTAAACAGCAGAATCTTCGGATCTCAAAGAATAACAGTGGTGGTTTCAAAGGTACTGTGGCCGCATGGGGATGCCTGAATAATTATCTTCTTGCTCCACGTAATAAAGATGTGTTTCTACAATATTTCTCCTAATTGTCAATCTATATTGCGTGACCATACTGTCTCCACATGGAACTTGCCACAGCCCCCCTTCTCAGATTCCATAATTGACCTCCATCACCATCCAACGATTCCCTTTTCCTCACCACAACTCCTTTATTTATTCTAAACCAATCTCCTACCTTCACATTCACCTCTATCCTTCCAAACTTCTCATTTACCCTCTTAACATATTCTTCTTTTCTGGTATTCATTCTGGCCCTCTCATCCCCTACCACACAATCAGATTCACAAGCTATTCCCAGAAATGGATGTACCACCCTAGTATTTGGTTTCCTCCCTCTCATGAGTTCAAACAGACTTAGTCCAGTATGGGCATGAGGGGCCAAGCGTAATGCCTATAACCTGTCCCTAACCACAGTTTTTCTGTCTCTTCCACACACCTTTGCCATCCGCACAGCATCCATTATGGGTCTATTTACTCTCTCAACCATACCACTGGTCTTTGGGTGGTACAAAGCAGTTTTCTTATGATTCACCCCACTCAACCTCAAATATTCCTGAAAACTTCCACTCACAATTTTTTTTTCATTATCTGTCAAAATCGAATCTGGCAATCCTTCTCTCTCAACACCCCTGCAAAACAACTAATCACACGCTGGGATGAAATATCCATCACCATCTTAAATTCAATTCTGTCTATCTAGAGAACAAATTCACCAACACCAATATAACATTTCCATGTCCTCACACCATGTCCACTGGGCCCAGAATATCCAATCCCAACTCACTCCACACTCTGTCCGGGTCATTCACTTTCACCATTGGTTGTTCTCTCGCCATTGCATTCTTACCTGACGCCTCACATTCAATGCATCATCCAATCATCCTCTCTACATCTCTATCAAATCCCAGCCACCAATAGTCATTTCTTAACACTCCCTTGGCCTTCGATATAGCTATGTGACCCCCATGGGCCGCCTCCACCAACCTCCTCCTCAGAATTATTGGTACCACCGCCCTATCATATTTAGAGAGATTACCTTCAACTCTTAATTCCATTCTCAACCCCCACAAAGCTATCTCCTCTCAATTTAACAACCTCTTCTCAGGCCATCCCCCACGTACAAATTGTATCGTCCTCATGAGAGTCTCATCTTCTCTCAAAGCTCTCATCCACTCCTCCCTGGTAATTATACTTTCATGACTTACAAATACAGTATCAGTAACAGCCTCATCACCACTCATCTCACCATCTTTCTCCTGTTCACTAACAATCAATCTGGAATCATGGTCCGCAAAAACATTTTCAGTCCCGGATACCACCTCCATACAAAATGTGTGTCTCTGCATTCTCGCAACCCAG
Source organism: Ambystoma mexicanum (assembly GCA_002915635.3). Classification (NCBI taxonomy): domain Eukaryota; kingdom Metazoa; phylum Chordata; class Amphibia; order Caudata; family Ambystomatidae; genus Ambystoma; species Ambystoma mexicanum. The sequence continues at coordinate 225,411,011 of CM010927.2, forward strand.
CATGCTACTCTTCTCGACACTTTTTCCAACCCTTTTCTCTCAAATATATCTTTCAGAGGTTTATGATCAGTTCTAATCACAAATCCGGATCCCCAGACAAAATTCTTACATTTCACTACCGCCCAATTGCAGGCTAGCACCTCCTGTGATAACACTGCCCCAATAACATAATCACTTGCATCCACGGATATCACACTCTTCTTCTTGGTGTCAAAGATCGCAAGGGGTTTGCTATATCTATCTCTTTCTTTACCATCTGGAATTCTTTCTCGCACTCCACATCCCACATAAACTCCACTCCTTTCCTCAACAAACTTCTCATCTTCAGCACCTTATCGGATAACCCACCAATACATTTTTGGTAGAATTCCACCATGCCGAGGAAGGAGCTCAACTCTGCTTTTCCTCTCAGAGACTTGACTTTTTAATTCCGTCCACCATATCTTTCCTTGGTTTTAATCCTTCACCCAAAATGTCATGACCTAGATATTCTATAACCTCCTTTCTGAACATGCACTTTTCCGCCCTCAGAGTCACTCCCCTCCCACCTAAAATGTTTACCACTCTCCTGAGATTCACATCATTACTTTCCTGATCGCTACCACATATAAGTATGTCATCCTGAAAACAACATAATCCAGGAAGACCTTTCAGTAACTTCTCCATCCATTTTTGGAAGACTGAAGAGGATGATACTAGCCCAAATGGCATTCTGCAATATTTAAATATCCCTTCATGGGTAACAAATGTAGTGAGTTTCATGGAATCATGATCTAACCTGATTTGATGATACACAGATGACATATCTAATTTGGAGAAAACCTTTGCCTTCCCCAACATAGCCAACATCTCAGACATACTAGCCAGGTGATGTCTTTCTGCAACAACACAATTGTTCAATGCCCTTAAGTCAATGCATAATCTTAACTCTCCACTGGCTTTTTTAACTACCACATTGGGAGATACCCATTCAGTGCTTCTAGCTTGTTCAATTACTCCTGCTTCCTTCAATTTCCAAAGTTCTTCCCTTACTCCATCTCTCAATATCATGGTACCGGGTGCAATTTAGCAACAACTGGCTTACTTCCATCCTTCAAAACTATCTTGTGAATCATACCCTTCAGACATTCAATTTCTTTAGAAAACACTTTTGGATTTTCCTGAACAATTTGCAAATCATCACTCACATATGGAACGTGTAACACCTGTTCTACTGTATTAGGATCCATTCTTATGTGTAAACCTTTCTGCTCCCTCCATCCAAGTAACATCTCTCCACTCTTAATAACATATACCTTGCCTTAGGTCTCCCTCTCTTTAAACTTCAACGTTGCCATGAAATACCCTATAACATCTAGTTTTCCCAAATTATAAACACCTGGCCTGTTATCCGATGGTAACAAATTCTTGACATCTCCACCACACCAATTTTGTGGGACATTAAAGATAAATTAGCACCGGAAGCTGCCATCATCTTCACTTTCTTCTCATTCACCCATATGTCCGCATCAAGGCTATCACATGCGTCTTCTTCCCGACACACCACCATATTCACTGTCACAATCTCAACATGTTCTTCCTCCCCTGATGACTGGTGTATCTCATCCGATACATATACTTTCTTTTCCATAGACACAGAGTAGTTCTTGCAACAACTGGCGAAATGCCCCCACCGTTTACATTTATTGCAAATCACCTTTCTCCCTGGACACGCTAGTGAACTTGCAAAATGTGCAGCACTGCCACACCTAAAGCACAACCTCTCTTCACTCTTTCAACCTTCCCCTCCATGTCATTAAAACCACTTTGATTATGCACTTTCCCACTTTTCTTTTTATCTTCCTACCATCTTTATTTCCATCACTCACTCTCAAAATCTCAGTTGGCATTACTTTATTGTCTTTTCTGCCAAGCTTGGCAACACACGTCATTGTGTGTTCGACCCTCTTAGCTATCAATATCACTTCATCAAGATCTGGATCATCTTTTAACCGTACCTCTTCCCTAATCTTATCATTGCACCAGTAAATCATAAACTGATCTCTTATATGCTCGTCCAATTTCTCTCCAAACCTACAATTAATGGCCAACTTACATATTTTTCAACTGACTCCCCCTCCGGTTGCTGCCTTGTCCCAAAATTGTATTTTTCCAACACAGTACTAGTTTTTACTTTGAAATGGCGATCTAGTTTTAGAAGTGCCACTTCAAACTCATTTGCTCCAAATCTATCTCGGGGATGTCAGGTAGTGTCTCATAGATTTGCTGATCCTCAAATCCCAAGAAATTCATCAATACCGAAACTCTCTTCTCAGCCGAAATAGAGTTGCCACAGGCAGCTTTTACGTAATGGAGAAATCCTTTCTTTCATGCTGCCGACTTGATCTTTGCAGGTCCTGAACTTGCCAAAAAATACCGGAGGCCCTGGTACTCCTGCTACAGCCATCTGCCTTAAACGTGTTCCTTGTCAAATGCACTTACCACAAGTCTGCTCCTCTGATATTGTTTCAGTTGCTATTTCCCTGTACCTGGCAGTATTTCACCAGACTTTGTTACAATCAAGCTGTTATAACACGTGCGCCATTTCCGTGGGCCCTAGGCACACCTGCTGTTTCCTCTGACCCATTTACAGTAAATTAGAGTACGTGCACATAGTATCGTTATCCCTCCCTGTAAACACTATCAAACTACATTGTTTACGTAGCTCTGCTTCAGTTTCTGCCAATAGAATAACACTGCAGATCACGTGGCTTTCCGTTTTCTGTTGCAGTTTCCTATTAGCATCACAACGCTACTCGCGTATTAACTAATTTCCCATCTCTCGTTGCCACACGGCTGTTGCCTAGCAGCACATCAACACTTATCACTCATTGGCAGATTTACTGTCACACGTTGCCACGGTATATTTACTGCACGATCAAATGGGTACGACGCTGCTCTCGTCTCCCTCTTTTACTCCGCCCCACGCTTCTTCACAAACATTCATTCGCTCGCTGTCCCAGCTGCTCATCTACTACATTAACCATGTGTTGCTCAGTAGCGGCCACGGAGAAGGAGGACGCGGACACAGGAATTGTGGAAGCTTCTTTATTCACCTCTATCTTCCAAAGTACTGGCGCTCTCGCGCCTTACCCATAATCCCCCCTTTTCCCCGGCCTTACGCCGTAACATGGCTCCGCCCCCACAACGGTGGGGGCAACACTCCTTAACCCTTGGGTGCTCGGTAACATCACCCCCGAACAATATATTCAAACATCAAATCAACATTCTTCAACAAGTCTCATAGGTTTCCTTACGATTCTCCGTGGCCTCTCCTCTTGGTCACCTGCCTCTTGCGGTTCCGTGGTTCTCGCTTCTCCGCTTGTCTCCCCCGGATCTCCTCCTGGCGGGATCCACAGGTCGTCCCGCGGTTCTCGTGGTTCTTGTTCGGTCAGCTTGCTCCGGCTGTAGTGGATATCCCGGTGTTTGGTATTCGTCGATGGCCCGGACGTATCTCCTTTGCCCCTGGCCTTGTTGGTAGTATCTGGGTTGAAAGTATCGTGGGGGTGGTGGACGGAAAACCGGCCTGGCAGGCGTTTGGGGTCTCGCAGGGGGAAATGGTATGCCTTCCCGGCATACTGAGTGAAAATGTCCTTCTCTTCCGCAGTTCGTGCATCGCTGTGATAGAGCCGGACATGAGCCTGCATGCGGAAAAGACATCCCACAATGATAACACTGTCTCTGTTGGCGGGGAGTTTGGATGGATTGAGTTCTGTATGACTGCGGCCCTCGGTCCCCTGGGCGAGCTGGTTGAATAGTTACGACCAGTTCCGCTGCGTCCTGCTTGGTGTTACTCGGGTTTCCCATGGATGTGGCTTGGGCATCAACCCTTTCATGTATGCGGGCGAGTTCGCTCACTTCCTGGATGGTGAGGGGTTTCTTCAGGAGCTGTTTTTTTAGAGCCGGGGATAGACAGCCTTCGATGACCCTTAATTTTATGGCTTCTTCCAACGAGAAGGCGTCAAATTGGCAATTTGCGCCTTTCACTCTTAGGCGGGTTATGAATTCGTCAACTGTCTCCTGTGGCATTTGGGTGCATTTATTGAAAAGATAGCGTTCATAGTCACGATTAACTTCTATGATGAGGAGTCTATCTAGAGCATTGATCAAGTCCTTGAATGTGTTCTGTTCAGCTGCAGTGATGGTCTTGACCACCGTCTTAATCTCACCCCCTACCAGGTTGAGGAAAATGTCCCTAATGTTGGGGGAATTACCATCACCAGACCCCCTGACGTAGTGCTGGAAATCTTCCATCCAGTCAGTCCATCTGGGCCCCTTCGTGGCTTGTGGAGTCATGGTGAAAGGCGGTGGAAGTCGCAGCTGAATTGGCTGTACGATATGGGCTGGTGTAGGCGACCCAGGGTTGGACCCTGAGGCAGATGCCGGCGTGCTCATGGTGCCAGGAGCTGGGTTCAGCACTTGTGTATGGATCAGTTATGCTGAGAGAGCGTGGCCTGCCAGGTGTGGAGAGGGATGGCACACGTCCTTGCTTCAAGCTTGCCAAAGTGTCCTTGATGTTATTTAATAATTCTTTTTTTTTTTTCTTTTTTTTGGGCGTGGGCGGGCTATGCCAGCCCGCCGCGCAGTGGAACGCTGAAACTCCCCTGGGCAGTTCCTGGGGGGGCTCATCGCAGTGCGGTGAGAAACAGGCGAGCCTCCAACGTTCAACGACGTGATATGGCGCAGCTGCAGAGTACCTGTGGAGCGGCCTGCAATTACTGGCCGTGTAGGAGGTTAACAGGCAGAGGGAGGCGCAGGAACGTCCTCAAACGCGCTTGCAACGCGGAGGCGGCAGGAGATCAAACGGAGGAGAGCCGGCGGACTGCCGGCAATGCCGTGGACGCGCTCGTAGAGCAGGAAGTGGTAGAAAGCCACAGGAGGACAACGGACTGCCGAAGGAGGACTCCGTGGGTGCACAGGGATGGTCCTCGTCGCCAGTGTTGCTCAGTAGCGGCCACGGAGAAGGAGGACGCGGACACAGGAATTGTGGAAGCTTCTTTATTCACCTCTATCTTCCAAAGTACTGGCGCTCTCGCGCTTTACCCATAATCCCCCCTTTTCCCCGGCCTTACGCCGTAACATGGCTCCGCCCCCACAACGGTGGGGGCAACACTCCTTAACCCTTGGGTGCTCGGTAACACCATGTAACGTTAACGGTGTACGTGGTCTCAGCCATGCACTCTTCAATCGCTTCAGCATGTATCTTGACTCGTTGCTAGGCAACGCCCTACTCTTGTGAAACAAACGCTCAGCTATTGCCAGGTACGCTCCTTGTGCCTGCATAGGCTGTAGTTTCCCTGTTTTTGAGTTAAACAAGGCGATGTTCACTGTGTTATATCAGCGCACTCCCTGAACTGCTAGAACGGCATTCGCTGGTGTCAGTTCAGTAATCCTGAACACTCGCCTTAGTTTTCAGGGCTGGCAGCAGTTTTATCTCACCGCTGGCTCCAGTTAAGAAATATCGGGTGCTCCCTTCAGCTCCGTTCTGCACAGCCACCTCTCCCTTAGCAATTTCCTCACGTGTAGTGGAGCAGACTGGACTCCAGATTCCTGCAACACTGTACATACGTCGGTCCAGTCACTGAATGTTTCTTCTCATGGACGGTGGGGGTCAATCCTCGTCACCAATGTAATAAAGCTGTTCACACGGTTGAGTTACGGAAGAATAACGTGTTTATTCTTTCAAGCATAATCCTTAAGACCCCCAGCGCATCTTTCACCACATCCTTGGCAGCCAACTGATTTATTAACCAAGGAAAAACATTCCACTGCTATTCAACATTCTGCATGACATGGTGAGAGCTGATATTCCACTCTCCCATTCCACATTCTGCTAGGATCACTATACAACAGTGGCACTTTGAAACACTGTCTTGTTGTAAAAGCAACTTATAAATATCCAATAAATAAATGTAATATTTGCTTAAGGTCACAAGATGCTACTTGCGGCAGGAAAGAAAACCTCACCCTCTCTGATTCCACCATCTTATAACAGCTGTCATATTGTACATTCAATTTATTTTATTTTGATTGAGCATTTGTTAGGCACTTTTTGAAACTGAATTGTGTATCAAAGCGCCACAAGTGCAGGAGAGAGGGAGGGGGGCAGAGGAGTGGCTAAGTGCTGGAGGAGGGCCCAGAAGGGAAGTGCTAAGGGGAGTCAAGGAGGAGAACCTCAGGCAAGTGTTAGTGCAGGCGACTCCCAAGGATGGGATGCAGAGCCACCAATCAGGGGCCTGCAATGGTAGTGCAGTGTGTGTGGGGGGGGGGGACGGGTGCCAGTATCGACTGGGAAGAAGGGCCTGAAATCCTGTGAGATTCCTGAGGCTCAGGCCACCAGTCACAGCGGTGGTGGGGTGATTAGCAGGGAAGGGAAAGAGGGAAAGAGGTAGAGAACAGCAGAGTTTTGGGCAGTTTCCCGAACTTGATGAGATCCTGCTCAAGTCTGAGAGGGGTGGGGAGGTTGTTCCAAAGGGAAGCACTGGCCGAGGAGAGAGCCCAGCCCCCACTTTCTGCTTGGAGAAGCATTTGACAGTCAAAGAGTTGGAGTTAGAGTAGTGTAGGGCTCTAGCACAGGAGAATTTAGGGAGGCAAAGTTGGAGATAGCGTGGTCCCTGGCACCAGACGGCCTTAACGTTGATGCAGAGGGTCTTGGATTTGATCCTTGCAGCCACCGGGAGCCAGTGGAGAGCTCTAAGGGCTGGAGAGATACAATGCCTGGGCTTGAGGCCAAGGATAAGTCTTGCAGCCCTATTCTGGATTAGTTTAAGGGGGTGTAGGGAGGAAAGGGGGAGATTGGGAAAGAGGCTCTGGCAGTAATCCAACGTGGAGAGGACCAGAGCTCTAGAGACATTGAGCTTCTGGGGGAAGGTGAGGAAAGGAAGAATGTCTCTGAGAAGGTGGAGCTGGAAGTGTGACTTCTTAGTAAGGTCCATGGTGTGAGAGATGAAGGAGAGAGCAGAATTGAAGATGACCCCAAGATTTCTGGCCCCACAGATTGGTGGGGCTAGAGGGCCCAAAGAGGGTGGCCAGAAGGTAGGAGGAAAAGAGGGAACAGGTGTCCCAATCAGAAGGTTCTCTGTCTTACTGGCATTAAGGCAGAGATTGTTAGCTGCACAACATGCCTGAATGGCAGGCAGACAGGGATCAGAGAGGAGGAAGAGGAGGTAGCAGAGGGAAGTGTGAAGGAAATGTGTCATCGGCATAACACTGGAAATGAGGAGAGAAGGAGAAAATCCGGTGAGCAAGAAGGGCAAGATAGATATTGAAGAGCCATGGCGATAGGATAGAGCCCTGGGGGATGCCACAAGTAGAGAGCGAGGTGGTGGAGGAGAAAGGGCCCAGTTGCCTCTTGAAAGGGTGGTTAGCGAGGAAAGAGGTCAGCCAATCCAGAACCCAGTCAGTGATGCCGAGGGTGTCACAAAGTCGTTTTATGAGGATTGAGTGGTTGACTGCGTCAAAGGCAGAGGAGCGGTCAAGGAGCATGAGAACAGCAGGAGAGTTGAAGTTGAGATTTGTGAGCATTTTAACTAGTGCCGTGTTCCATGTCAAATGTGTGTCAGGTAGAACCATAATTACAACAGCAAAACTTTCTAAATGTAGTATTGTCTGTGTTCAGCTTCAGACACACATTTTAAAACATGTATACACATATTGTCACACATTGTCAATTTCAGTGAAGAAATTGGAAGGTTAATTGGCCCAATTTGGCAACCAGTTGCCATTTATTTCACCTACCAAATTTGAAGCTCAATAACCCCTATCCCACAGAAATTATTACAACCAATACCATAAAGCTTTTGGCACTGAGCTTCTCATGTTTTATCTCATAGTCTCAGTCGTAGGGACATGCTGCAGAGTTTTCAACATTATCCTTTTTGGTTTTCCTACAGCATGAAATCCCAAAAAACTAATTTGTTAATGATTCCTTACTCTTTACTTTCTTTACTGTATAATTGAAGTCATTTGTAATTTTGATGAAAATATGGCCTATTTTTTTTTTACTGATTTTGCATCACTTCCAGGAATATGAATGAAATCATGAACAGATTATATGCTTTGAGTTTTATGATCTATTTTGCTATTTGCTGTCTAAAGATAAGGGAGTAAAGGCCAGGGATGGATTGAACTGCATTGTAAAATCCCAGTGACTAGGAGGACTAGAAGGCAGGCACAGAATGGCCACATCTGGCCAGTGCGCCTTATGGTGTGAACCCTGGCTCTACAGAGGGCTCCCTCTCACCCACTGGGATTCCATGACGTGTACTACATGCTGTGTACGTAGTTCCCTCTCAACAATTGTGAGTATAAGAGTGGAGGTACTGCGAGCTCCGTCAAACTGTCTGCACCTATAGGACTTGTGTTAAGCAAGCTCGGCAGAGCGCACCCTCTCACTCCCTGTGACTTCGTGGCTTGTCTTACTATACTCTGCGGGTAGGCCCCTCTCGCCCATTGTGCCTGTAAGGGTGGGGTTACTGTGAGTTCTTCTGGGAGCTCCCTCTCATCCACTGCACCTATATGACGTGTGCTATGTAAGATCTTCAGAATGCTCCCTCTCACTCCCTGTGACCTTGTGACGTGTGCTAATACACTCTGCAGGTAGGTCCCTGAGCATATGGCCCTTTAGGAACGTGCATATGTAATGGATAGGATCACATCAGAGTAATTCTCTGTACACATAACGGGACCAACTCAGAAAGATGGCAAAGGATTGTTTTATTAACAATTATCTAAAACAGGGAGGTTACAATGAACATCAACGGACGTACGCTCAGTCTCTCAATGATCTCCACACAAAATATAACTTTTATACACCAAATGCGTCAGAGTGACATCATACTACATGGCAATAGTAAAAAACCTATCAAGGGTCGGGATTGGTTATGGGAGACATCGAAGTATACTTTTCTATAGAAGTTAGGATTGTTATTGGCTGTCTGTTATCAGGTGGACAACTTATGCCTAGCTCTAAAAAACATGTCGTTTCAGAGACATTAGATACACAGTTTCTCATTGGTTTTCCAACTATAAGGTTCTTCGCTATATAAAGTAATGTAATTGGTTGGCACGCTTGTGCCATGTCTGGAGCATTCGGTTCATTTAGCAGCACATAAACCCAGACCCAGGCGCAAGGATATAGGGCATGTGACTTCCTCACCACCCAATTATCCCAGCCTCTCTCATCACCCATGCTTTCTGCCATGAAATTGTCTTTGTGCTTGGTCTTGCAGAACATCCTTTCCTTTGAGAATGTACTAGAGTGCGGGCACTCGCTATCGTGTCCGGAACTGCAAGTTCAAACTCTATTTCCATCCTTGGCTCACTTGACAGGAGACCATGATTTGGTACATTTTGCAGATTTTAAATGCTCTAAATAAAGTAAAGATTGGCATCCTTTGTGTTCTATCTTGCACCTTAATGTGAGAAGGTTCATCCTCGGCATACTCATTCTTCTTCAGAATAGATAGATGACCTTGGTTGTTTCAGTCTTGACTTCAGACAAATCAGCCTTGCCTTTTGGCTCCACGAGATTACTATTCTTGTTGCAACACATTTTTCCATTCCTGCAATATGGGTTCTGGCTTACTAAATTCATTATACCAATGTCCAGTTTTCTGTGCAATGGCAGCTTCGCCTGCATTCTATTCACTACTCATAGCTAGCTTCTATGGTGATTTAATCTACCTTGCGTTTCAGCATCTGTACATTTGTTGAACGGTTGTTTTTCTGCTGTATGTGTAATCGTCTTTCTTTACATTGGAAAGATCCCTCGATTCTTCACGTCGTCATTCGTTTTTTCAGCATCTACACATCATCTTCAGCCGGTATCGCGATACGTTGTGCACACTTCTTTATGACATCATTACTTTATTGGTTAGCTTCTTTTCATACTCCTTCAGGTTTTTCCTCCTGCAGAGTGTCATCACGTCGAGGGCACATTCGGTAGGGTTGTCTCAATGGGTATCTTCTTTCAAACACTCGCTGTGGTATTGGTATTATGGATGGTGTTAAGCATGGCACAATCTCATGTCTCCAATACACGGGTAATAGGGGGGTAGGATCTCCTGCAGATGCACACGCTGCTCCTCATCACCCCCTCCCCAATTGTGCCTGTCAGGGTGGAGTTACTGTGAGTTCTTCTGGGAGCACCCTCTCATCCACTGCACCTATATGACTTGTGCTGTGCAAGCTCTTCAGAGAGCTCCCTCCCTCCCTCCTTCCTGAGACTTTGTGACTTGTGTTACTACATTCTGCAGGTAAGTCCCTCTCGCTCTTGGTGGCTGTAAGAGTGGAGTTACTCTGAGCTCTGTCACACCCTCTGCACCTATAGAACCTGTCTATTACAAGCTCTGCAGAGAGCTCTCTCTCACTCCCTGTGACGTGTGTTACTACACTCTGCAGGTAGGTCCCTCTCACCCATTATGCATGTTAGAGTGGAGTCACTGCAGGTTCTTCTGGGATCTCCCTCTCATCCTATGCACCTATATCACTTTTGTTATGTAAACTCTCCAGAGAGCTCCCTATCACTCCCTGTGACTTCATAACTTGCACTACACTCTGCAAGTAGGTCCCTCTCACCCATTGTGCCCGTAAGAGTGGAGTTACTGTGAGTATTTCTGGGAGTTTAATCTCACACTGCACCTATTTGTACTGTGTTATGTAAGCTCTACAGAGACCCACCCAGTGACTTCTTGACATGTGGAACTGTATTCTCTGCAGGTAGCTTCCCCTCACCCACTGTGCCTGTAAGAGCATTGTTGCTGTGAGTTATTTAGGGAGCTCCCTCTGACCGTGTGCGCTATGTCAACTCTACAGGGAGCTCCCTCTCCTCCTTCGTGCCTTCGTGACTTGTGTTACTGTACACTCTGCAGGTAGCTCCCCCTCACACATTGTCCTGTAAGAGGGAAACTACTATGACCTCTCTCTCACTCCTTGCATCAGTATGAATTTTGTTATCCAGGTTTTGCACTGAGACCCAATTAATTCCTTAGTAATACCCACTTTGTTCTATTCACCATTACATGTCTACTTTTTTTTTATTTCGACCTGTTTCCCCCCATATATATGTGGGGGGATTGGTAGATATATAATGGATGAAGGGGGTTGCTGGGTTCTGCTTCTGCATATTTATGGCAAAAAGGGTAGAAATAAAAAAGTCAACATTTTCGGGTTTTGGGGGATTGGTAGATATATAATGGATGAAGGGGGTTGCTGGGTTCTACTTCTGCATATTTATGGCAAAAAGGGTAGAAATAAAAAAGTCAACATTTTCGGGTTTTGGGGGATTGGTAGATATATAATGGATGAAGGGGGTTGCTGGGTTCTACTTCTGCATATTTATGGCAAAAAGGGTAGAAATAAACAAGTCAACATTTTCGGGTGTGGGGGATTGGTAGATATATAATGGATGAATGGGGGTTGCTGGGTTCTACTTCTGCATATTTATGGCAAAAAGGGTAGAAATAAACAAGTCAACATTTTCGGGGGTCGCAGTAAATGCAGCACAGTAATCACAGACATTCGTCAAATCCCACTTGGTGGAATTTTTGTACCTTTTGTTGTCACAAAAAGAATAGATGGTGGGTTAGGATTAGGTATGTAAACAAAAGGGGTGAGGGCGTAGGTGAGAGGGATGTTGGCGATCTACCCCCACATTCTGCAGTACAAAATCAAGACAAAATGTGGCAAAATGGGACGGAACCAGTTAAAGTGGATGAACCCTCATGGATCCCGTTCCCTGCACTGCATTTGCCCTTTCTGTACTCACGGTGCCTAATGTTTCACCCAGAAATCCTTACAAAGGTGAGCCACAGTCAAAGGGGCGCAGCCCTGGACCAAGCTCCGTGCATAGAGGAAACCTAGCGAGCAAAGGACCAGTGGATGATGGGGAATACATGGTACAGAGAATGGCGACATGACAGACGCATGACATGCAGCAGTCTAATTGGACTGAACATGTACAGGGTGGCGTTTATACAGCGGAGTTTGGAGCAGGGCAGTCTGGGGGGGGGGCGGCCGGAAGTAATGTGGGAGCGCCTGGGCAGTGCTTGTCCTTGATGTAGGTGCTGAAGGTTAAGTGCAGATTGGAATGTTGTAGCATTTTTCACATAGGGAGAAAGGGACTTCCAGTGGTGTGGGCCAAGAAGGGAGGAGGAGCTGAAGCAAGAGGAAACGCAGGGTGATCTGGGACAAAGAGGTTGGGGAGTGTACTAGAGCCGCAAGATGTGGCGCAACGTGGCTAGGGTTAGTGTCAGCCAGGTAGGAGGGTGCGCATTTCAAAACAAGTAGCCGGAATTCGAATAGGGGCCCTGTTCACGGGAGGATAGCTCAGGGGCAACATGCTCGCCTTGGCGACACGGAGCAACAGAGGTTCGATCCCCGGGTCCACGCTTAGAAACCGCTGGGTATTAAGCGCAATATAAATAACCTATCGTATCATACATGTTATTTACAGAAAGCCCGTCTGCATGGTGTTTGGGGGTGGAGTAAGAGTGGGGAAGGTTGTAGAGGGTGCAGGTGGCAAAGATCAGTACATTGTCTAGTGGGGAAAAGAGTAGGGTGGATGCGCTGTAGTCCAAGTGCTGAGCGGTCCAAGTGGTGAGCACGAGGGTCTGTAGGAGGGCTTTGGTGGAGTTTGAGTAGACTTATATTTAGCTCATATTGAGTGGGTTCCAGCAGTAATAAAGTGTATAAGGATCCCAAGTTCAAGTCCAAGTATGGTCGGTCTCCTTAGGGATCGTGAAGACCAGGACCGGGACAAGAGGAAACGAGATGAGGGGAAGGAGGAGAGGGGGAACTGGAGTATAGGTAGATTCCTTTGGTATTGGCAGAGTTAAGCATAGGACATTGAAGCACCGTCCACCGTCTAGTGGTGAATGGCTGAGAGACAGGCATACATTCTAGCAGAGAGGGCAGGAGTAAAGTAGTGAAGGAGGAGACGATTGGCTTCCCAGCCGCGAAGAGGTGCTAGCGGGACCCACACCAGATGATCAGTTAACTGAGGGAGGATAGTAACGGCTGAATAGTGAGAGGTCAAGGTTGCAACCTTGGGTGATGCCAACAAACAAAGACTGAGGTTGGATCAGAGGAGATAGAGAAGGTCTTGTGAAAAAGGTAGGAGGCCTCCCAGTCGAGAGCAGTGTCCTGGATCCCATGAGCAACAAGGGTCCAAAGAAGAGAGGCGTGTTCCACCGTATCATAGGTGACTGAGAGGTCCCGTAGGATGAGGCTAGAGGACAGTTTATACTGGTGAGCAGAGGGCAGAAAAACAGAGACGGGAGTGAGGTCCAAACCACTGCAAACTACAGATTTCAGAGGTTCTCGGAGGTCATTAGTCCTTAGTGAAAGGAGATCCTCGTGAAGATGAGTCCTTCTAGGATTTTAGAATAGTTGGGGAAGTTATACAGGCGGGTAGTTAGAATTATTGGAGTCAGCTAAAGTTTTCTTTGGTAGGACAGTTGGTAACGTGACACAGGCAGGAATGATACCAGGGCAAATAAGAAGTTGAGGAGGGAGAAGTAAGAGCATAACTTTTGTTTTGCAGGCAGTGCTCAAAGTCCCGCTCATACCCTAGACCTGTGCGACCTCTTGGTATTGTAACCTCTACAGAGAGCGCCCTTGTTGAATCTTTTGTGCCAGTATTAGCGCCACTTGGCTTTTGTGTATCTGTGACCCTATTCTTCAGATGGTTGTTATGTCTTGGAGTTTTGTAGTCCTCATGTACTTTGACTGCTGGGTTTGAGGGTGACATTGGCACTGGATTTTGGTGGTGGTTACCTGCCTCTGGGTTACCGCCTTTGAACATGGTCTGCAAAGCAACGAGATGTACAGCGTGTACTTCGGGTTGCACAGAATGTTCCTGGGTAGATGGGGGAAGTAGCAGCTTTTTTTCTGTTTGAATGGTCTTGAAAGTTTTATTGAAGGAACAGGAGGCCACGATGACCCTCCTTGGATTTAACCTGCCGCTGTCGGGCTCCTGCACAAGTTGGATTCTTCGAAGTCTAAGTGTCTGGTGAGAATGTAAGAGGTGGCATCAATGGCAGATTCTACCTGAATTCCTGTGAGGATTTGGGCAACTTAAAAAAGGGGCTGACAAAGTGGGGCTGTGTTACAAAGTAACGCTATTGAAGAATCATGCTGGAGCCTGTTCTAGAGAAGATTAAGGCAATAATGGCTGCTGGTGTCTATCAATTGGTAACGGCCTAGTGACCAGAGGTAATGGCCTGTGCAAAGAGAGAACTATTACATTGGCTGCCTGGCCCTTACCATGCCAGCACATGTCACCATGGTGCCCATTATCGCCATTACTGCCCGCTAACATGGGAATTAAAAAAATATACTTTTCATTAACTGACGCTTGCATAAGCGTCACTTTATGCAAAGAAAGACTGCCCAAACAAAGATGGCCACCAAGGAAACAAGGAGAGGGAGCTTGGGAATAAGGCATTTTGAGCTATGAGGTGGCAAACAGCATTTGCGGAAGGTGGTGGTTTCTATTTTTAAGCAGGCCAGGCAAGTGTGGGTGGAGGGGAGCAGTGGTGTGGCATTGAAGAAGAGAGTAGGCGGGTATGCAAGGGAGCACATGGAACAGGGTGTTTCTCTGGAAAATACTGTATGTGTTCCTCACCCTATGATTGGCTAGACCAGCCCAAAGTGTGCTAATAAGGTATCAGTTTATTCTTCATTCTTTAATACCAGTTCTTCGTGCATATAAATCACAGCACTTGCTGATCCATTCTCTTATCAGCACACAAGAGGTCACCTGACGTTAAGGAACAGATTCCCGCATCATTCACGCAGAGTTCAACGTTTCGTAGGATCAATTACATCGCTCTCCCCTCTCTCTTACCCACAGCATTCATGCAGGATACAACAGGCTGGCAAAGTAAAGCAGGAGACACAGCGGGTACAATGGTGCTAGCCATCCATCCAGTTGCTTTGAAATAATAGTTCAGGAATGTGGCCCCCAGGACCCACTTAAGCCATTTGGCTCAAATGCTGTAGATGGCATAACATCAGTCATTGAGTGTTTAGATAGGTGTGCATCTGGTGTAGCAGGCAGACATGTTGGGTCCATTCTGCAGTGGGTGGCATGAGTCCAGTTATAAATGTGTCTTTCCAGTTATTACAGGGGGTATTTCCAAAAGTATGAGACTCAACCTTACCAGGAAGGAAAGATTTATCAGGCAGACAAGTAGCATGTCCAAAACGTCCTTCCAAATGTAGGTTGATATTTTTTGCATTTACTTTGGGTTTGTTCCTCACACATTAAAATGATGTGTTCAGTGTTTTGACGTCTTGCAGATTAATGGCCTTGATAAAGCACATGTCGGTGTGAAACATGTTATTGCCTTATTTGAGGATTGGCACTTCCGTGTCATTTCAGTAATTAGCCGATGTAACAACAGCAGTCGCACCGGAAGGAGGTGCCTCCTTTGACACTCTCTGCCACCACACAGCCATACCTATAAGATTGAAAGGTAATAGGTCGATAAGATCTACAGTTCTCCCAATGAACCCATGTCATGTAGGTTGATCACCCAATGAGCATTCACCAGAGCCCTTTCTAAAAAACGATGTTTATTCTTCGACATCCTCCCCAGGATGTCTCCCAGCGACTTCACAAGGAACCCAGAGCAGATGACTGGCGGCGCCTCATTGACATATGTTGATTGTGTTTTGCTAACTGAAATAAACTGCTGTTTCTGCAGAAGTGTCACATTTATTTTTATATTTGTTATGTTGATATTTGGGCATATTGTTCAAATTAGCAATAAGTCTTTTATTTCAGAAGCTACCAATAAGGATTATTTTGACTGTCAAAAAAAATAATAGCAATAACTATATTTATCAAGTGCTGCTCACTCCAAAATGAGAAGGTAGCCTCATTAATGTACCCAGCTAGCCTTGATTGGAGGGGGCGAGCAAGCCAAAGCTGTTCGCGGGTGTAGAATAGCAGGGGATTGTATAGCAGAAAGTTGCAAAGGCAAATCAGCAGGTTGGGAGACTGTTACTGAGACTGTATACATTTAGACCTTCCTGTTTATCATATGTATTTTTTCCTATTCCTGCAGCAACAGACCCGAGGGCTTTGAGTGCTTTCTACACTTGTAAAAATAAATAAATTAACGTGCTGTTAAAGGTGGTGTTTTCACAAGGGGATGGGTACGTCCCACGCTTCACTTGGTGTGGGAACATTTGCCCCATACTGAAAATCAAAAGCTGGCACCCCAGAATATATGCACAGTAAGTGAACATATCTTAAAGTGAAAGATACAAATTTAGTTCACATGACCTTTCCCCTCAGAAGAAAGTGCACCAGACAAAAGAGCATTGGCCTTTGAAAAATACTAATAAACAACCGAAAAATTACCAGAGAGGACATTTGTCATTAAATACACTGGCCAAGTATAAAAGGTGATCATCTTTTTAACAAAGCACTATGTAGTGAAATAGTCTCTAGAAAACAAAATACCAATACGAGCATGTTCTGTGATGATCATTTGATGTGTCTTGTGGGTAAGTGTCTGCAATGAATACATAGCAATGAGGGTGACATTATGGTAGCCAAATACTTGAGCAAGCTTGCCGACCTCAAAAACACCCAAGCGGGTTGCGTACACCATCTGAAAAAAGTTATGCTGTCCACCCACATGTATCCTGTTCTTGTGCCCTGAAAAACAGCACATGACCACAATCAGGGAAAAATGACTGCACCAGTCTCCAGGATTTCAACCGTTCTTGCCACATCCTGGGAAAATATTCAGGACTTGCTTGCCCTCTCATCATTCCCCCTCCTCAGCCCTGCGTCTGGCTTTCAACAATACTCTGTTTAATAAAGATGAGTTGAAAAGTACACATACCATAAAGTACCCATTGAAATATATAAATCATTACAACAATATGTTAAGCAAAAAGTGTACAATTGTCGCATTATTCCCCCATGTTGACTGGCAGACTACAAATACCAGAATGCAATTTGGCAAAATGCAAAATATGGCCTTTGGGTTTTGAAAAATTATTTTTAAGATGTACAATAACATGTAATGTGTGAAAAGGTTAGCACATTGTATTTCAGTTTTTGACAAATTAAGGGTTCATATATGATGAGATAAAAATATCACATTCTACCAAAAAAACTACTTTTTGTGCACTAAATATGAGCATATGAAAATAATGTAGCTAATGTAAAACTGTTTTGTTTCATATATTGTAATTGACGTTGAGGAGAGCATAGATTTAGGAGGTAACTGGTGCCTTGTGTGTGCTTTCAGAATGAAAATGCCTATTTGCATTTCTTAACACAGAAACATTACAAACATCTCCTCCAAAACAATGGTCTCTTAAATGGGCCATCATTTGTAAACTTCCCCCATTTTAATGCGCTGCTTGAAGAAATAGTCATTAAAGGGCCTGCAGCATCTGATAGGCTGCTGGGACCGGTGTCTCTCTCTAGAGCAGAGGTCTTCACACTGTGGGGCACCCCCCCCCAGGGGTGGCATGGCCACATCCTGGGACGAACCACAGCCTGAAAAACTGGGTTGAGGAGAGCACTGGGCAGGTGCAGCTCGTCCATAATGGGCGAGGGGGCATCAACCCAGTGGCCCCCTCACCCATTGTGGAGGAGCCAAAGAGCCAGCCCAGTGAAACAGTAAGTGCACTCTCCGCCGCTTTTTCTAGCTGAGGGAGTGCTCCTGGGCTGGCTGAACTGACAGTACAGTTCCCCAGCCACACATGCTCAATGAGCCATGCAAGGCTCGGGGCGCTTTGCTTTGCCAGCCTTGCATAGCTCATCGGAAATGCTGGCTGGGGAACTGCATGTCTGTATATGCGAGGAGGAGCTCCTGCGCCACCTCAAACATGCAGACAGGGCAGACTGGAGCAGGGTGTTTCACCAACCACACGCAGGCCCCTGCATGCATGTGCAGGAACCAGGAAGCTTTTGCCTCCTGATTCCTGTTCATGATGTAGGAGCTGTAGCGCTGGGAAGGAAACCCCAGAACCGGGCAGAAGGTACATTTATGTTCATTTATTTTTTATTTATTTATTTATTATTGTCACTTGGTTAAAACTTTAACCTTTAACAAATAATTGTATACAAGACATAGAGTAAATAGAGTATGAAAGAAAGAAATTAAAAGAAGAAAAACAAAAAAAGAATTATTCAAATAATAACAGTTTCAGAATCATACATTACATTGGGAGCAGTCTCTGTCCTGTATTTTATAACACCTATACAACAGGTTGGCCCAATCTTTTTCTTTTAACGGGGGGTCTGTGTTACATCTGGGTGAAAGAACCAATGAAACAAATTAGAGGGGGGAACACAGACTACCTCCTACTGGTGCATTATATGTGTGAAAAACAGAAGTTTCTTGTTTCCCAACCAAACTTGTACCCACAAGTTTGCAAGCGAATTCCACTTCTAACAAAAGACAGACCTTATTCGAACCATAATTTTTGGAACCAACAGGATACAATATTTTAATACCTGTTTGTCTTTAGTTCCTATTTATCATCTCCTTTTGGAGTGTAAACAATACTCACTGTATAAAAACGTATCTCCAAACAAGGACAAGTGTAACATACAACACAATTTTGTCAAAAACATCTCTAAATGTGTACATTCTAAACGTATCACAACAATAAGTGGTGTAAAAAACATAGTACCACATAATTAAAAATTCATTATTTTTGCATTAGATTATTTTTGACACCTCGAAGATTTTAATATTTTGGGTTATTCACACGCTATCACCTCTCGGGGACAACACTAAGCAGTGGATGAAATTGAAAAAACGCGGTGCATTTCAGCCCAAATGGCAGGAGATATACCGCACCCATCCTTGGTCTTCTCTGCCGGGACTTCATCAGGACGAATACTTAATGATAAAAGGGATCAATTAGCTTCTGACCCCGGTGATGAGCATGGCAGGGACAGGAAAATGAGCAGCAGATGTCGCTCAAATAGTAACTCAAATAGTAAATTGACTTTCGACCTGGTTAGTGCCTTCTTGCGTTTTTGGCATGTGGGTATAGTTTGTTCACTTTTTGTTGAAGAAGTGAGTTAATCCACTCTTGCCCATGGGAAGGCTCTTATTCTTGGTGTGTCACTGCAACGCATGTTCCCTTTCACTTCCGTGATCGGGAACCTGCGCCGCAGGGTCCTTTCCTTTTTTTTCAGTTTTTTTGCAGGATGGTTGCAGGGGTGTCCCCTGCAACCTACGCTCACAATATAGTGAGCAACGCTGCTGAGCAAACACCCTCATCCCCCGCTCACAACATAGTGAGCAAGGGTGTGGGGGACACCCCTGCAGCCCCCAGCACTGAATGTGTGATCTGGTTGAACTTTTCGGCCGTTCGGATTTTTCACGCGGCTGAAAATTCGGCCAAATCACGCATTCAGTGTTTTTTTCTTAAACATTTTGGATGAAACAGAAAACTTTTCTATCAGCATCAATAATTGCAACTGACCGATAGTTACAGGGATCTAAACATAGCAAAAAAATTGTCTGATGAAAGAATTTATCAGGCATGGGGTCGCCAAATGTTGTAGTAAAGACTACTAGGAATTATCATTCATTTATTCCATCTTGATTTATGCCTGAACACAAAGGAGGACTTCTTGGAATACCTCAAGGTAATGCGCAAAATCGTAATTAAATTTCATTCTTGTAAAGAAGCAGAAAGTCACTAGCGCCGATGCATTTTCGGACCTGAGGTCCTTCTATACGGAGACCTTTCTTGTAAATTGGCACTACATGGGCCATCCACACTATTTCCGTAAACAAGGTCGAGAGAATTCTTGACTAGATCTCTGGATCAGATATAAAAAGGAATTCGTAAAGAGTTCACCCGTAAAATTATGGGATTTATATGGCAGGGGCAGATGTGGCCCAGAAGATATTAATGCAGCCTAAGGACAGCGGGGCGTGGCCTTCACAGACTATATACCTACTATAGAGTGGCCCAATTCCCTGCATTGATTCCCCATTTAGGAATGAACAAGGATAAACACTGGGTAGAGATGGAAAATGATATGCTCCGCCCTGTGACGGTGGGGGAATGGCTGTGGGCACTGTTGAATGAGGTGCCATGCAAGGTTCTGAAACACAATATATTAAGCCCACTCTGGGTACTATGCAATATTAAGATGGAGATGAAAGGGGTTACAACCTGGCCTTCACCCCTGAGTCACATTTGGGCACCTCCATTCATAGGATAGATCCAGGAGCCATTGCGGCTCCAGGCGTGGTTCGAAGCTGGGCTCGAAAGAGTGGGGCAGCTGGTTAAAGGAAACACATTTATAACCATTGAGGAGCTAGAAGAGGGATTGGGGTTAGGTAGGCTCTCAGTATCCCACTTCCTGAAATTGAAAAGGGTGTTGATGGCAGAAAAATGGGGATGGAGGGAATACAGAGAGACCTGACAGGCCTAGAATTGATACTGAGTGAGAAGCGGACGTCCATGGGACTAACGTCAGATATTTACCAGGCACTCCTCAAAGCTGATGAAGGGCACATGGGACAGTACCGGAGAAAGTGGGAAAAGGACCTGTGGAGGGACCTTGAGGAAGCACAGTGGAAGACCTTATTCAAGAATGCACACAGGACCTCTGTGGCATGTCAATACAAGCTGCACAGGCTAAAACTCCTATACAGATGGCAGTACGACCCCCATCGTCTGTCCAGGATGTTTCCTGGGGTGAATCCATCATGCTGGAGAGGCTGTGGCCAGAGAGCTACCTATTGGAACATGTGTGGGCCTGTCCAGAAGTATGTAGGTTTTGGAAGGAGCTGCTCAGGTGGGTCAGGGGTATTGATGGGATTGAGAGAGTGATGGACCCATTGTTGGTGCTATTTGGGGTGGAGGAAGTAGAAGGGGAGTAGACCAGGCTGCAACATATGACACACTTCTTGCTTTTGACGGCCAGGGCATGCCTCACCATAAGGTGGAAAAAACCCAGATTGCACACTGAAGAGAAGTGGGCCCTCCAAGTGAGGGAAATCTACGAAATGGAAAACCTACCCGGTATTTTACAGGATGTACACCCAAACAAAGGAGCAGAATGGAGCCTGTTTCTTCAAAAGATAGCACATCTCCAAAGTAGGCATTTACCCCACGTGAAGTTCTCCTCCCTGGATTAAGCGCCTTGGTAAGTTCCTGTCAAATAGAATGTACATAGTCCTGCTGATGTCACAGCCCAGTCACGATACCTGAATACCCATATACGGCCGAGGGGTGGGAGAGGGAGGGAATGGGAAGAAGAGGGAATAGAGGGAGATAGGAGGGGAAAGTTGAAATAAAAAAAAGAAATGCCTTTTCACTACTTGTTAATGAATGAATACTGTCTGCGGTTGTGAAGGCAGTTTGTCAAAAAATTACATGCAAAAGAATTTAAAAAAAAGGAAATTCGATAGTATATTTGGTCGTGGAGCTCCAGGGACGCTGATGGAACGGATAGCTTTGAGTGTTACCTCCACATCTATACATGTGCCGTAAGTACTGTCCTCAAGGGATGAAACTACACTGGGTCTCACAGTAGATAACAAAGCAAAGAGATTTTTAAAATACGTTACCCGCTCATCCTCGCCATCTGCATTCACCAGTTTACCCTCATGATGTATGTCTTGGTAGTTCATCAGTGACCAACATTCCTGCACGTTTTTGTTGCTTAAGCAAGAGATCACTGGCTCTGCATTTTATTGCAACCTCTCTGAATGAGATGCCCTCAACCAATTTTTATATGTTTGGACTAGGTGTCCAATCTCTTCACTTTTTTATGCATAGGTAAGGTGAGTGTGCCTTTGGACCACCCTGATTTGGGTGTGAGTGATTTCTTTCTCTTTGACTAAGTCCTTCCTACATATATGTCTATGGGATTTCTGACTCCTTATATATTTGCCCTTGTGTCCCATGCTCTGTTCAATGACATCCATAATGAATCCCTCAAAGTAATCGACACCAAGGGTTTTGTTCCAATGCCCCAAACTAGACACATTCCAGAAGTCATGCATATATCCATTCACATGATGTGCCGCAGGGTGGCGGGGGAACGTCCAAGCGATCCTCCCTCCTATTATGTTAAGTTGGAGAACAGGCCTTCACAGACTGTATTCTTCCACTCGGTCGCCTCTATCTCAGGCACCAAAGTGACCCACCAAAAGGGAGTGATCGCTAGAGTCCATCCTAGTTATTACTAGTCCGAAACCCTTCTCGTGCAGTTCGATCCCTACAAAGATGAAATCTATCGTCGAGGAATGTTGTCCATCTGTCCACGTGGGAAGCTGTGGCACATCCCCACACGTGGCACCATTTAGAGCTTGTAGTCCAGGCCTCCAAGGCACTTTCCCCACTGAATGCCATTGCATACTTAACGGGCAATCAGGCCAGTGTCGAGTCGTTGTTCCAACACACACATACCTTGTGCACAGTCTGCATTGAGATCCCCCAACAGTAGAACCTGGCCTTCCTGATGGGCTCCCAACCGATCACTAATCAGTAAATTGATGTGTTCTAGTTCCTTTGGAAGTTTACAGATGCCTATATGTCGATACACATTTATCACCAGAACGTAAAGTTTAGGCGGCATCTGCATTTGTATGTGGGAGCACGTAACCCCAAATGCCACATCCTGGTTAGATATTACTCTTATTCCCATCGTCATTTTGAACCTTGTAATGAGGCCTCCATAAGGTCTCCCTAACAGTCTCTGTTGTGCAAGCTGGTCAAGAACCACACTGCCGTCCAGAGAAGGGGAAAGTCTCAGCCAGGTCTCTTGAAGAGCAATGATTGTGTGGGACTTTAATAAGTTGATTACATGATTATTATTGGCTAGAACTCTATTACCCCTAGTATTCCATGTTGCAATGGTTAGCTCTAATACACCATTCCGGGCCCTATGCTTAGGGGTAGCAGAAGCAATCTAGGGTGATGACCTGTTAAATAACCATGACCTATCTCTGCTTTCCACATATGCCAGTATTTACTTTTTCGACATTAACCCCTGCTCCCCCAATACATCACCTTTCTATGTGAGCAGGCCCAGACACGTTTTGAGGCCCTTTCTGGCTCTCCCCACCATCACCACCAGCTGACATCTCCTTATGGGCAGTAATATCAAATCTTAATGTGCACATATTTTCTCTCATTCTCTCAATACAATGTCATACTGGATTCTTGACTTCACACACAGTGTCACAGTAAAGGTACGCCCTTGCTCTGTAAAATAAATTCTGTCAAGATCTTTAGAACAGACATTTACGAGTAAGGGTATTTCCTGTAACAACAACAAGACATTTGTACAGTTTAAAACTGTACTTGATGTTTCCTGTAAAATATTTTGAATAGTGAGAGTCGAAAGAGTTTCTCCTTGTTGACCCTTCAGGCTTTGTTTACCAGATTGATACCCATGTAGGCCAGTTGGGCCTGTCGGGAAGTGAAAGTGCCTATACCCCCTTGGTTGCTCAGATAGTGAGCTAAAGCCTCTGGGTATGTTTCTCGTAACCGGGACTAATGTCCGGCAGAGGGACTCCAATGACCCCCCCCTTTTTTGGGGGGATTTAAGCTGACATTCTTCACAACCAAATAAGTTGATTCACACATTTTTGGGCAGTTTGCTTCTCCGCCTTTGGCTTCATACATTTCTTAGATTTTTACTTTTTAGGTCCCCCGCCCAGAGGATTATTGTTCGTCCGTCTCCTTCTTTGACCTCTGAAACCTTTGTTCCGGGTTACAGACACCTCTAGAATTAAAACCTCTACCTCCGTTTCCATTACCAATGTGGACATTGACGGTATCTCTCTAGCCCCTTAAGGGCCGTTATTCTTTGTGTACCTGGGCATGGAATCGCCCATGTGAGATTCTAGCAGTATTGTATGTGGCACCTCATGTCGTTTTCCAGGTACTGCATTGTATGATCCAAGGGGCATCTTGTTTGCCGTCTGGATTAATTGATTTTCGATCGGGGCATGCATCTTTTCTCCTGTCCTATTTCCCTCAGCGCTCTCTTTGTGGCCTCTGTGCTCTACATCCTCACCATTGCAGAGCAAGAGTACATCTTTAGTTGTCTTGAGACTCTCTGGATGGTCTAACTTAAACAATAAAGATTCTAACAACAATGAGTTCACTTTTCTCTCATGCTGAATGGACTCATGGAGTGACACTAAAATGCACAGGACTGGATTTGTTTCCGTTAAACGATCATGTCGCTCCTCTTTTGGGTAGCCCCCCATTTTCCACATAATTGCTGACAGGCGTCGGGGGGTAATGGAGTCGGATTAGGTGCTGGTGAAGAGGAACAAGTCTGGACCTGTGTCAAAGTGAGCCTTTCGCCTCATGAGGTTAGAAGTAAATCTAGGTCCGGTGGCGTGTCATCAACGCTTAGGTCAATCGAGCGTATGTTTATGGGCAAGTTCTTCCTTGATGTGTCTACAGGTATGGGAATGTCAATTTCTGGGTTCTCAGGGAGCCTAAACTTATCTGGTTCTGATCCCGGATATTTTAGGTGTTATATATACGTCTTGATTGACCGGTTGAGTCCCTTTTCTTTCAGAAGAGAAAAAGCCTGAGCCAGGGAGAAAACACTGTCGACTGCTCAGACTGCACCCAACTCTTTCCAAATCCAATAAATACACTTTTTTATTTATTTATGTGTATGGATGCATGTATGCTTGTGCAATGAGTGAGCGTATGATGATGGGTGCTCACGTGAATGATGGAGTGCTTGCTCTGTGGATGTGTGTGTGTGTGTGTGTATGTGTGTGTGTGTGTGGGTGGGTGTTTGTGTTGGTCCGTGGAGCTGATTTTGGCGAGTGGGGAGAGGGGTGTAAAACACAGGCGTTTAAAAAATGCCTTTGTTGCACAATCCCCCTTCCCACCTGTCAAAATCAGCTCTCCTTCTGAGGCTCTATGGAGTCCGGTCCTAAGTGAATGTCGTCTTTTTAAAAACAACTACAAAAAAAAAACAATGATAGATTACAGTAAAAAATACCATGCTTTCCCCCTGGGACCCCAGCACAATGCATACACACATAATCACTTTGATTGTGTGCATGTGTTAGATGCTGTGAGGCCCAGTGGACCGGGATGATAGCTTTTTACTGGACATCTATCAGAGATGTCCAGTAAAAAATACCATGCCTGCCTCTTAGGCCCCCATCACCAATTGCAAACTGTTTGGCTTTTTACCCAATATTGTATGCTCTAAAATGCAATATTTTAACCCATTATTTAAAAAAAGACCACTAGAGGGAGAACCCTCCGGACGTCCCTTTATTGGCTCGGGCTCCCTTGGTGCACTTGGTTGCTGTGGCATATCTGGGAGGAATAATAATGCCCTTCTACTTAAAAGATTCACCAGCCACCTCTGGCCCTGGGACTGTGCTAGGAGTGCGGTGTGGCAAGCCCGGGATCTGTGGCAGCAGGATGGGGGGAGCCATGACATAGTGTCGGTAGCAGGGTGGGGAAAGCCCAGGGTCTGTGATGGGAGCAGGATGGGCGGGAACCATGGGGTAGTGGCGGGAGCAGGGTGAGGAAAGTCCATGGTGTTTGGTGGGGTGGGGAGAGCCCAGGGACTGGGTTAGGAGTACGATGAGGGAGCCCAGAGACTGTGATGGGAGCAGGTGGGGGCGCCCAGGCACTACACTGGGAGTGGGGTGCAGTGACAGCATGGGATAGTTTATAGCTATTTGGACTTACTGTCCATTTGGCATTTTTGGAGGGGTGCGGCCTGCCCACATTTCGCTCAGGGGGAGCCATGCCAAAAACGTTTGAAGAGCACTGCTCTAGAGAGCCACAGGAAGTTGGGAAGGTGGCCTCATGCAAACTTCATACATGGACGTTGCACAGCAGTTGAGGCAGACACTGGTGCCTTACGGGGGGCCCCCTCTAACAGCGGGGCCCTGTGCCACCGCATATCCTGACCATGCATCAGGCGGCTCTGCACCAAACGCCTCTCACATCATCCCCTCCACTTTGTTCCTACCTGACATGCTTAAAGCGTATCCTAAGACGTCCCCAAGCTGCCTATTTCCTCATCTGTCCTCAATTGCATATAATAGGCAGCACCACACCAGACAGAATCTTGCTGCTATCACCCTGTGCCGCTGATGTTGCCCCCTGCCTGACAGCGTGAGGCTTTTCCGGCCTGCGCTGTGCTAATGGAGTCACAGACTTACTCTTCCCTCTCTGGCTTGAATGTTTCTGCACATCCTCTGTGTTATATGGTATGCTGACACCTACGCCAGTGCCCCCTCCAAGGAAACGCTCACTGACATCCTCTTTTTCATGCCTTCATCTGACCTATGGACCCTTCATATGGTCTCTGTGCTCTCTCCTTTCTCCTCCTCTCCCATTAATGGTGGCACCCGTTGGGATGTCCTCTTGGCCTCCTTCCACTCCTCTAAGGCCATCATTAATGTCTACTCTAATGGGACCGTCTTGGTCGCTTCCTGCGCCTCACCAACTTCCTATCCTCTCCTGCTGTCCCCCCTCCTCTGGCATCAGCTACCTTACCTCCACCCTCCCTCTCTGCCCCCTCTCGTGCTCCTTCTTCACCTCCGCAGGGTGTACCTCTGATCTGTACCCCTCCCCGGAAGTCCTTCAAGGATGGCAACCTCCTCCACATTGCCACTCTTAACACTCGCTGTGCTGTCAAACATTCCTCTGATATCTGTCACCTTCTTGAGGAAATGGACCTTGATGTCCTTGGTCTCACTGAGACTTGGTTTACAGCCAGCTCCGTCACCAGCTTTGACACACTCCTACCTGATGGTTACAAGATCCTCTCCATGCCTAGGCCTAACCGTGCTGGTGGTGGTGTTGCCCTATGTTCCCTGAGTGGATTCCTGCCACTGTCACTCCTACGCAGACCTACTCCTCTTTTGAATGCCTTGTCTGCCGACTCTCTCTCTCTCCTAGCCATTCCCTTACCGTGGCTACTATCTATCGGCCACCCGGTCAAATTTCCTCCTGCCTCTCCGAGTGGGCGGACCTCTCCCCCTCACTCCTGTTCTCAACCACTCAACTCCTCTTTCTTGGAGACTTCAACATCCACCTGGATGCCTCCTGTCCCCCCTCTGGACTCTTTCGCGACTTCTGCGGCTCTCTCTCACTCTCTATTTTCCCGTCTGGGCCGACTCATTCTGCAGGGCACACTCTTGATGCTCTGATCTCTTCTGACCTTCCCCTCTCTGTACCTCTCTCCACTCCTCTCTCCTGGAGTGATCACTTTCTCCTATCCTCCCACCTCACCTGCCCTACCCCGCAGGCAAAGCCACCTTCATCACTGCCACCCTCCTTCTCGGTCATCCGACCCATGAAGCACGTGTCAGTTGAGGCTTTCGCCGCCACCTTCTCCCCGCCCCTCCCCCTTTGGCTGGTTCCCACCCTGACACAGCCCTCTCCACTCTCCACTCTGCTATATCTGATACTCTTGATATCCTTGCCCCTGTCATGAGAATCCGCCTGAAGCCCAAAGCCAAATGTAACTCCTGGTATGACTCTGATCTCGTCACCCTAAAACGCAAGTGCAGGGTGGCAGAGAGGAAATGGCGTGCTTCATGTTCATCCTCTGACAAACTGGCCTGCCGCCTGCTCCAAAGGCAATACCGGCTCTCCGTTCTCAGCAAGAAGAGAGCCCTTATCCAAGCCCGCATCTCCGCGGCTTCTAACAATTCAGCTGAACTCTTTCAAATCTGCAAGGAGCTGGCCAACCCTGCTGCAGTCTCTTCCTCTCCTGTCCCCTCCCAGGCCCTCTGCATGGCACTGGCCTCTCACTTCATTTCAAAAACTCATGCATCCTGTCCTCACTCTCCTCCTATCACCACCCACCTCTATTCCCTGCTCTTCCTCTGGCCCTTCTGCAGGCATCCCTCCTCCCTCCTTCTCCGCCTTTCCCCTTTTTTCTGCTGACGAGGTTTCCAGACAAGTCCGATCTATGAAAGTCTTGTCAAAACAGGTTCATCCCTGTTCCTCCAAAACTATCAAGGACCACATAGACTCCCCGGCTCCTGCCCTGGCTGACTTCTGCAATCACTCCTTCGCCTCTGGAGACTTCCCACCCCCCCTCAAGCACTCCCTTGTGCACCCTCTTCTTAAGAAACCCTCTGCTGACCCCTCCTGCCCGGCTAACTATCGCCCAATCTCCATTACTCCCTTCCTGGGCAAGCTCCTGGAGAAACTGGGCATCTCCAAGCTTAATCTCCATGCTGAATCTGTTGGCAGTCTTCATGACCATCAGTCTGGCTTCAGAGCTGCCAGAAGCACGGAAACTGCTCTCCTGAACATCCATGAGGACCTGCTCCCGAACCTTGACTCTAACACTCTGTGTGTTCTCATTCTGCTCAATCTCTTTGCTGCCTTTGATACTGTCAACCATGCCATCCTGCTCAACCGTCTCCATGATAACCTAGGTATCACTGGTCAGGCCCTGGTATGGCTGACCTCTTTCCTCTCCAATCGGCCCTCCCAGGTCCAATTGGGGTCCTTCCTCTCTGACATCTATTTCTCTACCTGTGGTGTCCCCCAGGGATCTAACTCTCTCCCTGGCTTTTCAACCAGTATCTGGCACTCCTTGCCCACCGCATCGCTGCTCTCTGCCCCAACTTTCAGTGCTATGCGGATGATACACAGCTCATTTTCAGGCTACCCTCAGCCTCCTCTTGTCTTTCCCTCATCTCTGACTGTCTTTCTGCTATCCAGGAATGGTGTGCCGGGAATGACCTCTTCCTTAATACCAGTAAGACTGAGATTCTACCCATCGACACACCCATTTCCTCCTTCCCTGCAGCTCTCTGGCCGGCCTATCTTGGCCCTCTTCCTGCTCCTACCTGCAAGGCAAAAAACCTCTGGGTCATCTTCGACTCCACACTCTCCTTCTCTCCTCACATTTCTGACGTTTCTAAGAAGTCACACAACCAGCTGCACCTCCTCAGAGGTATCCTTCCTTTCCTCTCCTTCCCCCAGAAGCTCACTGTCTCCAGAGCCCTGGTTCTCGCTAAGCTTAACTACTGTAACAGCCTCTATCTAAATCTGCCTGCCTCTACTCTCCGCCCTCTGCAACTCATCCACAACAGGACTGCGAGACTTGTCCTTGGCCTCAAGCCCAGGGACCGTATCTCTCCAGGACTGAAATCACTACACTGGCTCCCAGTGGCTGCGAGGATTAAGTGCAAAACCCTGTGCATTGTCCACAAGGCCTTCTGGGGCCTGGGGCCAAAATACCTTCAACTCTCTCTTCCCAAATATATTCCTTTTCAAGCTCTTCGCTCATCCGCCTCCAACTCCCTCAGGGTCAGCCGCTTCTCCAAGCAACGAGTTGGGGGAGATCTCTCAGCCTTCCTGCCTCCCCGAAATTTGAGGAGAACCATCTCCAGAAGCACCTAAAAACCTTCCTCTTTGTTTCTGCTTTCTCTCCCCCTCATCCCTGCTAAATCACTCAATCTGCACTGAATATGCAACTGGGCCACTCACCATGCTCGGTCCGTGGCCCAGCCTCTCTCCCCTGCACTGCCCCCCTGGCAATCCCTGCACTACGGGACTGTCTCTGCATCCCTACAGCCCCCCCTTCCCAGCACTTGTCTGCACTTATCTTGCACTTACTACCAGCTTGCCCTTATTATTTATCTTGTATTTACTAACCATGTACTGCACTTTCCCCTCTCCCTTTCCCCCTTGCACTTCTCCCTTCCCCTCTACCCATGCACTTGCGCGATCTGAATGACACCTGGCCTAGTAGGATCGTTGTCTGTCTCCCCCTGTTCCCCCCTCCCTGCCTTGTCGCGCGTTGAAACACTTGTGTATAGGCACGTTACAAATGCCATATCATCTCACTAAGTTTTTTACCTACAGACTCAGTTGTGTGCCATGCAGTGCACTTGATATGATTTAGCATCTACCGTTGTAACTGTACCATAGCTGCTTTCCTGCAGACCCTAACACTCATCAGGTAGTTCACTCCCTTGTTCCACCTGCCTTGCTCGCAACCCACCGACCTTGAATTTATCAGCATTTATCTGCAAAGGTATTTTACCAGCCGCCTACCTACTATGACTGTTTCAGAATTTTGCTGAAAATGTAATCTATCTGCAGCCTAGCTACTATGACTGTTTCAGCATTTTGCTGAAAATGTAATTTACCTGCAACCTAGCTAGTATGACTAATTCAGCATTTTGCTGCGAATATAACTTACCTGCAACCTACCTACTATGACTTTTCCGCACTGTGTTGTATATGCAACTTACCTGTAACATCTGACAACATCTTGTAACACCACATCAATTGTAACTAGCGCCTAAATGCCTTAGGGTTTTGTGCGTTGCTTTAATTGCCAATAAATAATAAAATATACCTGGGTAAATAAGCAAACAGCTGCATCCGCCTTGCTCACTTGAAGGCATCCATTGAGACCCTTTGACTCGCCACCCCCCAACATATCCAATCATCAACACGTTCAAGACTTGGGGAGTGGATGATGGGTTTGCTGCTTTATCTGTCCTGGATGCGCTGCTTCCAGCTCAATCTCTTCCGCCTGAGATGAAGTGTTCAGACGTGGTCCTGTTCAGCCGTAGCCTCCCCTTTTCCTCAGTTCCGATGCCCACTTGACTTGCCCGATTCCAGGTTGGTCACATTCCAGGCACTGCCCGGTCTCTACTCTGCTGATTGGGCACATCTTCAAAGCAATAGAACGAGTCCTCCATATATATGGAGAAATTGGGGGTGGAGTTTATGCTCAAATACAGGTTTGCATCCTTTCTGAAAAAGTTGGGGCCATCCAATCAGTGTGAGGAGCCACGTTGCAAGTGCATGGGCTTCTTCCCAGGAAGACTCTCAAGTGTGGATTCAGTTTTGAACCCAGACAGACGTTCAGGACTGGCCGTGTCTCGATCGAGCGTATGGGGCCTAGAACCCAGAGTGCAGCAGAGCTATACTGTGTGGTTTATGGTCATAATCTCGAAAAAATAAATCATAAGTCGCATTTTTTTAATTACGTTTTTTATTCAAAATGGGGGGGTTCCCCCCAAACCCCATTTTTTGAGTTTTTTTTTTTTACCATTTTTTTTACCATTTATTTTTTAATCCCGGACCCTAAAATAAATATATAATTAAAAAAAGAGACATTTTTTTCTCGATATTTTGACTGACCACCATACTGTGTATCACACTCACACAAAGGACCAATGCCTGGCTGCCGGGCTCTGACTGTGCTACTGAAACTTCTACAAGGAACTCAATCTCAGTACCTGTGCTTCTATGACTTGTGCTACTTTAAGCACTGTAGGGAGGCCCCTCTCAGTAGCTGTAGCTGTTTGACATGTGCCACAGAAAGCGCTCTCAGTAACTGTAGCTGTTTGATATGATATGATACATAATATGATATGGCATTTATAATGCGCTTGTACTCAAGTGTTTCTAGGAGCGCCAAGACAAGGAGGGGGAGACAAAAAAGGGAGGACAAAACAACAATCTTACTAGGCCTTGTGTGATTCAGATCGCGCAAGTGCAGGGAGGGGGAGAAGGGAGAAGTGCAGAGGGTGGAGGGAGGTTGGAGAAGTGTGGTACAAAGGAGAAGCAACATGAGTGCAGCCAACAGGTGGCAAGTGCGGGTACTAGTAATTGCAGCCAACAGGTGGCCAGCAAGTGCAAGAGAGGGAACTGGAGGGTTACAGATACAGACCACAAGTGCAGGGGAGCCATGAGGCAGCGCGGGATTGCAGCTGGACGGGCAGGGGTCCTGGGCCCAAATTCAGAGGGTGACCAGTGCATGGGTCAGGCTGGTGATCAGCAAGGGAGAGGAAGAGAGAAGGCAGAAGCAAAGAGAACGGTCATGAGTTGCTTCTGGAACCGGAGATGGTGCTGCTAGGGTTTCAGAGAGGCAGGGAGGCTGTTCCAGTGGAAGTCCCCAGCCAAGGAAAGAGATCTGCCCCACCTCTTTGCTTGGAAAAGCAACTGACCCTCGGAGAGTTGTAGGTGGAGGAGCAAAGAGCTTGAGAAGGAAGATATTTAGGAAGAGAGAGTGAGAGGTAGTGTGGTCCTAGGCCCCAGAAAGCCCTGTGGACAATGCAAAGGGCCTTGAACGTGATCCTTGTCACCACTGGGAGCCAGTGAAGTGACATGTGCCACAGAAAGCGCTGCTGGGATCTTCCTCTCAGTAACTGTAGCTGTTTGACACGTGCCACAGAAAGCGCTGCAGGGACCTCCCTCTCAGTACCTGTAGATGTTTGACATTTAACACAGAAAGCACTGCAGGGTCCTCCCTTTCAGCAACTGTAGCTGGTTGGCATGTGCCACAGAAAGTGCTGCAGGGAGGCCCATCTGGGAAATTGAAGCTGTTTGACATGTGCCACAGAAAGTACTGCAGGGTCGCACCTCTCAGTAACTGTAGCTGTTTGACATGTGCCACAGAAAGCACTGGAGGGAGGCTTCTCTCAGTAACTGTAGCTGTTTGACACGTGCCACAGAAAGCGCTGCTGGGATCTTCCTCTCAGTAACTGTAGCTGTTTGACATGTGCCACAGAAAGCGCTGCAGGGACCTCCCTCTCAGTACCTCTAGATGTTTGACGTATGACACAGAAAGCACTGCAGGGTCCTCCCTTTCAGCAACTGTGGCTGGTTGACATGTGCCACGCAAAGCACTGCAGGGTCGCACCTCTCAGTAACTGTAGCTGTTTGACATGTGCCACAGAAAGCGCTGGAGGTAGGCTTCTCTCAGTAACTGTAGCTGTTTGACATGTGCCACAGAAAGCGCTGGAGGGAGGCTTCTCTCAGTAACTGTAGCTGTTTGACATGTGCCACAGAAAGCGTTGCAGGGACCTTCCTCTCAGTACCTTTAGTGTTTGCCCTGTAACACAGAAAGCACTGCAGGAACCTCCCTCTCAGTACCTTTAGTGTTTGCCCTGTAACACAGAAAGCACTGCAGGAACCTCCCTCTCAGTACATTTAGTGTTTGACGTGTGCCACAGAAAGCGCTGCTTTGACCTCTCTCTCAGTAACTGTAGTTGTTTGACATGTAACAAAGAAAGCAGTGCAGGGCCCTCCCTCTCAGTACTTGTAGTTGTTTGACGTGTAACACAGAAAGCACTGCAGGGCCATCCCTCTCAGTACCTCTAGTTGTTTGACGTGTAACACAGAAAGCGCTGCAGGGACCTCCATGTCCTCCCTCTCAGTACTTGTAGTTGTTTGACGTGTAACACAGAAAGCAGTGCAGAGCCCTCCCTCTCAGTACTTGTAGTTGTTTGACGTGTAACACAGAAAGCACTGCAGGGCCATCCCTCTCAGTACCTCTAGTTGTTTGACGTGTAACACAGAAAGCACTGCAGGGCCATCCCTCTCAGTACCTCTAGTTGTTTGACGTGTAACACAGAAAGCGCTGCAGGGAGCTCCGTGCCCTCCCTCTCATTACTTCTAGTTGTTAGACGTGTAAAACAGAAAGCACTGCAGGGACCTCCCTCTCAGTACCTATAGTTGTTTGACGTGTAACACAAAAAAGCGCTGCAGGGACCTCCCTACCTCTCTTTATTTGGCATGTAACACTGAAAGCGCTGCAGCACTGCAGGAACCTCCCTCTCAGTACCTGTAGTTGTTTGATGTGTAACACAGAAAGCACTGCGGGGATCGCCCTCTCAGTACCTCTAGTTGTTTGACGTGTAACACAGAGAGAACTGCAGAGCCCTCCCTCTCAGTACCTCTAGTTGTTTGACGTGTAACACAGAAAGCACTGCAGGGCCCTTCCTCTCAGTACCTATATCGCTATGGCATGCGTGTTTGTAAGATCTACATCTGGAGGGAAATCCAGGTCATTACCAGTGCCTCTATGACGTGAGTTCCTTTAAACTATGAAGGGAGTTCCCTTTCATTGTATATACCCGTTTGACTGTGGCATAGAAGGTGCTGCAGGGAGCTCCCTCTCAGTGCCTGCACTTGTTAGCCTTGTGTTACTGAAGGTTCCATTTCTGGAGGGAGGTAGGTCCCTCTAGGTACTGGTGTCTCTATGACTTGAGCTACTGTCATCTCCGAAGGGAGGTCCCTTTCAGTACCTGCACCTGTGTCACTGATAGCGTTTCAGGGAGCTTCCATCCCCAGTGGAAGTGACTATATGGCTTGCATTACTTTAAGCTCTGCAGAGATCTCCCTCTTCTCATGCACAAAGTGATCATGTTTTTGCAAACATTTTACATCCAACTATCACCCAACCAAGTAGGTACTCGTGTATTGTTCTCGGAAGGATAGAATACTGAGTTGGCCTTGCCAAGATTCGGACCTGCGACGTGCAGATCATACACAAATCTCAGCAGTGAGCGCTAACCTTGATGCCCACACCTCTCTGGTTGCTTTACTCAAAGCAGAGTCGGCAGCTCTGGGTCAGCATCTGTACACTTCCCCCTCCTGCACTTCTATGCGTGATGTCACAGCGAGATCGGCAAGGAGGTCCCTCTCAGTGCCTGTGCCTCAATGGCTACTATTAGTATAAGCTCTGCAGAGAGGTCCCTCTCACTACCTGTGCCTCACTGGCTACTATTACTATAAGCTCTGCAGAGAGGTCCCTCTCAGTACCTGTGCCTCACTGGCTACTATTACTTTAAGCTCTGCAGAGAGGTCCCTCTCACTACCTGTGCTTCACTGGCTACTATTACTATAAGCTCTGCAGAGAGGTCCCTCTCAGTACCTGTGCCTCACTGGCTACTATTACTATAAGCTCTGCAGAGAGGTCCCTCTCAGCACCTGTGCCTCACTGGCTCTATTACTATAAGCTCTGAAGAGAGGTCCCTCTCAGTACCTGTGCCTCACTGGCTACTATTACTATAAGCTCTGCAGAGATCCCTCTCAGTACCTGTGCCTCACTGGCTACTATTACTTTAAGCTCTGCAGAGAGGTCCCTCTCAGTACCTGTGCCTCACTGGCTTCTATTACTATAAACTCTGCAGAGATCTCCCTCTTCTCATGCCCAAAGTGATCATGTTTTTGCAAACATTGTACATCCAACTATCACCCAACCAAGTAGGTACTCGTGTATTGTCATCGGAAGGATAGAATACTGAGTTGGCTTTGCCAAGATTCGGACCTGCGACCTGCAGATCATACACAAATCTCAGCAGTGAGCGCTAACCTTGATGCCCACACCTCTCTGGTTGCTTTACTCATCGCAGAGTCAGCAGCTCCGGGTCAGCATCTGTACACTTCCCCCTCGTGCAGTTCTATGAGTGATGTCACAGTGAGATCGGCAAGGAGGTCCCTCTCAGTGCCTGTGCCTCAATGGCTACTATTAGTATAAGCTCTGCAGAGAGGTCCCTCTCAGTACCTGTGCCTCACTGGCTACTATTACTATAAGCTCTGAAGAGAGGTCCCTCTCAGTACCTGTGCCTCACTGGCTACTATTACTATAAGCTCTGCAGAGAGGTCCCTCTCAGTACCTGTGCCTCACTGGCTACTATTACTGTAAGCTCTGCAGAGAGGTCCCTCTCAGTACCTGTGCCTCACTGGCTACTATTACTATAAGCTCTGCAGAGAGGCCCCTCTCAGTACCTGTGCCTCACTGGCTACTATTACTATAAGCTCTGCAGAGAGGTCCCGCTCAGTACCTGTGCCTCACTGGCTACTATTACTATAAGCTCTGCAGAAAGGTCCCTCTCAGTACCTGTGCCTCACTGGCTACTATTACTATAAGCTCTGAAGAGAGGTCCCTCTCAGTACCTGTGCCTCACTGGCTACTATTACTATAAGCTCTGCAGAGAGGTCCCTCTCAGTACCTGTGCCTCACTGGCTACTATTACTATAAGCTCTGCAGAAAGGTCCCTCTCAGTACCTGTGCCTCACTGGCTACTATTACTTTAAGCTCTGCAGAGAGGTCCCTCTCAGTACCTGTGCCTCACTGGCTTCTATTACTATAAACTCTGCAGAGATCTCCCTCTTCTCATGCCCAAAGTGATCATGTTTTTGCAAACATTGTACATCCAACTATCACCCAACCAAGTAGGTACTCGTGTATTGTCATCGGAAGGATAGAATACTGAGTTGGCTTTGCCAAGATTCGGACCTGCGACCTGCAGATCATACACAAATCTCAGCAGTGAGCGCTAACCTTGATGCCCACACCTCTCTGGTTGCTTTACTCAAAGCAGAGTCAGCAGCTCCGGGTCAGCATCTGTACACTTCCCCCTCGTGCAGTTCTATGAGTGATGTCACAGTGAGATCGGCAAGGAGGTCCCTCTCAGTGCCTGTGCCTCAATGGCTACTATTAGTATAAGCTCTGCAGAGAGGTCCCTCTCAGTACCTGTGCCTCACTGGCTACTATTACTTTAAGCTCTGCAGAGAGGTCCCTCTCAGTACATGTGCCTCACTGGCTACTATTACTATAAGCTCTGCAGAGAGGTCCCTCTCAGCACCTGTGCCTCACTGGCTACTATTACTATAAGCTCTGCAGAGAGGTCCCTCTCAGTACCTGTGCCTCACTGGCTACTATTACTATAAGCTCTGCAGAGAGGTCCCTCTCACTACCTGTGCCTCACTGGCTACTATTAATTTAAGCTCTGCAGAGAGGTCCCTCTCACTACCTGTGCCTCACTGGCTACTATTACTATAAGCTCTGCAGAGAGGTCCCTCTCAGTACCTGTGCCTCACTGGCTACTATTACTATAAGCTCTGCAGAGATCCCTCTCAGTACCTGTGCCTCACTGGCTTCTATTACTATAAACTCTGCAGAGAGGTCCCTCTCAGTACCTGTGCCTCAATTACTTGTATTAATATAAGGTCTGCAGGGAGGTCCCTCTCAGTACCTGTGCCTCAATTTCTTGTATTTATATAAGCTCTTCAGAGAGGTCCCTCTCAGTACCCGTGCCTCCATGGATCCTATTACTATAAGCTCTGCAGAGAGCCCCCTGTTAGTACCTATGCCTCAATTACGTTTATTAATAAAAGGTGTTTAGGGAAGTCCCTCTCAGTACCTGTGCCTCTATGACTTGTATTAATATACGGTCTGCAGGGAAGTCCCTCACATTAGGTGTACCTCTATGACTTGTATAAATATAAGCTTTGTAGAGAGGTCCCTCTCAGTACCTGTGCCTCAGTGGCTTCTATTATGCGGTCTCTCTCC
The DNA here is from genome assembly GCA_002915635.3 of Ambystoma mexicanum. Classification (NCBI taxonomy): domain Eukaryota; kingdom Metazoa; phylum Chordata; class Amphibia; order Caudata; family Ambystomatidae; genus Ambystoma; species Ambystoma mexicanum. The sequence goes on from CM010927.2 coordinate 225,448,137, forward strand.
GTACCTGTGCCTCTATGACTTCTATTAAGATAAGGTGTGAAGGGAAGTCTCTCGCAGTGCCTGTGTCTGTATGACTTGTATTAATGTAAGGTCTGCAAAGAGGTCCCTTTCAGCACCTCTATGACTTATATTAATATAAGGTATGCAGGCAGAGCCAGCCTTAGGGTGGACCCCAAGCGACCGCCTGGGATGCCCTGCCATTAGCCCCCCACCATGCCAGTTTGGGGGAGTCTTTCAAGGTCTCCCCCGAGCTGTTGTGGTGGGACCAGGCGTGGCAGGAGCCCTGTTCAAATTAAATGTGCTCTGCTCTCAAGAGCTGAGCGCTTTTAATAACAAAAGGGAGTTGATCAGCGCCTATTGAACAATTTGATGCCCCCTTCCCACCCCGCATGACTTGGGCGCACTTGAGGGGAGGAGGAGGCACCAAAGTTTTGTTTTGGTAAGGCCAGCACTGTATGGAGGGATGTCCCTCCTCGTACCTGTAACTCTATAAGCTCTTTGTGGAAGTCCCTCTCAGTGACTGTGCCTCTATGATTTGTATTAATATACTCTGTGCAGGGAGTGCCTTCCCAGTACCTGTGACTGACCAGGCTTGGACTGGCCTATAGGGCAATAGGGAAATGCCTGAACCGAAAACACAAAATGCTAGTGTGTGCCCATTTTCTTGGTCAAAGTGGGTCAAATGTGTGACCCATATGGGGCACCTTGATAAGTTACTTCCCCATAAGGCTAGTAGTTCTGACCAGTGTCACTGAATGAATCTTCTTTAAAATTCACAATTTTCATCACATTTTATCAAAAACCTCCCCCTTGGGTGCTTCTCAAACAATCTGTCACAGAAGGTATGAATTGCCATGTGCAACTGTGGGCTACTTTTTCATTAGTGCCCGGGACAATTTTATGCTTCAGTCACAAGTTCTGACCTGTGTTATTGTAAAGGCTGCAGGGACTTCCCTCTACCCATCTGTATTGCTTCTGTGCCATAACCTCTACACCTGTAATACGCATGTTGCTCAGTCGGCAGGGAGCTCACCTCTTTGCATGGTTTGCTTGCCTTACTGTAAACTCAGAGTGGGGAGTGTCCTACGTACCTCTCTGTGCCCGAAGGGCTTGTGGTCCTAGAAGGTCTGCGGTGAGTAGCTACCACGTGCGCCTTCTGTCTGTTCGATGTATTACGGTAATATTACCAATATTTCACCGAACCAGTCACAAAACAGTTTTTGGGGCGGGATTTGAGAAGCGCCTGTGAGAGCCTAAGAAGTCAAGTCAGCTTTAAAAGGGCAGTGGCCTATTTTATGTGTTATGCTATTAAGCTTTTATACGGCACCAATCACCACCCTAGTTACCTTACAGTGCCAGTGCATTGTTTCAAAGAATGTTGTATTGTGCACCCACCTGGGGAAACTAGACTTAGGCCCACATTTTAAGTTTGCCAGTCCGGACCGGCAAACTACAAGTCTGCTGGTAGGGGCAGTGAACTACGGGCAGGCCTGACCTGCTGATAGTTGAAGTCCCTACTGGCAAATTAATACTATGGGGCTCCATGGGAATGGGAACTTAGCGTTCGCCCGTCGCTTATAATATCCCGGTATTACCGGGATATCGGGCAGTGGAAACGGTAAGCCGAGGTAGCTGGTTGGCTGACTGTAGCACCGGCAGCCTACCGGCAACCTCATAATGAGGGCCTTAGTCTGTCGTGGAAAAAGAACAGAAAACAGGGCAAGGATAGGGATGCACAAAAATAAACAATTGGGAAGATAGGTTGTTGTGTCTGAGGTTGTGCAAATATGATTGTGTAAGTACGTAACTAAAGGAAAGACATAATAGGTGTAGTCAAGTATTTATTAATTTATTGGACATTTTTATGGCACTCATACACAAGAGTTTCCAGGCACCACAAGACAAGCTGGGGTGGGGGTGGGAATGACAATTCTACCGTGCAAGTGCAAGACAAGATGATAAGTAAACGGGGAGGCGGTAGAGGGAGTAGTGCAGGAGTGGGGTGCCCAATGGGAGTGGGGGCATGTGCTGGGGGTGCCAAGGGTCAGGAGACAGAGAGGGGAAAGGGAGGAGGTGTGCAGTGGACAGGTGGGACCCGGTTAGGGCTAGTCTGGGGAAGCGAGCCCGAGGGCCAGGGATGCTGGGGAGACTGGTAGGGGGTGGTCTGGCCCCAGTGTAACTCTGAACGGGCCCGGCCCCACTCGCAGCGGCAGAGAGATCATTAGCAAGGGAAGGGGAGAGGGAAGGAAGGGGAGAAAAGGAAGGTCTTGAAAAATGTCAGCAACTTAAGAAGATCCGGCTCAAGTCTGAGTGAGGCAGGGAGGCCGTTCAAGAGGTAGGAACTAGCTGACGATAGGGATCTACCTCCCACTCTCTGCTTGGGGAAACATTTAACCTGCAGAGAGTTCGAGCCAGAGGACCGAAGGAGTCTGGCAGGGAGGTATTTAGGGAGGGAAAGCTGGATTTAGAGAGGTTACAGGCTCCAGTCAGCCTGGTGGATGATACAAAGGGTCTTGAATTTGATCATTGCGATCACCGGGAGCCAGTGGAGAGATTTTAGGGCTGGAGAGATGCGGGACAAGGATAAGTCTTGCAGCCCTATTCTGGATTAGTTGAAAGGGCGAAGGGAGGAAAGAGACAGATTGAGGAAGAGGCTGTTGCAGTAGTCCAGCCTAGAGAGAACCAGGGCTCTGGATACCTTGAGCTTCTGGGGGAAGGTGAAGAAAGGTAGAATGCCCCTGAGGAGGTGGAGCTGAAAGTTGGACTTCTTGGCAAGGTCTGTGATGTGTGTAGAGAAAGAGAGAGAGAGGAGTCAAAGATGATCCCAAAGTGTTTTGCCTCACAAGTGGGTGAGAGGAGGGGACTCAAGGAGGCTGGCCAGAGAGTGGGGGGAAACAAGGAGCAGGCATCACAGTGAGAAGGATATTTGTCTTACTAGCATTAAGGCGGAGATCATTGGCAGAGAACCATGCCTGAATAGCAGTCAGGCGGTCAGGTATGAGGGAGGAGGGGGGGTGGAGGATGGCAGCTTGAAAGAAAGCTGTGTGCCGTCTGCATAACACTGGAAATAAGGGCAGAAGGTGGAGATCAGGTGGGCCAGAGGGGCCAGGTAGATGGTGAATAGCCAATGCGATAGGATAGAGCCCTGAAGGACGCCACAGGTAAAGAGTGCCATGGAAGAGAGAAAAGGACCCATTTGCACTTATGAGGGTCTGTTTCAAGGGAAGGCGGTCAGCCACACCAGTAGCCTCTGACTGTGTTGCCTAGGGTGTCATGGAGAGGTTTTATGAGGATGGAGTGGTTGACTGTGTCAAAGGCAGAAGGAAGATCGAGGAAGCTCAGAATGGGGAGAGTGTTTGAGTCCAGGTTAGAAAGCAGGTCTTTTTTGGGGGTTCAGGAGAGCAGTTTATGTATCTCTATATGCCCTGAAACCGGACTGGTAGTCATGGAGGCATCCAGCCAGTTCGCTGTGGGGGATGACCAGCTTCTACATGAGTTTGCCCAAAAAAGGAGTGATAGAGATAGGGTGATAGTTAGCTGGGCAAGAAGGGTCAGCAGACAGCATTTTCAGAAGGGTGCACAAGAGAGTGCTTAAGGGGTTGTGAGAAGGAGCTAGTGGCAAAGGAGTGGTTGCAGAGGTCAGCCAAGGCTGGGGCGAGAGAGTTGATGTTGTCCTTGATGGTTCTGGAGGCGCAGGGGGGGAACCAGTTTAGAGGAGACTTTTATAGAGCAGACCACTCTAGAGATCTCATCTGGTGCAATGGGAGAGAAGGGGGAGAGTATGGAGGCCTGGCAGGGAGGCAAGGGGGGGGGGGGAGAGCAGATGACAGAGAAGACAAGATGTCCATAGTTTTGGAGATAATGTTGGTGGCCAGTGCAGTGCAGAGGGCCTGGGAGGGGGAGGAGGAGACTGCAGTAGGATTGGTAAGTTCCTTGCAGATTTTAAAGAGCTCTGCTGTGTTATTGGTGGCTCCAGAGATGCTGGCTTGGACATGCGCCATCTTCTTGGAGATGATGGTGAGACAATATTTCCTTTGGTGTAGGAGGCTGGCCAGTTTGTCAAAAAGGATGAGCTAGATGCCTGCCACTTCCACTCTGCAGCTTTGCACTTGCGTTTCAAAGCTGCCAGGTGGGAATCATACCAAGAGTTGCATTTGGAGGCAGGCTTCATGCAGATCCTCATGACAGGGGCTAGGATGTCCAGGGCGTTAGACATAGAGAGATGGAGGTTAGCTAGAACAGAGTCAGAAGATGAGTCCAAAGAAGGGGACAGAGGAGAGATGAAGGATGAGGTAAAGGCAGCGACTGACAAACGCTTCATCAGTCGATTGATGGAGAAGGAGACCGGCAGTTTGGGCAGAAGCATTGTCAGGGGACCAGGGAGGTCAAGGTAGGAAGAGAGGAGAGAGTGGTCAGATCAGGAGAGATGGGTAGTAAGAGGGTTGCAGAGTGAGATGTCTGTTGAGAGGAGAGCATCCAAGGTGTGTCCGGCAGAATGGGTTGGGCCAGAGGGAACGATAGTGAGGGAAAGAGTTGCAGAGGTCGCAAAAGAGTACAGAAGTCACATCCAGAGAGTCAAGATGGATGTTAAAGTCCACAAGAAAGATGAGTTTGGGGGAGGAGGCAAGAAGAAAGGAGGACAGATCCGCCCATTCAGAGAGGAAGAGGGAGGTTGGTCCAGGGGGCCTGTAGATGGTAGCAAGAGTAAGAGAGAAGGTAGGCGAGACAGATAGCCTGCAGACTAGGCTTTCAGGATGAGTAGGTTTGAGTGGGAATAATGGAGACAGGAACCCGCTCAGGAAAGATCAGAGTCACTCCGCTGCCAAGCCGGGAGCTGGGATTGGACAGGATCTTGTAGCCCTCAGAGAGAAGAGTGTAAAAAGCAGTGAGAGTTGGCCTTAAATCATGTCTCAGTGAGAGCAAGGACGTCAAGGTCTTCAAGGAGGAGACAGATGTCAGAGGAGTGTTTGATAGAGCGAGAGGTGAGGATAGCGAAGTGAAGCTGGTTGCCCTTGTTAAAATATTGGGATGTACAGGGATGGGTTGCCACCACTGTGGGGCGGGGGAAAAGGGTGATGAGGGAAGGAGGGGTGGCATGTGAGGGGGACATTGAAGAGAGATGGACAATGCCTGCAAAGAAGGAGGTTGGGCTGGGGGCCCACAGCCATTATAGTGCCAGTGTGATAGACATTAATGTTGCATTTGGAAGATGCGAAGATAGCCAAGAGCACTTCCCATTTGGTTCTGCCAGTAATGGTTTAGGAAGAAAAAGGGGAGAGGACAGAAACCATATGGGGAGTACATATGTCGGAGGCAGGAACAGCAACGAGAATGTCAGTGATAGTCTGTCTGGAAGCAGCATTGATGTAGGTGTCTGTAATGGGCAGACCAGGGTTGGAACTCAGGAGCTCCTTTTTAAATGTCTTCCTTCCAGACTTCGTGAGAGAGGGAGGATAGGTGATGGAGAAGCAATTAGAATAGATAGAAGAGATGGAGAAAACCATGTGGGCAAAGACAGGTGGAGGCAGAAATCTGGGGGTTATCAGGGGAAAGGGCTAGAAGCACTATGCAACAGTAGAATCTCACCAGGCGGCCAAGCAGACAAAAACAATGAGCACACTAGAAGTGCCCAGATACAACTATCTTTAACAAATTGGAGAGCACACCTAAATTCGATTTTGACAGAAAGCACTAAAAAGCAGTACAAAATGGAGGAGGCACAGTTGCAAAAGCACACCAGAGAATCGAACTAACGTTTTAGATTTTGTTTTTTCTTTATTTTTAAGCAGAGCATTACAAAAACATCAGAGAGCATTAGTAAGTGGCACAACATGATGCATATTCCAATTGGTGCAGAGATTGGAGGTTATAGTTGGGCAGGTGGGGAATGGAGCAGGAAACAACCAATAACGATCATAGTGTCCATGGGGCGGGGGTCCAGGCCAATGCAATCCATGTTGCGTACCAGAGCCATTTTGAAAGTCAGGATATTGTTTGTGGTCAGAGCGCAAAGTGTGCTATGGTCCCAGTCTGTGCGACTCATTTTAGAAACTTTGCCAAGAGGCAAAGGGATAAGGAGTTGTGGCAGGGAGAGGTGCTCCCCTCTGCTCCGGACACAGCCAGACAGGGGCCTTAGTGGAGGGCTTTGTCGGAGCCAGGTCTAGCCTGCTAGCTCCCTGATTGGTATTAAAGTGGCCAGTGTGATTAAGACTGTAATGTGCAATATTGTAATATGAAAATATACCTAGCATTAAAAGGGAGAAAACCTATTAAAAAGGTGTGTTAAATAAAAAATCATTAGTAGACCAAAAAAAAGTCTACTAACATAAAAATATTTAAGTAAGTAAAAGAGGTCAATGTAGTTTCCAGTCCTTGTAAAAAAAAAAAAAAAAAAAGACAGTGCAGTGTGTTAAAGTGCCTGTCACGTTCTGGAACCTGATGCCTCAATGGTATACGCCTAACACCGCTGCTGGTGCGAACCCTCGATTGCACCAGCTGTTTATATGTCTGTTGATTTGACTTCTAATCTGTATGTCACTACTAAACAGGGCAGTGTTGGGTTCCCATGTCTTTCCATGCATGTATTCGATGAGTCATTGATGCAGCTCTACCATATGCTGAAATAAATCTGAATCGCAATAAAGGGTATGACGATGCGAGGCCCTCTACACCCCATGTTCCTGTGGAACAGGAGTCTACAACTTTCTTACTACAAGTCGCATCCGCCCTAGCCAGCATAGGACTCGATTCACAGAAACGTTTTATAATGGCGCAATCCCATTGGAAAATGCTCTGTGACTCAGGCGCATAGTCAATGGTGAGATATCATGGGAGTTGTAATGAAAACATCCTAAAGTCACAGGTTGCAGACCGCTGTCATAGGATGAGTTACTGGGCATGGCAGGGAGTTACTTTTTTCCATACTGGGCTAACCAGACAAATTCTACAAGCGAGTCGGTGCACTGACCTTTGAGGGCAGTATGGGGCACGAATACAATCGGCAGTGTTTCTGAAAATGCAGGACTTGTTTTTACCCACTCAAGAAGGCCACACCCTACACTAACTTGTGAGAAGTAGGAGGCTTTCTGAAGTTCGAGGTCATGCTACCCGCCATCAGAAGGGAGATCCACCCGGCGGTGTGTGATGGATATTAATCGAACCACTAAACAGATCATTCTGTAGTTATTATCTTATATAGGAATGAGCGAAAGTGACGAAAGTCGCTCAAAGCAGAAATTTGAACATTCTGGGTCGGAAATGTCTGGTTTTGCCAATTTCACCCATGGAGTGAAATGGCCAATTTCCCAACCAAAATTCCACTTTTTGGGCTTCATAATGATTTGGGGTTTAGCCCTTAAATGTGGCAGTAATGCTATTACCGCCACATTTAAGGGTTGGCCAATCATGAGTCGGTGGTAAGTGGGAGTTTTACTTCTAGCAAAAAGCTGGGAGGTAAAAATGTTCCCTTCCCGCCCGTTTCAGTGCAATTACCACCGGCAGTAATAGCGATCCCCAACCCCATTGGGTTGACCAAATGGTGAATGGGAACTTACTGCTGTACCACTACTCGTGATCCGGTGCTAAGAGCGCCGGACCAAGTAGCGGTAGCATTATTTGCACTGGCGGTATTCTGGCAGTATTACCACCGGGATACCATCAGACTCCTCACGAGGCCCACATGTCGGCCTGTTAGAGGGCACCTTCATATCATCGCTCTACACAGCAGCTACTTCTCAACCTCTCCTCCCTCTTTCCTTTTGCCTTTTCGTGGCTTCCATGAGTCTCCATATGGCCTATGATATCTCTCTCTCACTGAGCTGCAGTGTCTCAATACAGCGTGTTTCCCTCATCTGGGTGCGTTCACCAAGCCTTTTTTAATCCCTGAATCTTTAAATGTCGAGCTCCACTTAACATGATAAGCTAAAGGAAGGAACTACGGATCAATGTCCGCCCTCTGCATAGACCTGTCGCTGCACTGAGTGCCATTTCCACACGTGACCAATGAGCCTTGGATGCCGCGGGACCGGGCGAGTGCCCATTCTCCGGTGGCTTCTCCTGCCCTCTGTGTACATTGCAGAATCTTGGCTTGCCAGTCATTCCTAATGCCCGCAGGTCTCGCATGGTGCGTTTACTGTACTTGGGTTCCTGCCAGCCCTGCAAAGCAGGGATCTCCCGCCAACCCCCTATGCCTGCAGCGGTCGTTATACTGTCCGTTCTGCCGGCTGGGGCCATGCCTGGCACCTGCTGTGCCTTTGACCCTTCTGGTACTGCAAGCTTTCTAAACCCGGGATCGCCCCCTGCTGGCGGTGTTTGTTATGTTGCAAATTCTAACAGAAGTATAGTGCATAAGAGTCAATACTGACAAGAGAGACAGCCCCTCCTTAGGGTGCATTTCCATATCGGAGGTACATTTCTGTTTCAGTGAAAATCCAGGTGCTGGAGGGATGGTGACATGGTACAGACTTGCACTCTTACACTCGAGCATGGCATTAATGGGTGGGGTGGACTGTCACCAGTTGGTAGGTGATGGTGCGGTGGTGGGAAAAGTCCCTTTGCGGTCTAATCTGGTTTTGACTCATTTATTTTCTTCTAACGCGCAACTCGCTCTCAGGCCTCAGTGCGCACAAAAAACTGGACACAGTGAACAGCATAATACCGTTGGGCTAGCCGTAATGCCCGAGCGGAGGACATTTCGGCGGAAAAGGGAAAATAGAGAGGAGATAGACCTTGTAGGGCGTTTAGTGGTTTGGAAGGATGTGGAGAAAAGAGAAATGCAGAGTTCACAGGGGAGAGGAGAGAGAGAGTGATACAGCCAGCGAGAAAGAGGTGGAGAAAACCATCAACACAGCTTTGGAGGAGTGAAAGCAACTTGGAAAGAGCACATTTGGATGTGTAGCCCACGAGCATAGGGTTGATGTGAAGAGGTGGGGGAAGGACCTGGGTAGATTGCAGAGGATGTGGGTGGCAAAGATGAGAACTTTATAGAGAGGAGTGAGGGGTCGAGGGTCGCAGTCCAGCAGTAGGAACATATTCTGAGTATAAGGATGGAGATCAGGGTTGTGGCTGAATGAGTGAGGGGGGCGGATTCCCTTTATGGTGAGAAGGTTAATCCTGGCCACAGTATCCAGGATAAACTGCTGGAGCTATAAGTGACTCTCCAAGAGGACAGGAGATAGGAAGAACGAGGACCCCAAAGTTGTGAGTCCAGAGTAAGGAGTGAGGCGGCCAAGAGAGAAAGAGCTGGGAGAGTTGGTTTCACATTGGAGGTAGGGAGAATGAGGACCCCAAAGTTGTGATTCAGGAGTGAGGCGGCCAGGAGAGAGAGAGCTGGGGACGTTGGTTTAGCATTGGAGATAGGGAGAACGAGGACCCCAAAGTTGTGAGTCCAGAGTAAAGAGTGAGGCGGCCAGGAGAGAAATAGCTGGGGGAGTTGAATTAGCATCGGAGGTAGGAAGAACGAGGACCCCAAAGTTGTGAGTCCAGAGTCGGGAGTGAGGCGGCCAGGAGAGAAAGAGCTGGGAGAGTTGGTTTAGCATTGGAGGTAGGGAGAACAAGGACCCCAAAGTTGTGAGTCCAGAGTAAGGAGTGAGGCGGCCAGGAGAGAAAGAACTGGGAGAGTTGTTTTCACATTGGAGCGAGGGAGAACGAGTTTTGGAGGAGTTTAGCATCAGGCAGTGTAGAGCCATCCAATGCTGAAGGGCTGCAAGGTAGCCGGGGTCCGTTCAGCGATAACAGGGGTGAAGGAGGGAAAGGAGAAGATGGCGGCATCATCAGCCAACAAGGGGTAGTGAAAGCCAAGGAATGGGAGAAGTCTGCCTCTGGGGAGGAGTAGAGAGTGAAGAGTAGTGGAGCAAGGATTGATCCTTGGGGGACTTCCATGGACCCGGGAGTGGGGGGGGGTGAATTGTTAACAGTTCCAGGATATGGCAAAGGAGCTGTCAGAGAGAGATAAGGAGCCACGCAGTGGTGTGCTGTGTCCTTGGAGGCAAGGGGGTGGGGTAACAGAGGGTGGGATTGTCCATTGCATCAAGGGCTGCAGGTCACTCAAGTAGCATGACGATGGAGGCGCGGCGAGAGTGCCGTGCAGATGTGGGAGAGTTGGATATGCAAGTGAGAGACATTTTGGACGCATGTTTCTCTGAAGTGTAATTGAAGGGGACGAAAGGGTGAGTGAAATTTGACAGTCATCAAAATGATTACACCTCTTTCAGGCATTTTCTACGTCTGGACGAGGAGAAGCCAGTCTGTGGAAGGTGGCTTGTTGGAATTGCCTGCGCGTTTCTTACTTTTGGGGATGACAGTGGCCATTTAGTTACAGGCAGGGAGGACGCCTTTGGAAAAGGAGTGGTTGGAGAAGTGAGGAAGGAGGAGAGATAGGAGGAGAGGGCCCTGCATAGTACCGCTCTTGATTTGATCCATCATGTTACTGCACACCGTGCATGGCAGAGATCTTATGACGCTGCATGTGCTCAGGGGGGTTTGTTACACTGTAGCACATTCTGCAGGCGCGGGCCTCCTTAGCACCTCGTGTGCTCCTTTAGCCTGTGTGCATTTCATAAAGCAGTGATCTCCCCCTCATTACCAGTGCATGCAGGATTCCCTATATTGAACACTCTGATGGGTAGGAACCACCTCAGCTCCAGTTGGGTTGGGCCATGTTACACGAGGTTAAGCCGGAACCACCTACACACTCCCTGAGCCCCACTGCTTGTTTTACTGTACACTCTGCAGCTTATATTACCCCCCCCCCCCCTCTAGCCCAACTTGGGCCTACATCACCTGGTCACATGAAGATCTGCAGAGCAGGGGGTTCCCGCTCACCACCTGGAAACCATTTAGCCTGATTGACTAAGCAAGTCTCTCTTTGTGTCTATATGACTTGCTTTCCTAGAACCTCTGATTGGCAGGGCATCCCCCTCCACCCCCGCCCCTGCACGGCTTGTGTCAGATCCCAAATGGACCCGCGTGCACCCTTATGATTGAGAGAACGGAGTCACTTTGAACAAGAGTTTATTGTTTCTGGACCGAGGAGAAACAGGAGGTTTGGTTAGCTGGAACTGCAGGTTCTGCCCTGGGAGGCACAATCACAGAGAAGCAAATCCATCAGGCGTGCAGTTAGTAAAGGGGGAGCCGCCTTATGCGGCTCCTGTGCAAGCGTCACTAGGTCTATCTCAATGGCTGTCTCCATAACATCTGCAAAAGACCTCCTTCAGGTGGGATTCTTCATCGATCACCACCACCGGAGTGGCCAGACAATGGCTTCTGCAATTCTGATGTGAAGGATCCAGCATTGGAAAAATGTCCGGCCTTGCCGATTGCTCTGATCTCAACAAAAACAAAAAACATAAAACCACTTCTATTAAATAAAGGTGTTTTTAAATACACTGCGGGAATATTGAGCTACCCAATACAAAGTTACCCGTCAAAAATAATAATAATATTAATAGTACAAATAAATTCACTAATGTTCTGGCGTCTTCTATGTACACGGCGGGCGCCTTCGCCCAAGCTAAGTGCTGTGCTGTATTCCTCCCCCACCCCCGGTGGGCATCTGTTTCCACTCCTTCCTGTTGGCCAGGGATGGTTCTGAATGCGGGATACTGCATAATAGGGAGCAGTACCGTTACCAAATCCACTGCAACATTTTCTGAGAAGTTATTCCTCAAGTCCTTCCAGTAAAGGATTATTGGAGGTATTTTCCCATTTCACGGCATTCTCGGATTTGGTCAATATTTAGTAAATTATTTTAGGCAGCTTTTCCTATCCAAAAGTGTTCTGTGAATTTGGTGGTGGTTTATGGTTTAGAATTCTGTAAAAAATTGGAAGATCCAAATTTAAGAATTTATGGAAGAGAATTTGCACACCCTAAGCGATTCTGAAAAACTCTAGAAGATATTATAAATTAATTTGGGAAGAGTTGGTCCCTCGCAATGTTAATCTGGAAAAGAGGTGCTTTTATATCCAAGGATGGTGTGGTCCCATTGTAAAGAATTCGGTGGGGGGGGCATGGTTCCATCTCAAGAGTATTCTAGAATGGTTCCTGTGGAGGGGCGGTCCCAATCTGAAGGGCTCTGCAAAGAGCTAAACAGCCCTGAGTGATTCTGGAAATCCTGTGGGCCCGTCCTTCAGCTCTCAGCTCCCGGTCGTTCAGATTGGACGGATATCAGATTGTGACATACTCCCCTCGTACACAGAGAGGGGGACATCAGACCAGGTCCCCTTTCTTTATACAGTTGTAGAGCATAGATAGACTTTGGTCAGATCATCACTTTTAAGGTTACATATCTCCAGGTTGGGTGGATTTGAAGCTTGAAGGATCAACTTAAATTCTGCCTTGAAAGAGAGGCACGTTCCAAACCATTCTTGGGAATTCTTGGTTGCACTGCAAGTTCTTTGGAATTATGGTGCCTCACCCCAAAGCATTCTGGGAAGGGATGCACACATATAGTGTGCCAATTGCTAACTTGCTTAGTGGTATCGTGGTGCTTATTGCACAGAAACACAGCAATATCTGGGTTAAAAGGGATGTGGGGCCAATCCGATCCCTTCCCAGAGTCCGGCACAAGAGATGTTGGGTAGCAGATGCTAATCAGGGCAAGGAATTTTCTAGACAGGTCTGCTTGAGGTAGCCTATCCCAACCCATTGACTATTCCTGTTTGCTGCATGGTAAGGAGCCTTCCCAGAGGTGGAGCAAGAATAACAGCGGCTTCTTTCAAATCTACTAGCCTAGAGCGCTGGTGTCCCGGGTGGGAAATACTACATGGAAAGGAGACAGAAGGGCGTGGGGAGGAAGAAGTGCTTCTGTTGTTTCTCCCCTACAGCGGGATGGGGCATGGAATAATGGGGAACACACTGCCGTGGTTGCCCCGGAAACCACCAGGATCTAAATATCGGACTCCAGGAGGTACTGTTCAGTGTAGTCCTTGGCCAGTTCCACCTTCAGGACAGAGGTGCAGAACTCTGCCATAGGGACCCAAAGGGAGGGATCCAGGAAGAGCTGACACATGACATGGCCCCTCACGTTAGGAGTGTGATTCTGCAGATGGGCAACCAACTGGCTCCGCACATGGCCCAGGTCTGAGCCGAAGACATCAATGTTCAGGTAGAACCAGTCCTCACCCACAGGGATACGGAAGGGGAAGGTGCAAAGGGTGGCCACCTGTGGGCGCCGCTTGTTGTCCACCATCCAGTGCAAGTCCTTTCTCTGGAGCAGTGCCATGTTGCTGGCCGTGGGTTGGAAAGGCTGCCAATCCTGGATGATGGTCTGGTTGGGCAGAACCTCAGCCAGGAAGGAGCGGGCAAGGACCACTCCTGGAACCTCACTCTTATCGAGGACTAGCGATGGAAGTGGCGGGAAGCCCGACTCCTTCATCTTGACAATCACATCAGCGAGTCGGGCAGAGAGCTCACAAGCATTGAACCTCACCAACAAGATGCCCTGCAGAAGAGATCATGATAAAAAAAGAAGGGGTTAGATCACCAGATCAAGCAGATCACTTTTAGAACATTATACTGAGAACACCAGTCCACCACCCAACAATGTTCTTCCCATACTTGAGAACACAAACCCATTTTTGTATCTTATATCGCACTTCATGCCGGACACGTTGCTCCATAGCTATCCACCTGGCTACGAACTAAGTTATTGCTATACATGGGAGCACGGCCCTACACACAAACAATGTTATTTTCATTCTTGTCAGGGCCTATGCACATACTAAGAGTATTTTCTCATAACTGAGCACAACATTCCAGGAACTCTGTTCACGTACTTGAACATGTCAATCCACACACCAAGGTCACTCCGCATACTTGGGAACACCATTGCACATGCATCCTTTCTCCGCACAACGGAAATGCACTCCACATACCTCCAATGTCATTCCCGTACTTGGAAATCCCACTCCACACACCACCCGCAACAGCATCATCATCACACAAACATAAAACACAATTTCACACGCCACCAAAGTTACTCGTATGCTTGTGAACCTTATCCCAAAGGCCAAAAACCTCCATTCCCATGCGAGAATATCACCCTACACACCAACATCGCATCCAATACTTGGGAATGCTGCTGCGCAGGGCGACATGATGCCCGCACGCGAGACTAGCATCCCACACACCAACAATAGTATCCCGCATACTTGGAAATGGCAATCCTTGAGCTGAAAATGCTGTTTCCATATGAAAGAGTAAGTTCCACATATCAACAGTATATCTGAAAATGCCCTTCCACACCGCAACCTTATTCCAATACTTGAAAACGCCATTCCAGATACTAGCAACACAATTCCCATCCCTCAGAACCCCACTCCATATACCTACAACCTTCTATAATATACAGGTAGCATTATTCCCCATAATTGGGAGATCTATTCTGCTGGCCAACAATGCCATTCCACGTATCAAACCTATCACTGTTACCTCACATGTCATTCCACGCATCAAAAAGGTCGCTCCTATTCTTAAGATCGGCATTCCAAATAATAACCAGGTTACTGCCAAAAATGTTCAAAGTGCCATTCCATGTATCAATGTTAACCCTGGAAAATGCCATTCCATGTATCAAGGTTAACCCTCATCCTGGAAAATGCCATTCCATGTGTCAATGTTAACCCTGGAAAATGCCATTCCATGTGTCAATGTTAACCCTGGAAAATGCCATTCCATGTGTCAATGTTAACCCTGGAAAATGCCATTCCATGTATCAAGGTTAACCCTAGAAAATGCCATTCCATGTATCAATGTTAGCCCTGGAAAATGCCATTCCATGTATCAAGGTTAACCCTAGAAAGCGCCATTCCATGTATCAATGTTAACCCTGGAAAATGCCATTCCATGGATCAAGGTTAACCCTCATCCTGGAAAATGCCACTCACATAAATAAATGATCATGCTTTCTCTGCATACCAACATCGCCACTCTCATCATCGAGATCAATATTCTACATAACAAGCAAGTTGCTACCAACAAGGGAAAATCACATTCCATTTATCAACGTTAACGCCTTGAGAATGCCATTCCACATGCCAACATGCTGTCACCATATTTAGGAAAGCCACAGCACCCACCAACAATGTTATTCACAATAATGGAGGCCCCAAAATGATTAAAATATTTAAGAATGCAATCACATATAGTAAAACTATTTAATTCCCAAACAGGAGAATGTAATTCCACATTCTGACAATGTCATTCCCCAGACCCGAGGACGCATTGCAGGTATTAACGACATTATTCCTGTCCTGTTGAATGCTACACTTACCAACAAGATGTTCCTATTACATTAGATAACCCCTCTACAGATCAAGAGTATTACTCCCATATTGGCAAGCCTATTTCACGATTCTCGCTGGGAGCGTCACACAGTGTTTGCATGGGACAGTGGTATGCGTGGTTTCTTGGTAAGAGGGCGGAGGACCGCTATCATTTCTTTGTGTGAGAGGTAGGTCAGAGTGAGGGTGGGTTCGGTATAGAGCCGGAGTCAGTGGGGCCTCTGGTCCATCTCTGTTTTTGGGAGGTGGAAAAACATTGTGTCACCACTTCCAGAGCAGGAAATGGTTGGGGAGAGCCCTGGGCTGGCACCCCCTGTCAGAGACCAGCCTTGGCATGGAGTTGCCTGAGAGGAAGGGGCGCATTAGGTCTTCCCTAAGAAGCAGATGTTGGCAGGGCCTGGCAGTACAATGGCAGCTGGACACTACAGTGCGTGGAAAGTGTTGGCCCCCTGCAAGACATGTAGAAATCGATGAACAGCAGAGAAGGGACATTAGGTGAGTCGCAATACTAGACTGTGAGCGGGGTCAGGAAGCATCCCATAGGCATGATATGATAGGTTAGGTTATTTATAACGCACTTAATACCCAGAGGTGTCTAAGCGCGGACCTGGGGATCGAACCTGCGTTGCTCAGTGTCATCTTTGAGAGGCATCCTTTCAGGTCGTCCAAAGCGTTCATTTTGCCCTGTATATATTTGCATTGTATTTTTCGGTTGAGTGTACAGGATATTTCACTCAGATACATTTACACAAAAAAATAGAGTCACTGGGGCAATCCCCGGTCGGATGCATAAGTGGGAGGTGTAGTAATCAACTGACCAGTGTATGCTGGGGAATACATGAAATAACGGCCAGGGTCAAGAGAGGACCGACGTATTACATTAGTTCCATGGGACTGTATACAGGGCAGCATGCCCGGTGCACCTAGGTCGCGGGGGTGTCCAGCCAAAGGATCGAAAATAAAGGATCGAATGCCTTTTGTTCGAATACAAAAGGACCGGGAAAAAAAAAAACGGTTGCATGTTTTTTTATTTATTTATATCTTTTTTAAGTGTAGTATGCATAAAAAGTTTTTTATAACAAGAAAACAGGGGTTGGGGGGGAACCCCCCCATAAAAAAAACGAAACTTAAAAAAAAAAAAAAAAATCAACCCTTTTTTTCGGTCCTTTTGGAGTCGAAAAAAAGGCATTTGAGCCTTTTGTTTTCGATCCTTTGACCTACAACTGTCGCAGGGTGTAAGTGGAGGGTGGCCCCACTTCGTTATAGAGGTGGAGCTTTAGTAAAGATTTCATAGTATAAATTTCAGTGGAACAGCGACTGCCAATAAAGCCGGCCTCTCCTTATTCCAATCCAGCTTGGCTCCTCACTTTATATACATTTTTCTGCATTTTTTGCGCTTTCAAATTCTGATGGCATTCAGCCCCTGTGGGTGTACAGCGTGTGCTCAAGGAACTATGTAGGTAGTAGTGCAGAAGCCAAATTGCAACTTTTAATAACATAATAGGACCACTATATATCCTAAGCCTACAGCTCCCTCTAGTGTTAACAAAAGGCAAAGCTAGTCGAATTGGACCACTTTATTCCCTGGCCTAAAGCAACAGCTCCCTCTAGCGGAGAATTCTGTGTGTTCGGCAGTGATGTGTGTGTTTTATTATTTCTTTATAGTATGTTTGCGGGTATACCATCACGAGGTATGCTATACATTAGGTTTTAAGCAGCACTAACTTGCTGGCCTTGGGAAGCGCATAGGGGTGGACTGGGAACCAAAAGAGACCCTGGAAATAATTTTCAAATTGGCCCCATCACACATTTTCAGCAAGCCCAACCCTTTTCCAATGGAAACATTTGGAAATAAAATAGGTAAACACACAGAAGAGGCCCAGGGTGCAGAGGCCTAACAGGAAATCTTCAGAGTGCCCCATAGGGCAGTCCACTCTGTTGATCTAGTGGTGCAGGTCCAACCACCTGGAAAAGAACCAGGAGGCAGAATGCAAATTCAAAGGGGTCTCTGGGAAGGGGGGGGGGGGGGGGGAAGATAAAGCGCTGAGCGTGACTTAGGCAAATGCCGCCTGCCCAAAGAATATCACGAGGCCCTGCAAAAATGTATTTTGGGTCACTCAGCATTGTGTCCACATACTGTTAATACATCTCTCTCTGGTTCGGTTTCTAAATAACTTGCTGTTTGTAAATAATGGCTTCCTCACTTGGAATATAAATAGCTTTTTTAAGTGGTCATTTAGGGCTTCAAACTTTTAGGTTTCAGAACTATATCTGTGACAGTGACTCAAGCTTGCAAACCTTCTGAGCACATAATCCACTCTGCGTGTGCTGCTCATTTCATTTCTAATAACATCCTAAAGGTAAAATGGCTGTAAATCAAGCATCATACACATTCTTTGGGACAGCCTTTCCTTTTAAAATGATTAGTTGGCTTTCGTAGCTGAGCGACAACGGCTTCCTGTTTTTCTTCACATATTCCATACACAGTTTGTTACACTCAATATAACACACGCCCAGGATAAATCTCAGTTGGTGATTTTTCAGAGCATTTTTTGTAGGCTCAATCCTGGCTAGCCCTGGCCTACTTAAAGCCTTGTTAAGAGGAGTCCCATTTTCCTTATTTAATTTCTCTGCTGCATATCCATCTTATGTTTTGTATATCTCCCACCTTTTGACTAAACCCACAATTCTTTCGAGAAGCTTCCTGTGGCTGCCTCCACCAGTACTTACAGGACCAACCAGTACCCCTAACAGTCTTCCCCACTTGCATGAGCCAAAGCTGGAGCAGGTCTTTTTGCAGAGTGCAGTGTGTCAACCGAGATATCGGCGATCCCCACCCTATTGTATATGTGGTACTGCTAGCTTCCACACATGAAGACGTTTCCCACATCCCGGAAGAACACTCCCCATGTTACTCTTCGTAGATGCTTCAGAATGTCACTCTGCATGCGTGAGAATGTCACTCTGCATGCGTGAGAAAGACAGTCTGCATATTAGGGGATATTACTCTGCTGAGATATTAACTAGAGAAAACCAGTCTACATAAGGAACAACTCACCCAGTATATGTGATAATATCACTTTCTGTGCATGGAATTCTGCCACAGCTTGTCACTCTGCCGCGTAGATTATATGAGCTATCCGCAATTTAAGGCACCCATGGGACTCTGGAAGGTGTGCATCAGGTGTCTTCTGCTATCTTGAATTTGCTCTCCAGTTTGTCCATTGCATCGTGACTTTCTGACTGGAACTATGCTGCCATGACCGGAGAGAGTATTCTTCTTAGGCCTCGCCACACAGCTGACTTAACGTCGGTCTGATTTGAGCGCCGAATTGCTACCAAGCGTTTATTTCGTGTGCCTCTCTAAAATCCACCCACAAACACACACGCACGCATATACACACACATACATTTGGCATATGTTTCAAATTGTTGCGCTTGCATTGTGTTGCGCTTACATTTTTTTTTTTTTTTTTGCATTATACAATCCTACTATTCCGATAGGTCTTCAAAATCAAACATGCTTTGGGATGGTGGCCCTATTAGACTGAACCCTACATGAAAGCTGCGGGTAGCTTTTCCGTATTTTGGATGCTACCACTTTGCCTATTATTTTAGGGGTGGCCTACATTTCTCAAAATTAGCGAAGATTCCTGCTTTTCACTTCACGAAATGTGCATATATTTTTCACTTAATCCTTTGGGCAAATTAGACCATTTGATTATTTTTTTTCAAATTGGTTAAAATAACCATTATAACAATTAGAAATATTAGAAATAATATAAACTTTTTAAAGATTTGTTAAGAAGGGATTCAATTAAAACATGAAAAAATGAAACATTCATAGAACAAAGAGTAATATGAAATTCAAGAGAACACTTAATAAATTACAGATACAATATTATAAAGTGTAGAAAAATAGGAAATATTACAGCTTTTTTGAAATCTTTAGTAATATTTTAACTTACGAAAATATACAAATGATTTACAACAGAAAAGTGCTATTGTGATTTACATTTTTATCTTTCAATAATACTTTATAAGTACATAAGCTTTTCGAATTAGAAATATACTATGCTTCATTTCGAAACACAATACAATAAAAAATGTATAATTCCATTACATTGAACTTTAATTTTAGTGTGCTTTTGCTTGAATGACGTCTCTTTTTTAAGTCAATGGTTTATATATATATTTGTAACCAGTTTAAACGTTTATACAAATTATTTAAAAAGATCTAACAATATTTCTCATTTATATCCATATCAGAATATTTTAAATACTAAATATATCTTCTTTGTCTTGTATCACTTTTTTTTTTTTTAAAGGCTTGCATTTTTTTTTTCAATAGTTGATATGCAAGCATATTAAAAACATACCAGTATCTCATTTTTGTACACATTATAAATGCAAACATTCTTTCGGACTTTTGAGACACGTTTTTAAAATGAATCGAACATATTTGTTCTATACATTCTTTAATAATATTGTACAATATGTACCTGTATTATGCATTATTTAATCATTTTACTTGTTCTTACTCTGAATGTTAGGCACTCGTACCATGTTCTCTTTTATATTTCTCCCAAAAATCTTGACAATTGTATCAAATTGGCGAGATCAAAATGTGCAAAGTTAAACAACCCTTGCATGGCTTCCCTTCTAGCGTCTTGTGCCCAATGCCCCTCGTTCAGCGTATACTGGTAGTCAATGATTTGTGTCGGATACTTCAAAAGAAAGTGTTATTCTGGAGTGAAAGTTGGGGGGGGGGTTTAGAGGCGTATCCAGGATGGTCTAACAAGTGGGACCTGAAGCTAATGTAGTTGGGACCACCGCAGTGACATTAACATCTGTAAATGCCCACACAGCGCTGCTGAGTGGGCATTTGCAGATTTTGTGGGGGATTGCCTGCTCAGGCTCTACCCGGTCTACGCCTCTGGGCATGCAGGTTTTTATAAAACTAGCATTGCTGCTTGGCTGTTTTCATGGCCAACAGCAGCCACAGTGCTAACAGTACTACATAGCCCGACATGTTTGTGCATGGTGGTCATTTCGGGCGAAATACGTTACTGCTCCCATCTGCTCTGCTTGCTTCACCTCCACTGTGACCCGTCCCAGTCTTCAGAAAAAATGCATGTTTTTATTGCGTACATCGGGAGTGAGAGGCAATGACACATGCAGGATTGATGTGAAAGCCACAGCCGGGACGTTTTCAAGGCCAGGGGCGTTGCTTTGGTGGGGGGGGGGGGCTAAGGTAGCTATAGCCCCTGATCTTTTGGTTGGAGCCCCGGATAGAATCTCAGGAGCTACAGCCAAAAGACTAGCTAGCCCCCAGTCCCAACAGTTCCGACATCAGCTTAGCCCCGGGCCTTTTCCAGACCTAGCAACTCCCCTGTTCAAGGCATATAACGCCCTGCACTTTCATTGGACCTCAACATCACAGCATCAGTGATCAAGTGGTGGATCAATGTTCCCTCTGTCGCGCCCCCTTTTCTGCCCACTCCCCACCCCATACTCACAGTCACTCCCCCACCTTATTCAAACCACATACCTGGGTCCTTCCCTGACTCCACTCCACCCTGCAACATTGTGTTTTGCAACAGTTCTAGTAATACTGAAGAAAGCATTCAAAAGACCAGCATTAGTGTCCCGCTCCCCCTCAGCATGCACCTTTATGAAGCCTCCCCTTCACCGCTCACCATTCGCCCAGCCACACCCGCCTCTCCCATTGCCTGCAAACAAGGCTTCACACACAGATTGGCGTCACGCTGGGGTGTGTGGATGCCTGGGAATGGGTTTTATATCGCGGCGGTGTATTGAAATATATGACCCCAACTCAGCTCATGTTAGATAGCGCGTGCAATGCTAAACTGGCTCAGGTTTCAGTCCCCACTAGGGGTGACATTTAAATAAATAAAAAACAAGAGGGCGTCCTAGAACGGTATTCTAGGTGGCATAAAGTAAGGGGACCTCGTACCCTTCAGTTACCGCCCACTTTGACCTCTACTCAGCATGCTCGGAAAGCAGCAGCGATTTGCTGTTGAGCATGCCCACATCGGGCCTGCTAAGCAGCACTCCCACAATGCATTGTAGCAAGTGTCTAAGGATGATTATTGCTTACCGTTTGATACCCTGGGCAGTTGTGTTTATGGCGGCCATCTTGAAAGTCTGTCTATTCGCTGCAGCATCTACTTCAGGTTGCAGCAGGCAAACGTACGCTGGCCTCTAAAACAGCCTGGTGATTTGACTTTTTCAAAAAATAATAATAACAACAACAGAAAGGTCTGTATGTTTCCAGGTTATGCTAGAGAACATCCTCTTTCATTTGGGTTTAGCCTTTCTCACCTTTCCCCTTCTGTCCTATTCTCTCGCAGACCACGGTCAAGGCTTAGTGCCGTTATACCTTGACTGGTGGACTATATAAACACTCTTAAAACAACATTTATAAAACATAAACCACGCCAACAATTGGCCAGTTGCATCCACACCCCGACTGCAAGCCCAGGTCACCATGAGGTGTATATATTGTTCTATGAGCCCAATAGCCAATGCAGAAGTAGACGCGTTATTGTGAATGTCCTGTTGGTTGCTTGCATCCAATGGAATGACAGTAACAGATGTCATGGGAGCATGTAGGCACATGGATTGTGGCATTAAACGACACCTGAAATAGCTGTGCTGCTGTTTTTGCTCCTTTTGGGACTTTGTCCTTAGGAGCAACCATTTGTCTTTAGAGGTTACATTGCAGGTCATGTTTTATTCCTTTGACTTAGGGGTTTGAGAAGGAGGAATTTGGGTAGTAGTTATTTTGAGGTGGGAAAGTGTTTTGTATTCCATTTTACGCTGTGTTGTGTTACTTTATTATTGTGTATAATGTTTTGGCTTTTTTTATATCTATATTTATATAGTGGGTACATTGTTGTTTGTTGCCTCACTGTGGCATCAGTGTTGCAATGACAGTGTTATTATAAGATGATATTCCAATCTACTAAAAACGTTCAATTAATATTTTTATTCTAAAAGCATCTAATGAACATAAAATATTTATTGTACCTTAATATCCTGTTTTATTTTGTCCTTACACTTTCAGAAAGGCAGACTCTTTGTCTTGGAGGCTCCTCATTGAATGCTGGCAAGAGTGGGGCTGTGGGAGCTCGCTTACAGTGATAAATCCCAACTCAGACCAGTGTACGCTCGAATGTTGCGACTCCACATACAGAGGTCTGGCTTTTTGCAGTGCTTGGCTGCAGGATTCCCATCCAATGGCAGTCACCCCAGCCCTGCGGCTCCCGCCTCTCCTTCCAGCTTTTTCTCTTGTGGCGGATATCCTGGAGGACGGAGGATGGCAGCTGTTGAAGACAGTGAATGGTACAGGAGTATTGGGGTGCATGGGACTGCCCCACCAATGGCTCCAGGCTCAGAGACCTAACAAAGGTTTGAGCACTTCCCTGTTTGCTGGGGTGTATGTACCCCAGCGGCACCTCCTCGTGAGCCCCTGCTCTAAACCCACCACCAAACTGCTGCTCCTTCACTCCAATCCCCTATTCCACCCACCAGCTCCCGTCACGGCCACTTCCCCTGATCTTACCGTG
The DNA here is from genome assembly GCA_002915635.3 of Ambystoma mexicanum. NCBI lineage: Eukaryota > Metazoa > Chordata > Amphibia > Caudata > Ambystomatidae > Ambystoma > Ambystoma mexicanum. Next base: position 225,471,008 of record CM010927.2, read on the forward strand.
GCATGGCAGGTGCTTCCAATACCACACCCCCAAAAGGACATATACAAGTATAAAGATGGTTCATTAAAATGGTAGATCTCGCAATTTGTTGGGTGAAAACGTACAAGGCATAAAAAGTGTGTGTGAACACATGCGTATGTTTGTGTGCATGTGTGTGCAAGTAGTGACTGCAAAAGCATGGCTGCCAGCCTGTATGTATGTATGTATGCCAGCTGCACTTGCATGTTCATGGTTGCGTATATTTGTGAGTTTTTTTGTTTTCATGGCCAGAGGTATAAACTTACATGCGTGAGTATAGAAGGGTAGAGAAGTGAGTGTTGAAGGGTTCTTTGGATGTGCCGTAAAGCTGTGTGTTTAAGTGTACACAGGTGCGTGTGCCTGTCTGCATGCATGGACACAGTATGCAGATTTGTTCTTGCTAGGGGCGTCAGTAAGGTTGTGTGTGGATGTCTCAATGGATGTGCTATGCTGATCATGCCTTTCATGTGGTTGATGCACTACTAATTCATGACAGCCATACCTGGCATACAAGGGAGAAATATGCCATGTACCCGGAGGAACTTGACAAATGTATGTGTCATTTGTATAGCGGCTTTTCACCATTGGTATGGCCTCAAAGTGCTGTAGGTGAACGCCCGTGGGGGCCCGAAGTCAAAAGTATGGGAAATTGGTCAGAGGAGTTTAGAATGTGTGTGTGCGCGCATTTTAGCCAATGCGACAGTGGACATGGGTGGCCAAGTCCCTACCATCTACCTTTATGGAGCTAGCATGTGGATGGTCATTTGGAGAGTATGGATTGTCAGAAGCGGCTGGATCCTGAAGGTGTGTTCCAAGCTTGTCAGTGAGGCTTGATGATCGTGTAGAGACTTTGTGAGGTCCTTTACTCTAGTGGTATTCTAGTGTTAGTTGCTTTGTAGAGCAGGTCGCTCAAGCTCTGAGAAACTGTTAGCATGTGAAGCCCGGAGGCATCAGACAACAATCCTGTGAGAGAACTGCGGATAAAGCAGGCGGGCTGGCATTGGGCTTGGCTAGGTGTCTGGCCGGGTACTGGAAGTTCGACTGTGCAGGTGCTTTGGTGAGGGTCTAGCCAGGCTGTGTGCGCTAAGGTGGCCCTAAGGTACCGACGCTGCTACCCATTGGGCTGTGTATTGGTGACTCACTGTCTGAGGGGTAGTGGAGTAGCGGATGTATACGAATTGCTCTAATCACAATTGATTGCAGGATAATTGATCTAATTTATTAGGTCAATTAGGAGATATATGCGGGGCGGGGAACCTGCCGCAACTCATATTTCCGTACCTCTCCTATCCTCACAGAGTCACTGCAGTCATGGCCATCATCCCCTCCTGCCTAGATGTCAATACCCTTTACCTGGGCGCCAGTGCATATCAACTCCGAAAGCTCCAGCGGGTTCAAAAGGTTGGCCCAGGGCGCAGGTCCGATGTGTTTTCTGGGGCCGCAGGGGGTACTTGGCAGTCATCCAATGGTCAATGTCTGAGGCAGGATGTGTGGTTGGGGTGGGGAAATGGAAGCAGACTTAGGGAATCTTAAAGATGAGCTGGGTGTTGTCTGTGTAGTTGTAGCAGGTTTGGATGTGTGAGCGAATAAGGGTAGGAAGAGGGCACATGTAGAGGTTGAAGAGAAGGGGAGATAGGGAGGCACCCTCTGGGACACCGTTGGACACAGGGCAGGGGGCCGAGGTAAAGGAAGGAGGGTGATTTGTGATCCGTTAGCGTGGAATGAGGAAATGTACCTTAGTGCGGTGTCCCTTATACAGAGCGAGTGGGGTCTGTCAGTGAGGATGCTGTGGTCGTTGGTGTCAAAGGTCACCAAGAGGTCGAGGAGGTTGAGTGCGGCACAGCCTTTTGTGTCTGTAGTGCTTTTCCTCTAACGCTTTATGTGAGTACCTCTTGATCCCCTGAGCCCCCATTACTCCTGGCCCATCTGTGCAAGTGTCTAGCCCTAGGCAGGGGCACCCCTTGCAGGATGCTAGATCCCCATCTCCCAGGTGTGCAAAGGATGCCACATATCAAGCAAGGTGATGACCCGGTTACCTACCCATAATCTTCATTACTGTGAGAACCAGGGCTTATTAATGAGGTGTGTGCCTACTGCCTGCGCGGCGCTTGGTTTTCCACAACTTCTTGTAAATACCTTGGCAAGTTCTTCAGGTGCAGGGGAGCATCAGACCACCTCTAATGTTGAACTTCCGGTTTCATGTACTGAAGTAGACTTTGCTATCAACGTCCTTTAAGCTAAACAGGGAGGGCAAGTTGGGAGGAGGACTGTGACGAGGAAGAGTAGGACTGAGTAACAAAGATTAACATTAAGTGATCTAGCTACTGCCGTATCTTTTCTCGTATCTTTTCTCGTCCTCATCCCAGTCCTTATTAATGAGGGCATTGCAAGCGTGCAGCCGTTTGCACCAGAATTACACAAAACACGATGCAGAAAAACTGGGCCAAAAACAATTTGGATACAATGCAAGAGTAGTATTGCTCTTTGCTAGGAGCTTCCCGCAGGAATGAACAGTTCAGAGAAAGACTGATGATGTCTGAATGGATGAAAGTTGACAGGGAAGGTCAAGTGGCGTGCCTTCTGAGAAATGGCAAGTGCTGCAATCGCTCTAGCTGATCTCCCCTAATCAGTGGCAACTTGCTCGTCTTGGAAGCAAGAAGGCACAGAGCAACACAGGTTCGAATCCTGGGTCCGCGCTTGGAAACCTCTTCAGTATATTATATTAATGGAGCCCGGTTAATGTCATAAGCAAGTGCAATCCATCCACAAATATAAGGGAGCAAGGGTTCATGCATGGCCAAAGAACAAACTGACAAATCGAGACCATCTACATCATGGGTGCACAACATACGGCCCGCCATGCTGTTTTTTCCGGCCCGCGAGGCACAAAGACTTTCCCAATGGAGGGCGGCCCGCAAGCAGCATCGGCCGCCCTCCATTAGGAAAGTCTTTGTTGTCTTCCGGGCCGGACCAAACACTGGCCGTCATTGGCTCAGCACACACGCACCACGTCACTCCTACGAGCCACGTAGTGCGTGTGTGCTGCACCAATGGAGTGCCAGCACTACGGCTGGCATGGACAGTAAGGCTTGATGCCGGAAGGCATTTCAGCCTTGCTTGCCACACCAGCCGTAGTACGATTCCACTTACCTCGCCAGCGTTCCAGCTTACCTGCCTTCCAGCACGTCTCCGGTAAGTGGTCTGTGTGTTTGTGTGTCGGGTCTGTTCTGCTGTATGTTTGTGTATGTTGAGATTAGGGGGTGGGGGGCGTGTCGGATTTGTATGAATGTGATGAAATGAGCTAATCCCATTTACCACTCAGGCCTCATCAAAAAGCTGGATGCGGGCATCCTCGGGTCAATAGGCAGAAGTAAACCCAGTTGTGCATACAACCATGGAAGCATTGGAGTGAAGGACAGTCCCTCAGGAAGAAAGTGATGGGATGGAGTAGAGTGCACCAAAGCCCACACATTTCCCAGGCTCCTGTAATACTACGGGAAGACTGACAAGGTGAGATGGGAAAAAACTCACCAGAGGTCTAGAAGCACAGGATTCAATGAGGAAATTCCACGGAAAGCATCCACAAAGACATATATAGCAGGCACCTGGACTGCCAACCCCAGAGGGAATCACATGTCCCTCGAAAAGGATCGACATAAAAACATGATATACACCAATTGATCCCCAATTCAAAGTGCTCGACATTAACACAAACCTAGGGAAATGTGGCAAATGGTCGCCACTTGGTGGTCTACTGTGGCATTTTTACATACATTGCTTTCATCACTAAAAATGTTCCTACTCCTGGCTCACCCAGTCTTGCTCCTTTAACTTCCCCCTTCCTGGGGAGGGGTCACCCTCCTGGACACCCCGATTCTGGCTCACTCACTGCTTACACGCCTCGCCTGCTCATTCCCTTACATTGAACGAGATGCACCGGTCGATCAGGTGCATATGTCGATTGCATTTGTCGAGCAGGTGACACTGCCGATCAGTTGGGTGTTATAAGAACACCCACTACCAAAAATACAGAATTTGCAAAGGATCGTGAGAAATGTGGACCAAGAAGGAAGAGTCATCCAGTTTCTGTTACAAGACGTTGAGCTGTGTGACTGGACTGCTGGACTGCAGATGCTCGATCTCCAGAAAGAGCCAGATGTTTGACCCCTCTCAGTTTGACATTCTGAGTGATAGTTCAATGGACATCAGGCTATAGTGCTACACTTGGGGCCAACTCAAGAGGGATGGGTCCAGAGGAAGACCCCAAGCAGGAGAGCGCACCATTGGGTCAATAGGGGAACCAACATTTCCTCTGCCCATTCAGGACCATCAAAAGGAACCCATCTGTCTCTTCTAAGATGGCGAATCAGAAGGAGGGGAGGGAATGTGTAAATCATATTGATGGGGATGAAGAAGACATGGCGTTCGGATCGCAAATATGTGGGCCTTTTTCCATGAGGCAGTAGAAAAGAAAAGAAGAGTATTGAAGTGGATTGCAAAGGTGTCAATCAAGGACCAAGGGTACAACAACCAGTGCATCTGATGAACCGTCTCGTTGGTTGCATCACTGGTGGTCTTGCAGTAGGTCTTCTGCCATGATGGGGGAGGCACTCTCGCTGTGTCTAAAATATAAGCTCCCTATCCCCTCACTGACTGTTTCATTGGTACCACCATTCCGTAACCAAAGAGCCTCTACTCCTAGAAAGGGAGATTTAACAGGGAACCTTTTTGAGGGGCAGTATACCTTATAATACCTCGCGCTCTGAAACACTTGTGTATGAGCGCGATACAAATAAAATATCATATCATAACAAGTAGTGTATTCTAGCTGGATCCCGATGTCATCATAGTCAATTTCAGAATATTGCAGGTAATGTTGGACATAAACTGTACCTGCTTCGCGAACTGCATTAGCTTATTGATTCGATCCAGCCCACCATCAGCTGATGCCCATAATTTACAAAGTTCCCAAAACAAATCATGTGTTCTATAGGCGACATAGATAGCAGTCCTAATGTTGAGGTTTATTTAGCATACATCTGCCGAGATGTTTCCCCATTGGGTTGAGCGAGTCCATAGGGCCAGTGCCTTCTGAAAGGGATTGACCATCAAGCAGGAAAAGTAGGAAGAAGGAAATGGATCTTCATATTAGCAAGATAATCAACTTCAGAAAACTGCAAGGGTTACAAGTTAGCATAAAATATGGTTAAGCCAGACCTGTCTGGCTTCATCCCTTTAGTAAGGCTGTCTTGACATCACACATCAAAGTAAGACCCACAACAACCTGAAGGCGCCAGAGGTTTATTCCACGTGGACTGGAAGAGACCACCACATCAGGGCTGTGGACATGGTTAGTGCCTTCCACCCAGCATGTAGGAATCCCCTGGCTCGTCTTCAAGATCCACATCCCCAGTCTTTCCCCATTTGAAGAGACTTCAGCCCAAGACAGACTCTGTGCCTCAACTGGAAGTGAAGATTGAGAGGACAGCAAAGGCAACAGGCATCTCCAGAATCACTGAGATTGGAGGAGTTACTGGGGGCACCCAATGGGCGGAGGGCAAGGCACCCTTGTTGAGGGAGATCTCTCAATGCTCTGCTTTCTCTTGCACCTGTGCTGTCTAGACCACACTGGGAGAGAGGAGGGTTTCCTGGAGGACATTTTCACAGTATGAAAAAAAATGTTCAGGGCTGAAGATAAGTGGCCTGGCATAGCTTCAAGAGCCCAGAATAACTGCCTGCCTGCCTGCCTGCCTGACTCGAGCCCAAAATAACTGCCTGCCTGCTTGACTCACACACAGAGCGATCAGCGGAACTGCATTCTGGTGGGTAATGAATGCAGAGGCGAAGTGCCCAATTCATCTGCGCTGGAGACAGCATTTGGGACACATAGTACAAAGTGCACCAACTGAGCAAGACATCTTAATGACATCCCACAGCATGCTGACCCACAAAATAACTGCTGTGGCAAGGTCCTGTGAGAGGATAATATGAGAGCTACGAAAGAAAAAAAAGACTGATCAACTAAGGTGCCCTAGTGACAGCAAGCAGGACAGGAGGCTCCATGCTGCAAAAAGGTGGCCCTCGTGCAGGGAGAAACTTCGTATTTATTTTTACAAATGAAGGTGGGCACACTTTAGTGATAATGACTGAGTTAGAAAAGGGGATGTTCCAGTGATGTCTTTGACCTGCAGGATTGGACTGTGTCATGGCTGAGGGAACAACAGATGACTCAAAGCCAAGTTCTTGGATTCAAGGATCTTTATTGTACAAACACAAAACTCACAGATGAGGTTTAACAGAGGCCAGTTAGTGGCAAACACTAAACACATAAACAAGCCGGGCTTCCGTAGAGGACAGTGGTGCTCAGTCCATTCTCTCTTACCCCCAACACTTTGCTTAGCTGGTATTTAAAATGTCACTCATATTCTTTTAGGTTGTAAGTGCCTGGCACTTCTTTCTTGGGAGCAGACTTGGCTTTCGCAGAGGTTGTCAGGATGGCACACTTCATCAATACCAGAAGGCCTAAACCTTGGGTTTTCTAGACTTGGGCCAGTCAGACACTTTAAGATCTTTTACAAAATCAAATTGGGACCTGAGGCAGGCTGTGGGGGATCCCTATGGCTTTTACTGTTCCACCAGGCTAGGAGTGTCTTGAGATCTGTGGGTCTTATCGAGCTCTCTCATTAGCTGCCTCGCTTCTTACCCTCCTCCTCCTCCTCCTCCTCCTCCTCCTTCTCCTCCTTCTCCTCATTTCCCCCCTTCTCTCTGCCTGGCATATCTTGCCTTTTCTCACCTCCATACCTCGTTGATGTACTGCCACACTCTTCCCGGTTCCTTCTCCATTCTTCTCTTTGTCTCCGTTGCAGACTTTGTCGCCATTTTGGTGTTATATTGCTCCTTATCTCCCACTTTGTTACTGCTCTTCTACCTTCTCTTCTGACTACTCCTCTCGGACTCCTTTTCACACCCATTCAACACTTCTGTTCTTTTCCTTGTATCCACCTTCTTCTCCTCACAGCTCCTTTTCAACTCTGTTCCTTCATGTTCTCATCTCTCCTTTGCATATGTTTTGCCCTACCTCCCTTTTCCCTCCTTCTATATTGCCTTCACAAACTCCCTTTTCAGTCTTTAATCTTCTATTCACCTTCTCATCCATCTTCCTCTGCTGTTCCGCTCTGCTGCACGTCCCTCACCTCCCATAGTCAATGTTCCTCCTCCCAGCTCCACCACGCACGGTCCTTCACCTCATGCTACCAACTCCTAGCTCCCACATATCTCTCTGCTTCACCCTCCTTTTGATAGTTAAGTAATTGTTTGTAGAACTTTACCTGTGCACACACCCACAAGCTGGCATTGTGCACCTGGGGACTAAACAAGCTTTGTAGGCAGATCAATGTCTAACTTTGTGTTTCGTGCTTATTTGAACATGGCCACCATTTCGTATTCACATTTTTTCAGTTGCAGCCGCTTTGTTTTCTTTCTAGGAACATCTTCAGGGTCTGTGGTGAGATTTCAAGGGAATTACTTTTATTGCACAGGCCCTCTGGAGCACTTCCAGGCTGGGTTTGCGCGTTTGCGCCCTCTTTCTGCAAAATACCTAATTTGGAACGTGCCCTCTATATCAGGGTCTCATGCTTCACAGATACTAGCCAGACTAGGTCAGCAACCAACCGGGCCAAAGCATCAAATCTCTGTCGTAGGTCAGACATGTTTCTTTGTACATTGCTAACAGTAAAGCTCCTCTGCAATAGATCAGTGCGGTTAGTTTCAGTGAATTCTCTGTCCTTGGTCGGAGGCCAGTTTCAGTGAATTCTCTGTCCTTGGTCGGAAGCCCTTGGTTACGGAGAACCCAAAATCCTCCAGGGTATACACATGGGTCCCCAAAATCCATGGGTAAGGGGTTACTTCCAGGCCACTGATGGGGAAAGGAAAATGGGCGTTTCCCCCGGTGGAAGCACAATCTGTAATATAGTGCATGGGTTCTATATAGTTTCTTGGGACAAAGTGTTAATGTGGATTTGATCTTTTTAAACCCCCATCATGAGGTCTTTGTGCAAGTTGTCTTTTGGGATTCTTTTAGACAGGCGAGTCCTGGATGGTTTAGAGGGGTTGACTGGATTCCTAGAGGATGCCATTTACCTTAGGCTGCTGATGGATACGACAGCATGGAAGATCCTCAGTAGATCGCCTCTGGGGTCTGCTTCATGAAGCAGGTGTCCCAAGCACACAATGCCACCCAATCCCCACCATCCAGCCTCCAGTAAGTGACTTGCCATTGGGTACTGTGGTTCTCCATTACCCAAACTGCCCTGGAATCCAGGCAACCTTGACAGGAAATCTACTGGGAGAGGCAGACCTACCTAAAATTGGCCTGAGATGTGCCATCTGGCTGGTTTTAAAATGTACATACTAGTATTATAAATGCACTTGTTCATTATAAATTCAGGACTACAAGTCCCAGAATGCAAACAACAAAAAAGGGCTGGGTGAGCTATGACTGAGACATGTGATTAGATGCCAGCTCTGGAGGCCCTCTTGTTGTTCCAAGACTGCAAAAGCATGATAGAGGCTTGTACCATCCAAAGGGTTCAACTCACTTTACCAGTGGATATGATGAACTCCCAAAACAACCATTTAGATGGTGTTCTTTTAGTTTGTGGGATAGTAATGGTGTGGGAGAGACAGAAAATCTTACATCTCATTTACTAGGTGAGGCAAAGCGTTTTTCTCCACTGTAGGGGACATGAAGTCGCCCAGAAAATTGGCCACCCGACGGTGAATGAAACTTCAGCCATGGGTGCTTTCAGTGTAATGTTCAGCAGCAGTCCTGCAGAGTCCATGGACATATTTAATGGGTGTCCTGGAAATGCCCGCCAGGCTCCTCCCATACTCTTCCAAGGTATATTTGCAGCAAAGGTGTGCTGACGGGGGTGACTAAGAGTGAAGCCACATCTATTCCCAGAAAATAGGAGTTTCCGGTTGCATTAGAGGGAGCTGCCAGGTCTAGGACTAGGAAATATTAGGCCACTGCCTAGAGTTCTACCAGCAGTCGGGCCACCAAATGGCCAGATAAGCAACTACGTTTTCTCTGCGTCAAGTAAAAGGGGTTGAAAAATGCCACTTGACGTAGGGCTTCAAAGCTGCTTGCACAAACCCCCTCCCGCCCCCCATTGTCAACTTTATCACCACTATCTGACCAGAGGGTACCGGCGGATGCCACCGATTCCGTGAGCACAGGAATAGTCTGCCTCTTCACATTGAATTGACTGTATGTGTCTGCAGTCATTCCCTGTGCCATGCCAAATGCCTCGTCCATATTCTAGTACATAATCAAGCCAACTGCGCCACCTAAAATGGTTACACTGTAGACCTCCATGCTATTAGTCATTCAAATGACCAATATTTCAGACAGAATCTACAGGTAGTTCCATTGAAAAACGCATACACGTGTCGGTTTATGGCTGGCAAAGTACAGGGCACCAAGAGTGCTTTAGAGTTAAAGTCAAATACTAGCTAGAATAGAGGTTACTTCAATGTGACCCAACCCAGCCTTTCATGAAGACCCGGATCTGTTTTTTTAAGGTTACTGTAAAGTGTTTGTGCAGGAGCATACTAACTTGGGTACCCCTTTGAGGAAATTGATTTTAAAAAAAGCTCCCCAAACCATGCAGATCAATGCCTGCAGGGCCACCTACACAGACCTCTAGAAGACATCATCAGCGATTCCCCCAAACAATCCTGCTGGCAAGCATTGGTGCATGTTTTCAGGCAGTTGTGTCAGACCACGGCGATAAGGATGGATGTGGCAGAAATCCACTGTGCGCTCATCAGACACAATATTTTGCTAAGGGTACAAGAATCTGTAATCATTGTGCTGGGTTGTAGGCCCAATAGACCCTGGATAAATACTACTGTGCTCCATGTTCTGGCCAAATCATGACCTGCACAGTCAGCTGGAGTGTTGAAGACCTACCCCATGTTTCTCGTCATTGCCATGCTGGTGTAAGATCTGTCAATCCAGCACCAACACAGAGATTCAGCACTCCAATAAGCCAAGAGACTAAGAACCCAAAGCTCCTAGAACCCAGCACTGCAATGCTCCAAGAGCTTTCATCCCAATGCATGTAAATCTCAGCACCACAATTCCAGATGAACTCAGCAAACCAATTCCCAAGGAACCCAGATCCGCAATTCATGAGGAACCAAGCACCCAACTACCCCAAGAACCCAGCACCCCATTACCGAAAGAACCCAGCACTCCAGTAAAGCAAGAACCCAGCATTTTAAAACCCCAAGACCGCAGCACTCTAAATACCCAGCACTCCAAATACCCAAGAACCCAGCACTTCAATGCCCCAAACCCCGGCCCTTTAATTCCCCATGAACCCAGCACTCCAGTGACCCAACGACCAAGCACTCCAAAATCTCTAATACCCCAGCATTCCAAAATCCCCAAGAACCGAGCACTCCAATGCCCCTAAAATCCAGCCCTCTATTGCCCCCAATATCCAGCCCTCTATTGCCCCCAATATCCAGCCCTCTATTGCCCCATGAACCCAGTGCTCTAGTGACCCAACGACCCAGCATTCCAGTTACCAACGACCCAGCACTCCCACATCCTCAAGAACCCCTGACTTCTCCCCTTTCATCCCTCGATTGGTAGGTCGGGGAAGTGACCCACACTAGCATCATGATTGACTTGGGTTTGGTTGAGTGAGGCCATAGGAGAACCCATCTGTATAAATGTGCTTGCTTGGGATATATGGTGCAAGGGGCCAGAGGTTCCTAGTGCTGGTTACCTAGTTGCTCTGGATTTGGTGAATGGTTGTACCACTGGGGCCACAGACAAAGTGAGCTGCTTGGATTGAGTTAGGCAGAGATAGGCTTAAATAGAGGCCATCACCGGTTACCCGCCTGCTCATGGTTTTGTGAAGTGTGGTTGCAGGCCTGCCCTGAGCTAGGTAGCTGCTTGCATGAAAGTTGTCAGAGCTCGGGCACAAGGGGTGAAGTGAGGATTCTGGCATTGGGGCATTCTCTGAGCAGGTTAGGTGCATGCATAAGGTTTTGTGAAGCTAGGTTTCAGTAGCACAAATATCTTTTTATCTGATTGTTCATATGTTGGCGCAGTGAGGCCACAGGTTTCTACATCTCTAGTTACTCTTAGGTCAGGGGTTGGTGGCATGTGTTCCTAAGAAAATCCCACCTTAGTTATATGTTCACCCACTGGTTGCAAGTGGGGAAACCCAGGAGAGTCCCTCTCTGGCTAACTACTTTCTCTGGGTTAGGTAGTGGGCAAAACCAGGGGTTACCAGATTGTTGTTGTGGAGTTGTGTGTGTGTGGCAGCTAATTACCTGCTTGCAAAGAGTGTGTTGGAGTGAGGCCTGTGGAGTTACCAGCTGGAGTTACACGTCTGCTGGGGGTTGGGTGGAATGAGGGCCCATGAGTTCACACCTGGCTGAACACTTCCTAAAGGTTTGTAGAGTAGGTCATGTGCAAGGAACAACAATGTGTCCCAGCTTCATCAGGGTTTAGCAGTGGGGAGACCCCATGAGCACCGAGCCCTATTTACTGGTTTGCTGACGGTTTGTTAGTGAGAGCCCCATGCATCCCCCCACACTAGTTACCTGCTTGGTGATGACACGGTACTTCTTGAAGTCCTTTGGTCCCAGTTTGTCGTCTCTCGTGAGCCGCGTCACCTTCACGCTGGGGTACTTCTCCTTCACCAGGTCGGAGCAGAACTTCTGCAGCACGCCGGCAACGCCCTTCCCCCTCTCCCAAGGAGCCACACGTAGGCCCTCCACGAGGACGGTGGCCCCTCCGTCCACGATAAACATGGACTGCAGGGCTATCTGATGATGAGACAGAGAGCAGGGAAGAGAGTCAGACAAGGTCCTTTTTACCCTGCCCGCGAGACAGGAGGAAAGGCAGGAGCTCTGAAAGAAATCTGACATGTGATTAAGGAGACAGAACATGGAAGGGTGGCCAGATGCACCGGTCTGGGAGAGACAGTCACTCATTCAGGGCGCGAGGGGGGCATGAATTTCAATCTCAAATGTCCCATTCGTAGTGCAAGGGGAGGCGGATGTTCTTCCCATCCCCCATCTCAGGTCATGTTCTAGGTGTGAGGAGAGGTGTATAGACGTCCTTCATTTTAGGGTGTACCAGGGAGGTGGATACACCTCGGCCATTTTAAGAGCGGTCCTATCCCAGGATGAATTGCGTGTGTGTGTGTGGGGGGGGGGAGGAAAGAGGGTGTGGATACCCCCCACCCATCTCAGAATATACTCTAAAGGGGGCGGAGATGTAGTAAGAACATCTCCTTCTCAGGGGTAGGGCCACTTCCTTTTTCCTAGTATATCTTTTTTGGGGACCCAAGAATGGCGGGGGGTGTGTCCTCCATCACAGGGTGCATTCTGTGTGTGAGGGTAGCCAGAGACACATCCCCATCTCAAAATGTAAACTGTAGGCAAGTCCCACCCATGGGATGGATTGCATCTATAAAGGTTGGCGTAGTTATTGACTGCCTATCCAAAGAAGCATTCTTTGTATAGGAGGTGTAGTCCTGTCCCACTATCCCAGTGTGAGGAGTATGCCGGAAGCACAAATCCCCCACACATGGGGCAATTCTTTATATGCGAGTAGGCGGGGGGGCACATCAATTCTTCTCCAGATGTATTTGGTGTGTAAGAGTAGATGGAGGCAGACACCCATTGTGGAATTGCCAATTCTTTGATGCATTCTATGTGTTAGGAGAGGGAGACTAACATCCCAGGATGCATTCCATGTGTGGAGAGGGAGTGGTGCATCCCCATCCCAGGGTCTGTCCTGTGTGTGAGGAGAGGGAGACGCACATCCCAGGATGCATTCAAAGTGAGGAGAGGTAGAGGTGCATCCACATTCCAGGTTGTGTCCTGTGTGTGAGGAGAGGGAGAGGCACATCCCAGGATGCAATCCAAGTGAGGAGAGGTAGAGGTGCATCCCCATCCCAGGTTGTGTCCTGTGTGTGAGGAGAGGGAGAAGCACATCCCAGGATGCATTCCAAGTGAGGAGAGGTAGAGGTGCATCCCGATCCCAGGTTGTGTCCTGTGTGTGAGGAGAGGGGGAAGCACACCCAGGATGCATTCCAAGTGGGGAGAGGTAGAGGTGCATCCCGATCCCAGTTTGTGTCCTGTGTGTGAGGAGAGGGAGAAGCACATCCAGGATGCATTCCGTGTGGGGAGAGGTAGAGGTGCATCCCGATCCCAGGTTGTGTCCTGTGTGTGAGGAGAGGGAGAAGCACATCCCAGGATGCATTCTATGTGAGGAGAGGTAGAGGTGCATACTCATCCCAGGTTGTGTCCTGTGTGGGAGGCAGGGGAGAAGCACATCCCAGGATGCATTCAAAGTGAGGAGATATACAGGTGCAACCGCATCCCAGGTTCAGTGCTGTGTGTGAGAAGGAGAAGCACATCCCAGGGTGCATTCCAAGTGAGGAGAGGTAGAGGTGCATCCCCCATCCCAGGTTGTGTCCCGTTTGTGAGGAGAGGGCGAAGCACATCCCAGGATGTATTCCCAGGATGTATTCCCAGGATGCATTCCGTGTGAGGAGAGGCAGAGGTGCATTTCGATCCCATGTTTCATTCTCTGTGTGAAGGGAAGTGTGGGTATGGTCTCCTTCCCAGTTGGCATTTTGTGAGCGAGGGTAAATGTGGGAACTTCCCCCTCTATTAGGGTGTATTCTGCGTTTAATAGAAGGTGAAGAAATGTCCTCTAACCTCAGAGTGTATTCTGTGTGGAAGGGCAGGTGTACAAATGCCCACAAATAATAGGATGTGTTCTCTCTGTGAGAGGAGGTGGATACACCCCACTCATTCGTGGGTGTAAAGTGTGAATGAGGCACAGCTCTAATTTGAAGGGTTTGGATGTGTGAGGATAGGCGAAGGCGAAGGCACAGCCCCATTTCCTGGATTCATTCCATGTGTTAGGAGGGTGATAGCACATCCGCCAACCCAAGGGGGTTGGGGTGGGGTGCGTGTGTTGGAGAGGGAGTTTTTTTCTTTTCATATCCCCATCTTTTCAGTCTGCGAGTAGGGATCAATGCAAGTTCCCCATTCTAGAATGGATTCTGTGTAAGGCCAGATCAGGATATGTTCTGTGTGCGACACGCCTCCTCAAACTCAGCATGTGTTCAGTCTCTGAGGGTAGTGGGAGGCATAGCCCCACGGTCCATTCTGTGCATGCAGGATGAGGGCGGCATATCCCCCCAATCGCAGCATGTGTGATGCAGGCATATCCTGAATCATTAGATGTATTCTGTGAATGAAGGGAGATGCAGGCTGGCCCCTGCCTCAGGGTGGGTTCTGTGTGTGAGGGAATGTGGAGACACGCCCCCTAGTCTCAGCAGGCTTGGCTAGAGAGGAAGTTGAGGCAAGTTCATGGTTCTCGAATGCATTGCGTGTGTGAGGGGAAGTGCAGGCGTTTCTCACACCTAAAGGTGCCTTGTGCAGAGAGGTCCCCCATCCCAGGTTGCAGCGTGTATATGAGGAAGGTGGAGGCAAACCCCTACTTTTATTTTCAGATGCTCCAATGATTTAAAGTGGCTGTTTGTTTTCTCATCCAATTAAATAAGTGTAGGTTTGCACCATTACATGAGGGTGTGTAAACCCCTGTTAAAAGTTCAGTTACCGTTTGTGTATATTAAAGTGGAGTATGTTCATTATTACCCAGTTAGTTATATGTTCAAAAGTGGAGTGCTCCAAATGTTACACACTTAAACACTCGGAAGATTGACATGGGTGTATCCAATGCGATCGCCTATTTTTCCAATTAACATTAGAGTACGCCCCCTGTTCTACTGTTCATGTGCCTAGCATTGGAGAGCTGTCAGCGGTACACGGTTATGTCCAAGGCTGGAGTGCTCTCACTGTTACCCAGTTGTGTACCCAATATTAGAGTGCTCTTTCTGCTACAGACTGTTTACTTTGAGCACTCCCACTGTTTGTAGTAAGTTAATCTAACACAGGGGCCACCCTTGCCATCACCCGGATGGTATGGTTAACCAGGGGTAGGCTGGGAACCAAAAGAAGCCCTGGAAATAATATTCAAAGTGGCCCCATATTGCACATTTTCAGCAAGCCCAACCCTTTCCTATGAGAACATTTAGACACAAGAGGCCCAGTGTGCAGAGGCCTACTGGGAAATCCCCAGAGTTCCCTATAGGCCAGTCCACCCCTGGGCCTCACTGGAGTGGTTGCACTGCCAGAGCAATAGCCCATTTGACACTGGATTGTTCTCACTTTAACTCATGCAAGACAGGAGTGGTCTTTCTGTCACACAGACAGTAGGTCGACCACTCGCGCCTTGTTACTTCTAGCATGTTATCTTATACTGGAGCGCTCACAGCGTCACAACACCATTCCTCCTCTCCTTGCTTTTGGCCCAGACCGCAGTCTCCCTTGCCCTCAACCTGCTATGTCCCACAAAGTTGAGGATTTTCCCACCCTTAATTGAAGAATTTACCAGCACATTGAATTTGCCATTTATTTGAATGAATTACAGATTGCTCAACCATTCTCTGAACCTTCGGGGAACCCACCCGACACCTCCTTCTTGATGGTCAGGTGTGTTCTCAAGGCTCCTTGAAGGTTTGTTTCCAGAAGTACTGTCTCTCCGAACAGGCTGCAGATCTGGCCACCCTTGTACATTGCAACGGGTGATATGAGTTTTTCATGAATAGGTTCTGATCATTTACCGGATTGTTCTGCTGGCACATCTCTCACCGACAGTGGTAGTAGCTCAACAGCTCCTCTGGCTCAGAGAAACGTCTGCCCTGCGTGGAATTAAAGACGCTGCACTCACGTTATTCTTTCTGAAACGCTTGTGCCTCCCCCACCCATCTCTCCCCCCAGAAATGAAAAAGGACAACATACAGATCACGGTCCCAGTGATCCGTGCAAGGTGAGATGGCATTAATGACTGGGCTTCCAACTATTAACCCAACTATTAACCCATCCCATGGTAGGTGGCAGAGGTGACCTTGGATAACTTCTACCCCTTGAATATTCATGCGACAGGGTGGGGGTATAAAGAAATTGTAAACGGCACGATTTGGCCATATGAGGTTAGAGGAAGTGCCCTTATTTAGGGGGGACGGGCGGGAAGGAGGACATAATGACATGGGCATGATGGGCAAAGATAATCATGGCATGAGATTTGAGAAGAGGGAAAGGCAATCACCTCCATAGATAGGAGAGGGACATTTTCTTATGGGGTCTGTGGCTGGAATGGGACTGGGATCAAGTGGTAGGCTAGAGCCTTTGCCCTGCAGGGACAGAAAGAGAAAGTAAGATGATGCTAAGGGGTAGAATTGCAAAGTAGGTCAACACATGGGTAGATCGGAGGCCTAATTACCACCATGAGCTTGGGAGGTAAAGGTCATGGGCCTAACAGGACACAAAGCATTACCCTTATAGCTGTGGGGGGGGGGGGGAGCATGCATAGTGGTCATAAGGGCTGGATAAGGAGGTGTGTACCTCACTGAGGTGGAAGCAGGAGGTAACTGTTTCATGATGATTATGGTGAGAAGTTATCGTCCACATATGGACAGGGAGACGAGATGCTGGTTATAAATCCATGCTTTAAGCAATAGGCAACTCTGCCTTGCGACTTGTATGGAACTAGGATCACGTGAAAAGTAGGTTTCCCACCTGATTAACTGAGGTATATATTTACCAATGTCTTAATCCCCAGAATTACCTGGACTTCCATTCCCTGGCCTTTGTCAGTTCGCCCAGATCTATTGTAGGGGGTCCCACTAGAACACCTGTGGCCGAGTGGCACTTGGGTGGCATTCACCACACAGCGAGTGTGTGCCTTTGTGACCACCACATAAACCCAGGCCTGACAAATAAATGCTTTTTGCAACTGCGCTCCTCCTGCTCCTAAGTGGTCAGGAGCTAGAAGCCTGGCTGAGCTACATACATGTGGATCTGGGTGAAGCCGGTGCCCTGTCTACTACTGTTCCTGTGCCAATTAGGTAACTACACATTCTGAATGCCTGCTCTTTAGAGCTAGCAATGTCCAGTTCCTCGGCTTTGTTCTACCTTGCCAACCCTGAGAGTTTGACATTCTTCTATAGCTCGCATTTCTGCCATGGCTGGCGACAGCAGAGCACGGTTGGTTTCCACCCATTTCCCATGCCAGCTAGACTGGGCATTTACTGTGCCAGCTGGTTCCTGCCTGCATATGCCCCGTTCCTGTGCTAGTCATAGCACATCCCTTCCCATTCCCTGTCTGCTCTGCATTATATGGTGCTGCTCATTCAAGGTATCCCACTATTCCCCCCAAACAGCACACTGAACTCTGCCCTGTCGGTCTGTCTGTCTGTCTGTCTGCTGCTTCCTGTTATCAAAGTCACTTACACTTACTTAAATAGAACCTGCTCGTTATCATTGATGTGGCTCAAGTTTTTGAATTGTTGCCATTCCCAGTGCGGTTTGGCCCTCTTTAGTGTATGTCCTATCTTTGTGCACTAAGGTTAAAGTACCCACTAGCAAATCTTCCATTTAAACGATCCGTGTAGCATCTTTAATTCAATCCCCACCAACACAAAGAACTCACATCACTTTACTTTCAAAGAGCTTCGTTTTCCATTGGAGTAGAACGTGTATTCCAATGGATGAATCCCTAGTATTTTTTGTTTTGGTTACTAGGTGGCGCTGAAAGAGCGGACTTTCAGCCAAACCTATTGTTATGGGAAGTGAAGGTGGAAGGGAGATGACAAAGAGAATAGACACACAGCCTATAGGTGTTGTTGAGTTATTTACTCACCTGTTGACCACACCTGGCCCTATTAATCCCTGCGACCATCCCCTCCCACTTCTTGACAATTTTAATTAAATCATATACCCGTGATCTCTTTGGGATAGGTCCATCAAGCAGTAACATCAAACTTTGTTCTGTGAAGAACCTGCTAGTGTTATTTTGATCATTGAAAGGTCTCATGTGAGTTAATGGCTTAATTGCAGATATAAACGTACTACTTATCTAGTACAAATGTCTAAACCAAGAAGGCCTTTGTCCCCTTGATTTATATGCAGTAACTCTCTCCTCGCATGTGAAGCAATACCAGCAGTTTTGGCTTGTGGATAGGCATTTGACAGGCACCTCTGTCCTATACCCAGATGCTCAGACCCTTATGGCAGTGCCTGGCAAAGGCCTATCCAAGGCCCACACAAAAATAGAGTTGCATGTTCCTGTGTAGGCTTGTTCTTTTATAAAGATGTCTGGACCCCAGTCTCTCTTCCGTTTCCTGCTCCATGCCAGTCTTTACCTTCCCACAACCATGTAGCAAGCTGGTTTTGCATCCATACTTTGGTTCTCCCCCTAATCCGTGTTACTCTTCCATCCTGTCTTTAAACTTTTTATCTCAGCCATGATAGGTTTCATGAGAGGACGCAGTACCGTGATTTTTGAAGGAGGTAGGGTCGGACTGGCCTATAGGGCAATGACCAAACCAAAAATGCTAAACGCTAGTGTGGGGCAGAGTTTTGGGTCAAATTGGGCCACTTTTCTGCTAATGTGGGATGAGTCAGTTCCCTACGCGGCTAGTAGTTTTGAAGAGCAATGCTGAATAAAAGTACTTTAAAATGCATAGTTGTCATCACATTTTATCCACAAAAAAAAAAAAAAATAAAAGAAAATCACCCATGGGTACTATTAAAAGAGACTGTCTCAAAAGGAATGAATTACCATGTGCAACTGTGGGCCACTTTTTATTGGTGCCCGCGACAATGTTATGCGCCAGTCCGACCCTGGGGAGAGAACAATCTTCTAGCCTCATTTAGGTGGATGGGGAACCTCAAGCCAAGAGAAAGGGCTATTGCGCTCATAGGGTTGGATGGATTTAGTGTTACACTAGCAGAGATGGGGCAAGTGGTGCTGCATCCATAAAGGCCAATGGATGTGGCATTATCCTCCCAGGGGTGGATGCCAGCGGTATTGGCATTATGCAGATAGGATGCAGATGTTAAATTGTTCCACCTAGAATGGGTGTCAAATGCATCCTTATAATAGAGAGCAGGACCAAGCTTCTACCTCATAAGGGGCACCGTGTTCATACGGGCAGACTAGGGTCTGTATGCGTAACTACGTCAATTTCTTTGTGCATTTGTCCAGTCTGTCTTTACATGTCTCATTTACTATCCACATAATCATGTATGTCCATATATGATGTATTCTGTATGTCTGCATTATCTGCATCACTCTTATTTATTGGTTTCTTATGATGCACTTAATATCGATATGAGCTCAGTTTCTAAGTGCAGATTGGGGATTCAAACCTCTGTTGCTCTCTGTGGTCTTGCTTCCAAGACCAACATGTTGGCCCTGTGCTATCCTCTGTTCACCTACATCTGTGTGTGTGATTGTGTAGCTCTATCTCTGTATATAAGAGTGTGGGGGGAGGGTGTGCAAGGATGGCTGTCACTGCGTGTGCCTGCTTTTGTGTCTATGTCTGATTGTCAATGTATGTATGTAGGCGTGTCGTTGAGTGGGGGGGTGTGTATATGAGTCTGTATGTGTGGACCTCTGGGCGTCTTTCAGTTTTTTGGGTGCCATGTCCTCATGCAGTGCGTCTCCTTTTCTGGAGGTGCCGTCAATCGGCATATGGATGTGATTTGTTTTGCTATGTGTCCGTTGTGGTGTTTGTATCTGGCGGTGTGCCCATGTGCGTCAATGTCTGTCAATGTGTCGTTCAGCATGTGCCTGTGCGTCTGTGCCTGCTTGTATGAGTGCCAGTCTGTCGCCATCTCGTAGGCAGCCTGGATCACGTCTGAATGTTTTGTTCTGCTTGTTTACCTTTGTCATTTCATCTCACCATTGTAGAGAAGCAGGTGTGCAACTAGGCTAGAACTTTAGGGGGGCCTAACCTTTCAAATGTTGGCAGATGTGCTAACTTCAGAGACTGTGGTGAGGGAAACTTACTTTTGTGGGGGTGTTCTCAAAATGTGTTTTTCAATTGATTCCGGTCAGATGTGGTGTGTGCTTGGCTTGGTCAGCGGTTAGTTCATTGTGCACGTCCAGCTGCCTTGAAGTAGAGCCCCATTTAAGTCGGAGTCTCTCTGCAGTTGGAGTTTTCTTTTCCTTTTAAACTAGTAGACCTCAGGGCTATAAACCAAGCTTCAAAAAGTTTTGAGAGTCACATTCTTTCTGTGGGCATTCTTGACTAAATGTGGCTTTTAGGGCACCTAACGTCTTTACACATTCTAGTGAGACTCCTTTGGTGCCGCTCCAATGGTAAATTCAGTTCACTCCCCTCCAGGTCAGAAACTAGGCACTGCTGTGAGGACGAGTTGTCTCCTGACCCGTTTTACCCTTCTAAACACTCCCCCCGACACGCAATGGTCAACATCCAATCACAATTTCAATTGCCTAAAAATGTATGCATAAGAAAAGTGCAGTTGCTAAAAATGATAGGCTTTAAACAAGTAATGACTGCACCTTTGTTAACAGTACAGACACAGGCACTGCTTATCATCGGTGTCCTGTCATGTCATGTCTGCGATGGCTTTGTGGGTCAGCAAGGTCAAGTCAACATAACTCAGAAATTTGGCGCTGTGGAGCAAATCCCCCCATCTGCCAAATGAGTGTAACCGAGGTAGGGTTGAGATTTGATGTTTTTTCACAGGAGCAAATATCTTATTAGCGCTGCTATATTAAGTTACTATTACCCCAGTAACAAAAGTGAACCAGTGATGCTTGGGTCGCCTGGCAGGAATCTGAAGGGAATGTCCCAGGGTGGCCAGCTGGAGAGGAATGCTTAACAAGGTACATCACTGATTGCAGAGTTTCAGATGAGCAGTGTTAGTGTTAGCCCCAGGTTCCTTGCTGTGTCTCGGCAGGTCGCCCGCTAGGCTCTTCGCATCTTCCATTTGACTGCGGCCAACTGTAGCGGACGACACAGAAGCGTAAGGATCTGTTCAGAGCTTCAGTGGCCACTCGCTTCTCATCAATAAGTGCAGTGCTTACTTGATATGAACGAGTTCAAGAGAGGGGTATAGCTGTTCATGTAGCCTGTAACATATTAACCAGGGGTCTCCATCCTGCGGTCTGCCTGACCTGTTAGAAACTCCTATGAGACTATGCCGGTTAGGGCTGATGTGAGCTTTAGTCTAAAACATTTGACGAGCCATAGCTTGCACACCCCTGCTGTAGAAACTCGCCGTCAGTGGCTGGGAGAGAAACTAGAAAGTACAATTTTTGTCACTTATGAACCTTGCATAGCTCTCTGAAGCCCTTTTTATCGGCCCTATTGTAGGGTGAAACAGGACCGGTCCACCTTAAGGGGGAACCACCTTAAGGGAAAATAAGGAAGCCAAGGGCCCTGGGAGACAAGAGAGGAGGAGGAGGAGGAGGAGGAGAAGAAGCAAGTTAGTTAGTTACATAAAGGGAGGGTTCATATGAAGCTGGTCCCGTGTGATTCACTGAAGGAAAGGAAATGTAAAAGGGGTCTTCTAGATGCGTTCCTTTTTCCCTTGCATACTACAAAACAGTTTTGTGAATGACCTCTGTCCTTCTGTATTGGACCAGTGAGAAGTGTCATAGACACCCTTTTCAACAGATGGCCTATTGAGAGGAATTGCCATGGGTGTCAAATGCGTCAATTGCACATTTTAGAAATCGCCGGGTATTAGGCAGAAAATACTTCCGACTTTGAACAGATCTATCTGAAATGTGACATGTGCATGATGAGGGTGGAATGACAGTTGTTGGGAGTCCTTTTGGCCAACCTGTTACCTGCCTTGAGGGAGCACACTTATAGAAGACATTTAATTAATGTCTAAGAAATAAGTCCACGAGGCAAGAAACCGCAATTAGGTGTAACTCTATTTTTTTTTAGGGGTATGGAAGGTGCAGTAAACTTGAACATGGGCATTTTTTGTGACTTAAGAGGGACTGAAATTATAAATGTAGTGTGATATCTTTAAATTGTACAAATAACTGATAAATAGGTTAGACATGATATTCTGGAATACATTTTACATGGCATGATTTGTTTTACAAATTCTATGGTGTGCATAAAATATTTCCAAAGTGTTTTAAGTTTGATAATTAATCCACACATACTTGGCTTGTCTATGTCTGGGGCGCTGTGTCGCTCTGCATGGCTCTCTTCAAGTGGTGGTTTATCTGTCATGCGGTGGGTGAATTTACGTGGCGTTGGTGGGCAATAGGTAAATGGAACCAGGCACTGCTTCCTTTTACTTAGAAGAGTTTGAGGTTGGAAGTGCTACTGCAGCAGTCTAAAAAGCTGATGCTAAAGCGCCCAGACCATGAAGAAACGAGGAAGTCAGAGACATGAAACCAAACCTCCTGGGGATCCTTGAACACCAGAACAGCAATAGGCAGTCTTGGGTTGTCCCGATCAACCTCCTACTCTCATGCTGTGTTGCTAGACCACTTCCAAGCATCAGTGTTTGATGCCAAAAATCCTCAGTCTTTTGGAGCCCGACTCAAAATCCTTCCAGTCTTTGGCTGCCATACTCCAAAATCCACCAACCTTGTAAAGCCACAACAAAACCTCCCAGCCTTGAGAAGCCCTACTCCAAAACCTACGAGTCGTATGTCAAACTCCAATACCTCCCAGTCATTTCAGGACCACAATTCAGTAGCTGCCAAGTTTTTGCTGCATACTCCAAACCTCCCAGCCGTGTTTTCAAACTCCAAACCCTCTGACCATTTTTGAGGCCACACTCCAAAGTTTCCCAGGCTTGTGCTCTGTGGGGTTTAAAGTCAGCCCCAGGATCAAATGAACGGCCTCTAGCCAAGTTGGGCCAAACCGTGCAGAAATCCTTTTGATAATTGGAAAAGACACTGGGGGCTGACAGACAAAAGGGCAGCATTTCACTCTTAACTGCCAGACATCATAGGCTGGTTACATTGAAAATAAAGAGCATAAAATGGTCCCTGCATGCGATGGAAACAAGACCAAAATTAAAGACCTACTTCAGAATACAAGTGACTGAGGCCCCAAGGTGTACTTTTGCCAAAAGAAAGACCAGGAAAATGTATGCACTTCAGCTGTAGAAATAAACATGGAAAATGTTTGCTGCAGAAGTAAAATTAAAGATATATATTAAAGGAAAGGAGGACTTGTCACAACTTTTTGAAAAAAAC
Source organism: Ambystoma mexicanum (assembly GCA_002915635.3). Classification (NCBI taxonomy): domain Eukaryota; kingdom Metazoa; phylum Chordata; class Amphibia; order Caudata; family Ambystomatidae; genus Ambystoma; species Ambystoma mexicanum. The sequence continues at coordinate 225,494,181 of CM010927.2, forward strand.
TGCGAGATGGGTGACAAACATTGATTGTGCCATATGTTTGAATGACAAAGAACCAAAATCAGAGGCCTATATTTCATTACAGTATGAAACATGAGTGGCTCTTTTTACGAAAAAGAGAGCAGCATAGACAAATAAAGACATTTGCATCTGGGATTTAAAGGAACTGTTTAGCAGTGAAAATCCAGTGCCTGGTCCGGTTTAATGTAAAGTACAATTTAAAGATGAACATTGATGGCAAGGCGCAGGAGAAATCTGCATACGATTTGAGGTCGATCATTATAAGGCCTCATGCGTAAAAGAAATTGTCACATGTAAAATCGCCAGTTTCTGTTCAGGAGAATTGGCATCAGTTTCCTTTTAGGAGAAATGGCATCAGTTTTTGCTAAGGAGAAATGGCTTCAGTTTCTGTTCTGAACACTCAGAACAGTGACCGTCGCCCCTATCTTATATCCATCTAAAACATCTTTTGAAACAACAGCAATGACCAAGAAGGAATTTATGATGGGTTGGGGCCTGCTCTCAAATATAAGTCAAAGATGATCCACAAGCCCTGACAAAAAGAATGTTAATGGATTAATTGTAGACAGAATCAACAAAAAAGGGACAGATCACATGTTCTGTTTTAAGAAGAGAAACGTAATGTGAAATTGAAAGTAAAATTAGTATGTCAGTAATTGCATTTGAGTGTATGCAGGATCATACTTTGTTCATTTTCTCAGGAAACGTAAATTGCACAATAATGGTATAAATATCACTGTAAAGCCTATTATAAAAAAGGCCTCCCTTGTGCCACAACGCCCCTCATAATTTGACCTTGGGAACCCAAGCTACAAGGTGACGTAGCAGAGGTTCTGGGAGATGATAGATTATTAAATTAGATATCTGTACAGGAACTCTCGGGTTGATAACAGTTATAATTATTGAATAAATAAGGGAAAATCCTCATTCAGCCTGCAACCTTGTGCAGTCAAAGGACTCATATTATTAAGTCTGGCATGATAAGAAGATCTCGGTATCTCCAGTTTTCAGAGGGTTCAAAAAACTGCAGCTTCGTCAATTACAGCATATCTCACTGCATTACCATAATTGCATTTCTGGTGAAATCCTGCATCAACTTTAACATTATTTGCATGGTACATCGATTGTGAATGGCCCAGGCTCTACTTTCATCTTGGAAATATGGTTAGGTTTATTTAAAAATTGTTGTCAATTTTAAAGTGCAAAAAATGAAATGTGTGGAAATGGAAATTCAAGGGGTTGGATTGGTCGCTCCCCAAATCTAGGCTTGGTAAATGAAGATAGCAATTTAAAAAAAAATAAAGGTTAGGCCTGGGTTAAGGGGATGGAGAATAATGGCCCAATCCCAAGTGCCAATAAACTGGAAAATCCTCATTTTAATAATTGGGGTTTTGATTATGGGTTTCTAAGATGTCTTACAGTGGGACTAGGGGAGATTTGCCCGACATCATACAAGTTAGAACTGCTGACCAAAATTGCTGGATGAGACCTGGAAAAGACTAACCTCTGTCTGGGAATCTATAAAAGGAGAGGCAAAAATCTAAAAGGGTTTAATCTGAAGGCCATTCTTGATTGGACCTAGAGAGGCCTCTAACCCAGAGGACTTTTCACTATGAAATGAAACCAAGCAATATTTAATAGAAGTGCATTTGTCCAGCCAAGCCATGTCTTGTGAGGATCTGTTTGATTGAATCTATTATTGATTGGGTGGGCAGATAAAGTAGATCCGTATTGTAATTAAATAATACATTTATTAACTCTCCTATAGCCAACTAACGTGGGGTGATTTTGTTGAAATTAGAACTCACAACATCCCTTACAGTTTGAATAGAAAACTGATTGTTAAAGTAATTGGGGACTCATTTTCTCACGGTCAACCCCAAAATAGAGTGGTACATAAAAAAAATAATTTCCCCAACTTTTCTCCATGTCTCAGACCCTGCCTTAAAGCAGAGGGTTGCTGAATGTCTACTGAATATCTGGGTTTTTGTGCTGGTACAGAAAAAGCGTCTTGAAAATTAAATAAAGTGAAGTGCTAGAGGGGAAAAGCATACTCTCTGCAGAGAGTGAGAAAGTGACTCCTGATTTTTCATTGCATTCTGGTGAAGGAAGGTTATATATGTTATATAAAGTGCTTTTAAAAGTCTATTGTACTCCAACATCGCAAGCATTGCCTAATGCGCAGGGAAATTAAAAATACAAAGCGCTGCATGTGTGAAATTATTTTCGCAAATAGAAAAGTGTTGCATATCATTTAAAGTCAACTTCTTACAAAGTAGAGTGCCAAGGTTACGATCTCGTCATGTTTCAAGGTGCTACGTGTTATTAAAAGTGAACCCCATGCAAAGTGTTTTGGCTGTACACGTTGTGGGGTTAAAGAGTCTGGTTTGTTTTATCCTGAACCGAATAGTGTTTTCAAATTATGTAAAAAGAAAACTAATTGTTTGGAAAGAAAATCATTTGGGCCAAGGAGTGAGTTGGTGTGATTCTGAACAAATATGAATGTTCTTATTAATAAATCTATATTCTTTCTATATGCCGGCTTGGTTCTTGCATTACCTAGTTAATGGGTGATGGATCTACGTGGTACGATATGAATCACAGAAAGGGCTAGATTGAACTTAAAACGAATATTGGTGTGGCACTATTGATTGTGGGAGAAAAAGAATGCCCTGCATTGATGGTTGCCGCATAAATATCTCCTAAGAGCTGCTATCCTCCAAAATCTCTCTGCATCTGCAGTCAGTCTCCAAAACTTCCCGACCTTTTGGCAGCCACTCTAAAACTTCCCAGCCTCGTGCTGTCAAACTCCAAAACCTCAAAGCCATGTGCTTACATACTCCAAACCCTACCATCCTAGTGCTGACCCTACTCCAAACCCTTCCAGCCTCGTGCTACTCCAAGACCTCACCGCTTTATGCAGTCCTACTCCAAATTCTGCCTGTCTAGTGTGTCAATACTCCAAAACTTCCCATCCTTGCACTGGCTGTACTCTAAAATGCATCCATACTCCCAATGTGAGGCCATACTTTAAACCCCCCCCAGACTTGTGCAGCAAAACTCCTACCTCCCAGCCTTGTGTGCCCATACCCCAAACCCTGCCAGCCATGGCTGCCCCTCCTCCAAAGCCTCCCATCAGTGTGCTTACATTTTCCAAAATCTATCCGCTTTGTGTGGTCAAACCCCACAACCTCCTAGCCTCATACTGTCATAGTCCAAAACCTCCCATTGGTGTGCCTTACACTCCAAAACCTCTCCTTGTCCTTACCAAGTCCAAAACCACCCAGCCGTGTGCTGCACACTCCAAAGCCTACATATTGCTAAAGCACCCAGACTTGTGCCGGCAAACCGCAAAACCATCCAGGCTTGTTCTGTCGTAGTCGAAAGCCTGCCAGTCTAGTGCTGGCCAAACTCCAAAACCTAATTCGTTTAATATGAGGTAGGCACAACCTTATACCAGTGCTACAAAAATACTACTAATTTATATCATTATTTGGCGGTCACCAAAGAACCTGAATTGCACCCTTCAGGGAACAGACAATACACAGAAAACTGGGGAAGAGCAGGGGTTCACAAGTGTTCATTCCATTTCAATAGTAAACGCTATGGTTAATTTACCATGTATACTTGAGTGGCAGAAACAGTAGCCAATGCATTTTGGACCAACGTCCTTCGTCAGGGCAAACACTGTACCGTAGTAGCTCTTGCAATGCTGTGGATGCAGCGTGGGAAGTCCCACTACAGTATGATGTTGCCGGATGTCAAACGCGGGGGCAAACACTAATCTCCACTGGATGTCAGAGATTAGCCTGATGAAGTATCTAGGCTCCTGTTTCTGCCACTCAAGTATTCATGGTGAAATAGCCACACAAATGAAGATGGTGTACACAGTCAAGAAGACGGAAGAACATTTAGGACCCTTCCTTTCAAAAAAATGTCATTAACTGTAGTGTTTTCTACTAAGGTGGAACCAACACGGGTGGAGAGCCCCCCCCCCTCCCCCAGTTTCTGTGTATACTCCAAACCCTCCAAGCCTTGTGAGGCCTCACTTCAAAACCTTCAAGCCTTGTGCTGCCATAAGCAGACACCTCCCAGCCTTGTTCTGCCATAAGCAGACGCCTCCCAGCCTTGTGCTGCCATAAACGGACACCTCCCAGCTTTTTACTGTAAAACTCCACCTCCCAGATTTGTGCGTACATTCTCCAAAGTGTCCAAGTTGGCAAGTGACCTTGTTCTCAATTGAGTGCAGCGCCCTGTGTTTACAACTCGTTTTCAAACACTCCTTGTGCTAAAGTTACCTGCTTCTGTGAAAAAGGGGCGCCAGGCAGAACCCTAAATGTGTGCTCAACATACTGACAGAACTGAGCAGGAATTTCACACCTCGTGTTCATTATACCTGGTTGGTCTACGCTGAACATTTTGCTGGGTGCTCTTTCTGCCTCAGGTGATATAATCCATGGGCTGATGAGACAAACTGGTCTATTTTAGCAACACTGGGCCTCCTTACAAGTTTTCCGGTATTTCAATAGTAAATCCATTGAAATACGGTCAAGCAGAATTACCGTTACCACCGCTAGGTCCAGTGGGTTTATCACGGGAATCCAAGTGGTGGTAATTGCCCATTTGTGGAGTCCATAGAGCTCTTTTGGTGGATGTACCACCGCCGCTAGGTCCAGTGGGTTTATCACGGGAATCCAAGTGGTGGTAATTGCCCATTTGTGGAGTCCATAGGACTCCATAGAGATTTTTTGGTGGATGTACCACCGCCAGAATTTCTGCGAGGTAAATCCGATGGTTTTTGGAGGATGTACCTCCAGCAACCAGCGAATCTGCCACTTGGACTCCAAAATTCTGCGGATTGATCATGCAGTAATTCCGCCAGCGGTAAGTCCACCAAAAAAAATAATAATTTGCCGGTGTGGGAAAAGTGGCGGCAACGGAATTACTGCCACTTCTTTCCCGCACTGCCAAACTTGTAATGAGTCCATTGTTCCTGTGCCGCGCCTTGAGACCTTTGAGGGTGTGCGCTTTTGAATCCCGTACACATACAAGGGAAGATGATTGCGCCAGCTGCAGATGTGGAAATTAAAGTTTCTTCCACCGGTTCAAGTTTTCTTTGCTTCCTAACAGGAATGTGAAATGGCCTTGTGCTACAATAGGCCATACCTTAGTATGAAATAGGACTGGAATTAGCACACTATTGTGCTGCCAGAAAGTCGAAGCTGCATTGGAGGAGCCTTCCCCACGTGGTTCGGGCTGAGCAATCCCGGATGTAGAGAGGAAGGTAAAGAAGACCTCTGGCCCTCCGGAAGTCTTCTTTACAGTACATCAGCCAAGGTGACCCACTGGGGGCACGGCCTTCCCAGCTGCCGGGCATCACACTGCCATGGAGCCCGCCTCAACATCCTGTTCGTTTCCCAGCAGCCTCAGCGGGAAAGATGGCTAGTGCACTGGACCTCCACCCCCCATGGCCGAGCTCCACCAAACTCTTTTCGTGGTGGCTTTGGCATCCTTGCTCAGGTGGCCATGCGAAGGCTGGTTGGATAAGGGCACCACCCGCTATTTGCCTGGACATTCTGCGCTGTGACACCAAGCAGGATGGCTTTGGGCTGCACCACTCCGGAGTATGTAGTAAGAGACTTAACCATTGCTGCGTCGCTCTTCTGTGGTTTCGCACGCCACCCCACCATTCCACTCCCACCCCCCGTTCTGAGCTGGCTCCGAGTTCCCCGAATTAAGTGCTGCTCATGACAGACTGGTTTGTGGTGCTCTGGGCTGGTTCTACACCCTGCCCCACCGGCTAGACCGCCCCTGGCCAAGCACCCGGTTCTTCTCCATAGACCCACATTGTAGTCCAATTCTTCCATGCCATCTCCCTTAAGCGGGGCTGCTATCATCATGAGTTGTCCTGTGTGAATGTGCGTTTCCTTCATTGGCTTTCCTCAATGAATAAATATACAGAAGGAACATGGCATGTGGTTGGACTACACCTCTGGATTTACTTTTCAGAGACAGGAGTTTGCAAAGGCATATGAGAACTGGTAGAGCCATGTGCGTGTTTCACACAAGCAGACCTTTGAGTCATAAAATCAAGGAAGACTCTTTTCTCAAGACGAGCACAAAATATACAGTGTTTTTGCATCCGAGGGTAGATCTGGTCGTGCCAACTAGCAGATGTTCCATTGATGGAAATTCCTATTTGAAAATGCGCTGCTATACTCCACTTGTGAACCGACCAGAGACATTTAAGCCCTCATTAAGAGTAATCCAATAAGTGGTAAAAACCCTTCCTATACATTGCTACCATCTGCTCCCGTTCACAGATTCGAGGATGAGACCAGAAATACCACAGTTGGTAAAATCGGATCAATCGAGAATTTCCTATGGCCATGCAGAGCGTGTGGGCATTGCCCCAAACATTGCGTCTACACACAAAAATCGAGCAAGACTTGAAAGGCCACCCAAGTGCATGATCAGGGGAAAGCAGGCAGGGGCACGCAAAGGACACGCGAGCAGATTGGCTTCTTGTTGCATTGAAGCCCATGTTCTAAGGTCCAACTGAGGACAGGGATTGTTCTTTCACCCATCACGGAGTGCTGTCTGATGCCTTTCCCATGCACCCTGCATGCATGCATGCAATTGTAATGCAATCACAAATACAGCATAGAAGAAATGCACGATGCTCAACCATTTCTTGTGAAGTCTTGGGGTAATCCCTTAATCACGCCCCACTTGGATTATGCCAACAGTGTGTTCATTGGCTTGCCTCGGTATCCGCAGTTTTCAGAGGGTGCAGAAAGCTGCAGTTTTGCCAATTCCAGCACACCCCACTGCATTACCATCATTGCACTTGTTTCTGGTGAAATCCCGCATCAACTTGAAAGCTAGCTTCATCGGGCATTAGCAGTCAACAGCCAAGGCTCTTCTTCCATCTTGAAAATGTTCAAGCAACATACCCCTTTGCAGACTAACATGTTATAATCTCAAACCTCCAAAAAGAGCAGAGAGCTAACACAAAGCCCCTATTGGACCATCTCGACTATCTGGGCATCACCTACACTAACTAGTCCGCTCTCCAGAAACCAAAGTCAAAACACCACCAAAGTAAACCGCATACATGAAACCATCCAAATCTGGATGGCCTCGCATGGCCTCTGTCTGAACAATGAGAAAACCAAACTACTGCTCATTGGATTCCCTGCCCGTCTCGCCAAGCTTTGCGCAGCTTTCCTCACCGTGTCACGCCATGTCAACCACGTCACCTCCACTTCTGGCTATGCCACGAAGCTCATCGCGGCCTGCAAACCTCAACTCTCCACTGAAATTTGTCTCACAATCGCACAGGCCCTCGTCTTGTCCAAGCTGGACTACTGCAATGCGTCACTCTGTGGCACCCGAGGAAAAACTTGTCCAATTACAAGCCCTGCAAAACAATGTTCTCTGTGCTGCCCTAACCATGAGCAAGTAGAAACATCCCAGAGGCAAGAAGATCCGCCTACTGGCTCCGTGTCCGTGGACCAATTTCCTTCAAAATTCTCACCATAGCCCACCGATGCACTGTCATACCTCGACCAGAATGTCAAGAGACGCGTACCCCTATGATCCACTTACAACCACTGCCTCAGCACACCAAGATTCAAACTCAACAGAGCTGGTGGTTCCAGCTCCCCTCTGCCACACTTTGGAACAGTCTCTCACCAACACTCCGGTGGGGGGGGGGGCTTGGGGGGGGCGGGGGGGAGCCCTCCATCCAGCTTTTCAAGAAAAAAAAAAAGAAAAAAAAAACTCTACTTGCTTAACTAATTTCTCTCATCTTCGCTCTGTGACCTTTGACAGCAACAGCCGTATACTGGAACACATTGTATGTAACAGTTCTACTTTATCGACTGTATGCAACACCTAGATGCCCACAGGCTTTGTGCACCACTATAAATGCAAAACGTAAATAAAAATAAGTAAAGCGGTGGTCAAGGCTTTTCAGTTCTGTCCTCCAGGATGTGAAACATTTTACTTCACTTTCTCTTCAGGAAACGATGGAACACGTAAATGTTCTTGCAATATGCTGTCCGCCTTCAGCACCATAGCTATAGCATATACATTATAAGAATGTATAACATTCTCCCCACTTATCTGTTGAGGTAACAGTAATTGCACTTCATGGCACTCACTGGATCTTCATCTCATTGCTAGAAGGGGGATGGATGTTAATAGACAAGCTACGATTGCTAAATTCCAATGGCCAAGAAGATGCCCCATAGGCAACTTAGCTCAAGATGGTTGGGAAATCAAAGAGGCTGTCATTCCGTCAGATTGTGCAGGTTCTGTGCATGTTCCCGTAACTAGCAGGTATTGCAGAACCCCAATGCCGAACCTGCAGAAGTCTGTTTTTTATGTCCGTCGGACTAGAGTAAAATAGTCTACTGACCCGAGGAGATGGCTCGCCCAGCGTTGCTCCAGTTTCAGGAGTTGGCCACACTGGTGGTGTGGGATGGGTTGGCTGGCAGGCAGGTTTAACTGGGCGCCACCATTACTGTACTCCCTTTCCTACCGTGACCACTCAGCTTATAGCGTTATGGCGATGGCACCAAAACTGCAACATTTCTAAATTCAGAATGTGCTTCAAAGTCCATGAATTGTGGTAAAAGGGCACAACATGTACAATTGTACCCATCTAGCATGAATTTATATCAATCCGAGGGATAAAGCAATATCCCATCCGGGATATAAGACACCCCATGGTGCCAGTGGTCCGAAGACGCACTCATGATTTAGAGAACATAGCACACCTTCCAGCCCGCCTGCTGATCACATCGATTTGCTTTTGAACTCCATTTTGACTGCGCATGAGCAGAATATATCCTTTCGATTGCTGTAAAATGCTGAACTCAATCCCACCATCTCTTGTGGGGATGAGGGGCTAGACTAATCAAGACATGGAGGTGGTCACTGTGCCGGCAAAAAAGAATCATAGCTTGCACTGCGGTCTCTAACATGGACCTCCAGCGAAACACAGGAATGCCTCAGGTTTGTATGAAAACAAATCCAAGATGGTCAGAAGGTTACTCAAAGTCCAAGAGAAGGGAATATCAGTGCTGCACCGGTGTACAACCCATGGGTGGGATTCCTAGTCTCATGAGGCCCAAACCAGCCTTTACTTCCATCTGGCCTAGCTGCCAGCCATTTCACTAGGTATATACAACACAAATATATTTTATCACGTACTGTGACACGCGATTGCTACTGCGCATGTGTATTCTCACTTATTACAATGGAGTTCAGCACAATAAATGTTTGTCTCCTTTAGCTCTCGCAAAGGATCTCATGCCTGCATGATGGAGATGTCACATAAGGTTAAAAGGCAGCTAATGCAAACATAGGGACGCAGTGGAGGCATTCATGTACATTCTGGGACAAACCAGTAGAGAGCTACAGCATATAGTAGACAGACCCACTACACATAAATGGCAAAACCCTTCAAGTTAAGGGCAACAGAGAGGTTTGTGCGTCTACCACCATGCAAGCCGAGGCACCAGACACCCGCCGCAGTGATAGGACTGCTGTGGCCCTACGTCCCACACAAGATATGTAGTTGGGTGTTTTTCAGACAGTCCGCTTCATGTTCCGCCTAGATCCCCTCCAGAGCGCCCACATCCGCCAGTGCGGAGGAAGAGGGGGTGGGAGCTGCCACATTACTGCTCTTCTGAAAGGCTCCTCATCTTTGCCTCACCAGGCTGAAGACCAATGAGGGTGTTCGGGGTGGCGGGGGAGAGCCGAGGAAGGGGATTAAAAGCGAAACTGTGAAAGCAAATCCATCTGGCATACCTGAAAGAACTTAAAATTTATCAATGATGAAAAGGAGGGGAGAACTGAAAGGTAGGAGTAAATCAAAGAGTCCATGTCGAGGATGCAGGGAAAGAGGGGAGGAGGGACCTATGTGGGAGAAAAAAAAGATTAAGAAGAAAAATGGTTAGTCATCATCAAGAACAAAATGTTAATAAATGCCGATTGGCTACCAATAACAGAGAGAGGACATAGCTCAGAAAGAGTCAAATTGTTCCCACAATAATGACAGAGAAATGACATCACAGCTCAGGAAGAAGCAAGTATTACCCTTGTTCTGCCTGGAGCGGCTCCGCGCAAGAAACCGCCCGAGATCATCCACTCTCTGGCGTTTCTGTTGAAGAAGAGGCTCTGCAATTATGCATGTACGTACACCAAGATGCCTCATCAAAATGGAGGGGGGAGGAATGGTACCATCTTGGGGCGAGATTGTGGATACATCCACTCTTCCCTCCCACTGCTGGGGTCACGCCCTGGAGCCGTGAGGGTGGCTCCCCTGCTGCACCTTGCTAAAGGTAGTGGGGGAGATTACTTAACTAACACAACACCCTTTATGACATGTCTCACCACTTCGCCCTCCTTTTTGGCCAGGATGACTGTGCGGTTGGCTTCATTGATCCAGGAGTGGTATCGGCTGGGCAAGTAGTCCAGGCCTCCATAGATGCCTTCAGACATGGCTAGGATCTCCTCAAAGTCGTCTTCAGTGGCAACCACAAACTCCAGAGCAGCGTCTTCTGCCGGGGCAGACCCGTTGGGGGTGGGCAGGCCATTTTCCAGCTTCATCCTTCAGGCTTCGAGAGAGAGATTGCTAAGAAGAGAAGAGAGGAGAGGGAAAGGTCAGCGATTAGGGCTGTGACCCACAGATGAAATCATTCCCCCCCCCCTCGCTGATCAAATTGATGCCAATACACGTTGCACTATTAATGGCCCTCGTCTCATTAAATCTGGGTAATAAGAGCGTCTCGGGAGTTTCGTGAGGAAGGGTTATATTTCCTGATACGCAGCATATGTCTGGGAGTTACACATTGCAACAAATCTACAATTTGCTCAGCTCACTTCGACCTTTTTCCATTTCTTGTTCAACCACCACCCCTTACTGCCCTATCCTTATGAACACATCTATTTATATGCATCTATGGGTGTGTATTTGGTCGACTCAACCACACAGCCATCTAAATTGTTGACTTTGAAACAGCCCAGAGAAGAGGTTTTCGTATGCAGTCTGCACTAATGGAGGTTAGGATTGTTGGCAGGAGCCTGGATAAGTGTTACTTAGTCACACACGTGAAATGGCGGCCGCTAATAAACACGAGGCATGAGAAACTAACCCCTCCATAGTCTGGATAATGGTTATGTCTTTCATCATTCTTTAAGTTTTGGCTATTAGGTGTTGGTTAAGCACCGGTTGCAAGCTATTGAATTGTAGTACAGCTAGGATGGAGATGACATGTGGGCAACCAACGTGTGGGTTTTGTTTGGTCATTTTCCCACCCATCGACTGCCCGTGGCCATGCTAATCCCTATGGAAGATAGAGAGGTAGGGTGGGCACCGCATGCTCTTCGTTATATTCAAAAAAGTACGGTGATTCCAAAATCAAATTGGGAGCACACCCTGTTGCCTTGGCACAAAGTTAAGTCCAAAAAGAAACAGAACTCCATCTGTTCCGGAGCGGGCACACTCGGAACAGATGGAGTTCTGTTTCTTTTTTTTGGACTTGCATGCTAATCCCTATGGACATTCCCCACCCACTACCTGCCCCCCCCTCCCCCCCAGTCAAAGCACACATCCTCCTTAGATTCGTTGAGCTGGCATTATCAAGCGGAGTTAATAGCGCAATTGCAGGCGTAAATGCGCTACTGGCGTAATAAAATGGTCTTCACATCTGAACTCTACTCTGCAGCACTTAATGAAGAGTTAGCAAGCGCTGCGATTGCATCATCATTACGGGCTTTTAACAGCTCCCAAGGAGAAGGCTCACTGCTCTAATTAGCAGCTGCACTGTGGGTTCTGGGTAGGATGCACGCTTTTATAACAACTCAACAAATGTGCCCTCCCTCCGCCCACAGTTCGGGAACGATACTCCAGAGGGGAAGTAAACAAATAATGGCCTATTTCTTTTTTCTTTTAAAGTAGAGGAGAGTCGTTCCCTGTAGTTCATGCCAACTTCGACCACTGGAGTGTGGAAATGGGATGAGGTTTCACAGGTTGGGGTGTGCCTTTAAAGTCATGGAAAGCACTCATAATGGTGGGTGTGTTTGAGGGGATTCCTCCAGGTTGATTAGGCCTGGCGATGCGAGGAAAGGAACAGAAGACAGCATGCAGTCCCACGCGCCTACGCACGTGCACACCTTCAGAAATCCTTCCAGATTGAATATCACTTTAACTGAATGCTTGTGACATAGCAGGCCGACTGGCCTCATTTAATACAAAACTGAAGAAAGATGGGTGGAAGAGTTTGAATTAATCTGAACCATGGGAGTTGCTCTCGCAATCCTCTGGACTATTGCCATTAAAGATGGGGAAAAAACCGTATGAAATTGTTCTTACCCCAAAAACTGTACCTCACTGACGAGGACCAAAAAGGCTGAAACTTGACTGCCATTGCTTGTGTTGCTCATGCAAGGTGGGACATGGCCTAGCAGCTCAGGGCCGGACTGTTCCTATTGGTGGCAGGGCCAATACAGATTTACATATGGCAGGACGCCTTCAAGGATGCAGATGGGCTAACAAACAACGATGTGGAAGGTTGACCAGTTCAATGGCAGTGGTTAAAATTCATACCTTCCACCCATGGTATTTTTGGTTACAGTTTTTGTCCCTTTGTGAGAGAGGCCATGCTCAGACTGTGCAGCAGTGCATCAAGCTGCACCGCACTGATAATGCTCACCAAGGGACAAATGTCGTGGCCTAGCAGGACCAGACTTATTTGCATATGGCTGGTGCCTGTCTGCAATGGTGCATGCAGATGGTATAAAAAAAAAAGATGGTGTGCACAGTTGCCCATAGAAATGTCAGGAATTAACATTAATTCATAACCTTCCACCCATCACTTATTTTTGTTTCTCACTTTAGATACTCATCTTGCTGCAAGATTGAGTTTAATGGTTATGTGGGTATTGCCAAGCAACCAATGCTCCCAAACTATGACTTACAGGTGCCGTAGAAGGAGGCGTGCAACACCATTGTGCAAACTGGGCTTGTACCTCTCAAGCCCATTCCCTCTCCCACTGAAATTGGGCCCTTTCTCAGGAGGACTATCAGGGGAAGGACAACATGGCACTGAATACCAGTGCCATGCACGGCCTGCAACTTACGAAGGGCATGGCTGTTACTTTGCACATTTCTATTAATCAGCATTTTGCCTACAAATAAACAGGTTTACCAAATAGTTGCAGGCCCCGTGTAAAGTGCTGTCCATGCAGTGCACGGTTTGCCTATTCGTTGGGAGCTTTGAAACACAATTTCTTGATGTATAAGCACCTTACAAATGCACAATAAATAACGTGTGAATGTAGAGGATTGGAACAGAGATGGGGCATTTCCAACTGAAAGTCTACACAAAGCTCCAGTTACTTACTAAATCTGTACCTTCAAAGACAAAATAAAGCAAGTCACATAGTTAAACTACTTTTTTAAAATATTAGTTTATATCCATGATGTATACTAGTTGGCACACAAAAGAGGTTCTGTTTTATTTTCTTAACATATATAGCAACAAGCTGGAAGTTTGTGCCTGGCAATGACTTCAGGCAGGTGACCATATGACACAATGCATTTTACTGTGTGCCTTTAGTGATGTAAAACAAGTGAGAAATGTCAGGCTCAGATTACATTGTCTTGCCTTCTGCGACTTGTAGGATTTCATTCAGAATGTGGAAAAGCTACAACAAAACGTTAAAAAAGTTCCCACTAGAAATCATATATACAATAAAACAATTAAAAACAAAAAAAGTCCATAGGCGCCCCCCTTTGCGAGAACGAACATTACCCATTGACCTGTTCTTTGGGAAGGTACCCACTCGAGAGTCCGCAGCCACACTTTAGCTCACTGTACCTTTCACAGATGGGAACTAACCATTTGCATATCAATCTTTGTTCCGCCCACATGGGCATTACAGCATTGAAATGCTATGGCAATTCCCTTCTGAACAAGAGTACCAACAGAAACCCCATACACATGTTTCAGCCTTGTTGGGCCTCATGAGTGAGGTGGAGCTGTGCCTCTCGAAGCACAGTGAGCAAGGGGTTCACGTCTGGATGACCCTAGGAAACATAGGGTGACTAAACTGAAGTCCCTTAAATAATCCCCAAAAAATATAGTACATAGGCACCCCTCTGTGAGAATTAACATGGCCCATTGACTGGTTCTTTGGGATGGTACCCCCCTCGAGAATCAACTGCCACACTTTAGCTCACTGTACCTTTCACAGATGGGAAATATCCATTTGCATCAGTCTTTGTCTCGCACACATGGGCAGTCCAGCACTGAACTGCCATGGCAATTCCCTGGTTATGCCACATTATGTGCCCGTGGGCTAAGTCATGATGTGTCAGGTTATGCTACGCCTGGTCCTTGCTTCATCACCCCCTTCTGACTGGTCCCCGGTACCTCCAAGAAACTCTGGTGTAGCACCATTCAAATGAACATGTAAATGTGGTCCACTGCATCTGGACATGCATCATAGACCAGCAATTGAGAAAGCCAACCACACCATATCTCAATCGTAATTGTACCATGCTGCCAAGTGTCAAAAACGACAGTTTTTCCTTACATCTTAAAAAGTAAACATTGCTGACAACTTGACAGTTGCTCCCCATGGCTTTCCTATAGGGAGAGGGGGGTCCATACAAATGTGTGTCCCACCCACGCAAACTATCTGAAGGTAGCCCCCTCCCTCACTATTGTAAGCTCTTTTTGGTATCGCCGTGCCCCTGGATTGAAGTATCTCCAGAATCGGCCCGGTGGCACAGCATACAACCCACCTTTCATGAACACGGAAAGGAGATTAGGAAGACTGTCAGACTCCCGGCTCACGTCCTGCCATATATGCTCTCCTGGACAGATACAATACACTGCAATACAGGAACACTCCCACACGACCAACAGGGAAGAAGATATCCAAAACCGGACAGGGAATAATGCAACGTCAGTGGTCTTGCTTAGCGCCCGTATGCCACTATTAGTGGCCTTGCTACGCCCGGAGATGCCCACTGGAGATCTTTAAAGTCTGAGCTTTTTGCCAGTCCCTTTAAACTATGTGCACTGTACAGTACTCACCTGCTCGATGTTTTTTGCAAGCCCAGTCTATTCTTTTGACTGTGCAGCCCTACTGATCCCAGAAAATGGAGGCGTAATCAGCCACCTGATCAGGCAGAGTATCATGGTGGATCCCAATCGATCATCGGCCCCGTTTCCAATAGATCTCACAATAGGAAAATGTGGGGCTCAGGTAAAACCAGATCAAAGCTCATCAGGACATATTCTTCCCCCCCCCCCTCCTCCAATAAGGATGGCTGCAAGATATCACAGGGTTCTAAATTGGAGGGGAGCTAAGCGTTATTTAGCTTCTGCTTGTGGCCTGGGATAGCTTGGTTAGCTTGATCCCAACAGCTACCAGGAGGTTTGGCTCATTAGGAGAAGTGATGCTGGGCAAGCACACCTATGTGGATTTAAACCTGTGCATTAGGGACACATTTGGGACATTGCGCCTTGAAACACTTGTGTATAGGCGAGTTACAAATGCCATATCATATCAAACTATAAATAAGCATTAGGACAAATCTATACAACATTTAAAGCAGCAGGGGTCATACATAATGGATAAAGTGATCTGCTTGCAGCTTATGTGGAAGTTAGCGAGCTCTTGGTTCCCCAGTGGTAACTCCTGGTTAATAAAGGATACTCAGGTACTTCTTTTAGCTCCCGCTCATCACATCAATTTCGATCCCTGAGCTAGGTTAAAGCAAGCATGGTATGGGCTAGACTGGCATTTTGGAGAAGCCCGTCTAGCCCTTTCTTAATGTGGCATGACTTTTAATGTACCCAAACCAGCTGTTTCTTTTGTTAATTGTGGCATGGAATTGTATTTTATTCTGCGCCTTCTATGCACGCCTGGGCCAGAACGGTTGGGGGTGCCCAAAAATCTCACACAGGGTGCTCAGTGACCTGGGCAGAACTGGTGCGAGTGTGGTACTAATATGGAATGCATTGCAAGCCTAACCATTCCCACTCTGTTCACAGACTGTTAGCAGGCACCAAACCGAGCTTCACCTTTTCTGATGCCTGCAGCATTCACTGGGCAGGGGAGCGAACGTGCACCCACAGTCTTCGCACAGCTGCGTTTGTGGTGATCGGGTGGCACTCTGAATGGGTGGAGGCGTGTGTTACTCTGTTCTCACACTGACATAGCGTGACCAGATATCACGCTTTTGCCGGGACTGTCCCGGTATTTGGTGCTCTGACCCCCTTTCTCAAGATCATGTTCCCATTGGAAACTGCAGTGGTCCTGGTTTTTTGTAGTAGGTCTCCATAGCTGGCAAGCAGAAGACATGCTGTATTTTACAACTTAAGATAGTGTTAGTTTGTAATAAATTAATTATAATATGGGTTTCTCCCTTCTCCTCCAAACACTACTGAATTGTAGTGCCTTGACCGTCACTTTCAAGAGTTAATCCTACTTTTATGTCAGTTGCCATCGCAGTGTTTAAGTTTTTTAATCTAGTTACCCTACACTGATATATCCCCTCAATTTCAGGTTCAGCAGAGCACCTGGAGACCATGCAAATGGCAGCGATGTGCGTTAAAAATATCTATGTAACATAACACCAGCTCGTTGTTTGCTCGATTTACTCCCCACTAAGCCATCCTGTGCGTGCTAAGTGCCACACCCTCCCCAAAACTCATTGTGGCAATCCTCTCCTGAAAAGAAGCTTCATCTTGAAAAACTATATCAGCTTTCAGGAAGTTGGGCCCAACAGAGCTCTTTCAGACGCTAGTTACTGGAACTCACAGTCAAAGTGCCTACACTTTTTCATTTTTTGTAACATGTTCTAACAGCTTTACTGGGAAGCAATTATCGCTTCCCCCTGTGGAGTTCTAGCGGGAGTGGTGCTTAACTAAGTTACTCATCAAACTAAACTGCACTTAGCAGGATACTCCAGTCAATAGGCTACTGAGAACTGCATTCGGATGATTTCGGGGAATAGCCGCTGCATCACGTTTAGCCGAATTTAGAGTGTAGCCAATGTATCGCATTGATCTGAATTCTGAGTGTAGAGAATGTATCACATTGAGATGATTTCTGGGGGTAACTATTTAAGTGTTATTTATGTTGTTACTTGGCATTTATATAGCGCTCTATATATCATTGGTATGACCTCAAAGCGCAGGTAGGTGGAAGGCCCTCAGCAACCGTAGTTCTGGTCAGTAGAGAGAAATACTGTTGTAGGGTGCGTGGGTTCACCAGATATGTGCAGCTGATGTCATTGACGGATGGTAGCTGCATCCTAGCGTTAGGTGTGGTGCTGAAGATATTAGTTGGATGTGTGCAATCTGGTGGGTGAACCCCCAGACTGGGCTCTGGCTGCGTTAGGTCTGAAGGACGCATATGTGAGCAACTAGGCCGGAATGTGCTCGGCTAGCTGAGTTTTATTAGGGTGACGAGTTGTTCATGGGGTCGTATTCATATGTGAACAGCTAAGCCGAATTATTAGGGGTAGAGCTTTGTTCTAGTTGAATGGTGGTGTATAGTAGAGACTAAGCGTAGTTATGTGATGGTTATCTTTAAAGCGCCCGAGACCAGGCACGTGAACAGGATAGCAGGGAACAGAGCAACAAATGAACACAGGCAGGGGGCTGGGCTTATACCGACAGGCGTGGGGATACGAATATATAGCAACAGCATGGGGAACAGGAGAGCAGGGTACACAGTGATACAGATGTGGGGCATGTTAACATTTACATTTGCATCTCTATCCAGATGTGGCTCAGGCTAATGTTCACAGGTCCACCCACGTGTGGGACATGCCAACACTTGCCTTTCCATCTAGAAGCAACTCAGGCCAACGTTCACAATCCTGTCAGGGTCTGGTGCAGGCTAATGTTCACAATTGTAACCGAGTGCGGCACTACCAGTATCCACAATCCCATGCAGGTCCGGCGCAGGCTAACGTTCACAATTCTAACCAAGAACAGCATTGCAAACATTCACAATCTAGTATGGATCTGGGGCAGGCTAAATTTCACAATTCTAACCAAGTGCGGAAGTGGCATTGCTAACATTCACAATCCTATCAAGAAGTGACGCAGGCTACTGTTTATGAATCCAACCAATTGCTAACAAATCTAACAGTATTGCTAACATTCATATTTCTGGGGTACGGTAAGGTTGATTGGCAGGGTTTTAGGGAGTAGAGTAATTGCTCTACTCTCAGCCCATGCCACACTTACTTTTCGGTTGCTGTTGGTAGACCTGCTGGTTGCTGGCTTCCCCTGCAGACACTTGCTGACACTTGCTGACACTTTCTGGAGCCGCCTCTGTTGGAGCCTCCCTTTGCCTTGGGGCTCTTCGCTGCAGGGGCTGCCGGGCAGAGGGCTGCCCTGGGAGGGACACTTATGACCTGGGGATTGACCAATCAAGGGAGGTGGGAGGGCTGAGAGGGAGTATGGACAACGGAGGGGCCTGCAAGGTGCACGATGCACGCGGCTGCAGGAGGGATTCAAATATAGATTGAGGGCCAGATTCAGGGGCTTGGAAGGGCCTGGAGGGCATATGCTCACCTGCAAGTGTTGTGGTCGCCGTGGGCACAAGTGTAGTTAATGTGTCGCTTTTAGCCTGAATTCCGAGTGCAACCAATGTACTGCATTTAGCTGAACCTTCATGCAACTGCCCTCTAGACCTACTAATGATTCTCCTATATCCCGATCACTCACCCTCAAACACTGAACAAACACACCCATACCTCTACCACAATACAACCTAAAACCACCACAATGCTGCATACACTAACGCAAGACCCATTAATTTAACTAAATCGATCACACATAAATATCCACATTAACACTCATCGCCAAACACTGCACCCCAACAAACAAACCAGCACACAGTGACCGTTTTTCTGAATGGAGGCTACCAAAAGCACAACAAATCTCTTGCTCCTTTCCCTCAAGCCCTACCCGACCCCATTTAATTTCAGATCCGCCAGAGCACCTGGAGACCATAACAATGGCAGTGGTGAACAGTACCAACCACAGTAACAGAACTATTGGTCATTTTTAGCAGTTATGGTTACTGTGGAATATTGTGGAATTGGTCTTGGTCCATCCGTTTTCCTACAGGAAGCCCCGCCCTGGTGAAGCACTTGGACCCTGATCTCGCGATACATTTTTCTGCTAGCACCGAGTGTTTGAATGCAGACGCTGTAATCTATAGGAAAATGGATTACACTGCTGCTACCCGTCTTCTTTGCTATTCCTATGCATGCGCACAATCCCATACTGTGACTGGACACTGGGGGTCACTGTTACACCAGTGTCTGCCTTTTCCTTGCAACCGTTGGCTGGACAGATATGTTGTGTACGTGGTACACGAAGTGCGCATGCGCGGCCCAGCGGGCCAGCGCATGCACGTTTAGTTAATAAAGGCGGTGCCCGGGAGTTCGCGCCGGAGCACCGGAACGAGCAGACGTCTCCGGCGTGTGTTCTTGCGCGCCTGCCCGCGCGCTGGTACCCCGACCCTGGGAGGCCCGCACACCATCACAGGGCTTCCCCAGGGTACAACACTGGCGACGAGGAGGTACGGACTGCTTCCCTGCTCCGACAGCCTCGGAGAGACGGAAAGCTCTTCCGTATTACGGACCCGCGGAGTGCCAGTGGCCATTTTGATTTCGCTCGCTCCTCTCTTCACACATAGCAGCAGTGGTTGCGGCCCGAAAGGGTGCTCGTGTGCCACCTACCAGCTGTGTTTAGGGGACACTGATAATTTTTGGAACTCCCACAGTCCTGCAGGCGCAGGGCTGTGGCATCAAAGAAGAAAGTTTCTACTCCCCAACACTACTACGAGCCCAGGACAAGCCGCCCATCATTCTAAGAACGATAACGGAGTACGTGACGCAGAAATGGGCGAAGAGACGGATGATGAGGGTGCTGCTGCCCCAATCCCACGCAGATCTCGCAGCTCCCTAGCCCCCATGCCTGAATTCGATACTACTGGCCCCCCTTCCAAACTGGGCCCGAAGTGGCTGCTGTGGGTCAAGAGGCTAGATATGTTCTTCAGGGCATCTGGGGGTGAACGATGATGACACCAAAATCACGACTATGATCTACTCAGCAGGCGCAGAAGTCCACAAAATCTACGATTCCCTCGTCATCCCCGTGGTCACGTATGACGCTGTCAAGCAGGCACTCGAAGACCATTTTCTCCCCATGGCTAATGTGGATTTTGATAGATTTGTCATGGGCGCCGAAAGACAAGACGACGAGCCCCTAGACAAATTCTGTGCCCGTCTGAGACACCTGGCGACCTCCTGCAGATGGGTCGATGAGGAAGAAATGGTCCGCAACCAACTACTGCAGGGGTGCAGCTCCGGCAAACTTCGAAGGCAAGTACTGAGAGAACCTGGTCTGACCCTCCAGCAAATTTTGGACCTGGGAAGAGCACATGAGCTGGCGGAAGCCAGAGGTGCGAAAATGGACGCTGCCACGCGACCGAAGAATGATGAAGACGCATTTGCTGTGGGACGTTCAGCAGCGGGAAGGTCGAAATGGGCGACGAGAAGGCCTGATGCCCCGCCCACACCAGGAAACGCCTCATCTTGCTCCTACTGTGGGTATGATCTCCCCCACGGAGGTGAATGCCCAGCAAAGTCGAGAATGTGCGGCCGGTGTGCAAGGAGGTGCCGGGCTGCCGCCCCTGTAGCGACAGGAAGAGGACCGGAGAGAGTTGAACGGGGAGGCGCTCGCAGAGTGAGAGGCATCTCATCGATCGATCAGGGTCTGCAGGACCTGGACATCGCAGAAGAAGAGGAGGAGATTTTCTTCATCTCCAGCATTGTAAAAGGTGCTGGCACAAGACGCCAACCCACATGCACTGTTAACATCGATGACGTCCCCACCCCCATTCTCATAGACACTGGGGCTTCGGTCTGTGTGCTAGCCACCAAACATTATGAGGCCCTGCCAGGCCCACCGGAGCTGTCAGCGTCCATGGCGCGAATATATGCGTTCGGTGGGGAAACACCCCTACCCATCCAAGGTGTGTTCGTAGCCCCGGTTTCTCATGGACAAAACACCATCAAAGCAAGGTTCTTTGTCACCAGCGTCAGCCCACATTCCCTGTTGAGCTGTGCGGCGTCAGAAGCACTCGGCATTGTCCACTTCACGTTTGGAGTATACCACGCCGATCTGAAAAGCATGCTACACAGATTTGAAACTCTCTTCAAGGGCTTTGGAAAGCTGAATGCAGAGCCCATTCGCTTACACATCGACAAGTCCGTAAGGCCGACAGCCCTCAAACATCGCCGGATTCCTTTTCACTTAAGAGCCCAAGTGGAGGAGGAGTTGCAACAGCTGGTCGACCGGGACATCATTGAAAGAGTGGAAGGCCCCACCCCTTGGGTTTCGCCCATCGTAGTAGCCCCAAAGTCGAAGCAGCTGGGGGCAGTACGCATCTGTGTGGATATGAGACTCCCAAATGCCACCATCAAAAGGGAGCGTCACCTCACACCCACTCTAGATGACATCGTCGGAGAACTCCAAGGTGCCAAAGTCTTCTCTAAACTGGACCTCAGGTCTGGGTATCACCAGTTAGAGCTACACCCCGAGTCGAGGTACATTACGACATTCACTACTCACGAGGGGTTGTACCAGTACAAAAGACTAAACTTCGGAATCTCGTCCGCAGCGGAGGTCTTCCAAAAAGCCATCAGAGGAGCCCTGTCCAGACTGAAAGGTGTCATTAACATGTCCGACGACATCTTGGTCTTCGCCAGGTCGGAAATTGAACACCTTAAACGGCTAGAGAACACTTTTGAGAGACTACAGGCGGTGGGTCTAACCCTGCACCAAGAAAAGTGCGAATTCCTAAAAGACCGACTGGAATTCTTTGGGTTCACCTTCCATGCGGGGGGCATATCCCCGGACCCTGGAAAAGTGAAGGACATTAGAGATGCGCCTCCACCCACATCACCGGCAGAAGTTCGGAGCTTCTTAGGGATGGTCAACTACTGCGGCCGTTTCATCAAGGACTTAGCCTCTCTGTCGGAACCACTGAGGGCACTTACCAGGAACGACGTGGCTTGGCAGTGGACTGAGAATGAACAACGATCCTTCAAGGCCATCAAAGAAGCCCTGTCAGAGCAGGAGACAATGGCCTATTTCAACCCCAGCCGGGAATCGGAGATTGTGGTCGATGCCAGCCCGGTGGGACTGGGGGGAGTCCTCATGCAGGCAGACGAACTAGGGGTCATGAGGCCCATAGCATATGCCAGCAAAGCCCTCACCGACACGGAGAGGAGATATTCCCAGATAGAAAGGGAGGCCATTGCCATCCTGTGGGGGTGCAAACACTTCAGAATCTACATCCTCGGCAAACCTGTCGTCGTGATAACGGACCATAAACCCCTGATTCCTATTTTGTCAGGAACATCATCCAAGCCGCCTCCCCGCATCGAAAGATGGATGCTATCCCTCATTGAATACGGCGTCAAGCTGGTATACCGCCCAGGTACACATAACCCAGCCGACTACCTTTCTCGTCATCCAGGCACGAGGGAAATCCAGGGTCCCGTGGAGATAACCGACGCTGGGGACGCCGTACATCTCGTCATTGAATCGGCCCTGCCAGTGGCCTTATCGAGACAGGACATTGCGGACGACTCGAACTCCGACGAGGCGTTCCTAAGAGTGAAAAGGGTGGTGGCCACAGGAGAGTGGCGGG
This sequence comes from Ambystoma mexicanum, assembly GCA_002915635.3. Classification (NCBI taxonomy): domain Eukaryota; kingdom Metazoa; phylum Chordata; class Amphibia; order Caudata; family Ambystomatidae; genus Ambystoma; species Ambystoma mexicanum. Next base: position 225,516,975 of record CM010927.2, read on the forward strand.
ACATCCTTTTGAACAATGCCAGGAGGAACCCAGGGGTACAAAAGGGACCTACAACTGCTGTGGAAAGCTCGACACGAGCTCTCGGTGTCCACGGACGGCCTGTTACTGCGAGGGCACCAGATCGTGATCCCTAGGTCATTGGTCATGAGGGTCCTCCAGTTGGCTCACACAGGCACCAAGGCATGGCCAAGATGAAGGCACGCCTCAGGCTGAAGGTCTGGTTTCCCGATCTGGAGCACAGGGTGGCCGCGTTTGTGAGGACCTGCATTCCCTGCCAGGCCACGAGTCCTGTGGAAAGGGGCCCACCCATTCAGGCCATGGAGCGGAGCGACGTGCCATGGGGAACGGTACACGCAGACTTCGGCTCGACCGGAAGGGGCCTGTATTTCCTGGTGGTCACAGACCAGTGGTCGAGGTATCCGGAAGTGGAGCTCGTGGAATCCACCGCCAGTGATCACACCATCCTGGCGATGGACAACATTTTTCCCACCCATGGGTTCCCCTTTGAGATCTGCTCAGACAACAGAGCACAGTTCCAAGGACAGCGGTTTGCCAGATACTGCGATGAACGAGGCATCAAGCACCGGAAGGTAACCCCGCTATGGCCAAGGGCCAACGGAGAGGTGGAGCGATTCATGCGGACACTAAACAACATTTTTTGATTTTCTGTCAATGGGGGGGGGAGGGGGAAGGAGGACCTACGACACAATCTAATTGACTTTCTTCGTGAGTACCGGTCCACCCCACATCGATCCACCGGAATCGCACCCGCCGAGGTGCTGTTCAGGCGAATACCCAGAGGGCTGATACCCGAAGCGGGAGACCGACACCCAGGGGTGATCGATAGCGCACGGGTGACAGCAGATAGAGCAGCGAGAAACGAGAACGAAACAAGGCGGAGGCTGCCAGAAAAAGAGATAGCGGTAGGAGACACCGTCCTAGTCCGGAACAGGAAACCGGAAAGAAAACTCTCAATGACTTACGAAACCCAACCAATGGGAGTCACTCAAGTCAAAGGGTCAATGGTCACAGCTGCGAATGCGCGAGGTACGGTAACCAGGAACGTATCCTTCTTCAAGCGCATAGGACCTGTGGCAGCGGAGGAAGAAACCAATCCTGACCAAGGACAAGCAGCGGAGGCGCCGCATGGAGGCGGTGAGCCGCCCGAGGACCCCGGGGGACCAGAGAACCCCGAGAGAGGTTTGCCCAGGTACCCGCGCAGGGAAGGACGTCGTCCACCGCAAAGATTGCAAGATTTCATCATGGACTCAGCGGCATGAGTAACAAAACCTGTTAAGTACAGTTTTATTTGAGCCACGTTGGCTCCCCTGTTTAATGTGTTTGTTGTTTGGGGGAAAAAGGAGGGATGTTGTGTACGTGGTACACGAAGTGCGCATGCGCGGCCCAGCGGGCCGGCGCATGCACGTTTAGTTAATAAAGGCGGTGCCCGGGAGTTCGCGGCGGAGCACTGGAACGAGCAGACGTCTCCGGCGTGTGTTCTTGCGCACCCGCCCGCGCGTGCTGCTACCCCGACCCTGGGAGGCCCGCACACCATCACGGGGCTTCACCAGGGTACATCATGTTGGACTACAACTGCCATGAGCCCTAGCATAAGCCAACAGTGGGAGAGCTTGGGAGCCAGCGTCTAAAACATCTAGAGGCACAAACTTCCGACCCCTGCAGGGTCTTCAGACATGCCATACTTTCACTGGACACAAGGTGTCTCTGCTACAAAAGGTTCTGCGACTTGTCTCTCTGAACAATTCAGCCAGTATTCACGGTCACACGATGCAATGAACACAATCAGACATTGAGCCATTCTCCTGCGCAGCCCACCACTGCCTCAATATATGTTGGGGGTGACGAACACTAGCTTACACGAGCCCTGCAGTGGCAGGCTAGGGCAGCCATCCTCACACATGCTGAAGGGCACGTCACGTGAAATGGGCTCATTTGGCTTTGCCATTGACAAATAGGGTTGGAAACTCACGAGTGCACAGAAACGCTCAGGCTTGTCAGTGTTTCAGGACACTGCGAGATACTGGTTTGAAAAGTTGCCTGGACTTGCATGGTCATCCCCTGAGCAAGCCCATGCAAGGGTGTGCATTACTCAGCATCTCTCCCTCGGAGTCCGGATGTGCTACGTCATGTGCCTGGCATGCCCCTCTGCTAGAGTAATGAATGTGCAGTAGGACTTGCGCTTGTGCAAATGGTCGAGTATGCATATGGGATATAGAAAGTGCGGACCTACTCGAGAAGCAATGGAGCACTGTACATGGGGGCCCGCACCCCACGGGCGGGTTACAAGTAGGCGGTGTGTGAACTGAGGAACCAAGGACATTAACATACACTTTCTGATCAGTAGTACGTTTGATTGCAATTTTTGGTCAAGATTTACATTGTACTCATTAGAAACTCACCCAGTAAAATATGGTCATTCTCTTGAAGTTTCCGTCATTTTTCTTGCCATTAGAGCACTTTTTTCAATGGTCCTCTGTGACGTATACACTGTTGTCATTGTGTATATTAAAAAATCCGTAGTTTGTTGTTAGCGTGAATCCTTTTATATTCGAATATCCAAACTCCTGAATACGGAAGATATTGCAATAATCTCCTCTTTTAGAGTGTCCACAGATCCTTTTAGGAATATCCTTATATCCTCTACACGGGTTTCGTCATCAGGAGGAATTCAAGCACATAGTAAAAAGGGTTCCTCAAAGAAAACCTTGACAAGAACTGATAGAATATATACTACTGATCAGAAAGCGCAGGTTCATCTGCTTGGGGCTGTCCAGGTGAAGCCCATAGGAAGCAAACCTGCTGATACAGACCATATTATAGGTTGCATGTGTACGCTTCAGGTATAAGATCTGCCTCGGCAGGGTGTGGCGAAGCATGGAGCCAGCACAGGGGAGGCGGGATTCTCCAGGTGAGGAGAAACGGGCCATCAGTGCCCTGGTGAATACACCCAGGCTTTATAACTCGATAAGTCTAATGCAGATAGCTGGTGAACTTGAATATGGGATGAACAGGTAAGCTTTATCAAGATGGGCTGCAGCCACTCCCTCCACCCCTCCCACTCAAATGAATCCATCAAGTCCAAGGACAATAGTTCCAGGGTGGAAGGTAGTGGCATCAGCCATTCCAGACTGATGAGGAAAGGCAGGCAACATTAAAGATGAAACTATGTGCTAGCACACAAGAATAACACGCTAAAGAAGTGAACAGCGAGCACGTGCCCCATGTGTTCAGACAATGCCTTTTACAGGCTTGCCACTGAGTTTCACTGCTGCACCAGTGTCCACTTGCAGCCTCTATTCAAACCTCTGTCAGCGACATCCCTGAAAGACCAGTGGGTAACAGTGCAGTATCCGTCCGGGAATAGCGCCAGTACAATGCTCTGCCTTGCGATTGGGTGCCATTGCTGTACAGGGATCACTTTTACAGGTCGGTCACTTGCCGTGGACTTTCTCCTTCGCCTGGGTCCCCCACTTCTCGATCCGCCCTCCATGTGGCCCCTTCTCCAGGCTACTCTTGCAAAATGACCCCACATCACCCTCCTCCATAGTCCATGGTTTCCCCCAGCTTCCCATTGGTCAATACCCATTTCATTAGTCCCTACCTGCCTTCTCCCCCAGTTCATGGAGCAATCTTCCACCGACAGTGCCCTCTCCTAGTGCCATATACTCCAGAAACATCCCTCTGTAAACCCTTTTACACTACACCAACACAAACCGTGTGTCCGCCCAGCAAGCACACCAGATGACTGGAGCACCTGCGGTTTTACTCCCTAAAATTAAGCATATACTACGAAACTCAGCCCCCCCCCCTAGACACCCCCACACTCCCCCCCCCCCCCCAGAGTAAGTGAAACTCATCTGCTCATCAATTCCTTTTGCCTGCACTGCCAGGGGTGGACTGGCCTATAGGGAACTCTGGAGATTTCTCGGTGGGCCTCTACACCCTGGGACTCGTGTCGTTTTTCTAAATGTCCCCATAGGGAAAGAGCTGGACATGCTGACAATGTGTAACTTGGGTCCACTTTGAACATAATTTCCAGGGCCTCTTTTGGTTGCCAGTCCACCCCTCCTCAGTAGTGTGTGCCATAGTTCCACTGTTGTCTCATCTGCTCCGAAGAGGCCTTCTGTTTTTTCCTTTCTGGTCATTACGTCCCACAAATAAATTCAAAACGCTTTGGTTTTTAAAACGGGAATATGTATTTATGAACCTAAAAACACCTCAGTCGACCATGGGAACTGCTTTCTTTTTACTCGGTAAAAATCCTTTTACTCCCAACTTTCAGAAATAGGGAATACAATCCTTCCATCTATAAATCTTATGTGGAGGGTGATGCTGTGTGTGCTGTGCGCCGCCATCCTTTCCCTTTAAATATTCATGCCAGGCAGTTTGCGAGATCGGCGTGGTCAGACGTTGGGCGTCATGGGAGCGTTTTCTATAATAGGCCTGTCCTGGGGATTGACGCACACGCTCCTGCATCATTGAACGCCCCCTGCGGCTCACAAGCTGATGGATCCCTGGCGCGGGACCAATTGATCCAACAGGGATCGAGCGAGCAGGAAACAGCAGGCTTCGTGGCCTCGCTGCAGAAACGGGGCGCCGCCACATGGAATATTCGGGGGTGGGGATGTCGCTTGATGCAGAAGGAAATATGATGCTGGAAAGGACCCGTTTTATTATGCCTATTTAATCGGCATAACTTCAATATATAAGCAGACCTGCCACATTGCTCTACCAGGTGGCAGGGAGATGTTTCTCCAGAAAGCCGGAGAAAGGAATTCCCCCATAGGATTGCATTGGGGTTTTAATTACTGTAGGCGGGCGCGAGTGTTGGAGTTTGTCTCCCTCTGCTGGAGGCTGCCGGGAGTTACGGGAGACTTGCCATGTCTGTATAAGTGAGCTGCTCAAATTAATGCAGGATGGGCACATATGGCAGTATACAGAAAGGTGAATGTCTTTACTGGTGAACAGGACCAATGGCTGATCCTGGATATAAAAAAAGGGTCCTGTGACATTTCAAGACTGGCGTTAGTGTGCATGAATAAAGCGGATTGATGGCTGGTTGGAGCGTATTTACATACTCGGAAGGACAGGGGCAAGTGGGCACAGGCAGCAGAGTGCATAAGGAGACTTGCAAAGCCAGAGTTAGTGCGCATACATAAAGCTGACTGTATTGAGGATTTTGGGATGGTGGCTGGTTGGAGTGCATTATACATGGAAGAACAAGGGTGAGTGGGTACAGGCAGCTGAGTGCATAAGGAGGCTTTCCTGGCTAGAGTTAGTGTGCGTACATAAAGCTGAGTGTATTGAGGATTTTTGGGTGATGGCTGGTAGGAGTGCATTATACTCTGAAGGACAGGGTTCAGTGGGCACAGGCAGCTGAGTGCATAAGGAGACTTGCCTGGCTAGAGTTAGTGTGCACACATGAAGGGGATTGTTTAAACGGAGAGCCAGTATTGAGACCGGTGTACACAAGAAGCTGAACCCATTTCGCCTCTTGCCACCCCTTTCTCACTCCTCACTTTTTTATTCTTACTGCTGATAAATGAGGCGAATCAGGATGGTGGTGAGATATTAGCAATAAGGTATCGGAGTGAGAAGCAGCTGTGAGGAGAGATGGGGGGGATGTGCACAAGAGCACAATAGTGGTATACAATTCACCCTCATTTCTCCTACTCACACCTTCTTGGCTGTCACTCATTAATAGGATTCATGACAATGGAATGTGTTCCTGCAAGTGTATATGGTTTTTGTATTCCTACAATTCAAGTGCAAGGACCATATTGATTGAAATTGTGTTCGTGGCTCCCATTACTTTCAGAGACGGATAAGTGATTGCGCATCACTGCGCGGGGTTGAGCCATTTCTCTAGTCTGCTTATTCTGATATGCGATGAGTGAGATGTTAGGAATGTATGAAGACGGATTTGTGGCGAGGATGACTAGGGAGTGAGAAAGATGCGAGTAGTAATGATGAGGTCATAAAATGGATACCACCAGTGTCCGTTAGGATATCCTCATTTCTCCTCACACCTTAATCCTCCTCCTCGCTCTTTCATGCTTAGTCCTTAAAGTCCACTCCTTCTCACTCGTTAGGAAAAGGAATGGAGCTTGGTGTGTGAGTAGGATGATGGAGGAGTGAAGTGAGGGGGGGGGACACAAGGATGTCCTTAAAAAAAATGATGCTGTAGGAGCGCATAGAGATCCAACAAGGCAAGGGCCTGGAAAAAGAGGAGTGTGCATTTAGAGGCCTGGAAGGGAGGGAGTGATAGGGCAGGCCCCAGTGCACACATGGAACTGAATCTATGAAGAGCCCTGTAAGATTGGGAAGGATGTTAAAGGCGGCCAGAGAGAAAAAGCCCCAGTATACAGTGAAAGCAGGATACAACAAGCATTGGCAAAGCCAAGAGTTTGGGCTTTTCTGTAGGCATAGAACAGGCATTTTCCAGGCAATGCCATGAAGATACGACCTGGTCCCAAGATGCCAGGAGCCGCACAAGTGAGTGATTACCTGGGAATTATTGCAGTGCCTAGCCAATTCCCATCTAATAACTATACACAGGCTAAAACCGATGGCTTTGTCAATGCTTGTTTTTAACATGACTTCAGTGAAAGAATCTAGTGGTTTACGACACTCTTGGTTAAGACATTTTTATTATGCCCATAGCTCATATACAGCTGCAATTACAGCGGTCCCGGGAGGATAGCTCAGCAGCAACATGCTTGCCTTGCAAACAAGAGGACACGAAGCAACACAAGTTCGAACCCCGGGTCCGCGCTTAGAAATCTCTGGTTGCTTAAGTGCGTTGTAAATACACAACTACAAAAAAAATAAAAATACAACAATTGCGCAACTAAATAAAAAAAAAAAAACTAACAATTCCTCTAACAGCGCCTTGATGCCCGCGGGCTGTGTGAGCGCTTTAGAAATGCAAATAAATAAAAAAATTAATGAATGGTCGACACATTCCATTAATGTTCTCACTGGGTAGTTTTTGTAAAAGATTAGGTATTATATAACTGATTTATAAATGTAGGTGTGTTTATAGAACTGTTCTATTTATTGGTATTAGTGGAAGGTTTTCTGACAACTCATCACTGGTCAATAAATACAAATAAATGTACATCTGCAATTAAGATATTAGCTCTCAGCTGACTACTAAGAAATGACACTGGTAGACCCAATACAGTACAAAGTTTGATATTACTTCTTGATAGAACAAGCTCAAAGAGATCCTAGGAGGATGTGTTTTGGGGATGGCGCATTTTTTCAGTGGGAATAGACATATGGATGGACAGGGCCATGGACAGTCAATGGGTAGGAAAAGTCCCTCAATATATGTATCCCTCCTCAAATGTCATCCAGCATCTAATTAATAAAAAATAAAATAATTTAACATTTATATACTGCTACAAACCCTCAGGCATCTGAGCACTGCTTATTACCCACAGTGTGTGGTGCTCATTTATAGACTTCGGAAGGATGGAAGGCTGAGTTTGGCCCTGCCGGGTTCGAACATACATTGGTAGGCTCTGCACGGATGTCAAAGCGAGCACTACTCGCTGGGCTATCTGACCGGCTTTTTGTACTCAGTAGAATCGCTGTGGCTTATAATGGCGCTTAAGCACCAACCAACTGCAAAACTAAAAAAGGGACTCGAAATAGCAGCGCCTTATTTACACATGAAGACGATTATCTAAAGGGGTCTGATAGAAAAGACCACAAGAAACAAATGAAGATGACAGTATCCAATATACAGGTAGGAAAATGCAGGTACAAGGAGGCCCGAGTGGAGAGGGCGCGTGGTAGAGTTAGGTCAGTGTAGTATAAGGTCACGTCCTAGGCATTACTGTAGTGGTCTACGTGTCCTGCTGCATGATCAAATATACATTACATACTGCCCCATGCCTCGGCTGTCCGTCTTCTTGTTGCTGATAGATGTTATTCATTAGCGGTGATTTTTTGATTCCGAGGCTTGAGCCTCATTACTCCATCTTCTCGGGTTGAGCATGTAGTCGTGGGTTAGGAGTCTTCTTGGTCTGTGTGGTTTTGTCACAGTAGGGCTGGTTTCACAGTGTCTTCGCAGTGATGGGCCGCAGGTAGCGGTCAAAGGTCGTTGCAGGGAGTCTTCTGATCAGAGGGTTTGGGTTCCAATCCAGCCCTTGGCAGAAGTTCTTACTCAGTTTCGCTAGATGTTCGTCCAACATCTCGATGACCTGTTCTCTCTGAAGGTCTGCCATCCTTGTGACGATTGGCGCCCCAAACGACGGCCACAGCGCCTTGTTCTAGACTATCTGAAGACTCTTCCGGTGTCGCTCATGGCAGGCCATCCATGCTGGGGAGGCATACGTCAGGGTAGGTCTGATGAGCGCCTTGTAGACGTTGATCAATGTCCGGAGGGGCATGGACTTGTTTGTTTATTTACTTATTGTGCGCACCGGACCCTGAGGTAGCAGGGCGCATGTGACAAGAGGGCTTACAGAAGTTACAAATATACAGAGCATGGTAAAAACGATTTTCTTATCTTCACAGGGTGAAGGTAAGGCAGTAAAGTATATGCCTGTAAGATATGTTTTGTATTGTTTGTTGTCTGCGCCCATAAGACTTTGGGTACCTGGAGCGCAATATAAATTAATGAACATAAACAAGACAGTATGCAGACAGCAAGTCAGTGTATGAACAGGTGCAGTACAGAAAGCCGGTTACGTAGCATTTTCAGTAAGCCTTGGTCTTCGGGAGTGGCTACAGCACTGCCATCTTTCCTATTGCTTTCTGCTGAGTATTCTCGAGATGGCTTCCCCAGTCGAGTTTGCTGTCCAGGATCACACCAACCCATGCCTCAGCAGCAGAGGCAGCTTTTTGAGCCGGTGGTAGCAGGAGGCTGGTGGGCGCATTGGGCACTGGGGGGTGGGGGGGGTGGGTCTGCTGGCCCTTGGCTCTGCCATGGCCAGGTTTCCATGGTATGTAGTGGGCAGATAAGTGAGCGAGGTTTGAAGGAGTTGGGGAAAGCAGGAAGCACGATTAGGCGTAGACAAGGTAAAGCAGCGAGGTGCTTGTGACCGGGTCCGTGTGAACACAACTTCAGCAGATCCAAGGAAATGTAGAATTCGGTGCTGGCATGCAGTGTGTTGTGACAGATCCTGTGTTTGCGGAGGTTAAATCCGCTGCCGGGCGCAGGCCAGTCTGTTCACACAATAGCCCTGAAAGCAGATTTACTGGGCCATCTGTGCGCTCCCACAGAGCGGGCTCAGAGCGTGGCTTAGTGACCACAGCAGCTCTAGTGTTTAAAGGGCCCGACCTCCACCGTGTGGGATGGGGGGGGGGGGGGGGTTGCGCGCACACACGCACGCTCGCTCTCCTTTTCGCCTTCCCATCCTGTCTCATGTTCCCTCCTGTCCTTCATGCCCATCTCCCCTCTCCTCTGCCTTTTTGACCTTCTCCTCCTCTCTCCCATCTCTGACCCCCTGCCCTTCTTCGCCCTCAGGGCCACCTCTCTCCCCTTTATCGGGCTCTTCCTCCTCTACCATTGTTCGTGTGGTTCCCTCCTCCTTTCTTCTTTCCCTGCCTTCACCCCTCAGACCCCCCCCCCCCACACCCCAACTCTCCTTCCCCTTCTGACCCCGGGCGGAGGCCTCGGTATATTTTGGTGCTCTGCTTGGCCTGGTGTGCGCTTTCTGCGCATTCCTGCGAGTGGCCAGAGCAGAGCTCCCCGCACCCCGCACCGAGGGGCATCTCTTCGAGCACTCAGACAGCTCCTGCTGCAGAAACCGAGACAGCTCCTTGCACGAGACATTTTCTATGTGACACCGGGACAGCTCCCTTCCCCTAAGGGCATCTCTTTACTAGGAAGAGACAACTCCTGCCTCAGACACTGGACCAGCACTCTGCACGGCGGGGCAGCTCTTTGCTGACAGATACAGCTTGCTGCTGCAGACACCTGGACAGCTCCCTGCATTGAGGGGCATCTCTTTGCTGACAGATACAGCTCCCTGCACGGAGGGGCATCTCTTTGCTGACAGATACAGCTTGCTTCTGCAGACACCGGGACAGCTCCATGCACTGAGGGGCATCTCTTTCCTGACAGAGACTGCTTGCTTCTGCAGACACCGGGACAGCTCCCTTCACGGAGGGACATCTCTTTGCTGAGAGAGACTGCTTGCTTCTGCAGACACCGGGACAGCTCCCTTCATGGGGGGACATCTCTTTGCTGAGAGAGACTGCTTGCTTCTGCAGACACCGGGACAGCTTTGCACAGACAGGTCCTGCTGCAGAGACCAGGACAGCCCCTTCTAAACCCAGAGGGACATCCCCCTGCCACTAGGTGCATCTTCTTACAGACACTGAGACAGCTCATGCTACTGGCACAGGGACAGCACCTTGCCCCTAGGCACATCTGTTGGCAGACTGGGAAGAGCTCCCACTGCAGACACTGGTGCAGCACACTGCATCTCGTGGCATCCCTGTGACGAGGAGCATCTCTTTTCAGAGGTGTGCGTGATGTTCAGCAGAACCGGCTTTATAAGCTTCCTGGCATTAGCTGAACCTCACTAATAACGGAGGCCTACAGGGAGCGTGGGATGTATATGACTGGACTGCCCCTTCCTCTGCACAGGTCACGTGTTTCCTGCCTCTGCACGTGCAGACAGGGAAATAGGACTAAACACACGGCAACCCATGACAACTAGAACGCTGCACTCACCCTCGCATAAATCAATGCACGATACATCTCTTCGATCCAGCTCGCAGGTTCTTTTACGGTCTCTTGGAAGGACTCCGGCTCTCCGGCATCGCTTCTGTCTCACAGTCCCTGCTGTCAGTAGTGCCCACATCACCAGCCAGCCAGCCAGAGCAGCTCTCCTGTGAGCTGGAGCGGTCCAATCCATCTGTAGGGTGAACAGCATTTGCCGTGTCCTGTAGAAGTAGGTACTGCAACTCCTCTTCTTATTCACGGGAATCCCTCTATAACGTTCCGCTATTGGCCCGATTTCCTTGTTGATGCATATTTTAGTTAATGTGCCCGTCTCTCAGCTTTCCTAAACCTTTAAACAGCGATGGGAACATCTTCATAGCCATGTCCTTGCGTAGGCCAACATCAGCGGATACGATGTGCATGAAACCCATTTTCATGGCAGACTTACATGAAGGATACTCCCTCCAGGCACGTTGCCTTTCAGCACATACATCTTCAACTTGGATCTTTTGTCTTTGTGGGCACAGGATGCTCGATTCATGCCTTTGCATGAAAGCGGGTTACGTGTAGATGTCTGGTGGTGGTCTTTAGACTGGTGTAGGTTTCTTCACTCATTACATTTACAGTAGCGCCAGTGTCTATAAGAAACTCTTGAGCATTCACGTGTAGTAATGTAGTAGGGCCAACTTCTACCAACGTCTTGTTGCCTATGGCATGTAAGCGAGTCCCAGTCTGTGTGGCACCTGGGAGATAATACATTGCATTAAGTTTTGTGACGCGTCGATCTTAGATTTTGATCTTCTGGGGTTGTCGTTCGATGACACTCTTGACGCGGTGGGGTTTCTGGGCGTCATATTTTTACGGCAATCCCAGTCGGTAGGTTGGAGATCTTCGTTTAGGTGTTCGCTGCCCTTCGGAGCTTCGCCCTGAATATCTTCTCTCTGAACTGTATTGTCTGCATTCAGACGTTTTGCACATGGATCAAAAGTGGTTTTCCTCTCCACACCCATCACATCAGTGTCCAATGGCAGGGCACGTTCCTTCATGAGGGAAAGAGTAGCCGCATCTGAAACACTGATTGCCTCTTTCTTGTGTGTAATGCCTGTACCTGGCACGTCAGGGCAGCAGTGGCTTGTGATATGGTCATCTTGCACATGCGCTCAGCTTGAATGTTAATGGCCATGTCCGACCGTGCCAACATCAGGATCTCTTCCAGGGATCTCCTCTTCTGAGGTAGTTTTTTGCTAAACTCCACCATCTACCAGCCTGCTATTACTTAAGATCTGAGAGCTTGCCCAGTTGTCAAAGTCACATAATTTCACTCTTTTCGTCAATCACATGACACCTATGTCCAGGGTTTCACGCTCCTCTTGGGAGGTGGTGGGAAAGGTCCGTCTTTCATAGTAGGTTTCTATGTGGTGCAAAATACGCCTTTAGTGATCAATGACACCACTGTATGAATCTGTGGAGTCTTCCGGCATTTCATGTGCCGCACAGTGGTGCTCCGGGTGTGCCGCTAACCTCTTAGGCATCTTGGATCTCGTACACCCATTGCATCTATGTTTAAATAGAAGTCCTTCAGACATCTGGGCCATCTTGCCCTAGACAGACTGTTAGGTCTGATGTTGAAAGGTGGCAGGACCTGCAGGTTTTCTTGTGGATCCTCCCGGCAGAAGGGTGTTACGGGTGACAAAACGGACGGCATGGATCTCACGGAATCTTCCCGACATGGTCGTGCTTCTCACTTTTGTGTGCCGCTTTTCGGTTTCTGTGCAGCCTTTTGTCTCCTATAGTGGGGCGCCTGTGTTGAACGTGGCCCGGTTGCAGCTGGTTCAGGCACATGGTTTTCCCAACGCTTTCACGTACTCTGGCATCTTCTGTAGTAGCCACACTCATGGAGCAGAGTTTATGAAGGCCTTGTCCCGTTGTACCCTTCTGGGGCATATGTGCTCACTCAACACGGGTGTTGCGCTTTCATGGAGTGGAGGTGCTCACACGGAGTGGATGCTCACAGTGCGCCGACACCAGTGCCGCGGGCGCAAGGCTTTCGGGACTGTGTTGGTTGCAGCAGTCGAAGCATGAGCGCAACCTTTGATCCTCGTTGCCAATGTTATGTTCAAGCTTGCTCGGCGTTAGCTGAACATTGCTAATAATTGAGGCCGAAATGGGCACGGGATGTACATGTTTCCTTTTTAATTTTATCTCAGGTGACTGCCCCTTCTTCTGCGCCGGTCATGTGTTTCCAATCTCCCCTTGTGCAGAAAGGGAAACAGGACAAACACATGGCAACTAGAATGTTACAAAAGAGGCAGCTCCTGCTGCAGACACAAGGACAGCGGCCTGCACCCAGGGGCATCCCTTTGCAGACCCAGAGACAACAACAGCATCCTGTAGTGAGGGGCGTCTCTTTGCAGATGCATAGACAGCTCCTCCTGAGAACACAGGTTTCTGCTTGCTCCATGCTCCTGTCATGGTGGACGCGAACAGAGTAGCACACCAATAGCAGGCCGGATTCAGAGAACCTCCTCCTTCACTGGTCTGGATGAAAACAACCATGAACCCGCCCAACCCCACTCCTCCCCGCCCCCCACACCACCACGTCGAAAAAGCAAGATCACTGTCAGGGCATTATGGATCTGGTATCGCAGGCAGACACCCCCATGGGGCTAAGGTCGGGGAAAGGAATTGGTTTTTGCTCAATCCTCGTTTCAGTCCAGAAGAATTCAGGAGACCAATTATAGACTTGAAAGCAGTAAACCTCTAGATTTCTGTTGGTCTCCATCCTGTTCACTAACCAACTCAAGAGCTGACCATTTCATGATGTCCAGAGGTATGCCCACGTTCACATATCAATATAGGCCACTCACCAGAAAATTCTGAGGTTTACCAGGCAGGATCATTAATATCAATTTCAGGTCCTACCCTTTGTACTCAAATCAGCCCTGTTCACAAAAGACTGGACTCTTCCGGTTCTCACAGACAGGATCCTAATCCACCACCATCGCAATGACCGAACACCAAATAGCTTGATCTCCTTGGCTCATCCTCTTTAGCCATGCTCATCTGCATCTCTGTCTCTGTAGGTGTACAGGCAGGTGGCATTTGATTGAGAATATTTCAGAAACTAGCTGTGGCTTTCCAGCAGTTTAGGCACCTTACAAGTTTAAAAGGGCATGCGATTGTCGCTGGGGCTCCTCATCTGCCTGCAGCCTTACCTACCTGGTGACTCATTAGGCCTAGTTTCCCCTCGTCTTGTGAGGCCCTAAACATTTGGATATCCATCAGTATGGTTTATCTCTGGGGTTGGCTATGTCCTCTCAAAACAGAACGTGTAACAGGTCTAAGAGGTCTTGCCCTGATGAAGGCTGGGCCACTGAAATCATACTAGTCCATTCTAGCCGAAACTCGAGTTGGCAACTGACTGTTTGAATAACCACGTGTGTGAATATACAAGCTTGGTTTCTCCCAGGCCTGTTTTGCAGTTCCAATGGATTTATGTGCACAACACACAAAAGTGTGGCTTGATATGTTAATCTCTTCTAGGGCATTTTGTATTGGACCTCACGTCCTCTTAGTTTACCTAATATTTTGTCTCCATCCTTGTATTTTGTGGGTGCACATTCTGATTTTCCTTTACACCCTCCTTCGGGTCGGATCTCTTTTCCCCCCCCCCATCAGATTATTTTTTTTCTCATTCAATACTGAATTTTTAATGCTCTCATGCTATAATTGCGTATTAGCTTCTCATGATTTGTTGTTTTGCATTAAAAGTGTCTATATATTTCACACGTCCATGTTAAAATAGTCTCATTATTGCTCGAAATCTTGGTCCCGTTACTCGTTCTTTTGTTCTGCTGTTGATACCACTTATAGCGGTGCACCAGGAACACTTATGTGGTTTGCCTCCCTCTGTGCATGTCCTCTTAGAGCACAGATAGTAGCTACTGGGAGGCCCCTGAGGTGGCATTTTCTTGTGTAGGTTGAACCGTACCTCTCATCTATTCTGCTTTTTTTGCTCTCTCGTCTGTCATTTGCCCTGAAATACTATCCTGGGACCTTTACTTTGTCACCTGAGCCCTTCAGATCCATCTGCCCCAAATGCCCATGAACACCTGTTACTTTTTTTATATTCTTATTTTTGCATTTTTAAAGCGCTCACACAGCCCGCGGGCATCGAGGCGCTAGATGGTGGCAGGTCTGTCCACATTTACCTGGATAGGAGCTCAATGTAGCTGTACTTAGAAACAGTCTGCTGCATTTGGAGAGGACCTCAGCAGTAGGAAGCCTTACGCCACTTCTCTTGATCCTTGGATACCTCAGACCATCGCCTCCGTTTACTTCAGGGGTGCACAACTGATTTTGACAGAGGGCCGAAAGTACCTTACATGAGGGCTATAGTGGGCCGAAAAGTAAAAGTGGGCGGGGCGGTACATGTCAGGAGGCTTTTTCAACCCCCAATTTGTATTAAACACATGGAAAAAGAATGTTTTTGAGGGGTAACGATTTTTATTGCATTTCAAACTTACATTTTGTACTACACATTTTCCATTGTTATAATTTATTTCGATTTAGTTATTGTATATCGTCTGTTTAATTAAATTATATATATTTTATTGACCATTGATTGGCCATTCCGTTATTTTGGACTGCTATAGTTTGCCGTTAGGGTTGCCCAAGAGGAGTATGGTCTTTGTTGAGTCAGGTTTCCTCAAAAAAGCAAAGGATGTACATCTCCTACCTGTGCCTGTTTTAGCTTTATTATTGAGTTCACTCATGGAGTGCAACACTATGCCCCCTGTCCCTCACCCCCCACGCAAACACTATGCCCCCTGTCCCTCACGCCCAAGCAAACACTATGCCCCCTGTCCCTCACCGCCCAAGCAAACACTATGCCCCCTGTCCCTCACCGCCCAAGCAAACACTATGCCCCCTGTCCCTCACCGCCCAAGCAAACACTATGCCCCCTGTCCCTCACCCACCAAGCAAACACTATGCCCCCTGTCCCGCACCCACCAAGCTAACACTATGCCCCCTGTCCCTCACCCCAACCAAACACTATGCCCCCTGTCCCTCACCCCCAACCAAACACTATGCCCCTGTCCCTCACCCCCCAACTAAACACTATGCCCCTGTCCTCACCGCCCAAGCAAACACTATGCCCCTGTCCCTCACCGCCCAAGCAAACACTATGCCCCCTGTCCCTCACCGCCCAAGCAAACACTATGCCCCCTGTCCCTCACCGCCCAAGCAAACACTATGCCCCTGTCCCTCACCGCCCAAGCAAACACTATGCCCCCTGTCCCTCACCGCCCAAGCAAACACTATGCCCCCTGTCCCTCACCACCAAGCAAACACTATGCCCCCTGTCCCTCACCCACCAAGCAAACACTATGCCCCTGTCCCTCACCCCCAACCAAACACTATGCCCCTGTCCCTCACCCCAACCAAACACTATGCCCCTGTCCTTCACCCCCAACCAAACACTATGCCCCCTGTCCCTCACCCCAACCAAACACTATGCCCCCTGTCCCTCACCCCAACCAAACACTATGCCCCTGTCCCTCACCCCCAACCAAACACTATGCCCCCTGTCCCTCACCGCCCAAGCAAACACTATGCCCCCTGTCCCTCACCCACCAAGCAAACACTATGCCCCCTGTCCCTCACCCACCAAGCAAACACTATGCCCCCTGTCCCTCACCCCAACCAAACACTATGCCCCCTGTCCCTCACCCCCAACCAAACACTATGCCCCATGGCCCCCTCACCCCAACCAAACACTATGCCCCATGGCTCCACCCCCAACTTAACACTATGCCCCTGTCCCTCACCCACCAAGCAAACACTATGCCCCCTGTCCCGCACCCACCAAGCTAACACTATGCCCCCTGTCCCGCACCCACCAAGCTAACACTATGCCCCTGTCCTCACCCCCAACCAAACACTATGCCCCCTGTCCCTCACCCCCCACGCAAACACTATGCCCCCTGTCCCTCACCCACCAAGCAAACACTATGCCCCCTGTCCCGCCACCCCCAACCAAACACTATGCCCCTGGTCCCTCACCCCCAACCCAAACACTATGCCCCATGCCCCTCACCCCCAACCAAACACTATGCCCCATGGCCCCCTCACCCCCAACCAAACACTATGCCCCTGTCCCTGTCCCTCACCCCCAACCAAACACTATGCCCCCTGTCCCTGTCCCTCACCCACCAAGCAAACACTATGCCCCCTGTCCCTCACCCACCAAGCAAACACTATGCCCCATGGCCCCCTCACCCCCAACCCAACACTATACCCCAAACACACTCAAGCATGCACCCATACAGACCCGAACCCCCGCCCCAACGCAGCACACACACATTCTCAAGCATGCACCCATGCAGACCCGAACCCCCCACCCCCCAACGCAGCACACACATTCTCAAGCATGCACCCATACAGACCCGAACCCCCACCCTCCAAAATCAGCACACACACATGCACCCATACAGACCCGAACCCCGCCAACCCCAACTCAGCACACAAAAACATTCAAACACAAACATTCACACACATCCGACACACCCCCCACCCCCGCATCTCAACATACACTCAAAATACATTCAAACACAAACATTCACACACATCCGACACACCCCCCCACCCACGCATCTCAACATACACACACAAACAAAGTAAAACAGACCCGACACACAAACACAAACAGACCACTTACCGGAGACGTGCTGGAAGGCAGGTAAGCAGGAATGCTGGAAGCGTACTCTCCCGATGGAGAGATGCAAGTAAACCATGGGTGCACAACATACGGCCCGCGGGCCAGTTGCGGCCCGCCATGCTCTTTTGTCCGGCCCGGAAGACAACAAAGACTTTCCTAATGGAGGGCGGCTGCGGGCCGCCCTACATTAGGAAAGTCTTTGTTGCTGGCGGGCCGGACAAAAGAGCATGGCGGGCCGCAACTGGCCCGCGGGCCGTATGTTGTGCACCCATGGTTTACTTGCATCTCTCCATCGGGGGTATGGTGGCTTCTTGAGCTGAGCTGAAAGGGGGAGGGGGGGTCGTAGGGTTGAACTGTCTAGAGCCACCACGTGGTTGTCCCACTCCACTTTCATTAATCATATACCCTATGTGACCCAGGCCGTTTCTTTACATTATTCGGTTTGATGGTGCTTATAGCAGCAGCCAATCCATTTTGTTTCTTCTGCATTAAATTAGAGGTGTTGCAGCATTTCTGATCTCTTATGCAAAGTTGGGCTTGCCACATTCATAGCTATTGCGACTTCGCTATGGAAGAGGGACGAGGTGTTAATGCCTGCATGCTTACTGGTAATCTCCATTCCGCCAAGTCCTACCCTTCATTGTCGCAGTCCTCTTACACCCCTCCCCCCCACTCCCCCATCACACCCATCTCAGCTTCTGCATCTATTTATAGTCTGGTAGACACACAGGGGTTTCTGGGAGCAGTGTTAGGCCTATTGCTAATATCTGGGATGTAGAGTAGGCCTCCATAGGACTAAAATAGATTGGCCCTCATTACGAGTGACCCGGTCCGGAATTAAGGTACTGGTCACCCCGAGTCTGCCGGCAGGGGCTGTGAACTACCAGCAGCCTACCAGCAACCTTGCAATGAGGGCCATTGCCTTGAAATCCTGGCCCCAAAGGCGAGGACACCCCAAGGCACAGAAGAAATGGTGTAATGAAGATGGTCATTAAGTACCCACTATATTCAGGGGCATCTTTCTGCAGGCACAAAGACAGCACCGTGCAGCCAAATGGGCGCCAGGGTACTGTGTAGTTTTTATCTAAACCCCTTGTGTTTTTCATCTGTGCCTCTTTGGTCTCATGAGGTTGTTAAGGCATCCAACTTCCTCTTTAAGGAACAGAAACTGGTTAATCTTATCAGTTTAGGCATCTTTCACAGACCGTTACTGAGAAGTTCTTCTCGATTACTGAACACCCTATCGCAGTATGCACCCCCTCTGCAATCAGACAGCTCTCTCTCTCTCTCTCGTTTTTTTACACCAACAACTTCATTGTTGAATCTCCAGACCAACTGGTTCGACACAAACAGATCTATGTGACATAACCTCTGCATTTGGAGTTGTGCCTCATTGTTCATAAAAGCAATCTTAGAAGAAAGACATAATGGGTCATCTGTAAGAGACCAAATGTTCTTGTTTGGAAGTAACATTTTCAGCACGCCATGTACGAGCTTATAGTCCCATTGCGGTTGCCTCGGATTACTGGGTGATGTCCAATACCTAGAAGCTTTTAGCGCCAGATCAAGTCTTTATTTCAATCCCTACCTTCTGGCCATTGCTTTTCAATAAAAAGCAGAAGCACAGTTTATACAGGAATTTCTAAGTCCATAGGCTTCATTACAACTTCAAAAGTTAAGCGCTGTGCTTCTCCCCACATCAAAACACTTCTTCCGCATTTACACAGCTCCTTGCACAGATAGTTCACCCCTTTCACTGCACGTACACACTGCTGCCATCAACACCCAGCATTGCCTGCATCTACTCACCTATTCCTGTGCATTCAGACCTGTATATACTCCTACACATCTTTCACACACATGCTGTGCATTGCACACACAATACTTCCAGATCTACACACCACTCCTACCCCGACCTACACAACACTGCCTGTCCCCTACAGACCAATCCCTGTGCCTATGGACCATTATTTTATTTATTGGTTAGAATGTGTCTATACAGCAAAAGATGTTTCAAGGCGCAACAGAGATCCTGTATATGCACATACAAATCTCTGCATATCCACACGGATCTCTGCATCAGACACCATCTGCTATGCCCACAAACTGCTACTACATGCATGCCATGCACCTACACAATTCTCCATGCACCCACACACTGCCTCATGAATGTACACATTAGTTCCTATTCAAATACACAACATTCCATGCTGATGCACATATATGTCACTGCACAGCATAGTGTTTTCTGTGCATGCACACTACTTGCACACCCCCACTCCACTCTCCCTACCAACACACCCACCACTGTCTTTACCCACACAATGTGCCCTGCATGCACACTCCAGATATGTGTGCTAATATGGTTCCTTGCAGCAAAACACTTCTGTCTCCTCCAAACGGCTCCGTCACATATGCACACCACTCTGAACACACATATACTGCGCTCTACACACAACCCCCAGACGGTCTTCGTTGGGATTAAAAAGATGAGCCTGGAAGAAGCTTCTCACAGTAAAGCCTCTTAGGATGGATCCATTAACCCTTTTCACATGATGAAGAGACCCGTCTGATCTAATCGAAGCCTGACCTGTGAAGGGATTCAATGGCGAAGGTTGGACTAATCCCGACTGCACCATATTCGAAGGTGGATCTGGACTCTTGGGTGACCCTTCAGGCAAGGCTACCTGGGTGCCCTTGTGCTCACATTATCTGGTGCACAGGGAAGGATGGACCTTTTCTCCCATCCCAGTACTCTAATCCCCTACAGATCCCCTTAAGTATCTCCCCCCACAATCACCATGTAACCCTCTCATGGTCCGGGCCCTAGCATGGTCTATGTGACCCTGAGATTCTCAGGATGCAGTAGCAAACTCCCACAAGTAAAACATGTCATACCAGAAGTCAGGCCAAGCAGTGGACTCAGAGCAAGAGTAATCATGTTCGTGAAATGCAATCACAATGGGGGTACTGTTGATCATGTAGAATGGACATTTTGCGGTGAGACAAGTTTGCTGCATGGATCACATTGTAGACCAGGCGCTGCTGCGCTCTACACTGAACGGGGCACCTCGGCGCATTCAGAACAGTCCCATGGTCCCAGAAGCTTGAGGCAATGGCATTTAGGGTGCACTCTGCCCTCCTACGCCAGGATAGTGTGCGCAAAAGAACGGCGCCGCTACCAAATGGAAGGAGACATGGCAACAGCCTACCTGGGGCTACCTACTGTCGCAGGGACCAGTTAAATGCAACAAGAGTCAGATCTTCTTCAGTCAGACTATTTTTAATAGTACTCAGATATTGGTGAGTGCCATTGATCGCTGGTAGGCAGCAAACTGCCAAGATCGTGCATCATACCAGTTTGCAGAGAAGACTCAAAACTAACTTGAAATCTCATTTTTGTAACCAGTAGACAAATCATCCTTGGCAGCGCCCAGACTGAGTGCCTTTCCTTTGGAGTGCAGCAAGATTAAAAGCAGTTCAAAATATTATACCACTTCCCATTGCTTTAGAGGCTACCCTTCCGCTCAGGAAGGCAGGAGGCTCCATGGGTTCAGGGGTGAGCAAAACTTTTAGAAAAGGATAAGGTGGAGCAAGTACCTGTGGTGAAGTAAACGCGCTAAGGATGGAGGGGGGGCGGAGAGGGGGGAGTAAGACGTTCGGGATCAGGAAATTGATGGCCCTTGGAGCCAGGAGACATCAGTCCCCTGTTGTCTGAGCTGAGGAAGTGAATACAAATGGCCCTAAGGAGAGCAAGGGCCTTCACAGTGGGATAGGGTCAGGAGGGAGCGGTAATGGGGGGAGAGGAAGCAAGAGCCAGCTAGGTCAGTTGGAGGAGGGGGGGGGGTGGTCCATAGTACCATGCAGATGAGACTGCAATTTAAAGGTTCTTTCTTGGTACTGATTTTCGAAGTCTCTGGGGGGAGGGGAGACATTACCACCATTTGTGGCAGGGCACCGTGATAGTGTGTTAAACCACAGAGAGGTCCTGGTCCATCAGTCTCAGTGTGGCTCAAGAGAATGAACTTCGATTGACGGCCCTTGGGGTCATGGGGAAGCGAGGACCCGTCACTGCGATGACCACATCCCAGGAGCAGTCACAAGCCATCAGCCTCCCTTGCGCAGCAGAGCTCGGATGCACCACAGCGCACGGTGCCCAGTACAGCTCAGAGGCATCCGCCTTCATGCCAAGGGCACAACGCCATCCAGGAACAAACAATAGGGCTTTTCTGCGGCCGGTGCCCGGAAGCAGGGGCTGTTTTTCTCTGCTGGCCGGATGAAGCAGTCATTGTTTGTAAACAGAGCTTTGCTGTCTCATCAGAATCCTGGCTCGGCCCTGCGTGCCGGCGCTGCCATGGAAACCTGAGGGGGCTTTAATGAGGTGACCATCGCCCCCTCCCTCGTAAATCCACCTATTCTCTCCAATTGTCCAGCTGTCCTGTGTGTCGGATCACACGACTCGGATCGGAAACTTCCTCTTTCCCGAGTGCATTCTTTCTCGGAGTGCGGGATTGCAATGCCAGGGCAGGCACATTAGTCCTTGTTGGGGTTCAGTCTGTACCTAATCGCAGTGACTGCGCTGCCATGGGCCAGGTTCCGCTCCCAGGCCTAGGGCGGAAGCGGGATTAACTCTCCCTGTAGCGTAAACAAACTCGGCCTCGCTGCATAAAACCGATTTTATAACTCGCCGCCTCGACCTACGCAGGTCGAATAACTACAGTTATGTTTACACTTCAATTGGCTTTCTTTTGAAGAATAGGTTTCCATGTCGTTATGTCCTTTATTGCCAGGAACGTGTTGATCCCTGCGCTGCACGCACCTGTTTCGCCCCTGCTCGGCCACTGCAGATATACACGCAGGGGAGTATTGGGTGCGCCTGCCCCATGCGCAGCATTCCATGACGATCAGTAGGCTTATCCTGCTAGCCTTGCGAGCGCCCTAAGCGGAGCTGGCCTTGGGGGGGGGGGGGGAAGAGGGCCGAGCTGGGGGACCGCCCAGGGTTCTGCACTGAAGGCACCCTTAGCCCCCCGCCCCCCCCCACCACGCCAACTCTGGGAAATCCCTCAAGGGTTCCTCCGAGCTGGCACCACGGGAAAAGGCGCAGCAGGTTGCCCCTTTCTGTCAAAGGCACCCGCAGTGGCATTCAATGACAATAGGGTGCTATTGTCAGCACCCCATTGTCATCAAATGTGCCCCTCCACCGCAATCACCTCCAATGACAGAAGGCACCATTAGCCCACGCCAGCCCAGAGGAGCCCCTCAAGGGCTCCCCCAAGCTGGCATGACAGGCGTAAATCGTCACCAAATGCACCTGTGGCGGGGGGCTCATTCAATGACAATAGAGTGCTAACGTGCCCTATTCATATCATTACGTCCTTGCCGGAAGGAAAAAAAAATAAAATAAAGCCCATCTTGGCCCCGCCCCATGTTAACCAGGGGCGCGAGGAGCACCGGGGGGTGATAATTCGCCCAGGGTGCTGCTGCCCTTAAGGCCGGCCCTGCCCCTGAGCTTTCAGCAGCTTTACATCAAAACAAGTTTAGAAAAAAAAGTGAACACATGCACACCTCAGTTTCTCTGGAATGGCAACTTGTGGTTTTTAGAGAGGTAGCGAGGTGCTTAGGAGAGATACACAACCCTGAAACTAGGTTGTGAGTTAATGAACTGAGAAAGAAAGGGTAGCCACATGTTGTGGAACCCTCGTGTCCCCCGAGTGTGCAGGGGACGCGAGGGTTCCACAACCTGTGGATACCCTTTCTTTCTCAGTTCTATCAAAGCAAGTTTAAACAAAAAGCAGACATCCCCAAAACTGCATATCCTATGTTCCACAAATGTTTTGCGCAGTTCCATCCAAATGAAGTCGCTCCCAATCCTGAAAGCGGCTCCTTTCGCCAAGGCACCTTATAAGTAAGCGTCTAGTCTTCCGTTCTTTGCTGCTCTTCAGCCATGATAAGAGAAGTGTTTTTACTCTCCATTTTGCTAATGAATTAGGGTACTGATATAAGCTTTAATGCGATTGCAAGAATTCTTAAAGTACCAACCCCTCCGTGGCGTCATTCATTAGGCGACTGCACACGCATGGGGAAGGCACGGAAGCATCCTCTATTTGGACCATGATCCCCCCACCCCGCCTCCGAACCAGGATGACACGTTGGGGGTGTGGGTGGGTTGTCATGGCAAGAAGCTTTGGCATTTGACTGGCCCTCATTACTGCTCCTCCAATGCGTCAGTGAGACAAGAAAAGTACCGGCGGCCGTTGGACCGCATGGCAAGCGCTTGGCTTGCTGCACGGGCAACGCTGATATTTTGTGAAGCAAACTCCAAGAAGGACTTGGGAATTGACGCAACTGCCTTTCATCAGCACCTTCGTGCGTCAGCAAATTGATGAGACCCGTAGTAGAAACTCTCCAAGAGATAAAGAGTCGAAGCGATGGAAAGGTAAAACGTGGTTGTAGATACCCCCTGCGTGGTAAATGGCTCATAGAACAGGTTATTTGAACCATGTGCTCAGTAGAGGGGCTCCCACACTCCTTCTACCTTTTGTAAAGCTTGGAGTTTAACCTTAAGGAACTAGGGGTAATCCAGACGTGGGCTCCTTGCTCACTGTGCCTTAGCGAGGCTCAGCCTCACCTCACTGATGAGGCCCAACAAGGCTGAAGCACGTGCCTGACTTTGCTGAGGATTCTGTTTTTTTCAGAGGAGAAGTGAATAGTATTTCAGTGCTGGTCTGACCTTATGGGCAGTTTCAGACTGATACGAATGTGGTTATTTCTCTCTCGGTGAAAAGCACAGTGAGCTAAAACATGGTTGCAGACTCTCCCGATTGGAAAAAGCCACCGAACAGGTTTGTTCTCAGAAGGGGGGGGTGCCCAGACTTTTTTGTAAATCCTGAGGACTTGGAATTCACATGTCAACCTTTCGGTTAAATTGATGCGACTGGTAGTAACACCGCTCCAAAAGTTAGGGATCATATTCCTAATCGATCTGGACGACATGATCATTAATTACATGAGGCACAGACACCAAAGGAACATCCAAGCAAGGTCATTCACCTGTTGCGAGATCTAGGCTTCCGGGTGAACTGGGAGCAGTTGGAGCTGCTTTCCAGGTCCAAAGGCTAGAGTTTCTAGTGGTACACTCAGAAAGGTGCACTAGAATTACCATTTTAGAAGGTCAAGAAGGAGCTCAGGAATACTCTGGGGAAGAGTCACATGTCGACCAAGATATCAAGGATAGCCTTGCTCTTGGCAACACCAGTCCATGCAATGTTCCCAGGGCATTTGTACCACAGGGCTTGTCGTACCACTAACCAGTACAGTTAATGTTAGCTGGAGCACATGGATGCATAGAAAGGCAGAGCTATGTTCAGGAAGGGCCCAGATGTCATCCTAGAGTCAGATGCTAGCACGCTATGTTGGGAAGCAAGATGTGGTGAGGCGAAGATCAGTGGCCAATGCACAAGGGAAGAGTTAGGCAGATTCATAAATAAATGGCCTCAAGTTCCCAGAATGATTCTTCACTTCCAGGCTTCTCCACCATTCACTCTCTCCTGAAGGACAAAGGAAGATGGTCTATTCTGACACAATCATTCGGGTGCGTAAATCACCTGGGAGGCACCAGGTTGGAACTGCCCACACAGATGGTGAAGGATTTCTGGCATTACATCACAAACACTCTTTGTCGTGGCAGTCTACTTGCCGGCAGCATCCAGTGTTGTATAATGGAAGTCACAAGATCTTTCGTGTTCCAGAGACTAAGCCACTGAGATCTTTCGGGTAATTGATGTCCGTTGGCTAGATCTCTTGGTTTCCAGGACCAATGCTCGGTTGTCCCGATTCTTCAGCTGGAATCTGGATCCAGAAGCAGAGGTGAGACGCTTTCTGGCAAGGTAGGGAACAGTGTGCATTCCCTCTCTTTCTGATGATCATGAGAGCATTGAGGATGGCAAGGAGGGAGAAGGCCTCCTCAGTATAAGTGTTTTTGACTTCAAGCATGATTTCCAATCCGGACGTATCTGGCTGTGGACTAATCCTGAATTCTGCCTACCTTTCCCGATCAGCTGATGAGACCAGAGGATCCTCCTCTGAGAATAGTGGGATCCCTGGATCTTCCAGCTTACAAGATTTAGAGAGAACATGGAGATCACATGACATTGCAGGTGACTTCCAAGCTCCTTGTTGACTCCTGGGTGTCCAGTACAGCAAAGCGTTACCGGGCTTCCTGGAGAGTATGGAGCGAGGGGTGCATAGAAAAAGGGTTTCGTCCCATGTAGACACCTATAGTGGAGGTGCTGAATTTATTTCCTTGTGGCTCTTTCTCAAGAAGGTAAGTCAATTACAATAGGAATTTATAGATCAGCTATTTCATTGGGTCACCATCATTTGAGAGGACTCCCCATAGGTGAACACCCACCATTTGATGGATTGATTAAACGGATTACAGACCTCAAGAACCATGATGCTTGTACTGGTGGGACGCCCATTTAGTTTTTTGGAAATTTTAAGTATGGCTAGATAATGAGGCGTTAGATTTGAAACGTATCTCAGCCAAGCTTGGCATGCATGCTTGATTTCTACCTAGAGAGTGTCCCACATGAGAACTCTAGACATATCAAAGTTTTTAGTTTTTAACAGAAGGCGTAATTCTTACGGTGAAAAAAACATACAAAGAGTAACTGCAAATTGATCTTATAAGCATATTTTGTTGACAAGGAGCGGCTTTGTGTGGCAAATTGTTTGCAAGTCTATCAGAGGATGATCCCAGATTATAGAACAAATAATGTAACGCAGTTGTTCATAGTGCAGCACAAACTGTTCAGACAACTGTATAATCCTATACTTGTGCAATGTGGGTTATGTTCGCAGAAGCAATCGATGTATCCAGATTAGGGACTCATTCTGCTAGAGGTGCAATGGCATTTATTGAGGATGTTACCAAGACTGCTGATTGCTCCAGTGATGGGATTTAAAAAAACATTTTTATTTCAACCCATCAGTGGAGTATTTGCACTAGCAGATTGCTCACCTGCGGTGTTACCATAGGATAAAGGTCACTCATACTGGAATAGTGCACATAGTCTTGCATCTACTAATGATACAAAGGTGAGCATTATCCCTTCAGAATGTATAAAAACGTTTGGCAAAAGCAGTAAAGGAACCACAGAGAGGTTTTGTAATTTGGGTTTGCACTCAACCCTTGACTTACCCCTTTTGGTGTTCCAGGGATGGAGCAGAAATGGAGCACATGAGTCAGTGGGGCTTTATGGAGGAGATGTCGGTTACGGTCTAATCAGTGGTGAAAAGGGTAACATTCAGACCCAAGTTACGCGAGGTCGAAGACTGGAGTTCTTTCAATTTAGAAACTTGCAGTTGAAGATGGGCCTGCACATTGCCAAAGAAAGAGTAAGGACGAGAGGAGTGGCAGAGCAGGGGTCCCTCACTCAAGAGCAGGATTGGGAGAGACTCCATTTGGTTAGAACAACTCACGAATCTTGTGGAACATGGCATGTGAAGTGTTTTGATTTCTGTTTGTTTCAAGTTGTTTTTATGTAAAGATAATGAAGGGGAAACGCATAATGCTTGCCTCTGTGTCTTTAATAGAATCACTACTCCCTGCCCTATTCTAGTCTGGGTGATCTTTATTGTGGGACAAATGAGGCAGAAAAGAGCGGGAAAGTACAAAAGCAACACTGCGCAGAGGCCCAGCTTCTGCAATTACTCTCGGCCATCGCTGTTGACGTTTTGTTCTGCGGCCCTGAACCTCATGTATGGGACATTTCTGCAAGCAAGTTATGTTCATGGTAGTTTAAACACTTAGGTGTGTTTAATCGCAATGTGTCCAGCTTTGTTCCTTTCATCGAGTCCTGTGGCCAAAACTGATGGTGCTTCATCCCATTATATCCACCCTCTACCTGGGAGTCGCAACACCTGCACCCACACATTTGTTTGAGGCACTGGAACACACAGGACGCTCAGTTCCTTACCATAGAAGGGTACGTCCTTCACCATGCAAGGAGTTGTGCCACCTCTTTTTTGTCTTCAGTTGCCAGCAGCCTTGCTTGGACCGCGGGCCCCAAGGGGCTCTGACCTTTGAAAACTATATTCATGCACCTGATGTTGAGGGCCACACTCCCAAGAACAAAAAACATACTGAATTAATGGACCAATTCTGCGCCTCATCCAGCATTCCCTGTTATGTTACTCTCACTTGTAAAGCTCACATACACCCGAGGGCTCCTTGGTGCCGACTCAGACAAGTGTGCAAAGATGGCTCCGCTAAAACAGGTATGTTTTTAGGAAACGCCTAAATGACAGGTGGTTGTGGCACGAAGCACTCAGGGAAGAGAGTTCCAGAGCGGAGCTGCAGCAACAGAAAAAGACCAGCTGCCAATACTGGCAAACTTAAAATGAGGGACCAGGCCCAGGCATGCGTCAGTGGAACCAAGCAAGAACGTAAGGACAGAATTTAGCCTGGAGGTATTCAGCTCCGCAGCCATACAATTCTCGGTGAACAAAGCAAAGCCTTAAACTGAATACATTTGGCCACAGGAAGCCAATTAAGGCAGTGGAAAACCGGAAAAATATGCAAGCCGCTGTGCATAGACGTGGCAACTCTCGCCGCAGAGTTTTATAGCACCTGGTGCCACCGGATCAAGTAGGTTGGCTGAGCTACGAACAGATCGTTGCAATAGTCCAGAGAAGACAGCACTAGTGAAGCAACCACAGGCGCGCAGAGCCCGGCGTTCCCTCGTCTGAGCTCCTCAAACTGTATAAAATTAAAATAGCACAATTTAAAACACCTTATTCCAAAATAATATATCATATGCTATTGAATTTGCTGACATAACTTCCTACTTCTTAGCCTGTGTCTCTCTAGCTCCATTTTCGTCAAACATAGAAAACTGACCCTTTCTGGTAGTGTCAAGGACTTCCAATAGGCATATCTGGAATGGGTTGGACAATTGCTTTCCTGTTTCCATGTTTCCCCTCAGTTCAACAATTGGAATCCAACACAAACCTATTGGTGCACGTGCATGTGTTTCACCGTGACAGGTTTGGTCAAAGCTAAGCTCAAAATGAACATATAAGTAATTCCTTTGTCAAAACCAATTTCAAAATTAACAGTTGATGAAACGTGTTACCAATGAAGCTAGTGAAATCCATCATTGGAACAGCAGGCACTAATTGAAAAGAAAAAAATAAATAAAAAATGTACTTGCAGTTGGTGAAATCTTAAAACAGCATTAACTGGTTAAAAAAAAGTAAATTATTTTATTTTTTTCCTCCAGGATTTAGCACACTGTCACTAGAATGGTTTCATATTAGGTCCAACATAATGTTCTTACGTGGGGATGCTTTCCTAAATTGATGCCGCCAGTACGTACATGTTCCCTTAGAGTGGGCTTAGGATTTTATCTGGCATTATGGGCAAAGCCACCATCATGAGTTCATATGTGGGGATACTTGCCTAAATTGGTTCTGTAGCAGTTATCAACATGTTTTTTTTGCAGTTGGCATAGCACTATGGGTAAAGACAACATGGGGAGTGTTCATACATGGGGAAAACTGGCATTCACTGGTCCAGCCAATAGTATGGATATGTATTCTTGAGGTGAGCGTATAATTTGTATTTGCATTATGGATAACGCCAACTTGATCAGTGTTCTTGCATAGATGGAATGGCCATCATTTGTGTAGCCAGAAATGCAATGTTTTCTTACAGTGGGCCTAAGATTTGAAATGGCATTACAGGCAAAGCTAACATGAGTGTTCTTACCTGGGTATTCTGGCCTACATTGGTGAAGCCCATACTATGGACATGTGCACGACAGTGGCATTATCATTTTTACTGGCGTTCTGGGCAAAGCATACATGAGAGTTCTTACGTAGGATATGGATCAAAAGTATGGATATATTTTCTAACTGTGGCCTGACATTATAATTGGCATTATAGGCAAATCCAGCAGGAGGAAATACTGGCCTACACTGGTGAAGCCAGGATGGATATGTCTTCTACCTGCTCATGGTATTTCTACTGGCATTCCAGGCAAAACCAACACGATGAGTGTTCTTCCATGTGCATACTGGCCTACATTAGTTCATCATGTATAGAAATGTGTTCTTACAGTGATATGGTATTTTTTATTCGCAAAGCCAACATGTGTTATACATGGGTGTACTGGCCTACATTGCTGCAGCCAATATAGACATGTTGGGGCACAGACAGAAAGATCATGATCTATACTGAAAGAATAGAGTCATATTTGGGGAAAAGGCATCTTTAAAATACATGGAAAATACTTCAGTGCACGGATTTGTTTATGTGTTAACCTACGTCTTCAACTCAATTTTTCACATTAGGGCAGTGGTCGAAGTGAGCGGGAAGGGTTGGGAGAGGCATTTTTTTTACTGTTAATAGCGTTGATACTTTTTGCAACCGTTTACCATTACAGAATTTTTCTTTTTGAAGTTGAAGCACACTTCTCCACCTTACAGCCGGATAGCAGTGACAACTAAACTGAAATCGGTATCAACTCATTTGCTGTCAAACAGCATGGCTGCAACCCAGGAAAATACATTGCACCCTTCCTTCCTACTCTTATCCCCCACCTGAATTACAGCTCCACAACTTTTTGGTACACTTCTGCCACTGCATAAGGTGTGCTTTAAAATGCACTATGTTATCCCAATATTTAAAATAATTTCTCTTGGGGGTGGGGGCGGGGGGGGGGGGGCGGTGAGCCTCGCCAAACTCCCCTTGGTTGGGTCTCCCTCACTACAACCATGTGTGCATATTCATGGGAATTGTTTACACCTTGTTAGGCAGAATTATATGCAGTACCCTTTGGGAACACCTCACACAATTAAGACTACAAGTGACCATACAAATTCACTGTACTACACAGTTAAAGTGTTAGCGATGGCTGAGCAGCCAGATTTATCTCAAGAGTAAGTGAACAGTATCAAGTAGTTACACAAAAGGACAGCAATTACTATGATTCAGGCAAACACTGACTCAAGGTTTTCAAGTAAAAAGATATACATTTATGTCACTCTTCAGTTGTATAACATTACACTATTATAAGCAGTTAAAAAAAAAAAAAAAACTCTTAATACACCACTCACAATAAGTTCCAGACAAGTTAAGCTCACAAAATGAAGTGGGAACAAAATGGCACGCCAGAAATTTAAAAAGGGAAGGAAAAACAAAGTTAATAGAAATTGAACCACACCAACAGGTAAGTACGCAGGGAACTTGAGCAAGAGGAACTACAGTAATAGAATCAGGTAGAAACGGCATATGGCCAAAGTCAATGGGTCAAAAGTCTTTTGCTCAAGATCACACAGTTCAGGGTAGTTCGCGGTAAGTTTGTGTCACGAATTCCGGGCCAGGTTGGTTGGCAGAAAAGTTAGTTCAAAGAGAAGGACAAGCTCTCGGTTTGGAGAAAGATTTCAAACACTTTCACCACGGCTGAACGAAACGAACAACCGGATTTACACAGTACCTTAAAACGGAGAGGAAGCTGTAGCTGGGGCAGATGTTCCTGGTAGTTCCTGCAGGCTCATGGTTCCTGAAGCGACTGTCGGACTGACAAGTAGGAAGACTGAGGGTTCTGCACTACCCAGGGAAGAAACCAGCAGCAGAGCAAAGCAACAAATAAAAGGTGTGCTCCTTAAAACCCAAGCAGGGTCCGATCTTTCCGGCTATCCGGCCCACTGTAGCTCTGTACAGAGAATTCAACCAGAGGAGGGGTCCTGGCTTGCAGTTTGGGCAAACTGGTTGGTCCCACCAGTTCACGGGAAGACGTTTCCTGGAGGATCTTCTCTGTGATCGGATTCTGGAGCTTCAGACCTGCAGAAGGGCTTCACCGGGCAGTTCAGTCGTTATAGGGGTCCTCTTCTGTCAGATCCTCGTTGGTTCTTTCGTTCCAATGGTGACTCTGCCTTTCCAGTCCCAGAGACCTGCTTTTTTATGCAGTTTTCCCCCATTCACACAGCTTGGCCGTCAATCACACAGCAGGGTGGCTGTCCTGGCAACAACAGTCACCCAGCCAAACAGGAGTGTGACTTGGGTTACCAAGGGCAGGGGTCCTAAAACCCCTCCCTCACAACCTGCCTACCCAGACTTTCAGGTGCCTTAAGGAGGGCTTCTATGCAGAAGCCCGCGAAAAAAGGGACCAAACCTGGTTTGGCGCGTAGAGTAAAACACAAGACATACATTAACAAAAAGAAATGGTGACTAAACCCAGCCGGAGACGAAATAAAATATATTTGGTCAAGCGGGTTTATGTTCATAGCCTAAAACAATACGATGGTATATAAGATAACCGCGGTATAAAAAAATAGGATAGTTACCACTGCCACCAGCCAAGTCTTGATGACAAGGGAGCGAAACAGTGCTCCAAGAGAAGGGATAAGAATGAACCCTTTCCAATACTCCATGTATGATGGCGTGTACTGGGTCTGTGGTTTAAAGAGACTACATAAAGTTAATGGCAACTTTACATGTTTCTGGGAGACAGTAGTCAGTCCCAGAAAAATGGAGTCGTGGGAAGTCTAAAAGACAACCCTGTTTCACTGCACTGAAGGTGCTGTGTAACACAAAAATGATGCTAATGGAGTAGGTGACGCTCCAGAGCCCAAGATCACGCAAATGGTAGAAACACACACAGCACAACACATGTAAGAGTGGGGAAAGAGGATCACACTCTTACCAGGTGGAAAAAAATAAACCCTAGCAATCCAGCAAAGCTGCTGAGGGACTCACGAGGTAAGGGAAATCAGCCATTTATGAGAATTCTCCCCAACACACCTTTCGAAATTAGAGAAGAAAAATCACCAGCCGCCAATTAATATAGACTGCATTCAAAGCATGGCCAAGTATGTGGGTTGGTGCTTGAATTATTTGGATGAGACCTAGCTCTTTGCAGGGGAGCAACTCGAGTCTATCAGATCAGCCAGTACCTAGTCATCGGTAAAGCAAATGAGCACTAGTGGAAGTAATGGTTGAACAAATTTGGTTCGGGAGGAGGCAGCTTATCAATAATAACCAAGTCAAAACAATGACTTGACATTTAGTATAAGTTTGGAATGTAGCTCCTCGACCAGCACATGCAGCGGCGCTCAGATAGTTACTAGTAAAGTATTCTCTAGCGATGAGTGCTAAAGCGCCACTCATTTAATGTGGGCCCATTTTGTAGCCATACTGGTTTCTAATGGGACATAGATCGATTATATTATCTGAATTAGCACCTGCAAGCCAGGTTTCAGTTTTACAAGTTAAACCCAAGGCCTTGGAGATAACCAAGTCATGAAGGAGCAATATGTGCTTCACTGCAGGGGGAGCATTGATAGTGTAGCCATTCAGGTAGCAGCTGTGAGAGGTTAGGGGTGAGCTTTTATTGACAAATACGTATTCAGAGCAGGAATATGTGGTGAAAGGGGTTAAGGTGGGGGGGGGGGAGGGAGCCCCCAAAACTAGGGCACAGATGGGCAATGGTGGGCTTACTTCTGGCAACCCTCCAGCGGGGCCACACCCACCCTTCATCCCGATTTAGTCTCGTCCGAATACCTTCTCACCACATATGTAGAAAATATCAGTCTGTGCGGCCATTATTCAGATGTTACTAAGAAATAAGTATTCCCTCCCCCCTAAACTCCCCCCCCCCCTGTAAGCGCTGGCGCAGTCTTCAACCGAAATGGTATTACTAAGTTTCTCGTGGCTCTAAATGCTGTACTTGCTTCTGCCCGAGGTGGCCTTGGCCATGAATATTGTCCAATGGAGGCAGCAGCTTGCAACCATTTAGCACATCGCTGGACGTTCCTTCCTGGACCTCGGCCTCACTGACGGTATCCGCTTGTTGCAGATGCAGGGGTTTCCGGGAAAAAAAAAAAAAAAAAAAGCCCTGGCCCACTTCTTGGCCATGCGCTGGCTCTGCACCAGGTGGATACACTTGTTACAGATCAGGAGCCATTCAGACTTCAATGGCCTTGGCTTTAGATTTGGCCCCCGCTTGGCACGGTACCCATTCTGCGGGCGCCGGAGGAGAAGGAAGGATGATGAGTGAGTGGGCCATGGGGGAAGGCAGCTGGGAAGCTACAGTACCCTAG
The DNA here is from genome assembly GCA_002915635.3 of Ambystoma mexicanum. Lineage (NCBI taxonomy): Eukaryota > Metazoa > Chordata > Amphibia > Caudata > Ambystomatidae > Ambystoma > Ambystoma mexicanum. Next base: position 225,550,511 of record CM010927.2, read on the forward strand.
GTTTAGAAAGAGATAGCACCTCCTATGGTATGGCATGGATGTGGCTAGGTCTGGGACTATTGGGGCTCGGGGCTAGAGCTAGCCTTTTAGTTGTAGCCCCTGAGCTGGTCAGGGGATACAACCAAAAAGAAAAAAGAGAAAAGTGCTATAAACCCCTCAGAACAGCCCCTAGCAAAGCCTCTGAATGGTATGGTCCATTATGCGGTGCCAGTCACCACCATGGCCGTCTAACAGGGCAGAGGCTTGTCCGGAGGGTAGTGTACTTTGCCCCTGCCAGGGGAATCCAGACCTTGGCCTGTGAGAGACACGAAAGGCCAGGAGAGGGCAAAGGGGAGAATTTTTAAAAGCAGAATAACGATTTGCATAGGTAGGATAAGGGAAGGGGTCTAGGGATGAGTTTATGATCAAAGCATAGCAGTGATCAGGAAAGGGCACATGTTCAAAGCTTCTGTCAACGAGCCTATAAACATGTGGGTAGTTTCTAGTACTTAGAAGGAATAACATGAAGAGTTACACTGGTGTAAAGTAGGTATATTATGAGGGGGTTCGAAAGGGCAGGGTGGAATGCGCATGGGTAGAGAGCAGGTAAGAATATGAGGGGTGCTATATTTAAGAGAGCAGCAGAGTTTGAGGGGATATTGGTAGATAGTTGGGTATAAAAGGTTTAACCTACTGCAAGAGGAGCATGAGGAAAATTGGTGCAGCACTGAATAGACTGTTAAGGATATGATATATGGCATTTGTAACGCACCTATACACAAGTGTTTCAAGGCGCGACGAGGCAGGGGGGGGGGGGGGGGGGGAGACAGACAATGATCCTACTAGCCAGGTGTCATTCAGATCGCGCAAGTGCAAGGTTAAGGGAAGGGGAAGGGAAGGGGGAAAGTGCAGTACACAGTTAGTAACGAACAAGATAAATAATAAGGGCCAGCTGGTGGCAAGTGCAAGATAAGTGCTGACAAGTGCTGGGCAGAGGGCTGTAGCGATCCAGCATCCGCAGTGCAGGTTGCCAGGAAGGCAGTGCAGGGAGAGTGGCTGGGCCAAGGACCGAGATTGGTGAGTGGCCCAGTTGCTGATTTAGTACAATTTCAGTGATTTAGCAGGGGAGAGGGAGAGAAAGCAGAAGCAAAGAGGAGGGTGTTGAGGCACTTCCGGAACCGGAGGTGGTTCTCCTCAAGTTTTAGGGAGGCAGGAAGGCTGTTCCAGAGGGAGGCCCCTGCAGCAGAGAGCGATCTCCCACCAACTCGTTGCTTAGAGAAGCGGCTGACCCTGAGGGAGTTGGAGGCGGATGAGCGAAGTGCACGAGAAGGAAGATATTTAGGAAGGGAGAGTTGAAGGTATTTTGGCCCCAGGCCCCAGAAGGCCTTGTGGACAATGCTGAGGGTTTTGAACTTAATCCTCGCAGCCACAGGGAGCCAGTGTAGCGATTTCAGTCCTGGAGAGATGCGGTCCTGGGGCTTGAGGCCAAGGACAAGTCTCACAGTCCTGTTCTGGATGAGTTGCAGAGGGCGGAGAGTAGAGGCAGGCAGATTTAGGTAGGGGCTGTTACAGTAGTCCAGCTTCGAGAGAACCAGGGATCTGGAGACAGTGAGCTTCTGGGGGAAGGAGAGGAAAGGAAGGATACCTCTGAGGAGGTGCAGCAGGTAGTGTGACTTCTTAGAAACGTCAGAAATGTGAGGCGAGAAGGAGAGAGTGGAGTCGAAGATGACCCCGAGGTTTTTAGCCTTGCAGGTAGGAGCAGGAAGAGGGCCAAGAGAGGCCGGCCAGAGAGCTGCAGGGAAGGAGGGAGTGGGTGTGCCGATGAGTAGAATCTCAGTCTTACTGGCATTAAGGCAGAGGTCGTTGGTGGCACACCATTCCTGGATAGCAGAAAGACAGTCAGAGATGAGGGAAGGAGAAGAGGAGGCCGAGGGTAGCCTGAAAATATCATCAGCACCAGTTTTGCAAATTAATATGGGGCTTGATGGGGTAAACTGATGCAGGGTAGAGTAGTGTGTGAAGGGGTGCATTAGAGCAGACCAAGGTGAGGTTTGTAAGTTGCAAGGTTGGATATAAAGGGGTACATTGGTGTGAATGGGGTAAACTTGTGTAAGGTGGAGTACACTAAAGTAGACAGAAGTGTGTGGTGTGCTGGTGTAGAGCAGGGTTAAGTCAGAGCAGAGGTAGAGTAGAGCACAGTGTGGTGAGGTAGAAGGTGGTACAGTGTTCAGGGGAATGGGGTGCTGCCCTAGTTCAGGTCATGGTGGGAGGGGCTGCAATGGTGCACAGTGGTTTTGAGGGAGCATGTTGCTGTTGGGGAGGTGGGGTGGGAGGGCATACAATAGGGTAGGTTGCAGTGAGGCGTGTTCACCATTTATGCAGAGACTGCTTGCAGAACCACCACAGTCTCCACCATTTTGCATTACTTCAGTCTCCCACAGACACATATGCTCCACAGTTGCCCCAACTCTTCCCTGTTACTCACAATCAAAGGCTTTCCCATAGGTCACTGTGACAAAGACCCTGCATGTGCCCGTGGAGGTTGGGGGGGGGGGGGCACGGTTTTGGATGCCAGATGCCCCCATGCAGCACGATTCTAGTTCTGAAGGAGGTACACAGTGGTCCCATGTGCCACACCCCTTTGTACCATGCCTACGGGACCGTCAATGGAGGCATAACATGCGTACAAACCACAACTTTAGGAGATGTCAATGTCCTTGCGTTTCCCTAACGTCATGAAGGGCATGCACCGTATTACCCTCTTTGGAAGTAGTCTTGACAGGAGAAATAGTTGCCAACATGGGGGACCACCACCGCAACAAGTGAGCACGGACGGGGGACTCAGCAGGAGGTACATGATTTCCAAGATGGTGGCAGAGCCTGACAGGGATGCCATTTCACCACTATGTCAGAGGTAGCGGAAGTGACATCAGAGGTAGGGATGGTGCAAGAACGTTCTCCCCTTTCCAAAACAGGAAGTGGCATCACATAGCATTCTCCAACCCCCCCCGCCACCCCCACCCCGAGTACACTACGAAAAATATGGTTACGATACCACTGTAATGTGAGCTACATTTCATACAAGAATTGATCACCATATGTATCGTTAAAATGTGTATAGGTCCTTATTACCAAATTATTGTGCATGTAAGCGGACGTCCAAGGCAAAAAAAATATTGATGTGTTATTTAGAACTTACGCTTAAGCGCTTTATATAGAACAAATAAACATACAATATCACCCAACGGTGTTGATACTAATTTATCAACATCAAAAGGGTGAAAGGCTGAGTTGGCCTAGCCGGGATTCAAACCTGCAGATCACACGCACATGCCAGCAGCAAGCGCTCAACCCCCCTGAGCTACCTTACCGGCTACAGATAGCAGACCAGTTCATCTGCAGGTCTGGTACAAAGCTACTCACATGTGAAGCCTGTGTGGATCGACTTTTCCGGCTTGAGAGGTTGGTAAAATACATACGATTGGGAGGGTTCATACTGTGTGAAAGAATTTAGAGTAGGACAGGGAAAGCAGGCCACTCACACGGCATCCGTACTCTGGGCACTCGTTACCTCATACATGCAGACAAACATCCTGAACAGCATGCCATGGAGATAGTAAAGATAGACACCTTAAAACAAAGTATTAATTGTGGCACAATGAAATCAAGGGCCACCATTTCTTCACTGTACACACGATCTTAGGCGCAAGGGTTTTATCAAGTGACCGAGGATACAGAGATTGAATGTCTTGTGATGATCATAACAGAGACAAAGGCAGAAAACAAATGCTCCAACTGCAACTTGGGGAAAGCAAAATACATAGTTCAAAATGGATGCTTATTCTGCATGAAATGCTTTTTGGAAGTTTGTCTGCATTGTGAATTGAAGGTGTTTAAGAACAGACTAATCAGTCTCTCACCCCAAGAAGTGCGCCTAAGTGTAGCAGTTATTGTAGAGACTTCCAGAAAGACAAATTATTTGTTATTCCTATTCCTTCTTATTTAGGGTCACTGCTCAAAGTGCTACACTTGTGGAACCCCCCCGCCCCCCAGATTTTTGTAAGAAGCCTGAACAAACAAGCCAGCCACCCCACAAACAGAGCCAAATGCACTGGCCACAGCCCAAAAGCTTTTCAGGGGTGGCAATGGAGACCTCAGGGGGTAGCAGGTGCAACCCCTAGTAACTCCCAAATGACATCTCTGGACCTGACATAGGCTTGCTATTGTGTTGCTGCGCAGAGGAGCAGAGACTTATTCCACACAGCTGCACTTAACCGTTCAAAGCCACAGCTGCAATCCCGTTGCATTTTTATAATCATGAGCAGGCGTAACCACTTCTGAGCGCGGCAGCGCATTGGTGGGAGTTAGACCCCTATTAAACAAAGGAAAGAACCTGAGGCCAGAGGAGGTGACAGGGCAGTTGCAGAGGAGAACCCTGATGAAAAGGCAACCTTATTGCGAGCATGGGGCTTTTTCCAGCGTGGCCTAGAGGGTATCCAGTGATCACTGGAAATACCATTGGGAGGACTCAATTTTTTTGAAGGCATTATCCAACAATTATTCTAGGACTGGAGTTTGTTTATATAATTGAAGCAGTGATAACAAAGGTTGGGAAGGATGTTTAATGCCCTAAAAGAAATCGAGTCACCTTCAATGTTATTTCCAGAGATTAGATCAGATACAACCAGAGTAGAGCCTCTTTAGCTTGACATCAGGAGTACCTTTGTATCCCCAAGATAACTGGTGCCACGCAAATACAAGTGGCTGATGTTTTATGCATGTGGGCATTTCTATACAATATGCATTAGGGAGTCGCTAGAAGACATTAACGCTTTATGGCGCACATGGACACAAGTAGTTGGTTGCATCTCATGTTAGATTTGTTTCACACTATGCAGCAGAGAGGGGAAAGAAGTTGTAAGCAAGGTGGCGTCACAGCAAAAGAAGTGGTAGCAGAGAAAAACATGTTATGGCAGCAAAAAGACAGCAATGTGGTAACAGAAACAGTCATGGACACAGTAGCAAAGATACAAAGACAACGGGAGGTCATTACCAAATGAAAAGCAGCCGCAAGACAGAAGCGCTCACAGGACAGAAACACAAAGATGTAGCAAAGGGGAAAGACACGTAAAAGCACTTGGCAAGACAGAAGCAGTCAGACATACTGTAAAAGAGAGCAACCTAGCCATATACTGAGGATTTTAGCTTGTGCATTTTGGGGTGAATGCCAGAGTTTGCGCAAAAAAAAAAAACACTATTTCACACACCTTTCATGTACTCCAGAGTGGCTATTCTGACGTGTGCATACCTCGATGTTAAATAAAGTTTGATTGTTGATATCGATGCATTCATCCTCAAACTCCAAACCAAACCACAAACCTCCAGCAGAACAAACCGCACAAACTTCACCACACTGCAACAACAAAACAATAAACGCACATCAGTACACGACGACTACTGGCTGCATACACCCCAGGCCCAGCCGACGGACCCACCGGGCTGAGGCTGCCAACAGTACATCACTGCTCTCTTCCACTTTTGAAGACTCCACCCACTAACTCACCCACCCACCCGCCCGCCCTCCCTCCATCCATCCATCCCTCCGAGCGCCAAAGCGCCAGGGACCACTCCGGCGGTGATAATGTTAAAGGACATTTGTACCGCGCACTAACATCTTGCACGCTCATTAATTTTGGCTTATGGTTGGCCATATAGCGCCTCCTATAGGATATAGCTTTTGCATTGAGAAAGGGAGGTACACACAGCCTGTGGGTGTTATTTACCTATCCACTGACCGCCCATAGCCTTGCTAAACCAAATGACCAGTCCCACCTACTACTGGCCCCTTGCCTCAGAAAGCAAACCCTCCTGGCATCGCTTTGTGAGCTAGCTCTATCATGGAGTTACATCAAACCTTGTGCAGTAGGCCAAACAAACGAAAAAGTACTAGGTTTCAATCAGCGCTCCATCTTGAAGTTTAAAGAAAACCTATTGTGTATCCCTAATTTATAAGTGACTAGCTGATATACCAGACGTTGCCTGAACTTTCATTCCCCCATAGGTACAGGTAACTGTGCAAAGTTTGGGACTGATGGTGAAAAGTGTGGAATTGCATAAGCGACAACGCTTCACTAAGCTACAAACCCAAAAACAAATTTGGACTTTTGCTGAAATCTGGGGAAAGTGGTGGGGTGTCCAAATGTCATGTAGCCAGTAATCTCCAGATGGTCTCAAAAGGGGACTGTGGAAAATGTGGTGTGGTGTGGATTGCTGAAACTGTGTGAAATTGTATATAGGGAACATACACAAAGCCACAAATGATACATATTAGTCACAATTGGATTTGTGGGTCCCCCCCCATTCCTCTACTTTATTCTTAGTTCCTTGAGCCGACACGTAGTTCAAGACTAAGCTCTTCAGGGATCCATACGGATGTTCAACATTTTTAATGATATAATTCCAAAGTGTAATCAATTTTTGGGAAGTTCTCTCTCTCCCTCTCATCATTTTCTCTCACTGCTAACTCCTTAATCCGCACTCAGTATATTGAAACTAAACCACATACTGCAATTCTTAGAAATTGCATTCAGTAATATCAATGAATCCTAAATGCAAGTTGTGCAGTAGGATCTACCAGTTTACTAAGGAGCCTTCTGATGGTCAGTGGGTTAATCGGTCACTCAGCTCTTGACATAACAGAACGGTCTTAAAGTAGGCCTTCAGCGAATTGATTCATAAGCAATGTGTGTCCAAGCATTTGTTCCTTGCACTGAGGTCCTGTTGAAAGCAAGCTTGGCAAAGCTACCAGTTTGGGTATGTGTGTATAGCTATGAAGCATTGACATCATATGCCCCGGTGCGTGCGCCACTTTCCGCCGGTGTCACCTTATGGCAAGGTAGACTCATCATGTCAGTGCCTGCTAAAGGCCCATCCCATACCCACACAAAAGCTGAACCTGTTGGCTTTGCAATGCATGTTCTTTAGGTCATCCATTAAACATAAGCAGTCCTGAGAACCCCTTTATTAGACTTTAAAAGCTCCTGGACCACAAATAGAAACTTCTGCTCAGAGCACAGTCCAAACAACCAGGAGCTTCTCTTCCAGGAAGAGACATCCTCTCCAGGATGTCAAATTCCATACTTCCTGACCCACAACGTACCACCCCTACGCACTCTGCCATCTGTACAATCATGCCCTCCCGCTACCATAGCTGAACTGGGACTTAATCGTAATCTGCTATTCCCGACTTTGCATCTCAGGAATTAAAATAACTGGCACGTGCCCTTTTTCACTCACAGAAACCGGTTGTTTACTTAGGGGACCGCCATCTTACCCATGTCTTCTGACACAGTTAATCCAACTGTCTGCCCGTCTCCCAACTCCCTCACTACTCCAAAATTCTGGAATAGGTGGCGTTTAACTGCACCACGGCCTGCCTGGAAGCCTACAGGTTCTTCAACCTCATCAAATGTGATGTCCGCAGTATCATGCCACGGAAACAGCACTCAGACACATCTTCAACTGCTTCACTACTCAGTGCTGTCGGCCGTCACCCTGTGCGAGATGTGTACGCCCCTCCACCACAACAAATGCAGAAGAACAAAACGCAGCCACCTGCTGTTCTAACGTGTGTTTAATGGGCCTTGCCTCCAGCTCAGTCTCGTTTAAATAGCTCCTATCCATCAATCATGGCGGCGGGTCTCTAGCTCCTGCAGTGCCCGCGAGAGGGCGTCTGCAGGCTGTATAGCAAAGTTCAGAGACGTATATAGTGCGGCTAGACAGACGATGGAGGAGCCGATCATTGTAGACTTCCAGTTCAGTGAGGCGGTCTATCAGGGGAGTGCTAGCTGGCGAGGAGGTGCTGGAGGAGGGAGGTGGATACCGACTAGGGGGGGGTGGGGGGGGGGAAGACTTCCTAATCGACATTGGAATGTGAGGGAGCAGGCAGCACGCATGGACAGTCGTGGAAATGCTTCTATACGGTGTGGGCTTGTTGGCCGGCAGTTGTACTGTTATTGCGGGGTGAGAGCTGAGACAAGAGGCATTGGGCAGGAAGACCTTCCTGCTCCCCAAACCCCCCCCCCATCCACGCCTCCGGTTTCTACTCTACCCTGCATCCCCGAGTCATCTATGTCCCCCCACCCCTTGAGTTTGGTTTCTCCTTTCGCTTGTTTTCAGGGCCCTACATCCTTCACACCTCGTGCATATAGTCAAGCTGCAATCTTCAGGCCAGCTGTTTGCCCAACAACCCAGCATGTGTATAAGCATGGCATATCCATGTGTTTATGTGGACCATTCCCTCCTCCTACTGGCCGCCTTCTGCAATTTCTATCACTGCATCCTGGGGCTCCAAATGAGAGGTTCCACTGTGTGGGGCCATTTTACCATCACTGCATGGTTCACTAAAGGGATAGCCGGTTTTAGATACACCTCACACCCTGTGAGTGTTACCCGTTCCTGCCGGCATCATTCTTTTTTTGGAATTCTACAGACTTATTAACATTAGGATTGTGAATGATGGCAAGTACCACAATTAAATAGAATTGTGAGTATTAGCTTGCGCCACATCTAGACAGGATTGTGAATGTCGTCCAGCGCCACATCTAGATAGAATTGTGAATGCTAGCTTGCTTCGCATCTAGACAGGAATTCGAAGGTGGGCCCTGCCACATTTGGCTAGAATTGTGAATATTGGTGTGCATCATATGTAGACGGGATTGAGAAAACTAGACAGTGCCGGATGCAGATAGAAATGCGGCGATATGCACACGCCACATCTGGAAATTTAGCACATATCACTTTGCACAACAGCACACGAAAGCTGCCTACCGGAAAGCACCCCCCACCCCCAAAAGCTCAGCGAACACTGTTAACTGAACTGAAGCTGCCAACAGCACATCACTGCTCTCTTGCACTTATCCCGTACGTTCCCACTAACTCAACCCCTCCCCATTTCCTTTTCAGATCCACCAGAGCAACCTCTCTGGTTGAGATAGTGCGCATTAAAAATCTCCCTTAACATTAGACACTATAATATCAACCTATTTTAATGTCTTTTCATGCAAAAGGTGGACTGGCAAACAAGGATCCAAATAACCCTTTGATAAGCAGATCCATGATACTAAAAATAACAATGGTGAAAGGATATTAGAAACACTTCTAAAAACAGAGATAATCACAAAAACACTCAGACTTCGCAAAGAATAAAGAACTATGAAATATCAAATATGGCCGGGACGCCATTTCGCAAATGCTAAACACGAATTGTGGACGAAGCTAGCTCACCACGCCAGATCCAACAACAGAGGTATATGGTCGGTATTCATAGGGACAGCTAAAAGACAACTTCCATCCATAGTGACCCTAAAGATAGATGGGCTTGCCACATTAAAATACTTGGGGCCGTGATACCCATTGACGATGACCACACCTTGTTGGTCAACATTGGTGAGCTAGGCATTGTATGCTAGCTATGCTGGACATCCTGGCAAAGACTTTTGCCAGGATACACCTAAATTAGCTAAATGGATGGATGGATGGATTCTTGCTAATCAGATCTTACCTCCCAATCAAACAGGCTTTGGACGTGAAGCCAGTACTATTCAAAATATGGTAACATTAGGGATGACGATTGAACATGCATGGCAGGGGCGGCAGCTGCCAGTATATGGAGCCTTTATACATTTCAGCGCAGCTTTTGACACGGTCATGAGGAATAGATTATGGAACAAACTCGTTTCATGGAATATAACCAATGGTCTGTTCACCACAATCAGGCTTCTTCATGTAGACACCAGCGTTAGGGTGAGGCTAAGTAAATGGTCGATTTGCTACGTTTCGCGGTGTGAGGCAGGCTTGCATATTAGCTTCCACGTTGTTCAACCTTTATTTAGGGGATATGCCAAAAGTGCTGCAACCCCTAACCGCTTGTCCCGTGAAGTGGGTGGCTAGCAAATGCAGATGATCTGCTTCTCCTAGATCCTACCCCTAGGGGTCTCCAAAGCATGCTTGATGCCCTAAAAGAGTATGCCACAGTAAATGGGTTAAGAGTTAACGCATCAAATACCAAGATAATGGAATTTCGGGGGGAAAAACAGTAAATGTGAAAGCTTTAAATCTTTATGGAAGCGGTAGACGGTTATCAATTAGTACATGGTTGAAGTGGCTATCACATTGGGAAAACACCAAGGTTAAATGTATGCAAATTGCTGATCGAGCGCGTTTATCAGCAGACAAGGAGGTTGCTCTTTTAAGACGATGTTGTGACTATATACAGCCAACATTGTTCCTTGTATGCTGTACTGAGTCGAGATATGGGGCATACTTTTCTAGATAACATAGCGAAATTCGAAAGCAAACTATTGCGGATGTGGTTTCAGATGCCAACCCATTGGATACAACTTGCTTGAATGACAGATAAGGGCGGTTACCTCCAGCAAAACGACTGTGGCAGATCGTAAACTGCAACTACTTGAAAATGGGACAACTATGGTGGAGGTCTATAATGCCCATCAAGCTCTTGATAAATTTGAGAAATTCGGAACAATAAGCAAACTACGCTCCGAATATCTGTATTGGTCAATAAGGTGTGGGTAGGTCTTTACCGTGAAAGTATCTCAAACCCAGGTTTAAGGCGCAAACAGGTGCATTCTGGACTGAGACCGAGATGATACGTCTAGCCTCCATTAGGAAAAGCGGGCCGTTTCTGCAATATTGGCTGGAGCCACTCCCCAAAACATCCCTACTAGTAATTCAATACGTAATTATTTGCTTTTAAAGTTTAATAGCACTCGGGTATTAGAAACAATGGGGGCGCAAAAAGGAATACCTCTCCCACAGCGAATGTGTGATGATGACAATCGGCTGAACACATAATGTGCCATTATACTTCCCTAGTGAGGTATAAACACATGAAATCATACTGTAATGAGTACAAGAGCAGCGATAGGCTCATTATATGGGAACGCCTATTTCAAGGCAATGATGTAAACCCGATTTACCATCTGATGAAATGCAATCAATGCGCTATGAACATTTTAAGAATTTACCCACGAGGTCCGACCCTCAAAGATGGCCGCTCAACTACAGTAGTGGGCTTGCATCTACTGCTGCCCTGCAGGGCCCCATAGGATTGGCTGGAGCCTCCTATTTACCTTCACCCCATTCGCCGGCAGGCGAGAAGCCGGCACGCCCTCCAAGGCAGGACATCGAAGGCTCTCTGCTTCCTGTCCTGAGCCTGTCACGAGCCGGACAGAGCCCAGGGCAATACTCCATGCTAGTCTCACACCCACCAGGAACCACATCCCCTCCCTCCACTGACCAGTTTGTGACCTGGTAAGACTTCCAGACTCTGTGCTACTGAACTCTAAATATAGCGCTTGCATCACCCCCAGCTCATTGTAACCTGTAATGATTATTAAAATGCACATTGTATTCCAGTATTGCATACCTGTATAGTGTATCGTATATCCAGCCTGCCTGGGCATTGGTTACTGCGTTGCCTTGGAGACTGCCATACTGTAAATTCATACTCCTTACACCACGGACCCCCTGCTACACTAATCTCACCACTGTATAGCTAGCTTACAGTCCAAACGCGAATGTCATCTTTGTCTATATATGCTATTAGTGCATATTTAGTTGTCATCTTTGTCTATATATGCCATTAGTGCATATTTAGTTGTCATCTTTGTCTATATATGCCATTAGTGCATATTTAGTTTGCAGCCCTGACGCCATGCTTAACCATGCTCAGATCGAATTTTGCCCTCTCTAAATTCTGCTTGCAGCCCCTGAAACGTGTTGACCTGAGAACATACCGAATCTCTTGATCCTACTCATCCAACCGGACCCACACTTCTCCTGGCCCGCACCCCTGTACCATGTTAACCCATGACTTTCCGCATTCCGCCCACAGTGTCCATGCCACAATGATTACCACTGTGCATCTAACTCACACCCTGGTGTCATGCTGTAGCATTCCCATCACAAATCTTTGACTAGCTAATTTCTGGCACCAGTCATACGCCACATTGATCTGTGAACATATTGTATTTCAACATCAGCTCTGCCTTGCGCCCATATTGAACTGTGCTTACCTCACATCTAGACTGTACGAAGTGCCTCCTGCTTTTTCCCACTAAATGACACTTGGGTGCCTGCATATGAGACCCAAGGTATTGCACCTAGTTTACACTGTTACACTGTGATTTTTGAATTTAGGTAAACCCCTACTGTTGAAACGGCACCTATTTGCTTGCACACTGCAACTTTAGCCCTGAATAGGATTGTCAAATATAGGTGCCCTGCTGTAGCACATATGCACTTTCGTCCTGAACAGGATTCTCAAATCTAGATGCCACGCTGTAGCATGTATGCTTTTTAGTCCTGAATAGGATTGTCAAATCTAGATGCCACGCTGTAGCATATATGCATTTTAGCCCTGAATAGGATTGTCAAATCTAGATGCCACGCTGTAGCATGTATGCACTTTAGCCCTGAATAGGATTGTCAAATCTAGATGCCAAGCTGTAGCATATATGCATTTTAGCCCTGAATAGGATTGTCAAATATAGGTGCCCTGCTGTAGCACGCATGCACTTTAGTCCTGAATAGGATTGTCAAATCTAGATGCCCCGCTGTAGCATGTATGCATTTTAGTCCTGAATAGGCTTGTCAAATATAGATGCCCTGCTGTAGCTAGTATGCATTTTAGTCCTGAATAGGCTTGTCAAATATAGATGCCCTGCTGTAGCTAGTATGCATTTTAGTCCTGAATAGGATTGTCAAATATAGGTGCCCTGCTGTAGCATGTATGCATTTTAGTCCTGAATAGGATTGCCAAATATAGTTGCCCCGCTGTAGCACGTATGCATTCTAGTCCTGAATAGGATTTGTCAAATATAGGTGCCCTGCTGTAGCACGTATGCATTCTAGTCTTGAAAAAGATTGTCAAATCTAGGTGCCACCCTGCTATTGTCGCCCAACATGCGTACATTGTGATGCCCTAGCCATTGTACAGCCGCTGTGCTGCCATTACCCAGCCATTGTGTAGCCACCGTGTTGCCCACACCTAGCCAGTGTGCTGCCTATACCTAGCCGTTGTGTTACCACTGCCCATACCTAGCCACTGTGTTGACAGCCATTGTATGCTCTATAGAATGACCCCCATCTTCATCCTCCTGGTCACCCTTTGCTCCACAATGACAACAGCAAACCACCCACTGCAGTCTATGCCTACTGCAACATCAAACTCTGATGACGAGCCCCGACCGACCAGCACCCCAGACACTAACCCACAAACTATAGAGATAAAGATACCCAACACCCACCACCCCATAACAAATATCCCATGCGATACCTTAAGTAGAAATGCAAAGCTACGATCAAGACTACCCAAAATCTATGAACCCCAGCCAGACTAGCCACCAAACCTAGCAATACAAGAGACCACCAACGCAATGCCCCAAACTAGATACCTCCTCCACCAAAAGAGATTCCCACGCTAACAGTCCCATTAACAACCACCGCAAATCAAGCAACAGACCCCCAAAAAGAAAAGCCATGTCACCCCTGCGACACCCAAACCAAACATACCGCTGAAGGGTGCCCTCATTAATGCTAGATCATTAATAGCACATGCCACCGAATTGCCGATCTCATCCAAATAGGCGATTATGACCTTCTAGCCATAACGGAAACCTGGCTTCACCAAGCAGCAGGACCCGCTTTGATGCTCGCCCTGCCCCCTAACTACAACATTCTCAGAGAGGACAGAACAACTCTCGAGGAGGCGGCCTAGCCATCATCGCTAAAAACAACCTCGCCATAACAATAGAAATGCCCTCAATCACCAAATCCTGTGAATCCTTAACTGCCAAACTCTCAACATCACCCTCTCAATCTATCAACATACACCTCATCTATAGGCCTCCAGGTCCCATTGGAACCTTTGAGGAGGACATCTCTATGATCCTCTCAAACAATCTAAAAAAACTCATCGCAAGCCATCCTCCTGGGAGACATGAACTTAGGTTTCAACGACCACAAAGACTTGCAAGCGACTAACATCGCCAATGTCATCACAGAACTGGGATTTACCCAAAGAATCTCACAACCTACCCACGAAAAAGGTCGAACACTCGACTGGGTAGCCAATCACAATTGTAATGTAACAATTACCGATGTCTGCCCACAAATCTGGACAGATCATGCTCTAATAACCTTCCTCATAAATGAAAACACCACCCAACCCAAGGAAATTGTATTGGCCCCCCCCCTACCAACCAGAAATAAAAAAAACATAACTGCAGACAAACTGCTACCACTTATCCTCCCAACTCTAAATTCCTTATCCGAATCACTAAACCCAACAGCCCTAGTGAACGAATTCAACTCAACCATGGACACTATCGCCCCGCTGAAAATGAGAAAAAGCAAGCCCAGAGCACACTTAAATACTTGGTTCACCCCTCACCTCAAATCCCTAAGAATTGAAAAACGCAAATGCGAATCCGCCTGGCGACTAACTCCTTCAGAGACTAACAAAATAGCTCTCATCAGTGCCTCCAAGATCTACAAAAATGAAATAAGGAAGGCCAAAAAAGAAAACTTTAACAACAGAATATTACAGGCTAAATCTGGAACCAAAGAGCTATTTCTTATACTAAAGGAACTGGAAAACCCTATCCCTGCTCCAGACAACTGCGACAAAAATAAAACGTGGTGTTCTAACATCCAAAAGGCTCTAAACAACAAAATTGCCACACTCCAAACCAAAATTGAGAAAAAGAAACGAAATATACCCACTTCAACCAATGAAAGTGGCAAACCACCCACCTCAGCCAAGCCAGAACACAAATTCAACTTCACCAAAGTAACAATCCTGGAGATTGAAAAAATAATACTCTCACTCAAACCAACCAACTGTCGAGGCGACATATGCCCAGCCCAACTGATAAGACGCGGCCAGAGACCTATCCCCATTTATCTCCAAACTCATTAATGCTTCCTTTGCATCAGGCACAATACCAGACAATCTTAAACAATCATGGGTCCTCCCCCTCCTTAAAAAGCAAACCCTGGACCCCGCCATCCCGACTAACTACAGGCCAATCACTACGGTACCATTTCTGCTAAAAATCCTAGACAGAGTGGCCTACCTACAGATCCAAAAATATTTGGAGATGCACCAACTATTAGGTACCAGACAGTCAGGCTTCAGGCCTCAACATGGTACCGAAACTGCGCTTATCGATCTCAAAACCCAAGTCGATGAGCTGAGAGATCTTGCAAAAACTACCCTACTCCTCCTACTGGACCTCTCAGCGGCATTTGACTTGGTGGATCATGATGTTCTCTGTACCCACTTGGAAACCGCGGCCCACTTCTCCACACATGCCATTGCATGGATCAGGTCGTTCCTAAGCGGCAGAACCATGAGGGTTTTCTCCACCTCCGCAGCGGCTGACCCAGTACCCATCACATGTGGCGTCCCCCAGGGATCCTGTGTCTCTCCGACTATGTATAACATCTTCACGAAGCCCCTGTTCGATGATCTAGAGCTTCTGGGTGTCACCTACACAAACTATGCAGATGACACTCAGATTCTCATCCACTTTCGGGGGATTATGAGCAGGATTTGGCCTTGGTGAACAGAATATACCTCATCATCCAGGCATGGATGGCCCGACATGGTCTATGCCTGAATGATGACAAAACGGAACTCATCATACTGGGGAACACACAAAATATCAAAAGACTGAACAATGACTATTCATCATTTGTCATAGATGGCAACACCATTAAAGTAGCGAAAGAAGTAAAAACACTAGGTTTTTACCTCGACTCTTGCCTCTCTCTAACAAAGCAGGTGAATGCAATGGCCTCTAGCACCGCTTACACCTGTAAGCTGATTAGAGCAGCTAAACCATATCTATCCACCGCCAGCTGCCTCACCCTATCAAGAGCCCTGGTACTATCCAAATTGGACTATTGCAATGCACTATACATAGGGTCCAATAAACACACACTGCAAAAAATCCAAACCCTGCAGAACAACGCCCTTCGAGCCGCCCTAGGAATCCCAAGAAGAGAGCATATCTCAGACGTCAGAAGACAATCTAACTGGCTATCCACAGCTGACAAAATTAAACTCAAAACAGCATCATTGACTTTCAAAAGTATTAATGACCTAGCCCCCAAATACCTAACAGAAAGATTCAAAAGAAGAACTTCTAACAGACCTACCAGAGAAGCATACACCAACCAACTAGCTGTGCCCCCATTTAAGTTGAGCACAGCCGGAGGCACCAGCTTCCCTGTCAAAGCGGCCCAGCTATGGAACTCCCTCCCATCATCCCTAAGGTCTGACCAATCTTATCCACACTTCAGACTTAACTGCATTAAATGGCTCAAAGAAAACGACCTATAACTGACTAGACTAGGACTTCTCACATCTGACCCACCTTTTAATCTGCAGCTGAACCTACCTTGCTCCTCGACATTCAATGTATACTGAGTACACACCCCTGTGTACATTCACCTGTGTACGTAACCATGTATATTGTCATCATTTACTTTCAATGCACCCTGTAACCTTCCTGAAATGTTTAACTGTAACATGTAAGCTTAAAGTATTCTTGAACACGCGCCCGGATACCCCCCCGGTCTGGCGCGCGCTATAAATAAATAAACAAACAACTAATGTCCTCGCTTGTACACTCCACCTCGCAGAGCTTGTACGCACAGGACCCCTCAGCACGTAAGTGCGGACCTTGGTGGTCCTGTGCATGTAATTGACACAGCTTGTCAAAACGAGGCGGGTTCCTGTATTTTGCACATGGTAGTATCCACAAATGTTACTGGCCGAAAGTGTTTTGAAATGCACCATTTTGCCAAAATGTTCCCATAAACGCACCATTCAAACAGATTGCCGTGAAGAGTAACATTTATTTTCATGCATGTGACCGACTTTTATTTTGGTGCACTGGCCTTTTTTTATTTTCCCAGTCGAACTCGTTCTCCCTCTAACAATACACCTCTACTTTCCTTTCCTGTATTCTTTCCCATCGATTTCTTCTGCCCATTCCCCAGGCCGCTCACCCCTAGGGGATCTTTGTTAGGGAAATATTAAGAGGTTGGTGGTAGCGGTAACACATCTGGCAATTGATGCTACTGGATATGTTAGAACACCATCAAACTGAGTTTAGTTACCAAAACTTTTTAATGCATGATTTTTTTTTGTATTGTGGTAAAAATAGCCACCCATAAGCGTTATCGCATACAGTAAATGCCACATGCGGTAAATAGTGTACCTCATGGAGTACTATAGGACTACAAAATGGGGTATAACAAAGGTCTGAATGACTTCTAGTCATGAGAACCTTACCCAGTATTTACAGCATGGTAATTGTAAAGGATATTGGCGGTAACACCACCAAACTCAATTATCTCCACTACCACAGTGCCAGGAACCACCTCCTTAGCATCGACAAAATCTGTCCCCAACTCCCTATAATTCCACTAAGCATAATTTACACCTGTGCCCTCAACAAGGGCTCACTTCTCCATCCTACTCTAGGAACGTGCCCCTTTGCCCTCCTCAACAATGTACTAAATGCGCCACCCACACCCTCTACGACCTCCTACAACCACCAACTGATTACATGCGGGGTGGGGGGGGGGGGGAACTTTCCATACACAAAAACGTTCCCTTCTTACATTCCTTCTCCTGGCCCTCAACTCCTATCCCTCGTTACTTTGCTCCTTCTATCTCCCGTTGCTCTCCTCACATTCTGCAATCCCACCCCACCGTGTGCGCGGCCTTCCACTACGGCTCCTTAACATTGGAACGGCATAGCCTCTGGAACGAAGAGCATAACCACAACACAGGAATTCTAGATTGCTCTAAAGAAGCACATCCTAGCTCACGAAGGCGCCATGAGAGGGCACCTCCTAGCTCATGAAGGCCCCATGAGGGTGTCACCCTCCCCCCTCCCCCTGACACCCTCCGCCCTCGCCCCATGTATACATTCAGGTAAACACTGTATATTAGCTGCCCCCATTTTAGGTCCGCCATCTTGCTTCTGCTGCATCCGCATGTCCTTCCTCGCTCGCCCAGCAATGGGAAGGCTCCATCTGCAGTGATGACCCTCTCCCGTGCCCAGGAATGGGAAGGCTCCATCTGCCGTGATGACCCTCTCCCGCGCCCAGGAAGGGGAAGGCTCCATCTGCCGTGATGACCCTCTGCCGCGCCCAGGAATGGGAAGGCCCCATCTGCCGTGATGACCTTATGTACCGTGTTTCAGTTGGAGGCACTTATATTCTCGCTTACATATCCAAGCATTGATAACACAGTCCCGTTTATAAATAGGGAAGAGTTGCAGAAGAGCTAGCACAGAATGTGGGGCGAGGAGCATGAGCTCACATCACAAGATGTTCCTGCGTGGATCGAGAGCTAGGTGAGAAAGAGGAGGGGGCGAGAGGAGCAAGTGATGCAAGGGAAGGGGGGGGGTGGATACAGCAAGAGGATGGGCAGAGAGATGAGGGAGGGGGGAACGAGCCAAGTGTAGAGAAGCAAGGCACGAGAAGGGAGGGCGAGAGAAGAAAATGGCGGAGGAAAGGGGAGGTCGAGAAGGGAGAAGACAGTCTAAGAGAGAGCGATCGAACTCTTAAGAAAAGAGCAGGAGGAAGTGATCCAGGGAGGCTGTGATGCAAATGGATGAGTAGACACATACTGAGGGAGGGGGGAGAGCGATTGGGGGGCAAGGAAGGAAGAGCTGGAGAAAAGGGGAGGTCGAGAAAGAAGACACCACAGGAGGGAGCTAGATGGAAGAGTAGAGCCAGAGGACTTAAAGGAAGCGATCAAGAGGGGGAGAAAGATGAAGAAACAGAGGCAAGGACTGAAAACGGGGACAAAAGGGAGACACGTGGTGAAAGACACAAGGGGGGGCGTGCAAAGCTAGTCAGAAGAGGGTGGGTGGGAGTAAAAGAAAAACAAGCTTGTGGAAGGATGGATGAAAGAGTGGCGAATTAAGTGTGCAGTAGTGAGGTCCAATGGAGGGGAAGAAGTGAAAGGGATCGATAGGTGGCAGTGCTGAACAGAGGGGTGGCAGGGATAGAGATGGAAGTTGGAGTGAGGGGTTGAGATGTCGGTGTTGACATCTTGGTTCTGCTGCGGAGACGCTCTGGAATGACCAAGGCAGCTCGGTTTCCTGTCTGTGCATCTCCTAAATGTGGAATTTTACTCGCCCAGGTAATGATGGGGCATCTAGTGATTGGAGAATGTGTGAATAAATCCAGCTCAGGTGGGCCACAAGATGCCAGAGGCCTGCATTCTCAATGGATACCTCTCATCTAGGTTTGACTGAGAGATGCCAGGCATTTATCGAGGTCTTGTGCAGCAGGTATGTGACCTTGCACGTTGGTCTGGATCAAGCTTGGTTTGGCATTTCGTTTCTACCTTTGGTAATGACACAGCAAGCTGGACAAGGAACGAATGTAATGTCATTGCCAGTGGTTATGATTAATTCAAAGCTTGTGCATCCACCAACCTTCATTGCTGCATAAGCAGTCTTGTGCATTGGGACTCGATGACAACATCTGCACTTGTAATTTGGCGGTCATTCTCCTCCCAGAGCCAGTACAGGGGTGAATAAATACAAGGCAGTCACCTATGGTGCCACCAGCAGGCAGGAGCCACATGAAATTAAAGTACAATGGAAGGAGAAGCAGTGACGTTTATTCTGATCATCCGTCCACAAATGATCCATATCACTTTCTTTACGTTTGTATATACTTGTAAATATGACATGTTCCATAAAGCTATGTAATATAGGTCTCTGCATCGACACCCTCCGACCCCTCCACAATCTGATATATGTATCATCCACTGGAATATGTCCTATACAAAGAGCTCAGTAAATGGACTGCGTCAACCCTTCAGTACGACTTTCTCGAAGCAATGTGCCTCAATAGATTAGAGAAAACACAAAATGGCCGCCCATTAAGCAAATGTGGCACAATTGCCCAGGTGGGAGGGGAGGGCAAGGCAGAAAATGACCAACCAATACCTATTATCTTGTGCATCTCATTATCCAACTCACCTTGGAAGTTCACATCAATTATTAGATATCATGCAAGTCAATATAGAGCTGCATCCGTTACTAAATGTGTAATTTATTCATTATGCACTTTCCACATTATGAATTGTGCAGAGCATATGCCAGTATTAAAGCAGTCTGCACAACAAATGTTCATTCCAGACGATATCAGCAGTCAGACATAAGCATGCAGTAATATGCTACTTGAACCCATAGTTTTCTAAATGGGGTCCGTTTGAAGATTTCATTAATCCAGCCTTTTCTCCACCATACCATTCCAAGGCCAGCTTTGCCTTTGGCCTGGATTGCCTGACCTGTCGGTCTTATACAGAAATGCCTGTATCTGTGGCACCCATCGGCCCGTGCCATTACCCATCCATCTGGGCAACTGCAGGTACCCACCATTATCTAGCAACATCTAGTCCCACCTCATGAACCCTATGTCTTCCACAACCGAACATAATTCCATGTGAACATTAGTGCCCGACAATGGAGCAAGCATGGCCCATTCTTAGTTTGGGCTATTACTAAGCCTAACTTAGAGTACAGATAGATGGCATAGGATGAGCGACACAACTTGTAGGTGTGGTAATTTTCCCACCCATTGACTGCCCATGGCCATGCTAATCCCTATGGCCATTACCACCAAGTTCCTGTCCCCTCCCTACCCAAAACACTTTTAGCTTGCTTTACTCATGCCTTGCCATCAAACTTCCCACTCGTAGTGCCTGCCAGTGTTATTTTAAAACAGTCATCTGAGATTTAATGACTTAGTTGGAGCTGTAAACGTGCTACTGGTGTAATAAAAATGTCTTAACAGGTCTGTCTCCAGCCACTCAATTTATAAGTACTCTGTGCATCCTTCACTGAAATCCTGTTAAAAACAAGCATTAGCAAAGCCAACAGTTTTGGCTTGTGTATAAGTAGTAGGCGTTTTCCCATTAGATGCCCATTTTGCACCCATTACCATCAATGGCCCATTAATACCACTACGGATGTGCCTGGAAAGTGCCTTTCCCATGCCTACACAAAAGCCCAAATTGTTGGCATTGGCAATTCAGGTACTTTGTGGCCTGCCCAATTAAATTCCTTATCTGAGGGCGGTTCTCCACTGCTTGTTCAGAGAGTGTCCCAGGCTCCTCAGTGCCACTGAGATTCTGTCTTTTCATCGAGTGTCATCCTTACTTTGAAAGGGCCTCTCTGTGGTGTCTATTTACAGACGGTCTCTTCATAGAAATGCCGGTTTAATAATTTGATGAGGGGGGAAATCTATTTTTCGGATTGTAGCGTCTTTGCTGAAATGTGGACCCTTCACTGAGTCGTTGACTGCTTTGAGGTGTTGCCTCCTTGTTAAGATCTGGTCTCTTTCGTGTCCGATGATCTCATCATTAAGATCTGGTCTCCATGGAAACATCTTCTCTTTATCAAGATGCAGAGTCTTCATTAAGGTGTGGTTTCTTCACTGAGCTGGTGACTTCATTAATGTGCGGTCTCTACTTTGGTAACACCATGCGACTCAAGTTGAAATGTAGTTGCTCTGCCTGGGAATCAATCTCTTAATTGATATGTGCTCTCTTTGTTGAGATGTTGGGTCTTGTACAGTGTTGTCTGGTCTCATTGAGATGTTGTCTGTAGAAGTATGGTCCACTGTTGCAGTCTTTTCATTCTGTTAAAATCCCTTTATAGTAATGTAATCTCTTCCCCGAGATATAGTGCCTTAATTGAGATGTGAATGGGCCATTGTGTAGTGATCTTTTAGTACAGATGTAGTCTTAGTTGAGATGCGGCCTCTCACTTGAGATGCGGCCTCTCACTTGAGATGCGATCCATTTGCTGAACTGAGGATTCTTCATTGAAACGAGGCCTCGTGGTCTCTTCGTCTTCTGTAAGTCTTGGTGTGACATTGAGGGGAGCTGGGAGCCATGCATCTCCTGCATCTTACCTAGGGGAGCCTCGTTAGCTTGACACCAACAGCTACAAGGAGTTCCATTTAGCTCCCCAGTTGCAAACAAGTTTGTGACATTATCTTTCTATATTTGGGAATGTGGTTTACAGTCATTCCATCAAATGCTTACCATCAACAGACCATTCCATCGAACAAAATTGCATCAAATGCATTTTTTAAACCCTTTACCTTAAAAAAAAAAAACATGCAATCAATGCTTTTTTTCCGATGGAAAGGCATTGAATGGTATTGCATTTAATGTAACGACCAGATACCAGGAAATGTGCATCAACAGCTGAAGAAAACGCCTAGAAGACTTTTAAGGAATAGTGGTTCATACATAAAGCACAAAAGTGAACATAGTGAACTATGCCAAATGCCATATCATATCACCTCATGCAGAAGTTGGATGTGGCTTGCTTTCTGTACTAGCACCTGCTTTTCCAGAGGAAGCCCCTCCCTTCCTGCTCATGCCCGATACCCAGGAGCTAGTTTAGCTACTGCTCATCAAATCTTAATTGCAAACACCGACTGTGGTTTTCTCATCTTTGAGGTGTAATAGCTTGACTAAGATGTGTTTTTTCTGACGAGATGCGATCTATTTGTTGGAATCCAGTCTTTACATCTCTGGCCAATGAGCAGCCTCTCTAGTCTCTTTTCCTTGCAGCCCAGGGGAGCATTTGTCTACCTGGAGCATCTCCCGGCTGTTCCACGGCTCAATCTCTGAATTGCCTGTTAAATATCAAATCCAGACTGTAATCTTCCCTATTGGAGCTGGAGACTCCGCAAGGATGGACAAAAAGTGATACCCCATATTATACCTTCTCTTTCTCAAACAAAAAGTCTCTACCTTTATCCAAAGCCTCACTCTGCTCAGGGGAACTTGGTCAGGGATTACAAAGCAGCAGCAAGCCTACGGGAAAACTGTATGAGAACCATGTGGTCAAAAAAGGCTGGTCATCTGCTTTGTAGCGTGGGTGAAGGCCAGACATTGTACATTGAAATGTCTACAAAACAGCGGAAAACTCACTAAAGCCATATGAGTCCCACGCCTGCCCATCGGGATGCCCCCCACCCCACTTGTCTTTTTAATGGCGTTCCTCTCTGATAACAAATTCAGAATTTTGGAATCAAAATTTAGAAACACAGCTTGTTTTTAAACAGCAACCTAATGACCCGGTTCCAATCCACACTTTCTAAATGTCTTCAAAATTGACATTTTGGTGGAACAGTTTGAAGAAAGAAAACGAAATCCCAGAGCACTGATTGATGACGGACTTGCCAGTGCCCCCCAGATTGCTAATGTGGTGGTTCTCACGGGCTTTTTAAACACCATAATGCTGAGGAGAAATGTTCCTTTTCTCTGCTTCTCAGGCTGAGTCTGGACAGCAATCGCGCTTCTCTTACCACATCTAGAATACACAAATAGAGCGTTGCTTGTACCACAGCCCACCTGCGCCTGCATGCATGCATTGAGCCTACAGCCACACCAGTGGGCCAACATGTTTGCTGCTCTATAAAATCGGGTAGGTTTCGTGAATGTTTCTATGGCCGATAGGACCTTTTACAATCTAGGTCCCACACTTCTTGGCAATGGACTTAAATGGATACACCCTACAACGGGCACTCCTTGTCTGCCCTTCTAGCTGCCACACCAGGTTTGAAGGCGAAATAGACACGAGGACCACTCCATGCTCATTGCTTGCCCTTCTGGCTGCCATGCCAACTTCAGGAAAAACAGATATGGGGAACAACCCTTGCTCATGGTGTCTCTTGGCACCAAGCTTCAGGAAATAGATATGGGCCACTGCTTCCTCATTTACTTCCCTTCTGGCAGTCACAAAACGTTTCAAGATAAACAGAGATGGGTCACTCCTTGCCCATGATCTGCCCTCCTGGCTGCCACACCTACTTTCAGGAAAACTACACCTGGCAGCCACTCCTTGCTCATGGTCTGCCCTTCTGGTTGCCACACCAAGCTGCAGGAAAAATGGACACACTGCCAGTCCTTCTCTATCCATGCACCTAAACTACAGAACACATTATCCATAGGCCCCAGCTCTTCAGGGGACCATGGCCGCTTCTGGGGTCTGCAAGGAGAACTCTTCGCCCAATAAGCCATAGACCTCTGATATTTTCTTCAGCACCAAGAGGCCTTCTGTGGTAATGGGTGCACTAAACAACAACCATAGCATAACCGCTCACAGGCTTGCACAGAAGGCCGCTCCTCCAGTCTTACATGCTGGAGACTGGTCCATTTAGAATGTTACCTCCTGCTGCAAAGCTATAGCTAGGAGTGGAAGCTTGGAAATTGCTCCATTTTTGCCCAGATTTCTGTTTTTATCCGTTTGCGTTACTCTTGCTGGGGTGGCCCTCCCACTCAGCAAGGTCTCCTCCACGTAAAGCAGAGTCGGCGCGGATGTCTCTATCCAGCCGCTCATCAGAATGGCTGGGCTTGTGTGCCGGGGGCCAGGATGCTCTCGGGTGCATGGCTATTAACATGAGGTTATTCCAGGATCAGCGCTTCCTGCGGACCCACAATCACACATCCTATCGTTGCCCAATGTCAAGGTTCGGCCCGAGTGCCTTTTCATGCTGTTTGAGTGACGCATGACAATTTTACTCGCAGTAGCAGTGCACTTTTCCTGCACTGGCAGGATCCCAGCACTATCCGTCAAGTCCCGGCATATCTAAAAGCGGTCAGATGTGCGATTCTGCACCATATCAACTATATCGCCAAAATACAGCTTGCTTGACTGCCTTAGTACCATAGCTCTTGGTCCCAGACTAGAGATTTTTCTAAGTTTATTCTTTATGATGTCTTGTATTTAAACCGTTCCCCTGGAGCTATACTCGCACCATTTATTTTTTTAAGAGACCCTTCCAATAAGAGGGATTTGCAATAGATTGCCTTTTTTCCACCGGCGCGGCCTGAACCGGAGTAGGTCTAATATTTTAGTTGAAGCGCTCGAACTAAGCCTCAGCATATCTCGGACCATGAAGCTCTTGAGATGCGTAGCAGGAGATCACCTGAAGAGATCACCGGTTTCTAAATTAGGGACATTAAGCCGGAGGTAAAAAGTAGCGGTAAAGGAAATATCACCACTCACACTGCCAAATTCCGAGTATTCACACCAGAAGCTCCCCGACACTGCCTCCTTGTGTGTGAAGGAGACCTCCTCCATGGGAAATCCTGATCTCAAACAATGTGCCATTTCCCCATGGAGTCCTACAGGACTACAAAATTAGCAATAAACGAAGGGCCTGCCTGAGATCATCAATGCATTCGGTAATCAGGTGAACCCTTTCAGGTACTGTAGGCATGCCGCATGAGGCCTTTCGTTTTTTGAAACTTGGACATTGGGTTAAAATGAATTTTTATCCAATGTAACAGTTACATTAGAAAACTCAGTTTCTGTCCAGACCCCCGGTTCTTAAATTATCGGATGATGTGTGGCCCTAGTCTCTGGTGACCCATTCCAGCCCACAACCACGCTTGTCACCCAGCCCGCCTCCAGACTCTCCAGTGACCCCAGCCCACCCCTTCCTTCTCCAGAGATCCATTCAACACTGCTCTCTCATGTGAGGAGGCCACCACTCACCAGTTCCACCTCATACCTCTCCAATGGCCATTCCCACATAATATTGCGCATTCCTGCACACGCCCACACCTTCACATGGTGCATACACCCCCACGCTGCAAATACACCCCCACGCTGCAAGCACAACCTCACACTGCTCATTCGCCTACATGCTGCAAACCTACAAACCTGTGCATTGCTACACTTTCTAGGATCTGTACAGTTGAAATGAGAACCTATTTTTACTAGTGAGGATTGGTTTATTTACTATTTTTGAGTAAACGATTAACAGGAGTTCATTACTGAGGACTTAAGAATTCCCCATCTAAGGAAGAGTTGTATGTTAACCTGTTCACTTATTGATGTAAGTAGTAGTTTGTCATTTTTAAAGCGCCTTCTTCCCATTGGAACGGCCGCAAAGCGCTTGAGGGTGAATGCATTCGGGAGACCGAAGTCCTGCATGGGAACATTGTCAGGAGAGGTTAGAATACATGTGTGCTTTTGGCCAAAAGGAAGTTGGGTGGGATGGCCGGGCCCCTGTTAGCTAACCATGTCATACAGGCATGTGGATCGGTGCTGTGAGGTTGTTAGGAGAGTGCACCAGTGCAGGAGACTTGTTCTGTGTCCAGCTAGACCATTTTTTTTTCATGGCACTTACTGCAGTCTGAGGGCAGAGAAGTTGTGCATTGGGTTTTAGACTGGTGTATAGAGATGAATACGTACGGGTGGCTAGAGCCTAAAGGGGGGGGTGTGTAATACACACCCTTTACCCTCAGTTGCTGCTTTGCTTTCGATGTGGCCACAGAGTACGTTTGTCAGGTCTGCTCCGAATACTGTGCATGCACAGTGCACACTATATGTGCACCATCACATTGAACTCAAATCCTTCCACTGAACATTCAAGCGACACTGCACATGCAACACCTCCGAAAGCACACAACTATTGGATTTACCATTGTGTGTTGAGGTTTATGGTGAAGGGAGTTGTATTCAGATGCAGATCTTTTTCTAGGCTCAGCAAGCAGCCTAAGTGTACTTATTGTGTGTTCAGGTTTCTTGGGTTGGCATACAGATAGACTCAGAGCAGGTGGTAAATGTATTTTACCACATTGACGGCATTTCATTAATCAAATGTGGTAAAATGAAAAGCAAAGTTAGTCACTGTAAATGGTGCTCTTCTAAGAGGCTCTGAATGAATGTTCATATTTGGTTTACATGGTGTGTGTGCTGATTTGGGGTGGGGTTCAGGTCTGTATGGGTGCATGCTTGTGTGTTTGGTTGGGGGTGAGGGACAGGGGCATAGTGTTGCTTGGGGGGTAAGGGGGCCATGGGGTATAGTGTTTGCTTGGGGTTGAGGGCAGGGGGCATAGTGTTTGCTTGGGGGTTGAGGGAGCATAGTGTTGCACTCCAAGAGTGAACTCAATAATAAAGCGATACACATGCTTTGCTTTTTTGGAGGAAACCTGACTCAACGAAGGCCATACTCCTCTTGGGCAACCCAAACAGCAAATTAGAGCAGTCCAAAATAATGGAAGGTCCAATCAAGGGTCAATAAAATCTGTATAATTTAAACAGACAATATACAATAACTAAATCGAAATAAATGATAACATTGGAAAATGTGTAGTACAAAATGTAAGTTTGAAATGCAATAAAAATCATTACCCCCCCCCTCAAAAACATTCTTTTTCCATGTGTTTAATACAAATTGGGGGTTGAAAAAGCCTCCCGACATGTCCCGCCTACCGCCCCGCCCACTTTTAGGCCCACTATAGCCCTCATGTAAGGTACTTTCGGCCCTCTCAAAATCAGTTGTGCACCCCTGCTTTACATCCATTGCTTTCTGGCTTGCACCTCATACATTGTGCTGCAGTGCATTGAGAAAAAAGTACCATTTGTTCTAGGCAATCATTCCCAACACTAGTCTTTCCCGGTGACCATTCAATCAGAATTCATTCAGTTGCCAGAAACTGCACAACCATTGTTTTCTTTTTTCAGAGTCCCATCAAAGCCAGAGTAAGTGTCACTTGGGAAAACAGTGTGAAGAGCATGTGGATATGATAGCAGTGCTTAATTTGTGGGGGTGTTTGCCAGGGTTCAGCCCTGGACATATTGCTGAGCACTCTGTTTAATTATGATGTGGTGTTATAGTCAACGCAACCAGCAACAACAGTGTGAGCCGGCCTCATGCTGCTGTGCTAGTTATCAAGTTTCATGAATAACAATGAGCCAGAAAGTGACAAGGCTGGGCACAGATGCCCTCATGAAAGCACATTGCTCTTGTCAGCCTACATGACACTGGTTAGACTCTGCTAATGTAATAACTGGCACCACTGCTGCTGCATGGTGGGTGGCTCAGGTGTGTAGTCTGGGCAGCAGCCAGGGTATCAGGTACAGTTCACTAGTTCAGCAGGCAGGTGGGCCGTCACATCCCTATGTGTCACTGCCTTTATGGTGCACCACTGCAGGTGCATGCAGGGCCTTGCTAATCAGGGCACTACCCATTGAGTGCACATATACATAGGGACATTCAAGGCTGCTGACACTACGTTTTAAAGCCACACTGGCACTCACCAGTTCCATTAGTGGGGCAGAACGGAACAGAAAGGGCAACAGGACAGTAACCAGTCAAGAGCTGCACAAGAGGGGCCAGGCCAGGGAAAAGACCACTTCGAAGGAGTGCCTGTGTTGAGGGGCACCGTATAGGGGTGTGTGTGACAGGCAAGTTAATCAGTCCGACATTATTTTCTCTGCGTTCGTCCATCCCTCGCACCACCGGACTTGCTGGACTCCACTAGATGCCACCCACCCCTCTTCTTCCCCGGTACAACTGCACCCCTCCTCTGTGCCCCCCCCCCCCCCGCCCCTTCATCCTACCCCTCCACTGTATACCTCTGGAAAGAGTTCTGTTGCTTCTTGGAGCTGGGTCCGCGCTCAATAAATCCCTTTACTATAGGACAAAAACACGCGTATACTATTTTCTGCACATAAATGGCCAAACTATTCCACTTGCCGCCTACAGAATGAAAGGAAAGTGAAAACAAGGGGGAAAGGGGAAAGTGATCAAGGGGGAAAGGGGAAAGGGGAAAGTGATCAAGGGGGAAAGGGATCAAGGGGGAAAGGGGAAAGTGATCAAGGGGGAAAGGGGAAAGTGATCAAGGGGAAGGGGAAAGGGATCAAGGGGGAAAGGGGAAAGGGATCAAGGGGAAAGGGAAAGGGATCAAGGGGAAAGGGGAAAGGATCAAGGGGGAAAGGGGAAAGGGATCAAGGGGGAAAGGGGAAAGTGATCAAGGGGGAAAGGGGAAAGTGATCAAGGGGGAAAGGGGAAAGTGATCAAGGGGGAAAGGGGAAAGTGATAGGGTTAAAAAGGTGTAGGGTTGGTTCAGGGTGGGCTTACAAGCATGGTGAAACACTGGGTTTGAGTGTGTGGGGGAACCTCCCCTGCCCCAAGTAAAAAAAGAAGAAAAAATAATGTGCTGAAATTAATTTCGGTAACATCACATGGAACCATAAAGAGGATGGTGATGTGCTGGTGCAGTTAACGAGGTGGTATTTGATTTCAAGTACTATACTATGCTGTGCTATGTTGGTTATTTTGATTGGCGGTTCTGAATCACGCATCTGCCGTGGGTGGCATAGACATGACCCGCAAAAAGCCAGGAGGTGCTTCAGCTGCAGCCCCGCAAAATGTTGCCACTATGTGGAGCAGAATCGAGCAGCAAGTTGCCACCCTAAGGTGGCACAGGCTTGCTAGAAAATGTTTGGGCCCTTGTACATATTTATTTACAAATTAAGGCCCGTTTGAATTTCATTTGTAGACAGTTGGTGTAAAAAGCTGCGGCACATGAACAAACTGTCAGGAGCCTGCAACACATGGACAGGCAGTGCCAGGCGGCTCAAGCACATGGACAGGCAGTGCCAGGGGTCTGTGGCACATGGAAAGGCAGTGCCAAGAGGCTGAAGCACATGGACAAGCAGTGCCAGGAGGCTGAAGCACATGGTCAGTAGCCTGTGGCACATGACAGGCAGTGCCAGGGGTCTGTGGCACATGGACAATGTTAGGAGCCTGTGGCACATGGGAAGGCAGTGCCAAGAGGCTGAAGCACATGGACAAGCAGTGCCAGGAGGCTGCAGCACATGGTCAGTA
This sequence comes from Ambystoma mexicanum, assembly GCA_002915635.3. Lineage (NCBI taxonomy): Eukaryota > Metazoa > Chordata > Amphibia > Caudata > Ambystomatidae > Ambystoma > Ambystoma mexicanum. The sequence goes on from CM010927.2 coordinate 225,580,265, forward strand.
GCCTGTGGCACATGACAGGCAGTGCCAGGGGTCTGTGGCACATGGACAATGTCAGGATTCTGTAGCACAGGGACAGGCAGCGTCAGGCGGCTGAAGCACACGCGCAGGCATAGCCACGAGCATGTGCACACGTGAAGACTTGTGCAAGTCTTGGAGCACACAAACAGATGATAATGAAGCAATCTAATGAGCCTATAGCACATGGGCAGGAGATGCGAGAAGCGTGTGCGCATGGGCAGTGGATGCGAGAAGCGTGTGCGCATGGGCAGTGGCTGCGAGAAGCGTGTGCGCATGCCGAGGCAATGCAAAGAGCTTGTGGAACGGGGCACCTGCGGCCAATGGACAGAAATCAGGCTCAGACTGGGGCATACAATTGTCTTGGGCACCAATGAAAAAACTGGCCCACAGTTGCAAATAGCATTTGTGACAGACAGTTTGAGTAGTACCCAAGGGGGAGGTTTTTGATCAAATGTGATGCAAATTGTGCATTTTAAAGAAAATGTGTTCAGTAACACTGGTCACAACTACTAGCCACATGGGGAAGTAACTCAAACAGGCTCACATGGACCCACAAAGTGGCCCACTGACCCAAAGAACAGGCCCACACTAGCAGTTTGCGTTTTTGGTTCTGGCATTGCCCTATAGGCATAAAGGGCAGTCCAAGCCTGGCCAGAATATACAAAGCGTTTGTGGTGCTTGGACTGATGGTTTCAAGAGCTTGGTGTCATGAAGAGGCAGTGAAGAGTTTGGTGTGCCGGAAGCGCATCTTGCGTGGTAATGTCAGAGCACAGCGTGAAGAGTGTGGGATGCATTACGTGCAGAGCCAGGAGCGCCGGTGCTTGCATGGGCCGTGTGGTGCACTTGGGGCACGTGGGCATGCAGTCCGAGGACAGATGTGCTGACCGTGGGACTAGACTGGAGCCCATGAGCAGACATCTTGGGAGAACCAGTGATAAGTTTGGGGCGCTTGGCCGGAGCGTACAGCACTTGGCACACGTTACGCACACGGACCGTAAGAAGAGTAACGGTGTCTGGGCAGACAGTGCAAGGAGCCGGGCTTCATGAAGAGAGGGGGCAGAGGGTGGGGGGGGGGTTATTTTATGAGCCCTGGAGCAGTAAGGCAAGGTGCGCTCAGATACCCAAGGGTTCGTAGCGCTATATAAATGCAAAATTATTATTAGACTGTATGCCAAGCTAGCAATGCCAAATTAAGGATTTATCCACCAGCGCCCGTTCACAAGCTTCAACATTCAAGCGCTTAGAGGTGGTTCAGCCCACAGTGTGCACTACTTGTCCTAATTTGGGATCAATATGCAAGTACCTTCATTGCTAACATTCAACTATGAAGTTTGCATATAGAAAAAAGGAAAAAGAAAGTTCATCAGACAGCCAAATAACTGGCATTTAGTAAAGCCTTTGCCTCAGACCAGGGGCTGGCCTTCAACTCAGAAGTTCCAATTCTGGCAGGACCGAGTCAGCCCTTCATCCTTGGGAGATCAATAAACTGAGAATCAAGAAAACAGGTCATAACACCTATTAACAGAGTGTTCAGAAGCAGGGAAAATAGCATGAAGCACTATATAAAAACATGAGATCACTGTATTGAAATGTAAATTATATTTTGTGAGGATGTCCAGAAAACATGGAGTGGATCCAAATCGTGAGCTAGACTTGCAAAGGTAAAATACAAAGTTCGAGAGGGGAGGAAGAGGCACATGTCTAAGCAAGCATGAAGGAGAGGCAAAGAGGATTAGTGGAACTTTAAATACAAAGGGAGAGATGAAAGGGCAGTAAAGAACATGTTGGAGTCAGAATAGCTGGTGGCGAGGGAGGACATTGTTGCTGGAAATGTTTGTGCCCAGGAAACCCCCGAGGACAGGCACTGGGGCCGAAACACTCACACGGGCTGCAAATAGCTCATGGTTAATGAGGGTTCCCGAAGGTGTGCTTTTAGGGAACGAGTGGTACCAGGGCTCTGCAGAGAGGTTTTCTTTATGCATACACGTTCCTTGCGTCACACTGTCCTGCAGAGCACTTAGTCCAAAGAGGTGACAATGGTGGGCAATGTGAAATGAGTTGCACACGCCGGCGCTTTGCACATCGTGAGGTCTACTTCCCTGAATGAAACCAATTGAGGTGCTATCGGCCCTCGCGTTTACCCTGCTAATCACCCTCTTGACCTGATTTTACACCATTTGGGTGCTGATCCGAGAGCTTGTCGTCAAGGTAGCTCTAGGGTGTGGGTGTGTGAGCCTCATGTCAGGGTAGCTCTAGGGGGTGTGGGTGTGTGAGCCTCACGTCAGGGTAGCTCTAGGGTGCGTGGGTGTGTGAGCCTCACGTCAGGGTAGCTCTTGGGTGCGTGGGTGTGTGAGCCTCACGTCAGGGTAGCTCTTGGGTGCGTGGGTGTGTGAGCCTCACGTCAGGGTAGCTCTAGGGTGCGTGGGTGTGTGAGCCTCACGTCAGGGTAGCTCTAGGGTGTGTGGGTTGTGAGCCTCACGTCAGGGTAGCTCTAGGGTGTGTGGGTTGTGAGCCTCACGTCAGGGTAGCTCTAGTGTGCGTGGGTAGCTCTAGCGTGTGGGAGCCAGATGTCAGGGTAGCTCTAGCGTGTGGGAGCCAGATGTCAGGGTAGCTCTAGCGTGTGGGAGCCAGATGTCAGGGTAGCTCTAGCGTGTGGGAGTGTGAGCCTGATGTCAGGCTAGATCTAGGGTGTGAGAGAGCCTGATGTCAGGGTAGATCAGTGTGTGTGAAAACCAACACGTCAGGGTAGCTCTAGGGTGCGTGGGTTGTGAGCCTCACGTCAGGGTAGCTCTAGGGTGTGTGGGTTGTGAGCCTCACGTCAGGGTAGCTCTAGCGTGCGTGGGTAGCTCTAGCGTGTGGGAGCCAGATGTCAGGGTAGCTCTAGCGTGTGGGAGCCAGATGTCAGGGTAGCTCTAGCGTGTGGGAGTGTGAGCCTGATGTCAGGCTAGATCTAGGGTGTGAGAGAGCCTGATGTCAGGGTAGATCAGTGTGTGTGAAAACCAACATCGTTCTGTCCTAGGTCAGACTGTCTTGACTTGAGAGTTTAGTCTTTGTTTAGATCTCAGTGTTGGGCCACCATTTTAGGTGGTGAAAACATTGCAACATGGTGGGTCACCCAAAACGGATGAAAAGTCAGAAATGATCAAGCCTTTGACTACCTGTACAGGACAACGTCTTGGGAACAGTCTTCGCTCAGAGCCGCATGTCCAGACAAGCCCAACAGAGTGGGGAAAGTCACAAGCCATGACCCGAGGCTGCATCACTTACCCCATAGGATAAGTGGACAAGGTGCATGGGTCGCTCTTCTGGGGCAGGTGCCTTCCAGGTGGAGCGTGGGCTGTGTTAGGGTACATCTACCCTTGCAGAGACGCACATCACGCCTATGTGATTATGGACAGGAAGGGGAGCAGATGTTCCCATTCCTTGCTCTTCTACCTTCCGGACCGCACCACCTCGGAATCCTTGCTGAAGGGGTGCTTTGCTTGCAGCCTTGTTGAGATAATCTAAGGTCAGATTCAACGTGACCTCTGGATCAGTTCTTCTTCATGGTGTCCTTTGTGGCTTAATAATGTAATTGACGATTGGCCTATTCCTTTGTTCTGTGTGCTATTTGTGCATCTAGACTGGTTTGTAAATTCATAGTAGGTTTTAGTAAATATCACTCCTTTGGTTGCTGCTTCTTTGGTGCATCACCTAAATTCTACATTCCTGGTTTTAAAGTTACTACCCGGTATGCGGGGCTCTTAGAGGCCTGGCGGGATGGTTGTCGACTCACAAGGGTAGGCTGCTCAAGCACCTGGCATCATGCCCAACAGGGCGTCAGTTTACGAGGTGTGGGCCAGGAGCTCTGGATTTATTAGGGCCGTGCTTACTGCATGTGCATGTTTTTCCTGCGGCGAAGTGGCCATGCCTGCCGGGAGGAGTGTACAGGGTTTCTGCCATGTATAGTCGCTCTTGTGGATACAGTCATGCTTGACATGCCTATCCGCGACTCTTCTAAATGCCCAGCTGCCACCTGCAGCCAGATATTCTTTCCTACCAAGTGCTGCCTGAAGGCGTGGATTTGGCATGGAGCCAGGGTGCCGGCTGAAGACCAGCCCTGGCCAGATATTGGGTGTGTTGGTCATAGTGCGCCAGTGCAAGTTAAAGACCCCTAGAGGAACCAGACTATGATGTTCGATTTATGATGTCTGGATTTGGTTGTCCATCATTCTGTGTAAGATTAGAGGCCTCTAAAAAAGAGCCTTAGACCTCCACCTCGGCCGCAATTCCCCAGAAGGTCCACAAGACTTTGCACTGGCCTGGAAGAAGTCCTAGGGATGAGTGGCTGACAAGACGAGGTGCACAGAAGATGTTGCAGAGGAACCTATGGAGGATTCTTGCAGAAACGCTCCACAAAGTCTTGAGGAGCTTTGCGGCCACTACTGTGACAGTGTGCCATAGGCCTGGCGCTCATCGCCTGCTCAGCAAACAGAGCAGCGAGTCCTGTCTTGACCACTGCAGCCTGAGCCTGCTTCCAGCTGCTTGAAGGAGACCACGCCACAAAGGGGACTAGGACATCTTAGAACGAGGACTGCCACAGGCGTAGAAAAGAGACCAGTAAGAGCTCGAAGGATTAGGGGGAAATGCTGGGTGAGCATCCTACTCCCCTTTGTGCACTCAATGAGTGCAAGCCCACAGCACTTAAACTGACCTCTCATCCAAGGGAGTGGTCCAGGGAAAATTGCCCTGTCCACGCTGCCGTTTCCAGCAACTCGGAGGACATTTGCAACCTTAGACAATGCCTGCTTTGGTGTGCCACCACACGACCTGCATCTGTTCACAGGGCACTTGTCATCCAACACCAAGCCTGGATGAACCTTCTGTGAATTGGCCTGCCAGATTTTCGAAGCGCTTTAAAGTGAAACGACTTCCTCGTTACATGAGGCACAGGTTGTTTTTTTTTTTTAAGGTCGAGCCACAATTCAAATCTCGAGTTCACTCAAAAAATACAAAATTGAAAACAGTCACTAAAAGCCTTACAACAAGTAAAAAGAACATCGTATAACGTACAACATGCTGCATTCCTCCCATTTCTAAAAACAGTAATAATAAGTACCGTCATTGTTATCCATTTCATAAGTATATTTCGGATTACTTGAGATGTATAGAAGCTCTATCATAAGCGCAAGTGAGACATTTTACTCCCATCGTCCAGCTGATCTCCTTAGTTAGGGACCCAAAGACACAGTGCTTAATTCACAGAGCGTTTTCCAATGGGGGTTTGCCATAGGCCCATAGGATGTGCAGGTCAGGCTCCTCCTGCAGCAAAGCCACTCCCCAAACACCTTTTAAGGGTCATCTCTTCTACAGAAGAGTCGTGTGTCAGGGAATTGAATAGAAATCCAAGTAAACCTAATCCGGTCATGTATACTGTAGAAGTGTAAAAAAAAAAATACCAAGTTATATAATATATATTCTCCAATTACCATCATTCCCACAAGGTTTATAGACATAATTTCGAATACAAAAATCTCAAAAGTAAAAAAAAAAAAAAAAATATATAGTTTTTTTTGATTTTTTTTTTTCGAAATAGGGGGAGAAAAAAATTAACCTTTTTTTATATAAACTAGACCCAAAAAATAAATATAAAAAAAAATATTTTACTCACGACATTTTTGATTCGACTTTTTTTTTTACATCGACATTTTTCGTTCGATATGACTGGACACCTTCCCACAATCCCACAAAGGGAAAAACAATTACAAAATAATCAGAAAACATGCACACATTAAAAGGCGGAAACACTAGTGTGTTCCTTCTCCGACAGATAGCAAATGTGTGCAGCTCCAGAACACCTTAAGTTTGTCTCAGAAAGGAAACCAGAGGCATCGCTAGGGGAAGTGGGTCCATAGCCCCAGGTCTTTTGGTTGCAGTCCCGGATAGAAGCTCAGTGGCTAGAACCAAAAGGCTAGCTAGCCAGGAGTCCCAACATTAACGTACCCCAGCATCTTTTACAAACCTCACAACACTGCTGGAGGAGACGGTACATTCAGCCCAGTGAATTAGAAGTTGGGATGCAGCCCAGTGAAGTAGAAGTTGGGATGCACACACATTTCTTTCTGCAAGACCACAAGGACAACCCGGATTACTTGAGCCTGGCTTCCTGCGGGGAACCATACAGCAAGGCCACAAAGGGAAGATCGGAAACGCAGGCGCAATCTTTTCCTGTGGCACCACAGAAACGCGCAGGCCATACGTTCGGGGACGGCATATTCGGCACAGTGACGCAAAGGCGGAAACATGCGCGTGCTTTCATTGTTTGAGAGACCACCAAGATATCCGGCCAAGCAGCTGAAATGCGTGTGGGCCAGATTAAAAACACTTACAAGTAAAGAGGGAAACACACCATTTTTCAACGATTATGAAATATTTGAAAAATGAATAAAAAGAAACAAAACCATTAAGTGTGCTGCTGACACCAGTAAAAAAATGTAAGCAGCTAAATGCCCACACACTGAAATGCTCGGTCTTAAACATCAGAAATGTTAGCAGCCAATCCGCCGAATAAGCGAGCAGCAACGCGGCGGGAACGGCGCCCCCACAGTAAAGCGGGCACTCATTTCACCAAAGGAAAACTATTTTCTGAAATGCAAATGATTCAACCACAGAAATCCTACACTTTTCGATGTGGAGTGAAATTAAGCAGGGGGAAGCAGATGCCATTGGACGGTTGTAAAGACAATGGTGGGACGCCAACACTAACTCACAAAAAAAAAAATAAAAAAAAAATAAGGCATGGCCTCATCACCTGTAGTAGCTACTAAAGCACCACAACCACAAGCACCACTTTTGGTGTGAGACATGTAGCGGCAGTACACAACTCATCCTCGTCATCCGAGACGCAGTGTCACATACTCTCAGACGCTGGACCGACGCCTGCACTGGGCATGAAGCCTTCATCCGGCACCAGTGATGTTGTGGCGTTTGGCAGAGGCAATTTGGACATTCCTGGCGTTTTTGGCAAACTTAGAAGAGCTGCAGGTGCACCCCTTTTCCCCCTTACATTTTCTGTCCAATTGCTGTGTCAAATATTGGGAGAAATAGAGGATGGCTGTGGATTTAGTACATCTCCAGGCATCAAAGGCTCTCCCTGCAAAGCAAATGATTCTGGCAGTACATGTGGGTAGTATGACCCAACCTGCGAGTATCCCAGAATTTAGTGGTAAGGGCATAGAGAAGTAATTCTAGCCACCTGTGTACCGTGTGGAACTGCCGTTTTTTCTCAATACTGCAAGTTGCCTTCACCCTCCCCAACGAGTTGCGGAAAAGCAAGGCGCTTCTTCAGTGTGGCTCTGCCAACCCGCTCGTCGCCAGGTAGGGAGGGCAGGTGTGGAGGATAGGCCATGCCTCAACCACTCGCAAATCAAAGCAGGGCGAACATTTGCATGGCAACAGGAGAAGGAAAGACTGGGCCGTGATTGGTTGGCCAGCAGAACTTGGATGTGCTCAGATAGGGCAGATGGTGTTACCATAGTCAAAGTGGGATATTACCAGCGAAAGGACCAACATTAACTGTTCATTCGGGAACAGGTGGGAGCAACCTCTGCAGGGCGGATACAAGGCTTTTGGCAAGAGATGTTAAGACACTGACACTTATGTCTCGCACCTTCTGAACTGACTTATTTGTGGCCGGCACTCTGCCTGAAGGGGAGAGATGCGAGTTCGTCCAAGCCTATTTCCATGGCCCGTGGCTTCCCCAGTTTCTAACATAGCTAGGCCCATTGCTTCCAGTCCTGGAAGCGATGCACACAGTCAGCAACTTGCTGACAGCCCTCGGGGTCCACTTGCTCCAGGTGCCTCTGGGTATCACAGGAGCCCATGCGATTATGGAGACGATTGTTGCTGAGGATTCTGGCCAATGGGAATCTACACACTTTGAACAGGAGGAGCCATAGAGCCTACTCCTAGGCCGCCGCCCCATACTGTTGGTATTTTATTTGATAGAAAGACTTTCTAATTGGGTCTCGGTGCTGCAAGAAGGCTTCTGAGTGCAATGCGTATTTCTGGACTACTGCAACAGCCTCTTTCTAAATCTGCCTGCTTCTACTCTCCACCCTATGCAACTTATCCAGAACAGGACTTGCGAGACTTGTCCTTGGCCGCAAGCCAAGGGATTGACTCTCCAGGACTGAAATCTCTGCACTGGCTCCCAGCGGCTGCGAGGATTAAGTTCAAAACCCTCTGCATTGTCCTCAAGGACATCTAGGGCCCGAGGCCTCAATACCTACAACTCCCTCTTCCTAAATATCTTCCTCCTCAAGCTCTTCGCTCATCCACCTCCAAACTCCCTCAAGGTCAGTCGCTTCTCCAAGCAATGAGTTGGTGGTAGATCTTCGGCTGGGGCCTCCCTGAAACTTGAGAACCATCTAAGGTTCCGGAAGCACCTCAAGACCTTCCTCTTTGCTTCTGCTTTCTCGCTTCCTCTCCCCTGCTGAACTCTTGGCTGAAACTGAAACTGCACTGGTCACCTGGCTAAACTCTGATCTCAGGCCCAGTAACCCTCACTCCCTCTTGACCCCACACCCCACCCAGTTGCACACCTGCACGGCCTCCCTGGCAAACCGCGCACTTGTGGACTGTTTCCTATATCCCTACAGTCCCCTACCAGCACTGACACCTGATGTCTGCACTTACCCTTGCACCTGCCACCAGCTGGCCGCACTTTTTACTTATCGCTTTTATTTATTCGTACTGTCGATCCCATGTACGTCACTGCCCCCTTCCCGCTGCACTTTCCCCATTCCCTGCACTTGCGCAATCTCAATGTCACCTGGCCTAGTTAGATCGTTGTCTCCGTCTTCCCTCTGTTGCCCCTCCCTTGCCTCATCGCGCCTTGTGTACAGGCACGCTATAAATGGCATATGTAATATCATATCATGGCAGGGAAGGATACGGAGATGATGTTCACCCTCATGATTCTGCTGTGTTGCCGCAAAGAGCAGAGATAGGTGAATGAATGAATCAGTTCATACGTTTAGGGAAAGGTGCAGAAATCTTCCATATGCCCAGGCGCCTCCCCCCTTCAGTGTACGCATGCGCTGAATCTGGGGTGAACTCTCTTCTGCACGCATGCGCATGGCTGAGGTCCACCATGACTGTCACCATGTCCCCACTGATGTGCTTGGATTGGGCCCGGATTTTGCAGGCGCTAGACCATGCAAAATGTGCACCAGTCACCTATTGCCAGGGGAATTGGCGTGGTGAATCTCCAAGGCAGTGCAGGGTTTCCACACCTAGGCAGAAGCCCCAATTGGTGGAGAACTGAAAACCAGCACAGACAACGTGCATACCACGGACTATGCATATGTACAGATGCCGAGACAAGGCGTAACCAGGCTCTGTGTGGATTTCCTCTGCACCCGCTCTATCCCAAATGAGGATAATGTGTTATATAATGCCGTTATCCAAATTGCTTTACAGAGCACATTTACATACATCACCCAACCGAAATTGGTACTCATTTATCGACCTCGGAAGGATGAAAGGCTGAGTTGGCCTTGCCGGGATTCTAACCTGCGACCTGCAGGTCACAATCAGATTGCAGCAGCGAGCGCTCAACCCGCTGAGCTATCTTACCAGCACTAGTACATATGAAACTGGGACAGATCTCTTGCAGGGAGAAGTTCTTCCCGCGCCTAGACCGAAGGCCCTGCTCTCTAAAGCGCATCTTGCCAGTCGCTGATCACTAAACTCAACCTTAATCCCCCCCCCCTCTCTGCTGCCCAATCACCCTACTAGCAGGCGTGTCCCCTTAGTACAGCATTTCTGGGCAGCGCTTCATAAACCACATACGCACGGCAGTTTGGGCCCGGCTCATAGAACTGTTTTATAATGGCGCAATTGCATAGGAAAAAGTTCCATGCATCGGGCCCATTATGTTATATATGGTACTTGTACAGCGCTTAACTGCCAATTGTGTGGCCTCAAAGCACTGGGTCACCATCTGGTAGGTATTGCACCGAAATGAGCTTCCAGCAGACCGCAGTCTAAAGCACTGCACACATAATGACAGAGTAGTTACATCATGAAGAGACAGTCCCATGGCGGTCCGGTGACTCATTCCCATAGCCTGGCTTCTTCCGCAGAGTGTGTTCGAGTACACGCTGCACCGAGAGGGAGGCGTTGCCCAGGTTAGGAGCGAAGGGGCCTGGACAGGCAACGCTAGGTTCTCTATCTTGGCGCTGCAGACGTCTGTGGGCAGGGAGGGGCCCTTGCCGGGGCTAGGCGATTGTGCTTACCTTGGCCTTAGAGCAGCGATGAACTTGCCGAAGACTGGCGGGGTTGCATGCTGACCAAGAGGGCAGGTGGGGCAGTGCTGTGGCCTCGTGTTCTCATCTTACGCTTGGAGAAAGCCAATCCGCTGCACAGCCGGTGCGATGGGCCCATGATTTGGCAGGCATCTGATCACAACTGGTAAATTCAGAGGTTTCCTCCATGGGAATATTGCACAAAGAGGTACGTGGGATCAGTAGAGCTGTGTGCTCACAGTGTACCCCACATGCAAGATACAAGGGAGCCTGCAGAGAAGCGTACTAACTGTGCATTCTACATGCAGAGCTGTGTGCTCACAGTGTACCCCACATGCAAGATACAAGGGAGCCTGCAGAGAGGCGTACTAACTGTGCATTCTACATGCAGAGCTGTGTGCTCACAGTGTACCCCACATGCAAGATACAAGGGAGCCTGCAGAGAAGCGTACTAACTGTGCATTCTACATGCAGAGCTGTGTGCTCACAGTGTACCCCACATGCAAGATACAAGGGAGCCTGCAGAGAAGCGTACTAACTGTGCATTCTACATGCAGAGCTGTGTGCTCACAGTGTACCCACATGCAAGATACAAGGGAGCCTGCAGAGAGGCGTACTAACTGTGCATTCTACATGCAGAGCTGTGTGCTCACAGTGTACCCCACATGCAAGATACAAGGGAGCCTGCAGAGAGGCGTACTAACTGTGCATTCTACATGCAGAGCTGTGTCCTCGCAGTGCACCCCACATGCAAGATACAAGGGAGCCTGCAGAGAGGCGTACTAACTGTGCATTCTACATGCAGAGCTGTGTGCTCACAGTGTACCCCACATGCAAGATACAAGGGAGCCTGCAGAGAAGCGTACTAACTGTGCATTCTACATGCAGAGCTGTGTGCTCACAGTGTACCCCACATGCAAGATACAAGGGAGCCTGCAGAGAGGCGTACTAACTGTGCATTCTACATGCAGAGCTGTGTCCTCGCAGTGCACCCCACATGCCAGATACATGGGAGCCTGCAGAGTGGTGTACCACTAATTTGTATTCTGCAGTGTACCCCAGAGACAGAAAATGAGGAGATGCGCACGCGCTATGAACCCTATACACAGGAAACATTGGAGTCTGCAGAGAAGTGTAGTCACTGTGCACCCCACGCGAAGGAGATGCGAGGGTGTGCAGAGATGTGTCCCCACTTGCACCCCCGAGACAGGAAATAAGGCGAGGTGTACACTCTGAAGCCCATACACAGGAGGCATGGGCAGAGATATGACCTCACTCTGCACCCCATAGAGAGGCGATGTGAGGGTGTGCAGAAATATGCCACCCCTCTGCACCCTGTAGGCAGGAGATGTGAGGCTATGCAGAGTGATGTCACCTCTCTGCAGGATATAACCTCTCAGCACCCCATAGACCGGAGATCGCCCTCACTCGCACCCCAATACAGGAGAAAGAGCTCTGTACAGATGCGTACCCAGAAACTAAAGATACAGATCTATGTGTCCTGGCAGTGCACCCCACAGACGAGAGATACTGGGGTCTACAGAGATATGTCTGTACTGTGTACCAAACAGACGAGAGATACTGGGGTCTACAGAGATGTGTCTGTACTGTGTACCAAACAGACGAGAGATACTGGGTCTACAGAGATATGTCTGTACTGTGTACCAAACAGACGAGAGATGCTGGGGTCTACAGAGATGTGTCTGTACTGTGTACCAAACAGACGAGAGATGCTGGGTCTACAGAGATGTGTCTGTACTGTGTACCAAACAGACGAGAGATACTGGGGTCTACAGAGATGTGTCTGTACTGTGTACCAAACAGACGAGAGATACTGGGTCTACAGAGATGTGTCTGTACTGTGTACCAAATAGACGAGAGATACTGGGTCTACAGAGATATGTCTGTACTGTGTACCAAACAGACGAGAGATACTGGGTCTACAGAGATGTGTCTGTACTGTGTACCAAATAGACGAGAGATACTGGGTCTACAGAGATGTGTCTGTACTGTGTACCAAACAGACGAGAGATACTGGGTCTACAGAGATGTGTCTGTACTGTGTACCAAACAGACGAGAGATACTGGGTCTACAGAGATGTGTCTGTACTGTGTACCAAATAGACGAGAGATACTGGGTCTACAGAGATATGTCTGTACTGTGTACCAAACAGACGAGAGATACTGGGTCTACAGAGATGTGTCTGTACTGTGTACCAAACAGACGAGAGATACTGGGGTCTACAGAGATGTGTCTGTACTGTGTACCAAACAGACGAGAGATACTGGGGTCTACAGAGATAGGTCTTCCTAGTCCCTATCGTGACTAGAGGCAGCTATTTGGCTATCAAATCAATTGCAGTACATTGGAGTCTGCAACTGTTGTCATCTAGATTTTTTGCACTACAATTCCCATCAGCCCTAGCCAGCATAGGCAACAGTGAGGTATCAATGAGTCATAGTCCAAAACATCTGGAGAGCCAGAGATTGCAGACCTCTACTGCATTCTAATCTATAGAGCTAGTTTGCTGTGGATTTCCCCTGGTGGGCAATGTTTCCGGACATCCCATTTCCCACTCTTGGGAGGATAGTTCTGTGGCAACGCGCGGGTCTTGGAAGCAAACCCATACTGAGCAAACGGGTTAGAATCCTGCACTTCCCCAATCCAATTAAACTAACGCCCAGATACCTACAGGTTATGTGCGCTGCAAATAAATGCAAATTTAAAATAATTTTTTTTTAAAAGTTTCCAGGCAGTGTGGCCCATGATGGGCAGCCCCTCTCTGATCACTCTGTTTAGTGGGATCAAATGCACACGCCTCTTCCCACACAAATATTTGTAGCTGCATAGTGGCTGTCCATAATTGTGGCACACGTGATGCTTTTGTGCCACCATTAATTAGGGTTCTTACTTGGCACTTATACGTAAATGTCACAGGTGGCTTGTATATAGGTTAGTCACTATCGGGGTGACTTTGCAGTGCTCTATCCTTGTCTGAAAGTGCAGTCACTTCAAGGCTTGCTGAGTACATCATTTTTGCGTTTTTGTCCCACAGGATTGTTTTCACGGTCAGTGCCGCATGGACCAGAGCACTTTAGTGCATTTCATGTTTACACGTATTCATAAGTATGCACCTTGTTCCATAGTTTTGCCTTCTAGCCCTTCCCTAATCCCAAGTTTGTAGATGTCCCATATTGAGGGAGACCTTGGCCCCAAAAGAAGGCTTCTACTACATTTTGCGAAACGTCGCGCGACACCGCACCTTTTGTGCCCTGGCAGTCCCCCATAAGACCCTCATTCCCGATTAACTATCTAGATGTCGACCTACCATCAGGTCAACCTTCTGTCTGGCACTATCAGAACCCCTAGCTGGTCTGAATTAAGGAGTGATTCAGTGCACACACCCCTGGGAATATTAATGTGGTTGCAATTTCGGTAGCTCCAGAAGGGTTTGTACCCCAGCGTCAAGCCCAATGTAGCTTTACCTATCACAGGGAGTGAGCATTCAATTTAGGCTGGCTGCCTGATCTAGAAAAAAAACAAAATAAGATCAAATATCTGCAGCTAAATAAAAGCTGTTCAGAAACTTATTAGAAGTCCCTCTATGTTACATTGAGGTGCATGAGACAGAAATAGTCTCTTGTCTTGATGATATATGTTATACGATTGAAACAACTGCATTTGATTTGTTGCAAGATTTCAAATATTGACGGCAGGACACCCCTTGTTCCATTTGAAAGTGCAGTCACTCCACAACTCTGTTATCTGAAAGTTGAGATTCTGGATGGATGAATGTGGCTACCGTTCAGTCGTGGATTCATGATGGAATGTGGCATGCACTCTAAATGAACTAGGACAAAGGAGCAGGGGTGGGGGTGGGTCAGTATGCACATGCAGAGACGGTTCACCCCTCTAACATGGCTGCGTGCCTTCTGCCCTGCAGACTATCTCCCTGGTCTCCCTGCCTAGGACCCGGAAGATGACCTGCACTGGCAACGGAGTTCCCTTTAGCAAAGCTAAAACTGTTGGCTTTGCCAGGGATTGTTAATAGCTGCCAAAAGCACTGGTTTAAAAGAGCATCTTGTTCCTGACTCTTCCTAGAGGTCTTCACCCTGTGCTGCTTAAGCCTCAGTTTCGCACTTGGCCTGTTCTGGTCACTGACAAACCCACAGCAGTTGTGTCTCTCTGCGCCATGGCAGTTTCTCCACTGTTTGTGCCCATGATCTCTGGCTGCACTTGGGCAGGCCTAAGCTGGAGAGACCTTACCAATAAAAGGACGAGAGGGTTTGCAGAAGCAGCCGAGAACATGAGAGGGAAACAGTTACAAGGTTGGACGGGAGACAGAAGCAACAGGAGCTTAGGGTAGAGGCGCGACAAAGAAGAGGATTGAGAGGGGGGGGGGGGGGGGAGAAGAGATGAGTTAAAAGAAAGGAAAGGGGGAGCAGTGGCATCACTAGGGTGTGGCCAGGGAGGTGCCGGGCCACGCCTCAGAAATCATGTGGCCCCCTTTGGCCCTCTCAACAGTGGCATACTGAGCAGGGAGGGCTAGCTGCCATAACTACAGGCCGGAGTCAGTGGGGGGGACTTGCCCCTCAGCAAAAGGCCTGCGCAGGAGCACGTGCCAAATGAGGCCCTTGCCCAAACACGAAGAGCAAATTTAGGTATCTAAGCCAGAGGCCAGAAAGTGTTCCTTGCCACACATGAGGAGAATCCCTCAGGACACGTTTGAAAGATACAGAAAGGCCGGGACCATCTTGGAAAAATGGCAGCATCCATTGTGTACATTTGTGTGCAAACGTGTACTACTGAATGAAGTTTTTCCCTATGACCAAAAGCAATGCCTTTAAAGTCCCTTCCTTAGTAGTAAGGATATGCGCCTGAAAATGGGAGCAAAAGTATAATCAAGTTACTCTTCCTGTGTGCATCATGAGCCCATCAATAATTCACAGAATCGAAACTGCAAAAGAAAGAAGGGTCACAGCTCAAAATTTCTGCAAAAAAATTGTAAATGTGTTTTCAAACACCAACACTTTAAGTGCCCACATGTTCTGTCAAAGCCATGTAAAATACATTATGTTACCTTTCTATAATCTGTCTATAATCAGGGATTGCAGGCAACCACTGTGTGAGGGTTTTTACATATTGAAATTGTGCCGTTATAATAGTGGATTACAAAATGCCTGCAGTAGGGGGAAATGCTGAAGTTTCACTTTCATTTCTGTTGTGGGCTCCTGAGGTGTGATCCTGCCTGTATCCAAACCCTGTTGCCAAGGAGATGGGCTGAGTAATTCTCTGTTTCCCCAGGTTTTACGACCAAAAGCACTTACGGCCATCATAAACTCTGCTGCAGCTGGCAATCAGCCTGTTGAAGCAGGAACAGCAACCCTCCTGACATCACAGCCCTACATGGCAGAAGGTGGGGTAGATTTATGGAGAGGGTTGTGTCCCATTGCACACAATGGAGAGATATGCTTTTCTTCATGTAAAATCCAAATATCCATGTGCGGATTTCTGGAAAGCTGCATCTGATAAACCAAAAATAGTTGTGGTGGCCCCAACATAAGAAATGTTATTAGGAAAACATTAAGATCTCTACATAAAGTTGATGATCATAAAAATGAGGAAATGCGTAAAAGAGAATGCCCGATTTTTCAGTAATAGTTTATCCAGAAACAAGGGGAAACTGTAGCTCTGCACCAGTAGGTGCAAACGTCAAACAAAGTTTAGGCGACAGCCTGAAAAATATAGTATCTAGAAATGTGGCCATCGGTGACATAACATGATGAGAAAGGGTAGTTATTTAAAAAAGTGAGATTTGTAGGTACCAAAGCCAAATCCAACACCCTCATTTGTCAGAGGATTGATGGGGTATCCTCCACTGGATGCTCAAACCACTCCTCCATTCTCTGGGTCTACCGGCCTACAGAGGGGGAGGGAACCCCCAACCACTGCCCAATCAGTTGTGTGAGGAGGATGACACATCCGTGATGTCATTTGGCTTTTAAATAGGTTACTCTTCCTCAACTGTGGATTTGCTCTACAAATTTGAGGTGTGCAGCGGACAGAAAAATCTGGAGCTATCCTTGCAGAAATGTGTGTCTACTCTTGAAGGGAAACGGAGTTGGATTAGCTGATTGGGAGGACAGAGTGGAGCCTTGATTGACCCCTTTGATGGTCCCGGTAGTGGAGCCCTGGTGCCATTGACTATAGAGTCTTTCTTCTGCAAGTATAGATCTCCACAGCCATAGATTAAACAAGTCCTATTTATTTAAGCACTACCCTAGAGTGTCCCCATAAGACAAATAAAAAAATCATCTATTCTATCGGTTTGTGAAATGTAGTCATTTTTCTATTGAAAAGCATTTTATTGGTCTGTGCAATTTGATTACTCTCCCCTTGACAAATATTGTGTTCCTCTGTGCATCAAGTAATTTTTCCTATGGAACAAAAACATCCCATGTTTATCTGTTGATTATAGATCTTTCCCCTGAAAAGTCCTTTGTTTGTTTGCATAGTGAAGTAAGTTATTTCCCCAGTATTGTGCTTAGTAAATCAATTCATTCCCCCATTGAAATTCACAGAGCAAGGTTGTGCCCAGTGTTATTTAATTGTTATAGTTATTAAAGTGTTGCCCCAAAAGAATTATTCCCATTATGAGCTGAACCCCGAATGTGTCCATGTGTTAAATTGTGTTTTAAGACAAATCCCCTTTACATCCGTCATTAAACCAAAAGTGTTGTTCCCACTGTGAGAATATTTGCCCAAAACATACCTGTGAGGTGCCCCTGTCCGTTCACTGAAACCCGTGATGTGCCATTCTCATTGTTGAAAGCGTGTGTATAATGCTT
Organism: Ambystoma mexicanum; assembly: GCA_002915635.3. NCBI lineage: Eukaryota > Metazoa > Chordata > Amphibia > Caudata > Ambystomatidae > Ambystoma > Ambystoma mexicanum. The sequence goes on from CM010927.2 coordinate 225,597,421, forward strand.
AGCTCCAGCCAAATTAGTAGGATTTGAAATTTCGCTTTTCCAAATATTTCTTTTCATCCTTTAAACTGATTTTCCTAGAGTATTTCCCTTCCTCTTTCATGTTATGAGCTCGGATCTGGTATTACCCTTCTTTCATGTCTTTGAGCTTGCCTCACAGACCAGATACAGCCAACTTTAGTGGGATGGGCATTTTCGTTTTTTCCAAATCTTTTTCACCTTAGAAAAATAATTGTTCCTACTCTATCTTTCCTTCTCTATCATACCCTGAACACAGATTCGAATTATAATCTCTTATTTTTTTGATGTTTCTTTCTCGTTACTGCCTGTGTTAAAATCTGATTTCCAATGTGTGCTAGCTAGTGTCTTTTCAAGCCCCATTTGTTCTCTAGCATAAGCAGCCCAAAGTACCCTTGTGTGGTGTCCCATGGTAGTAGTATTGAATCATTGAAAAATCCCTTTTCCATTGTCACAGGTGGGAGCGCTTAACTTTCCTGCAATCAGTTGAGGGAAAGGATTTGGTATTACTTTTCACAAAACAAAAATTGGTGTGGCACTGAAGTCTCTTGTAACCTGGTTATGTCCTAGAAGCCTGTGCATTGTGTTGCCATGAAATCAGTGGTTGCTGTCATATTTGTGTGCTGAATCATAAATTAATAATTTATTAATTGACAACACAACGGCCTGGTTCCTGGTCTATTGGGAAAAGGTGTGCTGGTGGAGGTTGGGTGCTAGACGGGTTGGAGGCCTCTTCAAAAGAATTCCGTTTAATAATAAAAGGCTTTTTATTAGACGACACCTTCATTGCAGGGGAAATGGGTCCCCGATTTGCTTGTGCTGCATATCATCTTGGGACAAGATGGGCTTTTGTCCCTTTAGAAATTGGGGTTGATCAAGGGCTATAATGCTGCATACTTTATGGAAGAATGACTATGGGCCCGATTCATGGAACTGGGTGCAGAAAAGGTGCAAGGTCCGCATGGATTCAAAGGCACATTACTAGCTGTTGTGCAAGTAAAAATAAGCTCTGAGAGGAATGCCCACAACATGCCCCCACACACACCAAAAATTAAGCTAATGGCCAAACCAGGCGCAAGCCTCCATGGCCATCGCTGAAACGCGATCCAGTACCCCTGGAGAAGGCACGCCCTCAAGCCCAGGCTGCACCCCCGCAACAACACGGGTCTTCCCTCACAAGGCCAGGCTGCACCCCCAGACTGGACACCACCCCCAGCTCCCCTCACCTGTGACACCCCCAAGGCAGTCCCCTCTAGACTGGAGCCCCCAGGCAGTCCGACAGTCTCCCACAATACCAGTGCAATGCACATCTGCAGCTTACCTGAACTTCTGGTCTGCCAGCTCCATTAAGGGAACACTAATATGTCCACCGCAACATGATCAACAGGAAGCCCCAGACATCCATCCAGGACTGGAGCATCTGATGCTTCACTCCTCAAGACTTTAACCAGCCCACCCCATACACATGGGACAAGTGAACGCAATGGCAAGTGGCATGTGCATGTTGGCCCTATGTCAAATGAATGTGTGCCCACGACAGAAGTAAACCTAAGAAATATGAAATATACACAAACAATGGCCAGGCGCGTCACTGCCCGAGCATCAGTGACCTGGGAGGAAGGGGTGTAAAATGACCCTTTACTTACAGGTTCTCAAGCCTCTTAGAGCGAACACCGCTTTCAGGGACATTTTCTCTTGTTCAGCACCGAAATCTTGAATTACAAGTGTCTACCAGCACGAGCTGACATAGTATGAACGCAATAGGGATACTCAAGCTTAGCTCTATTTTTGTAGATAAAACACGAGGCTTTACCACATATATTCCAATACCAGTCATATGGTCACCCAGCCAGGTAATCATGTGACTATGGAAAAAAAACATACATCATGCCCTAGATTCATACACATGTAATAGTATGGACTATTAATGCTCACACACTAATTCTTTGTTTCCCCGTTTCACTTTTTGACCTTTGTGACTTGAAAACGGTATGATATGTAAACAATTATTCATCTCATTCTGATCAATGCACGAATTGATATGTATACATATGTTTTTGTAAACACATGTTAATGTAACTAATGTGAACAATGTACCTATTTCTACCATTTACTGATAATTACTTAGTGTCCTAACCCTGAAGACGGACTCGGTCCCAAATGCATGGCCAAACCACAATGGTGACATACAATACCTGGATACACTTTTGCCTTTCAAGCAATTAAAGAACTGAAACTAACAAAACCTTTGTTTCAATATGTGAAATACGGAAAACAATGAACAATACTTTTAGTAGCAGTTTTAGATAAGAGCAGGATGGGAGCCTACCTCGAACTAGAAATCCTTTCTAGTTCTTTTCTCTTCTATGGATCTTTGTAACCTTGTGCCAAGGCCTTTAGGTATGCTCCGATTACTTGAACTAAATATATAAGGACCACAGAATTAATCCAAAGTGATGCCCACCCTCAATCTCTTTGAGGAACCTATATCTGCCATAGACCTGGTCATCAGCCATCCCAAAAAGACTGGTCCTTGGGTGGAAGGTATGGGCCCTGCCCATTCTCCTACACCTGCAGTGTCCCTGGAGGATTGCTGCAACAAATGGTGCATTCATTGTGGCTGTATCCCTGCGTTTGTTGATGTTAGTGTGCACGTTGACGTGTATGCCGGCCATCGCGTGGCATATGTGTTTCTTGATTTTGCGCATGTTTTTTCGCAACCCGACGTTCCCAGTTAAATTCCATGAATAGGTGTGTTTTGCAATTCCATGAATATGTTAGTTTTGCGCACGTATCGGTGGTGCGATTGTTTGACAGATAGAAGAAAGGGGAGGGCGGAAGAGAGGAGAGGAAAGGGGAGGGGGGGGAGAGAGAAGAGGAGATGGAAGAAAGGGTAGAGGCACTTCAGATGTTCTCATAGAAGATGCCAATCAATTTTATCACCTACATCTACCCACCTCCGGCTTCCCTTGCTTATCCCCCCCCCCCCTTCTCGGAATATCTCCTACCTGCCCCCACCCCTCTGCTCATATCTGGTTCTTAACTCACACACACTCCCCTTTCTCAACGGCCCTCCTACACCACGTCTTTGGACTTGCCGGTTTCGCACTCGTTCAGGCACCCCTTTTTTCTAGCCGCTCGTTCATTTCTCTCCCCATCTCGTTTTTCATACTTCTCTAGACCACCCCCTGCCCTTCCATTGCCCATTTTTCTCCCCCACCTGACTGATCCCCCCAGTCCGATACGACTCCCTCGTCTCCTGCATATCTCCCCCCTTGCCCATCTCTGCGCCCCCAACCCCTTCTCATCATCCTTCATCCCCCTCTCCTGCCGGCGGCGCCCTCCCCATGCATGGCTTCCTCCTTCTACCCATTCTGCACTCTCTATCCTCGGATGCTAGGAGCATCCCGCGTGCTCGTGTCTTCCCCGCGTGCCCCACGCCGATTCCTATACGCCAGCTTTGCCACCATCTCTCCTCTGCCCATCCACCCTTTCTATGCCCGCCCCTCCCCCCTGCTCCATTTCTTTCCCTCGTTCCCTCCTCTAAGCCTCTCGTATCCATGCAATGTCACCCCCCCCCCCTCTTGTTCTCTCCCTCACTGCCCCTGCCACCTCCCGCTTTCTATGGCATCGCTCTCCTGACAGCGCCCTCGCTCCTCATTCTGTCTCCCACCACTGGCTGTCTCTCCGTGAAGCCCTCCCCTCCTACACCCGGCCTGCAAGCACCCACCCCACCCCCCTACTATCTGCCCTCCACAGCCGATGGTGTCGGGAAATCGGGCTGTGCGAGTCTCCCTCTACATGAAATGCTGCCAAGGAGTGTGGTGAGCGGAGCTCAGCGGCGGGGATACAGGGTGGCGAGGAGGGGGCGTGGGACGCTGCCAGGCGTGAAGACCGCCCTTAGAGCCATGTCCAAGCTCATGAGCTGAACGAGTCAGGCACAGAGAGAAAGAGCCCCAGGCAAGCTGCCGAGACAGGCAACCGAAGGAGACACGGACAGCCGAAGAGAAGCAGGAAAGGGCAGCAGGACGCAGGCAGGCACACGGGTGGGTTGAGAAACTCCGGCAGAACCACGCAGTCACAGCAAAGGGGGCACACGGGGTGCAAGCACGCGCGGCAACTAGTAGACGGGCAGAAACAGGCAGACTGGGGCAAAAGCAAGCAGGGAGAAGCAAATATAGTCAGGCAGGGAGAAAGTGCCACCTGGGAAGGCATGAAAGGCAGAACGGGCAGGCAACATGGAGGAAGAGGGAGATGGGCAGTGAGACGCATAGGTAGGCAAACACGCAGTGGTATGTGCGCAGAGTCCCTGAAGTCCGTTCCTCCACGTGACTGACACCGGTCTGACCCCATAACCCCGACGACCCCCGCAGAGGAAGATCCAACCAGCCTGCAGCTGTCACCGAGGCGTCAAATACCACCTGCCCCTTTCTCCAGGAGCCGCCCCCGCCACACACACCACTTACACTGTCCCGAAATCGGGACCTCCCCATGCTAACATTCCCCCTTGGACAGCCCGGCCCACTGCCCTGACTGACCACCGCGTAGACAGGCTGGCCTCTCCGTATGGGCAGGGGCGCGCCCCCAACTCGTATTGACGGCCTGCCCCCCTCCCCCTCTGCGACACCCCCGCGAAGCACCTCTGAAAATGGCGGACCCCACAGAGCCCCCTCCCCCCCCCAAATTATTACTTAAACAGGCAGCATTAACATCATCATGACACACCCACCCCACCCCACCCCGGAGAGTCATGCCGAGGAAGAAGTCCCGCCTCCCCCGCACGAATTCCCCGGGCAACAGCCGATCCGTGGGGGGAGAACGGGAGGTATTTCTTTATTTCATTTTTTTCCCCACAGAGCCAATCAGCGCGAAGACTCAGCATCTGAGCCGAAAAAGGATGTCAATGGGCTGTGGGCGTGATCAGAGGGCGCCCCCACCACGCAGACGCGAATTCTGCTAGAGAACCCCCCCCTCCCCAGACAGGTTTCGGTTCGCCCCCACCCCCTGCAGAGCCGGTCCCCATCCCGAAGTGTCATGGCGATAAGGGCACCGCAAAAGGCGGGGGGAGGGGGCGTAGGCAGGAGGAGGGGCGGCGTTCGTGGTCATCTGTATCAACGTCTCCTTCCTTATCATGCGTTGCCCTCATTTTACTTTCTGACAAAAATGCGCCGAAGCTGCCTCCCGAGGACATGCCCAGCGCTTAACGTCCCGCCCAGCCCCCACTCCACCGGCGGCCTGGCACCAACAAAGCCCGAATCGCGAAGCCCTGCGACATACCATGCACGACATGCCCCGTGTGCTCTCGGCCGCCCCCTGTGCACGGGGGTGCACGGCGTGTGCTAGAACGGCATCCTGCATAGTAGCCGTTTTTAATATCGCGCGCTCAGTGTTTTGTGGGGTGCCCAGCTCGACAGGTTAATGGGCTGCACTTGTCTCGCAGGCGCCTTATTCTGCAAGCTGAAGCGCTTACCTTGGAGGAGGGAGGATGCTGCCGGCTGTAGCACCGATGTCCAGGCGGTGGTGGTGGTGGTGGTGGTGGTGGTGGTGTCTCCGCTGCTTCTCGCGCTCTGTCGCTTTCTGGTCTCGCGTCTCTCTCCTCTGCCGTCTCCCTGCTCTCTGTGGCCTCGTCACCCCCAGCTGCCTCCATATATCGCTAGCAGCCGGAGGCTCCTCCCACCCCCTGGATCCGGAGCGATGCTCGAGCAGCACCAGGGTTCTATGGGCAGTGAGCATCACATGAGCCCAGCGAATCCTTCCTGCAGCCCTGGCACCACATGCCATGACCTGTGCACGGAGAAGATGCTTTCGTCCATAACCCCTCCCCAGAAACCCCTGGAATTTTCCCGACGATTTTCCGGACACCCTTCCCCCATCTAAATCCCAGGAGCCCTTTCTCGTACGTCACCATGCCACTTCACCCCACCCACACCTTCTCCAAATGAACCACCTCACTTCAGAGGTCAACTGGTCTTCACATGCGCTTTGAATCGATTGTGTGCGCAGTGGGAGCTATAGTCGTTCGCACTCACTCGACTGCGCATGGCAGAGTGGGCGCCCTGTGGCGTGGAAACAGATATGGTTGCAGAGGATGCGGCTGCGGTGTCAGGCCCAGGGCACACCTGTTACTAGACCCGGGCATTAAAGAATCATTGGAGAGACGCTTTTCAAGTGCAGAGCACACGGAATGCCATCTACTCTGACACAACATACCAGTGCCAGCTCAGCCCCAGGGTATGGAAACCAGTGCCAGCTCAGCAACAGGGAATGGAAACCAATGCCGGCTCACCACCAGGCTATGGATCCCAGTGCCAGCTCAGCACCCGGCTATGGAAACTAGTGCCAGCTCAGCACCAAGCTATGGAAACCAGTGCCAGCTCAGCACCAGGGAATAGAAACCAGTGCCAGCTCAGCACCAGGCTATGGAAACCACTGCCATCTCAGCACCAGGGAATAGAAACCAGTGCCAGCTCAGCACCAGGCTATGGAGCCCAGTGCCAGCTTAGCACCAGGCTGTGGAGACCAGTGCCAGCTCAGCACCAAGCTATGGAGCACAGTGCCAGCTCAGCACCAGGCTATGGAAACCAGTGCCAGCGCAGCACCAAGCTATGGAGCCCAGTGCCAGCTCATCACCACACTATGGAAACCAGTGCCAGCCCAGCTCCAGGCTAAGGAACCCATTACCAGCTAAAGACCATTGGGAAGAATTCAACCACCCACACAGTGGTTGGGCACTCGCATGGGCTTTTTAAAATGTTAAATGAAATTGAATGATGGTAGATCAACCTCCGGAAAATGTGTGGGGCTAATCCGCACACATTTACCTGTGCTCACTACGTGACAGACACATGGACACAACCTATAGGCGCTGTCCCTTCTGTTACATTTAGTTGGCATGTGACAGCCAGCAGTACATCAAGGACCTGCTGTTGGCAGCAACGCATACTGATGAGAGTTAATTCAAGCTGGCACAAGCGAGGCCTGGTTGCAGGGCTAACAAAAGACAGGACACCTTTGATATGCATCTCTGTCAATCTGAAGCCAGCTCCAGGCTCTTAGGCCTGATTCACAGAGTGTTTTCCAATGGGATTGCACCATTATACAACACTTCTGTGAATCAGCACCTTAGTATCAATGGCAGTGAAATGTAAATTCTTGGAACACTGTTTACAGTAGTCATCCCCGCAGGGCGACACCATTCAGAAGGTACGAGTATGTGGTTTGGAGGCGACTGAAAGTCTCGTCTGGCTGCAGCTGCAAGGGAGACCTGCCGCTTAAATCAGGAACCACAGAGTGATCAATTAACCAGAGATGCTTTTTGATCTACAACAGACAGGAAGATGGGTGGGATCTATTAGTACATGTTTTCACCCCTTTACCTTTTCTGTTTCAAAGCACCCTGTTTATGACCTCAAGCATACAGGATATTGTTGGTGGGACCCAGGATTGGTTCATTAAGGTAGGCTTAGCCTATACCAGGGATGCATAACTGATTTTGACAGAGGGACGAAAGTACCTTAAATGATGGCTATAGTGGGCCGAAAAGTAAATGTGGGTGAGGCCTACCGCCTCACCCACATTTGGTGGGCGTGGCGTGGCGGGAGGCTTTTTCAACCCCTAATTTTTATTAAACACTATGCCCCATAGCCCCACCCCTCAAGCAAACACTATGCCCCATGGCTCTCACCCCTCATGCAAACACTATGCCCCAAGGCCCCCACCCCTCAAGCAAACACTATGCCCCATGACCCCCACCCCCCAACCAAACAATATGCCCCATGGCCCCCACCCCTCATGCAAACACTACGCCCAAGACACCCCCCTCAAGCAAACACTATGCCCCATGACACCCCCCCTCAAGCAAAACACGATGCCCAATGACACCACCCCTCATGCAAACACTATGCCCCATGGCCCCCACTCCCCAACCAAACTCTATGCCCATGGCCCCCACCCCTCATGCAGACACTAGGCCCCAAGACACCCATCCCTCATGCAAACACTATGTCCCATGGCCTCCCACTCCCCAACCAAACACTATGCCCCATGGTCCCCAGCCCTCATGCAAACACTACGCCCCAAGACACCCACCCCTCATGCAAACACTATGTCCCATGGCCCCCACTCCCCAACCAAACACTATGCCCCATGACACCCACCCCTCATGCAAACACTATGCCCCAAGACACCCACCCCTCAAGCAAAAACTATGCCCCATAGCCCCCACTCCCCAACCAAACACTATGCCCCATGACACCCACCCCTCATGCAAACACTATGCCCCATAGCCCCCACTCCCCGACCAAACACTATGCCCCATGACACCCACCCCTAATGCAAACACTATGTCCCAAGACACCCACCCCTCGTGCAAACACTATGTCCCATGGCCCCCACTCCCCAACCAAACACTATGCCCCATGGCTCTCACCCCTCATGCAAACACTATGCCCCAAGGCCCCCACTGCCCAACCAAACACTATGCCCAATGGCCCCCAACCCTCATGCAAACACTATGCCCCAAGACACCCCCCTCAAGCAAACACTAGGCCCCATGAACACCCCCTCAAGCAAACACTATGCCCAATGACACCCAGCCCTCATGCAAACACTATGCCCCATGGCCCCCACTCCCCAACCAAACACTATGCCCCATGGCCCCCACCCCTCATGTAAACACTAGGCCCAAGTCACCCACCCCTCATGCAAACACTTTGTCCCATGGCCCCCCACTCCCCAACCAAACACTATGCCCCATGGCCCCCACCCCTCATGCAAACACTAGGCCCCAAGACACCCACCCCTCATGCAAACACTATGTCCCATGGCCTCCCACTCCCCAACCAAACACTATGCCCCATGGCCCCCACCCCTCATGCAAACACTAGGCCCCATGACACCCACCCTCATGCAAACACTATGTCCCATGGCCCACACTCCCCAAGCAAACACTATGCCCCACTCCCTGACCAAACACTATGCCCCATGACACCCACCCCTCATGCAAACACTATGCCCCAAGACACCCACCCCTCATGCAAACACTATGCCCCAAGACACCCACCCCTCATGCAAACACTATGCCCAAGACACCCACCCCTCAAGCAAACACTATGCCCCATGCCACCAAGCATGCACCATGTATACATACTCATACATACTCATACAGACCCCAACCTCCCCACCCCTGCATACAAACCCACAAGCATACATCATGCAGCCATACAGACCTGAACCCCCCACCCCAACTCAGCACACAAACCCACAAGCATACACCATGCACCTATACAGACCCAAACCCCCCACCCCCAACTCAGCACACCAAACCCACAAGCAACATGCACACATACAGACCCGGACCCCCCCCCCACATCTCAACATCACTGAACTGCACACACAACAACAAACATTCAGGCGACAGACCCGACCCCCCACCCCCACATCTCAACATACACTGAACGTGCACACAACAACAACAAACATTCAGGCAGACCCTCCCCCTCCAACCTCCCCCCCCAGCATCTCAACATACACCTCACTTGCACACAAACACATTCAGGCAGACCCGACACACACCCCACCCCCGCATCTCAACACACACTGCACTTGCACACCAACACATTCAAGCAGACCCGACCCCCACACCTCCTCCGCATCTCAACACACACTGCACTTGCACAGCAACACATTCAAGCAGGCCCGACACACACCCCACCCCCGCGTCTCAACATACACTGCAGACATACAAATACAAACACACCCGACAAACCCCCCCCCCACCTCCGCATCTCAACATACATACAAAAACAAAAAACACAGTCAGGACGGACCCGAGACAGACACACACACACACAAACATACAGCCCCCCCATGTACTTACCCAGATGTGCTGGAATGCTGGCGAGGCTTCTTGCACTACGGCTTGCGTGGCAAGCAAGGCTGAAATGCCTTCCGGCATCAAGCCTTACTGGCCACACCAGCCGTAGTGCTGGCACTCCATTGGTGCAGCACACAAGCACTACGTGGCTCGTAGGAGCTGCGTGGTTCGTGTGCACTGAACCAATGAGGACCAGTGTTTTGTCTGGCCCGGAAGACAACAAAGACTTTCCTAATGGAGGGCGGCCGATGCTGCTTGCGGGCGCCCTCCATTAGGAAAGTCTTTGTGCCTCGCGGGCCGGACAAGACGGCATGGCCTGCCGCAATTGGCCCGCGGGCCGTATGTTGTGCACCCATGGCCTACACCAACTAAGCGTGGCCCATTTCGCTTTAAAAGAGGGTCGAGGCTCTCTTTGGCAGATCTGAGACTTCTCAAGGAGTAACAAGAACTAATTTGGACCCTGGTTGAATGTACAGTCTGCCTTACAGCTTCTGCCAGTGATTTCCGCCAGGATTTCTAAAGAGGGAAGCAAGATCCCTCTCGTAAACATCTCATAACAGAGGGAGATTCTGAATTCAGAGGACCCTCTAGCAGCTCCAGAACCGGTACCCAGCCAGCACACAGCATGCCCTGCTAGGCTCTGCAGCAGGCTTCCTAGGTGGGCAGTGCCAGAGAGTCTCTGAACCAAACCAAGGAAAAGGCAGTTGCCTGCATCACTCTCCTCAGCTTTGGGCCGTCCGCCTTAAACAACGACACAAGCCCAGTGAAGAAGCTAGGAGGAGAGCATTGAAAAGCATCAACCGGCGTCCACCTCAAAGGAAATTTATCGAGCCAGTTGAGCCCATTGATCTGCAACTGACTGCATCGCTGACTGTTGTCACACCACAGTCGCTCCTCACGCTGTCCGAGATGCATCAACCAGTGTAACGGTTTATTGAGAGGCCACCATCCACACTGGGAGTTCCTTCCCTTCCCACTTAAGGTGTCACGCAAACAACTTTTTAATGGATTCTTTTATTCAGCCCTATTTCAGATGCATATCATGCCCCTTGAATCCCTCCCCCTGAGCTACCAATGAGCCAAGAACCAGGCCAGTGTACAGGAAATATATTTATATTTATTTGAATTAGATGTTACGAAACTCGCACTAAAATGTCAAACACCACTTTATACGTGGCACAACACAAAAACCTTCTCTCAACAAAAATAAACCACAAAAGTGAGTTGAAAAGAACACAAATCACAATTCTTAACTTTCTACAAATTTCACTTCAAGAAACAATTAAACTGATCAGTAACCAAAAACAATTATGAATGTAGTGCTGTGCAATTTCGATTTTCCTGCATGTATAAAAGGTGAGCAGTAGGGTTTCTAAATTGTTACAAATGCATATGGCAATTATGATTGCACCCACACTTTTGGTTTAAAATAAACACTGCATTATTTAGCGGTTTGTTTTTCAGACCCCACACTACTCTGGTCTGTGTTGGGGAAGTCGGACAGAAAAAAACTGGAATAATTTCGGAATTTTGGATTTTAAACTCCCCTCCACTTAACGGTCTGTGTTGGGGAAGCTGGATGGTTCAGATAATTTTTTAGTTTATAGATGTTAGGCAACGTTTGTATGCAGTACCCTCTAGGGCCATTACACACAACTTTGACTATAGGTATAGGTAACCCAACCATTAGTATACGTTTGATTACACACAATTTTGGTAACGTGTTGAGCAGCCAGGCTTATCTCAAGAGGGGTACATTTGAGCTGTAGTGGAGGTACACAAAGATTCACAGTTACAGGTATTCAAATAAACTCTTACACTCAAGGTTTCTTGCATAAACAATTATTAATTTATTTATCATTCAGTTACAAAGTTACTTCAGAAGGGAGAAATATAATAGTAACACACAAATACACCTCAATACTGTACACTCTTAGTTTCTAAATCAGTAAAGACCCTTTTGGGATGGCCCACATACACAATGTACATGTGGTTGATTCTGCCTTCCGAGCCAAAGGACTTGCCTTTTATTCAGTTGTCTCCCATTAATTCCAGCCTACCTGTCAATCACCCAGCAGAGTGGCTGTCATTGTTGGAGAGTCAGCTGGCCAATCACCACAGAGTGCCTTTGGGTCTCCTAGGAGACTAAGCACAGGGAGTTTCGGGCACCTCCCTCACTTCTTGCCTACCACAGACACTCTGGAGCAAGAGACGGGTTTCACGTGGAAACCCTGCCAAAGGCGAAATGAACAAAGAGACTAAACCTGGTTTGGCGCACAGAGAAAATCTCTAGAAGGACCTTTCCACAAAGAAATGGTGAAAAAAGAAGAACGGGCGCCATTTTGACAAAGATGGCCCCCGCAGTTGCTTTTCAGCAGCTGTGAACACAGCCCGCGGTAAATGCAAACCATGGTAGTTTAAACGAAACCACTGCCACCAGCCATTCAATGAGAAAAGGGTAACATAACATTTTTTACATAAGAAGCTAGACAAAGGGGATATCAAGTAACCCCTCCAGCACTCTATTGTAAGATAATGTGTGCTGGGTCTAGAATGTTACACTGGTAAGTAAAGTCAATTTCGCTTTACTGCTCTGGGAAACAGTATTTTATCACAGAGTAGGTAGTTAAACCTTTGGGAAATCTGGAAGACTGCACTGAAGGTGCTGTGTGACACAATGTAAAAGATGATGCCTATGGAGTTTGTCAGACTCCACAACCAAAAGAAACACAGAGGTAAAATTCACATTAAAATACATGAGAGAGTGGGAAAAGGGTCTCACTCTCTCCAGGTTAGAAAAGTAAAGTCCTCAAAATCCAGCAAAGTTGCTGGGGGTCTCTAAGGTGGAGGGAATTAGCACATTTCTGAGAATTCTCCCTAACACTTGTCCCCCCCCAGACTAAGGGACAGGAGGATTTAATCCACCCCTCGATGAATCTCCTTACTCCAGTCGGTCATACTTTCTGGAGAGTCCATCAGCATTTTGGTGATTACACCCTGACCCATGTTCAATGGTAAAATGAAACCCCTGTAGGTTGATTGACCATTTTAACAATTTAGGATTCTCCCTCTTCATCTGCACTAACCATCTCAAGGGTTGCTGGTCTGTTTGAATCACAAAAGTAGATCCATACAAGTATGGTCTAAACTTCTTCAAAGACCACACAATGGCAAAGCATGCTCTTTCTATGGTTGCCCACCTTGTCTCAGGTTCCTTCAGTTTTCTACTGATGAAGCAGAATGGGTGTCCTCTGCCTTTCTCATCCAGCTGACTCAGAACTGCACCTATACCTCTATAACTATATTGGAAGCATCTGTCTGTACAATAAAGGATTGGCTGTAGTCAGGAGCTTTTAAGACTAGAGCTTGACAAAGGGCTTGCTTAAGTCCTTCAAATGCCTTAGTGCACAGCTCATTCGACCTGACCGTCTTGGGCAATTTGGGTGAGGAGATCACATTCAAGGGAGAAGCTACGAACCCATAGTTCTCAAGGTGTTCCTATAGTAACCGGTGAGACCTAAGAAGGCTCTCACTTGGGTTTGAGTAGTAGGGCTGAAAGATCAAAGGAAATATTGAGGCTTAGTACCACCAAAAATGAAATACGCCAATCACGAGTTCAAAGATACATGTATATTCTATTCCTATTCAGATACAGATAGCTATCTGGCTCCCAACACCTCGCAGTGTGTACCAGCAGACACCGTGAGGGGAGAGAGGGCTGGTCATTACAAAGCATCCATCTTTTATACACAGTCCCGGTGCATCGTCCAGCCCTTCTCTGAGTTTATAATTCACTAGGGTTCATATCCAGTTCACATTGATAATACAGAATCAAATAGTTGTACATTGTTGGGTATTTTCCCTCCAATACTTAACATGTTGTTCTATACACAAACAATACAATGATGACAAACTTTGTTTTACTCTGTCATGTTGATCTTCACTTGTTCTTGAGCTTAATGTAAGTCCAGTTTCAAGAAACAAACACAATGGGTTTCTGCCAAGGCACACAGCTTTAGTTGTTCAGCATTCAGTTCCACTGTTTGAATGAGGATGAAGCTATTGGTGCAGACATAGTCTAAATTGCAGTTCAGTTCAGCTCCAAGGTTTCTTAGCACAGGACAAAAATTCTGCTCTCAGCAGTCACAACATGTTTACACAGTACAAAGTTTAGTTTGCTTTGCTGGATCCGAAAAACACATAGTTCAATTTGGGACAGCAGGCAGGAGTAAATCAAAATGGTGGATGATTCTAAAATGGCAGCGTAATCAATACTTATTCAGATCTATTCAAATTCAGTTTGCAGTAAAATGCGAAGGAGCTTAGGCTAACGTTCATTATCATGCAGTATTATAATGCGAAATATGGTTTTACAAACACTCCTTTTGGCCTAAGCCAAGAGTATTTCTCAAACATTTTCACTATATAAAGACCATGGGCCTCATTACGAGTTTGGAGGCAGCCATGGTTCTAATATCACCATGGCTGCCTCCAAACCTGTGTCCGGGTCCGTGGTGTCGGAATGGGGATTTACCGGGACATTCCGACCCTTGCGGACCTGGTAAATCCCCATTCTGAAAACCATTCCCCATTCCCATTCGAGCCCCCATAGGGCTCAATGGGAATGGGGAAGGAGCTAATAATGTGCCTGCAAATTATGAGCCCGTCATTAGCTCCCTGGTCCTTTAACGGGTCCCACTAAGGGCGGCTGGTAAAACCAGCCGGCCCTAGTGGGACCCGCTAAGAGACCTCAGAATGCGGCGCTAGGGCATTAACAGCACCGGCATCCTTACCGGTGCCGTTAACCCCCTACCGCCGTACTCGTAATGACCCCCAATGTGTCATTGTCAGAGCAACCTGAGTCACTGGTTTCAGAAATATCAATTGCCATTAATTCCTTGATGGTAATACCCTGCATTACTAAGACATTGGTAGCTTGTTCAGGCATATGTATCTTAGGTCCTAATGTGCCTATTACTTGTGCGCAACTCCCTCCTATCATTGAGAAAATGACAGGCAGACATTGTACGCAACAACAGCAGAATAGAATGATGCCAAGGATTATCATAAGAACTGCAAAGATTTTCCAACCCCAGGATCGCAACAAGTCCCAGAACCATGTGCTAATATCCCAGTTTCCCTCTGGGACATATACTTCAGTACTTAGGGTATGTAGATTCTGAATTGCCTTAAATATAGTGGGGGAGGAGGAAGAGTGTGCAAATGCACGAAGGGTGGAGACACAGTGGGGACATTTGCAGCAGGCAACAGAATATCAAGTAAATGTACACTTTCGAGATACCAAAATACAAATGTAAATATGAATACTAAACAAACTGTTATTGTGACCAGCAAACATTGGATCCTCACAGACCATGACCCTCGATGGGCAGATTCATCATTAAACAAGTGACCAGCGTCTTTTTCAGTACGAGTGGCTTTCAAAGTGGGCATTGTTTCTCAGAGTCCATTAAGAAGCCTCTCTGTTAGGCTTTTTTAGTTCATCCAATGGTGCCACATGGCCTATGTTGTTTGAAGGTAACTTTGCCGGTCCCTGCAATTTATTTGATGCAGCAGAGGAATGATGAGGGACTGGCTCAACAATGAATTCTTGTGGGTTTCTTGTGGGCACAGCTTTTGCTGCACTTTAAGTTTGATTCCGTGGTCGCAGATTGTACCTTGAGACTCCAGGTACGGTGTGATCCATGAACAAAGTTTCGCTGTTTCCTTATGACAATGAGGAAGGAGAAGCAAGATCGCTCGACGGTGGAAAAGAATTAGAAGAAGAAGCAACAATCTCCCCAGACTCCGTGGGCTCAGGAAGGACTTTCATCAACAAAACAGCAGTCTGCCCAGGCCCCAGAGGCTCAGGAAGGATTTCCGTCACACTCTCTGTGTCGGTAAGAGCAGGCTCATTGTGAACATCAGGATGAATAATTCCCTTCCCCTCCCCTTTGTCGTAGGTCAGAGGAAAAGGAATCCTCTTCACATGTCGCGTGGAATCAGTTCCATGCGGAAGAGGCAATAGTTTGGTCGGATTTAATGAGCAACATCTCTTAATTTGGATATGCCGAGCAAATAGAATCAGCTTGTACCTTGTCAGTCGTGTTGATGTGAGATGTTGCGTCTTTGTTCTGTTTTAATAGAATATCTATGGAGTGAGGTACTATCACGGTTAAAGAGTGACCTAAAAACATACCCTCACGTTGTTTCACGGATGCAGCAGGAGCAGCTACAGCTCTCGAACATCTCGGCAAAGTGCATGTAACAGGGTCGAACATGGAGGAAAAATAACTGCACAGTCTATTTTTGCCCCCATGTTCCTGCGTCGAAACAGCCAAAGCGCATCCATCACATTCATGCACATACAACACCAAGGCCTTTTCATAATCTGGTGTGCCCAAAACTGGTGCTGAACACAACGCAGCCTTGAGCAGATCAAAAACATTCTGGCAATCCATGTTCCACGGTAAAGGCAAAGAAATGCCCTTCTTTTTCAATGCCAACATAGGTTTTATCATTAATGAAAAATGTGGGAACCACTGTCTACAGTATGAAGCCATGCCTATTAAAGCTCTGGCCTCTTTCTGTGTATTTGGGACAGGCATGCTAAAGATGCTTTGTATCCGTTCAGGTGTCAATCTTCTTCCCTCTTTCAACAGGAGAAAGCCTAAATAGGTGACCCCCTGTTGACAATATTGAAACCTCTTCAATGAAGCCTTATGCCCATGTTCTGCTAAATGAATAAGCAGTAACACGGTGCCTTCCTTGCAAACAACTTCAGAATCTGCAGCTAGGAGCAAATCGTCTACATACTGCAACAACGTGCAAGTAGAAGGTAACTCAAGTGTATCAAGCTGTTCTTTCAATGCCATACTATAGATGCTTGGACTCTTAGTGTACCCCTGTGTCACACAAGTGAATGTAAACGAGCATCCCCCTAGGGTGAACACGAACAAATATCTACTCTCAACATGTACAGGAATACTGAAAAAAGCACTTTTCAAATCCACAACACTAAAATGTGTAGCCGTAGCTGGAATCATGGTCAATATTGTAGTAACATCAGGCACAATCGGAATCTTTGGAGCAACAACCTTATTAATGGCACGCAAGTCAATAATAAAACTAAAAGGAATTGCATTATTCCCTTTTTTATAAACTGGTAGAATCTGACTATTACACAGGTTCCTGCAATTTCCTCAATCACACAATCAGAAATAATACTTTTCAAAGCCTGTTCACCTTCAACCAAAATCTTATATTGTGGAATACGCTGCAATTTTACACCTGGTTTCAACACAATTTTAACTGGTTCAATTTGCAAAATGCTGTCTTCATTATTATTAACTGCCCATAGACATGTCGGAACTCTATTCAATTCAGGCAGTAAAGATCTAGACAAAAATTGTGGAATGGAAGTTTGTTGAGGCGAAATTGTTAAATGCACTCCACCCGGAGAACAGTAAATTACAGCATTCAATTCTTTAAATACAATTAATCCCAACACATTTTTGACACAATTTTTTGTCAGAAGAAATGCACATGAATCAGTGATTGGCCCCAGTGAAATCGGTACCGGCCGAGAGACCGGACTAAGCAGTGGCATACCAGAAAGCCCTACAGAAATGTTGTTCTGCCCTGACAGTGGAATATCTGGAATCCGTGAATGATCTATAGAACACTTCTGTGCTCCTGTATCTATCAAAAATAGATGCTCCCTATTCCCCACCTTCATTTCAATGTAGGGTCCTTTCTGATCGACGGGAATAGGTATTGGTTCCAGACCCTGCTTCGGGCTGTCCTAACGGAACAGTATATCATCAAATGCAAGATCCACAGAAAAATAGACAGTCGAAGGATTATCGAAAATGTTCCCACTAGTAACACTCTGTTGCTGACTATCCTGTAACGGTGCCTGTTGCTTCTGTGCAAACTGACTTCTACCAGGATGCCCTATCCCAGGACGGCCTCTGGATCATCTACCCAGGGCACCATATATGCTATTCGATCTCTGCTGAAGGATTGGGCATTGTGTTCGACAATGACCTTCCAGTTTACAATATGCACATTGGTTCATGTGTACAGGATCCAGTTGTGCATTACCCTGTGGTGTAAATTGGCATCTAAACTGTGTATTCCCACCTCAAGCTCCTCCAGCTATTTGCTGCAATAACACTCTCGTTTTCAAGTCTCCCTTCTTCTTTTCCGCCGTCTCCTTCTCTGTATTAACCCTATTTTCATAGTATTGAGCTATATGTAATACTTCAGATTGTGATTTTGCTTGCCAATCACTCTCAGAAGTCATAATCTGTGATTGGATTTCAGACAATAATCTGCGCACAAACTTGTCTACAAACAGCCTTTCCCCCAACTCTGTACTCAAGTCTTGACCACTAAAATCTGAAAATACTTGCTCAAATCTGTTAAAAACTCTTTTGCACCCTCTGACTTCCATTGTATGCAAGCCTTAAGTTTATCACATATGATTCTTTTCTCAGGAACCAAAGATTTCAATTTAGCTACTATTCTGTCTGGCCACATCAGTATCACTTGTGGCAGTTTCTCACCAGCATTCCTTTCTCCATCTATTCGTACTAAGTTATCACATGTATCACCCGTCCCTGCCTGATCATCTACAGTTCTAATCTGCTTCCATAAATCAGCAGGAAGGATCACGGGAAACAATAAATATATATCACACAATGTGAAAACTGATGAATGCAAGACAGATTTAACTTCTTTATAAAATCCTGTTGGATTCTTCCTAATATCTGGAATGGTTTGTCTAATGGTATTCACTTCCTCTCTAGAAAACAGGACATGAACAAACTGAGAAACATAATGTGCTTCCACAGTAGTAGCAGGCATTCCTGCTACGGCATTAGCTGGAATTTCTACTTTCTGAACAAATGTCGGAGGAACCTCCCTCATCGGCAATTGTAAAGTAGGCAAATCTGAATGTTTATTTAGCAACAAGGCTAAATCATGTGACAGAGTAGTCAAAGCAATATTGGGCAAAAATGCTCTTTTGTAAATGACCATCAAATCTGCGGGACAACAAACCTTCATAAACTCATCTTGTAGGTACCATCACCGGAGACACTTGCTTTTGCATTGCTGGAGCATACTGACTAAATGTGTCATGCACTTCAATAGGAGAAATTGAAACATCCAAAATCCATCTAAGAGCGTCTCTTGTGCAAATGCACATCTCCTCAACCATTGGTTTCAATGGAGGAAGATATTGCATCTGCACATATGAGGCTTCCTGTCCATTACCATCCATTTCATCTTTCTGTAACCGATCTAGCTCCCTCTTAAACTCAAATACCTTCTCAACATGCTCATGTACTTTCTCTGCAGTGTCCCTTGAGCGGGCTAGGACATTCAAATCCCTCAACCACTGTGGGACATTCATGTCCGTCAATTCACTCCATATGTCAGCTAAATGTGTTCCCATCCCTTCTATCAAAACAGCCTGTTCAGGAATACTTTCTTGGACAGAAATCACAACTAAATGCCGATTCATCACCTTCCTCTATGTACCTTTTAGCCCTCGTATACAATTCTCTTTTTCTAGCTTTGGCTACTGTACCACGAGTCACTATTCTTGAATCTGTTCCTGCCCCTCCAACCTCTACAAGTGGAGCAGAACCACTTGGTAAGGAATCAATAGGTAACTGGGGCAATACTACAGGAGGTGTAGTCAAAACTATGGGGCCGGCAACTGTCGGTAAGGGTGGAAGTGTAGGAAGAGGAACAACAGGAAGAGGAACAACAGCGGAAAGAAGAACAACAGCCGGAGGAGGAACAACAACAGGGAGAGGCACATAGGGAGGAGGTGCAGTTGAAACGTTTCTATGTTCATTCAACAATTTGTTAATTAGTTCATCTGATGTATGAAAATCCTGAGACGGATATATCTTTTGCACATCAAGTGTGAAAGTCCTATCCATACTTCTAATAGATTCTGACTGTTTCTGCTGATCATGCAATAGTGCTTTTTCAGCATTTGTCATGTGTCTACGTGCATGCTTTTCTTTACTTTTAAGTTGGTGCATAGCTTGCTTTCTCCAATCTTTAATTGCATCAAATGCTGCAGGCCTAGCCTTTTTCTTCAACAATATAGATTCTAAATACTCTAGGCGGGCAATTTAAAAACTGCCATAGACTGGCCACTGAAGTTCGGAAACATGTCTAGTCTGTCTGAGCCAAATATCATTAAATATGATACTAATTATTTCAAAAAAGGTAGCAGGTGCTCCTCTCCAGAAAGAACATGGCATGATAACCTGTTCTGAGATGAGAGTTTGTAGCACAAGCTTTTTGCTCACTGTACCTTTCACAGATGGGGAAATATCCATTTACATATCAGTCTGTTTCCCGTCCACATGGGCAGTCCAGCACCGAAATGCCATACCAATTCCTCTCTGAACAAGAGTACCAACAGCAACCCTATACACGTGTTTCAGCCTTGTTGGGCCTCATCAGTGAGGTGAAGCTGTGCCTCTCTGAGCACAGTGAGCAGGGAGTCCACGTCTGGTTGCCCCCAGGTAATTTAGGGTGACCAACGCCAAGTTCCTTGCATATATTTCAAAAAAGGTAGCAAGCGCTCCTCTCCAGAAAGAACATGGCATGATAACCTGTTCTGAGATGAGAGTTTGCAGCACACGCTTTTTGCTCACTGTACCTTTCACAGAGGGGAAATAGCCATTTGCATATCAGTCTTTGTCCCGACCACATGGGCAGTCCAGCACTGAAATGCTATGGCAATTCCTCTCTGGACAAGAGTACCAACAGCAACTCCAAACACGTGTTTCAGCTTTGTTGGGCCACATCAGTGAGGTGAAGCTGTGCCTCTCTGAGCACAGTGAGCAGGGAGTCCACATCTGGTTGCCCCCAGGTAACGCAAGGTGACCAACCCCATGTTCCTTGCAAATATTTAAAAAAAAGTAGCAGGTGCTCCTCTCCAGAAAGAACATGGCATGATAACCTGTTCTGAGATGAGAGTTTGCAGCACACACTTTTTGCTCACTGTACCTTTCAGGATACTACTTAGACCTTACTTACAGTACATTAAACAAGCCGGCGACCCAACGGGTGTCGCCGGTTGGCCTCGTCCTAAAGATTGTCTATCTCTGCGGAATAATACCCTGAAACAAGATGACAATTTCCCAGGCACGTCAGATTACTGGTGTAACCTGGCGTTGTTTGTACTTGCAAGTGCAAAACTGCAACCAATATCAGGATCATTAGGCATCGGGGCACGACTCCCCTAATTTCAAATCGAAGGAGGTCCGATCGGATTACAAAGGATCACCGTGGCTGGCGATTTCAGCAAAGAGCCCGCCTCGATATGGGGACCCTCGTCAAGATGTCTTCTTGAACTGCTTGCTCACCGTCAAGGGATAGGATAGTGCAGTACTGCTGAGGTGTCTCGTCTCTTGCAAGGGACCCCTCCACTCTCCGATCCCAGTCCGATAGCCGCGTCTCTTTTTTTTAGCGATGACATCAATCTTGAGGGTCCCTTTTTGGGTGTCATCTGAAAGACGAAAGGAAATATCGAGGCTTAGTACCACCAAAAATGAAATACGCCAATCACAAGTTCAAAGATACATGTATATTTTATTCCTATTTAGACACAGATAGCTATCTGGCTCCCAACACCTCACAGTGTGTACCAGCAGACACCGTGAGGGGAGAGAGTGCTGGACATTAAAAAGCATGCATCTTTTATGCACAGTCCGGCGCATCGTCCAGCCTTTCTCCGAGTTGATAATTCAATAGGGTTCATACCCAGTTCACATTGCTAATACAGAATCAAATAGTTGTACATTGTTCAGTGTTTTCCCATGCTGTTCTACACACAAAATACAATGATGACAAACTTTGTTTTACTTGGTCATGTTGATCTTCACTTGTTCTTGAGCTTAATGTAAATCCAGTTTCAAGAAACGAACACAATGGGTTTCTGCAAAGGCACACGATTTTAGTTGTTCAGCATTCAGTTCCACTATTTGAATGAGGATGAAGCTATTGGTGCAGACAACACCTAAATTGCAGTTCAGGTCAGCTCCAAGGTTTCTTAGTACAGGAAAAGCATTCTGCTCTCAGCAGTCACAACATGTTTACACAGTACAAAGTTCAATTTGCTTCGCTGGAGCCAGAAAACACAGATCTCAATTTGGGACAGCAGGCAGGAGTAAATCAGAATGCCGGAAGATTCTAAATTGTCAGCGTAGTCTATTCTTATTCAGGTCTATTCAAACGCGGTTTTCAGTAAAATGTGAATGAGCTTAGGCAAATGTTCATTATCAGGTGGTATAATGCGAAATATTGTTTTACAGGGCTGGCCCACTCTTGTACAGCCTGTACATTTCTAGGCAATGGCCTTATTTCACTCCTCCTACCTCATGTCCAAGGTAGACCACTTTACTCTGACCAATTTGACATTTACTTGTCTTTATGGTCAGATTGGCCTGCTGAGGAGCCTGCAATACACATCTCAGGGGGTCCATATATTCCTTTCAAGTAGGGCTGAACACTGCAATGTCATAAGTCCTCCATCCCATTCAATACATGATTCACCATCCTTTGGAATGTAGCAGGTGCATTCTTTAGTCCCAAAGGAATAACCTTAAAATGGTCAAGGCCTCCAGGCGTTGAAAATGCAGTTTTCCCAATGGCATGGCCTGTGAGAGCTATTTGCCAATAGCCTGAGGTTAGGTCAAATGTACCGAGGTACTTGGCTGAACCAAGTTTGTCCACCAGCTCATCCATCCTAGGTAAAGGATGGGCATCAGTTGTGGTGCCTGCATTGAGGGCTCTGCCTTTGGTACTAGCACAACTGGACTAGACCAAGGACTTGGAGATGGCTCTATTACCCCAAGATCAAGCATCTTGTTGAACTCTATGTGGGTTCTTACATGGTCTGACATTCTGTAACCACTGCTTTTAACAGGTAAACCATCACCAGTGAGAATCTCATGCTGGCACCAAGGGGTCGAGCCTTGTGACAGTGAAAAAAATAGGGGCAAACTGATTTAAGAGAGCTTTGCACTCCTCCTGTTGTTCCAGTGTTAGATCAGAAGAGAGATTAACTCATTTTATATTTCCATCTAAAGGTTGTGCCCTGAGGAGGTCAGTTAGAGGTTCACTCTCCTCCTCCTGCTCCTGATCAGAGGATAGAAACAAAGCTCCCAGTTCTGGTCTAGAGACATAGGCCTTTAGGCGGTTGGCGTGAAAGACTCAGGGGGGCTCCTTAGGATTGCTTAAGTCCACCAAATAATTGACCTCTCCAAGGTTTCCCACAACCTTTAAGGGTCCAATCCATTTGTCCTGTAAGGCCCTCCACCTTGTAGATACCATAACTAGAACTAGCTGGTCTTGAGTAAACTCAGCCATGTTGGCCTTCTGGTCATGCCAATACTTCACCAGAACCTGACCTGCTTTCAAGTTATCTGAAGCATCTGTCATCATGTATGTCATTCTTCGGAGACCTAACACCTAGTCAGTGCCTCTCACAGGCTTGGGGGAAGGAGCATTCTAACCCCTCCTTGATTACGGCCAATGGACCTCTAACCGGATGACCATAGAGAAGCTCAAAAGGACTGAATCCAACCTCTTCCTGAGGGACTTCTCTATAAGCAAAGAGAAGTCAAGGCAGTAGAAGGTCCCACTTTCTTCTAAGGGGATCTTCTAAAGCACCTATCATGCTCTTCAACCCATTGTTCTCGGGATGATAGGCTGTTGAGAACTTGTAGGTCACCCCACAGTCTTTCCACATGGCCTGCATGTAGTGGACATAAAGTTAAATCCCCTGTCAGAGATAACCTGCTTAGGAAAGCCTACTCTGGTAAATAATACCAACTAGGGCCTTAGCCACGGCCTGAGCTGTGACAGTCCTTATAGGTATTGCTTCAGGATAACTGGTAGCATGGTCTACCACAACCAATATAAATTGGTTGTCTGAAGGTGTAGGAGGGTCTAAGGGACCAACAAAGCCGATTCCTATCCTCTCAAAAGGACTTCCACCACTGGGAGAGGCAAGAAATGTGCCACATTCTTGGCTCCACTCTTGCCAGATGTCTGACAAGTGTGACAGCTTCTACATAATTGATCTACATCAGACCCCATTTTAGGCCAGTAGAAATAAAGAGAAATAATGTCCTTGGTCTTCTTAAAGCATAACTAACCAGCTAAAGGAATCTCATGGGCTAACTGTAGAAACTGAGGTCTCACCTCCTGGGGCACTACAAGTCTTCTGTAGTCTCCTGGGGTACGCTCAATAGGTTCACTGTAGAAGAGGCCATCTTCCCAGTATAACCTGTGCTTCCCTGGCTCTTGCCCTTCCAGCTGGGAAGCTGCCTGTTGGCAAAGTCCTTCAAGAGTTAGACACTCTCTTTGACCTCGGCTGAAGTCTGCCATACAGGGGTCACATTCTGCTAGGAAATACAGCAGCTCCGGATGGTCTTTAGGATCCATATCTCCAACAGGGGGAAGGTCTTCTTCCAGCTCTGTGTCATCAGTAGCTGACTCAACCTCTTCTGGTTGGATCTCACACTCAGCCTCAGCTGGTGGAGTAGTCACAGGTGTGGCTTTGGACTGTCCTGTTGGGGTTGTCCTGGTTTGATGCACAGGAGTGCTGGGTTTCCCCTTTGTCTCTTTCTTCCTGGAAATAGAAGTTGGCTTTTCCTGTGGACTGGGTGTTATAGGTTATTTTGTAACAACCCACTGAGAGTCATTTAAAGTGAGCTCTCGGGCCTTCCTAGTCTGCTCCTGCTTCCATTTACTGGGAGGTGTGGGGGTGCTTAATGCAACTCCAAGAGTGTTTAAGTCATTCCCTAGCAGGACTCTCCCAGGCACCTCACTTTGGACACTGACAGATATTCATACAGTCATATTGTTGCACTGGATGAGAGCTGGTAGTATTGGAACCATCTGGACAGAGCCTCCAGCAAGATTAGTGGGACCCTTGGGTGCCTTAGCAACATCCTCAGGTTTGAAAAAGGTTTCATCCACCACTGTGATGCTGGCCCCAGTGTCTCTAATGGCAGGGGTCTTCTTAACATTTACAAGTACACTGTTCTTCTAGTATTATTTTGTGTTGTCTGGTATAGAGTTATACACATCTATATTCTGTTGTTGCCACAGACCCAGGGACACTAGCGAAACACTGGCAGAGACTCCAATGGGGTCTTCAGCCAATAGTTGAAAGTTTCCACTTGCCATATGTGCTTCTCCCTCAGGGATGAAGGCTAAGGAAGCAGTGTGGATCCCTGAAGGTTTACCTTTGCATCTGGGATCCCCTTTCACATGGTCAGTTAACCTACAAGCATAACATGTTTCCAAATGCTTTGACAAATGGGGACTTTTGCTGACCTCCCTCTGGCTTGGCACCGGAGGTTTCACTAGACTGACCTGGCTTCCCATGTGGCTTACCCTTCTTATGTTTGTGGCCCTCTTTTGGATGGGAGGTTTTAGAATTCTGATCATCTTTCTTGTGCTGCTTCCCCTCATCCTTTTTATGAGTGGCCCCAGAATCCTTGTGAGTAGCCCTGTTGGCAACCCACAAGTCAGCAGCTTTTGCTAGCTTCTTGGGATCAATCTCTTAAGGGTCAACAAAGTGCTGTCTCAACTCAGGAGAACAGGCATCTAAAATAGATTTAAACAAAAACAGATTTCTCATTCCTTCAAAAGAGTTCACTCTGTAACCCTGAACCAACCATCTAAATCTTTCAAACATCCACACACCAAGGTAGCCCGAGGGGTACCATCAGTATTTTTGAGGGTCCTAAACCTCTTAAGGTACTGGGAAGGAGTTTCCCCAAATCTAGCTATCAAAGGTAGATTCACATTTCCATACTCCAATCTTTCAAGTTCCCCCACCTCAATAACAGCATCAGTTGCAACCTGGGGGAGCCTAGACAAAAGGCAAAGAATCAACTGATTCCCCGTGAAACCCTGAATCCCATATTATATTCAAAAGCACCCAACCAATCCAAAATATCAAGTTTCACATCATACACACTCACTGCTTCTTTAGTCATGCAAAGTCTCTTTGGACTGGAAGACCTAGAAGACTCAGGGATAGAAACATTTTCAAGAGACAATTTCTTAATTTCAAGAGCATGTTGCATTTCCATTTCCCTTACTTTGATGTCCTGGTGTTTGTTTTCAGCTTGGAGTTGCAATATTTTGAACTCTAACTCAAGTCTCATTTTTTCAAGAGAGACACATTCTGGACTCAGTACTGGACCTGGTAGGATCCCTGTGGCTAAAGGTAGAGGCATAAGGGCCTGTTGAGGTAACAAGGGGCTCTCTTCCTGAGACTCCTCTAACTCTTCTCACTCTTCAACAATATTAGAGTTAGACTCTGAACTATCATCCTCATCATCATTTTCCACATTTCATGGGATAGTAGATGTGACAGACCTACTACCCTGACTTTGATTATTCAACAATCTTGCAATTAGTTCATTTTTCTTTCCTTTAACAGGGAGATTCCTGAAATTACATATTTCTTTCAGTTGCTCTACTGTTAAAATGATCAGGGCTTCCTGCCTGAAGGTATCCGTATCTGGCTTGTTACAATTGCTTTTCTAGTGGAGTTTAACCTTGTGAAGGTTTTTAGTTGAACAAAAGTAAAGTAAACTCTCAATGTAACACTCTACAATCTATCCTCACCGCCTGCCACTAATGTTAGGCAAAGTTTGAATGCAGTACCCTCTGGGACCACTACACACAACTCTGAGTTCAGGTATAGGCAACCCAACCTTTGGTATAAGCTTGTACTACAGTTTTGGTAGCGTGTTGAGCAGCCAGGCTTATCTCAAGAGGGTTAAGTGTGAGCTGTAGTGGAGGTACACAAAGATTCAAAGTTACAGGTATTCAAATAAACTCTTATACTCAAGGCTTCTTGCATACACAATTATTAATTTATTTATCAGTCAGTTATACAGCCTTCTTCAGTAGGGAGCAATAGAATAGTAACACACAAATACACTTCAATATTGTACACATTTAGTTTCTAAACCAGTAAAGACCCTTTTTCGGATGGCCCACAGACACAACCTACACCCACATGTGACTTCAGTAACAAGGGTGCTGGGGACATTAATATCTTAGTGTTGGCATTTAGAATACTTTTAGGAATTGGTAAAAGGCAAATGTTATTAGAACACAAGAGACCACAAATATTCTTAAGCAGGCAAATACTTTTGGATCCTTCAAGAAGATTCATACAATTCAATAGGCTAAGCCAAAGACAATGGGCAAAGGTCTTGTATAGGATGAAGCACTTCTGGTAAGTAAATGGAAAAGTCTTTGCACAAGTTCTTAGGAGTCTTTTATGAAAAGAAGAATCAAATGTAGGGGCACAAGCTGATTAGATTTGGGAGTTGTAGAAGTTGCAAGCAATTTTACAGTAAGAGGTAAGTTCTCTTAGACTTGTTTTACAGTACCTTAGAAATGAAGAAATGATGCAGCTGATGACTTCTGTTCCTGTGCAGCTCTGCAGATCTCACTGTTCCTGGGCCTCAGTCATGGGGACAAGAGGGAGGATGCCGTGGGACTCCTGCAATGCACTGGGACGGTCAAAACTTGCAAAAAACCAACTTCACTTTCAGTGGCTGTTCAGTGTTACAGATCCTCGCGTCTACCGCAAATAGCAACACCGCGGTTCCTGGCTGTTGAGATGGACTTTCCTTGCTTCTGGGGTCCTGCACTCTGGTGGGGAGACTCAAACTTGGTCAGTCCTGCTTCTTGGAAGTCCAGAGGATCTTCCAAAAGCTCTAGGCCAGCTTAAAAGCAACGCACACAATCTGGTGTCCCTCTCCTTGGCTATACGGTTTCCAGCAGCAACTCTGTGGAAATTCAACAAGCTCAGAGATGTATGTCCAGGTGGCTTACTTTGGAGTTGATTGGTCCCACCAACTCAAAGGGAGAAGTCATTCTTGCAGGGGCTTCTCTGTCGATGCAAACTTGGGGTTTCAGCACTGCAGCAGGGCTTCACCAGGCAAACCAATGGTCTAGGAGTTGCAGCAGGCATCCTCTTCAAGCTCTTCTTCGGTTCCTTCGTCCAGTGATCGACAAGCCTTCCAAGCCAAAGGACTCGCCTTTTATTCAGTTCTCTCCCATTCATTCCAGCCTAGCTGTCAATAACCCAGCAGGGTGGCTGTCCTTGCTGTACAGTCAGATGGCCAATCACCACAGAGTGCATTTGGGTCTCCTAGGAGACTAAGCACAGGGAGTTTTGGACACCTCCCTCACTTACTGCCTACCCCAGACACTCTGGAGCCAGAGGCGGTTTTCACTTGGAAACCCTGCCAAGGTGAAATGAACAAAGAGACCAAACCTGGTTTGGCGCTGAGAAAATCTCTAGAAGGACCTTTCCACAAAGAAATGGCGAAAAAAGAAGACTGGGCCAAGGTAAAAGTAGCTTTTACGAGATACATGCGAAATTGGGACTTTAAGCACACGTCCTGCTTTAGTTAGTGGCCCTCAGTATCTTAATCTGAAGCCTAACCCGGGCATTGAAGTTTTTTGGGATGTAGTAACTCCATCATATGCAGGTTTTTTGTACCTGATATTCTGGTTTTGGTTGCCTCCTGGTGTGAGATTACACCAGTCACTGGGGAAGGAACTGCAGGGGCAATTGCCCACTTTGTGGGGAAGGCACGGAAACTACTCTTCACTTCATGTTAACATGTGAAGGTCTAAAAGACCTTAGGGTCAGATATTTGAAACCTTTGTTCTGGCTTCTGAGCATGTCATCAACTGGCGTTGCTATGCAACTATGCAGATCCTCTGCTAACTTGAATGCTGCTCATTTTGTTGCAAAGCACCGTCACAGGGCCTGGCTATGAAAGAGCCAAAGTTATGTTAAACGAGGGGTGAAATCTGTAGCTGAGGGTTTTGTCTAATGCACTTGCATTCTGACACCGCAGGGCATCACAATTAACTAAATATATCATGGCACTATGCCAGGATACAACATGATTTGTGTGAAGCTACCCATAATTGCCTACAAGAAACACGTATTATGGATTTTATTATTACACACAAGTGCAAATATCGTCCCTGTTTATTGTTAAGCGCTTATGTTTGCTCCCGCAGACCTATGTTATTCTCACCATCCTTCCGTGGAAACCCAAAATCTTGACCTGTGTATTGAATACCCAGCGATCATTTCAGATATCTAATATGAATTAATGTTTTATTTTGCTATGTGCACTGTATTTTGTAAAATTAATAGTAATGCAATTTTGATGTATTATTGTTTTATACATTTTAAAAGGTAATTTCTTATGCTGTGTACAATCATTAATATTTTGAGTTCATTTGGACAAGGGTCTACACAGTTTCTCCCCCTGGCCACTATATTGATTGATTTGATTGATTGATTGACTGATTGTTTATTTGTATAGCACCTATACACAATGTGTTTCAAAGCACTTCAAGGAGGGAGGGAACATGGGAGAATACAGTTACATTCCTACAGGTCCTTGAAACAAATCAGAATGTGAGAATAACTATCATATCATAACAGATAGTACAAGTGCATGGAACAATAAGGGAGAGGTGAGGGAGGGAAAAAAAGGAGACAATACTAGCAGTAACATTACTATGCCTGACAGCAATTGTTGCAGTTTAAGAATGACAAGAGGAGGAGGGGAGGAGTGGGGGAGTGGAGAGCAGGGAAGAGGAGAGGAACAAAACAAGTGACTATCTTAAGGGTCAGTGACTGATCAAGGTAGTGCTGGCAGGGGGAGGGAGGAGAAAACAGAGAAGAGAAGGCAGGACAGACAAGCTCTTATCAGGGTCAAGGGACAGTCATTGGAGTAAGTGCTTAGATAATAGAAATGAGAAAGGGGGAAGGGGAGGGGAAGATGGCTGCAGAAGGCAGGCAGCTACAATTACTATGCCTGACGGCAATTGCTGTAGTGCCGAACTTAAACAGGACAAGGGGTAGGAGAGGAGGAGGGTGGGGCAGGCTGGTACAAAGACAGGCGGTTGCAATTACTATGCCTGACGGCAATTGGGGTAGTGCCAGAATCTGACAGAGGGAGCGAGAAGAGGGGAGGGTGAGGAGAAAGAGGGGGAAGGGCACCATAAGGAATGCAAGGGGTAGGAGGGAGGAGGACTTGGAGACAATCACGGGGCAGGGGGTGTGGAGGGGATGAGGAAAAACAAGGAAGTGTGGAGGGGGCTCCAGAAAGACTCAGGGGGAGAATGGGGCACGCCGAAGGAGATGGACACAGGGGCAGGAGGGGGCACAGAGATGGACATGGAGGCAGGAGGGGGCACAGACATGGACACGGGGCAGGAGGGGCACAGACATGGGGCAGGAGGGGCACAGCCATCACATGGAGCAGGGGGGGCACAGACAATGGACACGGGGCAAGGGAGGCAAAGACATGGACACAGGAGGAGGAGGGGCACAGAGGAGGGGGACAAAGACATGGACACGGGGGCAGGAGGGGCAAAGTCATGGACACAGGGGCAGGAGGGGAATAGAGATGGACACAGGGGCAGGAGGGGGCAAAGACATGTAAACTGTGGCATGAGGGGGCAAGAACATGGACACAGGGGCATGAGGGGCAAAGACATGAACACAGGGGGCAGGAGGGGCAAAGGGATGGCCACGGGGGCAGGAGGGGCAAAGAAATGGACATGGGGGCATAGGGGCAGGAGGGGGCGAAGAAGGATTTAAGGGAAGCAGACTCCCTCACCATTTGGTTTCCCAGGGCGACATTCTACCTACAAAGAAAGACTCTGTTTAAAATTCAGGACAGCCAGCTGCACGTCACGGCCCTCTGGAAGGATAAGGCAGGAATCTAACCACTCCTCTCCCCAGGATTGTCCCTAACTCTCCACCATAGGACCCAGTCAGCATTTTAGGCCTCCCCAGCAAAAGACAGTTCCAATAGACAGCTCCACCTGAATACAATTTCTGCAATCTCTTCTGGTGTTTCCTTGTTGCTGTCAGAGGGTGGGTTTTAGCAGCTTTCCTGGTGGTAATTTTAGCAGCTCTCCCTGATGGTAAATTCCAGCAGCTCTGTCCCTTCCTCATAGTTCAGTCCACCATATATAGCAGTGATGACACCATCAAGTTTACAATCTTGGGAAATACCCTGCAACAGTTCTCGCAACTAGGATTGGACAGTTACCCTTCTCCCCATTTGTTCTCATGTCAAATTTTTGTCAAAAACTAGTTATGTGTCAAAACCTCATAATTTTACTAGTAACTGCTATAATATATATATATATATATTCCTTTTCAGCTTATCATGGGGAATTAAATAAAAAGAAAGCCAGATCCACAACATTTTGCACGACTGTTTGCAATTATTCATCATTTTCACATAAAATATACCCGTTAAGACCATGCAATTTACTCTCCACATTCATAATTTCATCCTTCACCAGTTTGCCACCTTTTAACTTCGGTACATTTTCAGATCAGCCAGGAACTTAGTTAAACTGGCAATTATAGTTCCCTAAGGCACAGGTGGGTGAATTTTATATCACCAGAATCGCCTGGAAATTATCTAAAGAATGACACATAAAGACAAAAAACGTGACTTTTTGTTGCTGAGAAACAGGCCTACATGACAATGGTCCTTTTACATTCATAGCACATCTTTGGGATATTTAAATTGGAGACCTCCTGTCTGCAGTGCCATTTGTCTCTCTGATCCAATGTTTGTATTAGTCTCTTTAAAGTTGGTCATTTGAAGTTGGTTACAGCTCATAAATAGGGGATGCATTTGCTACACAGAGATCCCCCACTGTAGATAATAAGCCGGACCTGTGATGCCCTCTTATCCGGAGGGGACCACTATTTCGATCTTAAAGGCATCAATTTCTTGTATTTCTTTAAAAGTTCAGCTCCTCTTAATTGTATCCCCTGTTTTTGCACCTCCTCTCTACATTCCGTAGATGCACCAGCCTGGGCCATTTGTCTCTGCGTAGAGCCCACCCTTCAGGGACAACACCTTTCAGGCAGTCCACATTTTATTGCAGTTGTAAAATAGCTGGAGGATGTAAAACAGGCTTTTTGTGGGTGGAGTCCTTTATGACATTTGTCTCACAGCATGCAGAGTGTCTGCCTCTAGCCAACAGAAACTTTTCATGGAAATAAAGTGGGATTTTCTTTTCAAATGTTTCTCGGTATTTGGCATGCAAAACATAATATTCATTACTTTTTGTCAACACCCACCATGTCTTTTCCCTGACATTCGTATGTTAGCAGGGGAACATTTTCTCATGCCTTGCTTTAACTTGCAAACACACATGCAAAGCCGTTTTTGTATCTGTGTTTAAAAATCCTGTTCTTCATGTGAAAGGGACCTTTGAATTTGTTCTTCCTTTGTGGAATAAAATGCTGCTTTTGCTTGGTCGTGACAGGTACGCCTTTTCACATTGCCCTTCAGTTTTAACTTGTAAATACATGTGCAAAGCCGTTTTTGTGTTAGTGTGTAAAAATCCAGTTTTTCATGTGAAAGGGACCCTTGAATTTCTTCTTCATTTGTAAATAAAACATGCTGCCTTTCCTTTGGTAATATGGGGTGAAATATAGCCCCTGAAGGCCAGAAATAAAGAGGCCAGAGTCATTTGTGCATGCTCACCAAAACATAACATCAGCACAGAAATTATGCCAGACCTGAGGCCAATGGAGCCAAAAACAGGCCTAAAAATCTAAGGAAAGAAAGTGGGCCTGACTCTAAAAAGTGCAAAGATATGCACAATGCCTTTCAGGAAAGAAAGGAAAGACACGTGGCAATAGTGTTTGATTCAATCAACGGAGAGCTGCACTTACACCTGAAGAAACAGCAGTGCACAGTTTCCTCAATGGTATACCAGAATTGTGCTCCAAGCAGCTGAAGTGAAATGGAACATTATCTGTAAATTAAATAAAAGAATGTAATTTTCATTTTTTCCTCCAAATTGACAATATGTTAAGCGAGATGCTCACCAAAACCACAAAAAGTGTGAATATGATGTTCTCATCTAACCACCGTATCTAAAGGATAATTTAAAAGTGATACTATATATGTGCTGAAATTGTGTACCTCATAAAATGACATTTAAAAGAAATTGTGTGTGAGTTTAAAAGGACGTGTGCTGCAGGTGATTTCTCCCAACATGAAACTAAGCTACAGGACCTCCCCATTGCTATCCTGCAAACAGGCCTCGGTGTCATCATCAATCAAAGCCAGTACTTCACTAAATAGAAAGAAATACAATGCTTTAGATGGTAAACTCGGTGGGGAACTGATAAGCCATGTTTGTTCTGGCAGAACTAGTCCCATAAAAAGTGCATTAGTATGGCCATTAGGCATTGAATGGGGAGGCGAAATCTAAACACAGATCTCGTTGCTTACGTCACATGCCTGAAAGAGAAATGAAATTTACGACAAGGTGGGGGCCCAGTGAAAGAGACTTGTGAAACTGCAGTTGATTAAAATGGGAGAAATACATTTTATCGCGTAACATGGGCAGCGTACATATCACAATGGTTATTCTAGGCATTTATTAAAGGCGACAGCTCCTCCCTTCTAACCATGCTTAAACAATGTTGGTGGGATAAACACACTAAAGTTATGAATGAAAATGTGATTTGGGACTTTCCCTGATTCCAAGAGATGCGAAAGTTGGTAAAAGCATGCCGGTAATAATTAATATGACGACTGTAAAGTGCCATGTTTTCATTAATATGGCTCTTGAGTAAATTAAGAAAAACGGTATCTCTGCTGAAATGCATGCAGACTCCAGACTAGTCTTATCTGATTTGCCTTCAAAAATAGTTCTCAAAAATGTATTCATACATGTAAAGATTTGAAAATTCAGGGTACTTGATATGTTGAGATATTTTGTGAACTCAATGCAGACCGAGTCCATCTGTCAATGTGAGATTATGAAGCTCTCTCCTCCCACATCTCTTCCAAATCACTCCCCCTCCCCTTTTCCTATCAGCACACAGGTGGGAGGTGTGTAGTGAACATTAATCAATCCCTTATGTGGGAATCATGACAAGTTTGTGATGTTATTTACCCTATAAGTAAGCCAGTTTCCATCAGAGCTGGACTTCTTCTACTAATTCCGAGATCCAACCTGCTGCCGAAATCTGGTGAGAAAGATCCCAGCAGCGAGGCCTGAGTCTTGCAGTGGAGAAAGGAGCCAGGAGACATTGAAGCTGATAGGGACCCCTTGGAGGACTCAGAGGAGATCTTTCACTGACTCTCTTTGCTGTCCCAGCGGTGCTCTGATGCTCCCTGATGCCCAGTTCCAGGCCTCTCCTGTAAGTAGAACTACACCAAAGCCACAGATTGTATAGGCCCTATATTCTTCCAGCATTCTTTTAGTTATTTCCCCATTGTAAATATCCTGTTTTTCTGAGTAGATCCCTAGCATATTTGTCAAAGTAAATCAATTAATTCCCATATTGAATTCACAGGCTCTGTATTGTTGACATTCGAAACCAACAATCTGTTCCCATTGTGTTTTAAGCTGGTATAGTCATAAAGATTTGGCAAAAGCATTAAGCCCAAAGCCCTGTGCCACGTGTTTGCGCGGGGTGTAAAAACGAAATTCCCCATTGATCTCCTTCATTTTAAATTAGAAGTGGGAAGCCTAGTAGTGCCTGTGCATATGCAAGGTGCAAAACGAAATTGCCCCTGTATACCCATTGTGCTCTGCAAAACGAATTCCCCCTAGTTTTTCTTTCATGCACATTGCAGCTGTGCTTAACACTCAAATAAACGATTTTACCATTGTGTGCTGACTAAAACCCCAAAGGCATGCCTGTTCTTTTTAGGTGTGGCAAAACAAATTATGGGGCTCAAATGGGAATGGGGATCACCCGATTCCAGCACCCACGAAAGGGCAATTACTGGGTCCGGTGGGGCCAGAATAGCCCGGTAATTGCCCGTTCGCGGGTGCCAGACTTTCTTGCAAGTTTGGAGGTAGCCTTGCCGGTTTTACCGTCAAGGCTACCTCCAACCTTGCAATGAGGCACATTGGGCCTCATTACGTCTTTGGCGGTAAAGCAACAATGGCGCTGGTAGTGCTACCGGTGCCGCTGTTACCATGCCACCACATTACGAGTTCTGCTCGCGTGTGCCGCTCTGTATGCCTGGTCAGACCAGGCGTGCAGAGCGGCACCCACGAACAGAACAGGATGGTAGCAATGGTACCGTTATGAACGGTACCGCTGCTACCATCCTCCCCATTCCCATCGAGCCCTATGGGGGCTCAAATGGGATTGGGGACGTCCCAGGTCCGGGTCCCGCAAAAGGGAAATTACCGGGCCCTCCAAGGTCGGAATGGCCCGGTAATTCCCCTTTCTAGGGACCCGGAGACGGACCCGAGTTTGGGGATAGCCATGCCCTTCTTAAGGGCATGGCTAGCTCCAACCTCGTAATGAGGCCCATTGTGTTTTAAATCTACACTCACTGTATGTCTTGAATTGTTAATTTCTATATTGGTGGGTGATTTAAAAGGAAACAATTGTAACTGCACATTTTAGTGTCAACTCTGTGTTGTACTTTACAAAAGTCATTGCGTTCTTGTGTTGCCGCAGCATTGGTGCTACTCTTAACCTATTTGTGAAATTTGCTTAAATTAATAAATATATATATATTCAGACACACCAGCCTGGTACCTAGTCAATTGTGGCACCGGGTACTTGTTGAAGGTGGGTGCAAGATGGGTTGGAGGCCTTACCACATTGAACTTTACAAAAAAACGAAATGTTTTTTATTGTGCGCCACATTCATTGCGGAGAAAGGATCTCCCTGACTTGGGTGTGACTGTGTAATATACCGTGACAGTAATGACAGGTAGTACTTTTTCACATGGACCTTCAGTTTGGGGCCTTTGATTACACACCACATGCACCCCCCTCTTCTTCCAAGACTTTTTGGTGGGGAAGAGTAGGTCACAGTGGGATTCCTTAGGTGTCATCTTTTTTCACCTTTATATTCCTCGTTCTGGTGGAGCCCATCTGGCTCAACTTCCTTTCATTAGGGAGTGGGCACTCCAGTCTCCCCTTCGGTCTCTGGATTGGGGAGTGTTGCGCTGTACCCCCTTTCTTCTTTCCTTAGGAACTGGGCACGCCAGCCTCCCCTTCCATCTTTGGATTGGAGGGTATGGCACAGCATCCCCTTTCCTTCCTTCTTCCCGGGGTCTCTGGGGTTCTCACCAAACTCCCCTCTTGCATCCAGGCCGGAAATGAAGGAGGATATTTATCCAACAAACAGAAAGATAAAGAGGTTCAGTACTCTTTACACACACATTTTCCCCTGGAAGATGTACACAGAATTGACAACAACAACAGCATGCAAGTATGAAAAGACATTTTCACCATTTCACTAAACCTTATATATTTATTTTCTTACTTTTTACAATGAGCACTGTTATGGTTGTATAACACGGCACACTACGCCAGGGACGCCTTCCCCTAACAATGAATGTGGCACACAATAAAAACGCTTTTTATCTTTAATATACCACAGGTTCTTTTATTTGAGTAGGCGCCCATCCTGTCTCGCACCCACCTTCACAAACACCACCTGTCACAATGGACTAGGAACCAGGCCGGTGGGTATCAATAAGATATTTATTAATTTTATGGTTTAATCAAAATAAAAGCAGGGCACCAAGGCAACATGAACACAACATGAGAAAGCCAGTTTTGGGACAAAAAATAAATGTAAAAGGAACACACACGCGGCAGAATGGGAATTTGTTTCTACATGGGACTTGTGATGACAGGCAGCCACGGAAAGGGCTTAGCTGTCAAAATCGGAAATCAGTTTTAAGGACAAGGAACAGAGACACATAACAGATAGGATTCTGACAGAAAGGGGTGGTTCTCAATGGGACTATGGTTTGGGTTTTTCTATGGGACAGATGCAAATCGGAATTCGTAGGAACGCACACAGTACACAGGCAAATTCAGTTTATGTTACACAAAGACTAACAGGGTAATTCATAGAATTTCGCAGAAAAGTGTCGCAAGCGGCTGGCGCAGAGTGTCCGCGTGCGATTGTCTGCGCCAGGCACATGCGCTAAAACCGATTTCCGCGCACAGCGTATTCATGGATTTTAGGCTCCCAAACCAGCCGTGGCGCAGAGTATCGCAGCGACCCTGCAGCAGCGCCAGTAACGCCCCCAAGAACGCCCTCGCGCAAGGAAAAGCCATCCAAATCGCTAAATCATCGCAAAGGGCTGCGCTAACCCTGGACCAGTTTACAGGGCTGCCAAACAAGGAACGCAAAGCGGGTAACGTTCATATCAGGGGTACGCAGGAAGTTTTACACGCGATTAGCCAGGGTACGTGTATTACAGGGGTCCGCGGGAAGTTCAACATGCGATTGGCCAGGGTACGTGTATTACAGGGGTATGCGTGAAGTTTTACACGCGATTAGCCAGGGCACGTGTATTACAGGGGTACGTGGGAATTATCACACGCGATTTGGCTGGGTACATGTATTACAGGGGTACACGGGAAGTTTAACACGCAATTTTGCTGGGTACGTGTATTACAGGGGTGCGCAGGAATAATCACACGCGATTTGGCCAGGTACGTGTATTACAGGGGTGCGCGGGAATTATCACACGTGATTTGGCTGGGTACGTGTATTACAGGGGTGCGTGGGAAGTTACACACGCGATTAGGCTGGGTGGGTCCTCACAGGTGTTCCCTGTACACCCTCCACGGCCCCTGCAGGCAGCCCACAAAACAGGGACTACCCTGCACACCTGCTCATGTCCCCCTGCACCCCCACCCCCCAGCCACCAGGGGCAGCCTCTTCCAGGCACCCACTCATGTCCCCAATCACTCCCACCCCCAGCAGTGCAGGGGCAGCCTCCACCAGGCCCCCACCATGTCTCCCCACCACCCCCCCACCCCCCAGCAGTGCAGGGCAGCCTCCACCAGGCCCCCACTCATGTCTCCCACCACCCCCACCACCCAGCAGTGCAGGGGCAGCCTCCACCAGGCCCCACTCATGTCTCCCACCACCCCACCCCCAGCCACCAGGGGCAGCCTCCACCAGGCACCCACTCATGTCCCCTATCACCCCCACCCCCAGCAGTGCAGGGGCAGCCTCACCAGGCCCCACCCATGTCTCCCACCACGCCCACCCCAGCAGTGCAGGGCAGCCTCCACCAGGCCCCCACTCATGTCCCCTATCACCCCCACCCCCCAGCCACCAGGGGCAGCCTCCACCAGGCCCCACTCATGTCCCTATCACCCCCACCCCCAGCAGTGCAGGGGCATCCTCCACCAGGCCCCCACTCATGTCTCCCACCACCCCCACCCCCAGCCACCAGGGGCAGCCTCCACCAGGCACCCACTCATGTCCCCTACCACCCCCACCCCCAGCAGTGCAGGGGCAGCCTCCACCAGGCCCCCACCCATGTCTCCCACCACCCCCACCCCCAGAAGTGCAGGGGCAGCCTCCACCAGGCCCCCACTCATGTCTCCCACCACCCCACCCCAGCAGTGCAGGGGCAGCCTCACCAGGCCCCCACTCATGTCTCCCACCACCCCCACCCCAGCCACCAGGGGCAGCCTCCACCAGGCACCCACTCATGTCCCCTATCCACCCCACCTCCCAGCAGTGCAGGGGCAGCCTCCACCAGGCTCCCACCCATGTCTCCCACCACCCCCCCCCCCAGCAGTGCAGGGGCAGCCTCCACCAGGCCCCCACTCATGTCTCCCACCACCCCACCCCCCAGCCACCAGGGGCAGCCTCCACCAGGCCCCCACTCATGTCCCCTATCACCCCCACCCCCCAGCCACCAGGGCAGCCTCCACCAGGCCCCACTCATGTCCCCTATCACCCCACCCCCCAGCAGTGCAGGGGCAGCCTCCACCAGGCCCCCCACTCATGTCTCCCACCACCCCACCCCCAGCACCAGGGGCAGCCTCCACCAGGCACCCCACTCATGTCCCCTATCACCCCCCCCCCAGCAGTGCAGGGGCAGCCTCACCAGGCCCCCACTCATGTCTACCACCACCCCCACCCCCAGCCACCAGGGCAGCCTCCACCAGGCCCCCACTCATGTCTCCCACCACCCCCACCCCCCAGCAGGCAGGGGCAGCCTCCACCAGGCCCCCACTCATGTCCCCTACACCACCCCCACCCCCCAGCCACCAGGGCAGCCTCCACCAGGCCCCCACTCATGTCTCCTATCACCCCCACCCCCAGCAGTGCAGGGCAGCCTCCACCAGGCCCCACTCATGTCTCCCACCACCCCCACCCCCAGCCACCAGGGGCAGCCTCCACCAGGCCCCCAACTCATGTCCCCATCACCCCCACCCCCAGCACTGCAGGGGCAGCTCCACCAGGCCCCCACTCATGTCTCCCACCGCCCCATCCCCCAGCCACCAGGGGCAGCCCTCCACCAGGCCCCACTCATGTCTACCACCCACCCCCAACCCCCAGCCACGCAGGGCAGCCTCCACCAGGCCCCACTCATGTCTCCTATCACCCCCCCCCCAGCCACCAGGGGCAGCCTCCACCAGGCCCCACTCATGTCCCCTATCACCCCCACCCCCCAGCAGTGCAGGGGCACCCTCCACCAGGCCCCACTCATGTCTCCCACCACCCCCACCCCCCAGCCACCAGGGGCAGCCTCCACCAGGCCCCCACTCAATGTCCCCTAATCACCCCCACCGCCCCAGTCAGTGCAGGGCAGCCTCCACCAGGCCCCACTCATGTCCCCTATCACCCCCACTCCCACAGCAGTGCAGGGGCAGCCTCCACCAGGCCCCCACTCATGTCTCCCACCCCCCCACCCCCAGCCACCAGGGGCAGCTCCACCAGGCCCCCACTCATGTCCCCCTATCACCCCCACCCCAGCCACCAGGGGCAGCCTCCACCAGGCCCCCACTCATGTCCCTATCACCCCACCCCCAGCCACCAGGGGCACCCTCCACCAGGCCCCCATCATGTCTCCCACCACCCCACCCCCCAGCAGTGCAGGGGCAGCCTCCACCAGGCCCCCACTCATGTCTACCACACCCCCACCCCAGCCACCAGGGGCAGCCTTCACCAGGCCCCCACTCATGTCCCCTATCACCCCACCCTCAGCACCAGGGCAGCCTCCACCAGGCCCCCACTCATGTCTCCCACCACCCCACCCCCAGCAGTGCAGGGGCAGCCTCCACCAGGCCCCCACTCATGTCCCCTATCACCCCCAACCCCCAGCCACCAGGGGCAGCCTCCACCAGGCCCCCACTCATGTCCCCTATCACCCCCACCCTCCAGCAGTGCAGGGGCAGCCTCCACCAGGCCCCACTCATGTCTCCACCACCCCACCCCCCAGCCACCAGGGGCAGCCTCCACCAGGCCCCCACTTATGTCCCCTACCACCCCCACCCCCCAGCAGTGCAGGGGCAGCCTCCACCAGGCCCCCACTCATGTCTCCCTACCACCCCACCCCCAGCAGTGCAGGGCACCTCCACCAGGCCCCCACTCATGTCTCCCACCACCCCACCCCCAGCACCAGGGGCACCCTCCACCAGGCCCCCACTCATGTCCCCTATCACCCCACCCCCCAGCCACCAGGGGACAGCCTCCACCAGGCCCCCACCCATGTCTCCACCAACCACCCACCCACCAGCAGTGCAGGGGAAACTCCACCAGGCCCCACTCATCTCCCCCTGCCCACAGGCCTGACAATCTCAAGCATGTGCTCATGGCCAGCCACCACAGCCCAAAGACACAACCAAGTATTACATGTGCCCATGATACTACTCCAATGGAAAAATGTAATCAACACATGTGTCTCACACACACACAATGGTTGCAGTGAACCTGAAAACCCATATCATGACAT
>CM010927.2:225638187-225826899 GCA_002915635.3 Ambystoma mexicanum
GTCAGTGGTGCCAGATGTTGCAGTGCCCGACATGACAACCCAGAGGCAGGAGTGGGTGGGCAACTGGGTCCTGGGGCTGGGCTGTGGAGCGATGGAATCCCAGTCGGGAGTCTTCGGTTCCAGCAGGGGTGGTCACAGCAACAGCACCCCTGGCTGATGTGCAGGCAGCAAATGGCAGGGCACGTGGGCAGCAGGCAGTCAGGCAGCAGCAGATGGCAGGTGGGAGCGTGCTCGGGGCTCTGGGGGGCAGTAGTTCGGCCTTCTGGGCAGGAGCGTGGTCTTCCGTGTGCTTACGCGTGGCCAGCTTGATACGGAGTGATTTGGCACGTGAAAATTCTGCACGTCAGCGTGTAATTCGAGGAAAGGCCCTTAGCGCGTAAGCGCGTCTGCACGCATACGCAATTTCATTGGACAGAAGGCCTTCAAGCGCAAGCGCCCCTGTGACGTGACGCGCACAGGCGTGCATGGGCATTTCAGCGCGCGTGAAAAACTGCACGTCCGGTGTAATACGAGGAAAGGCCCATGCGCGTAAGTGACGTGACGCGCGCGTGCGTTTCCCTCAGCACGGGTTAAAGGTGAGCGGGCCCAGCAGTTCGCTGTACGTGCCTTTCGTGGAGACCGACGTGTGTTGCTGCTTCCTGTTGTTTCGCGCGCCATCACAACTTCACAGCTATCAAGGACGTATCTCTTCTTTTGGCGGGGTATTGGCTACGCGTGTTTTTCTGCATCGCGCTAGTCAGACGGTGAGTCGCACACGCTCTTTTTCCCACTGCGGGTGCCCCTGTGTATCGCACCCATTTTCGATGTCATAGTAGCCTGCGTGTCCCACGCGTACGCGTTATTCGTGTTACTGGGTGCCACCGCGTACTGCGGGAGGTTGAATCCACGCACGTAGGCTGCAGGGTTGCGTGCACGGTTTTACTGCAGTTTTGGGGTGCCTGAGCGTTGCGTGACCCGTCACTACATCACCGGGGTCACATACAGCCTTGCAGGTGCAGGGGGCTGTTAACATCTTGCTTCCCACCCCCTTCACCCCAATTGCCCAGGTCAATTGTGGTGTACACCTCCCATTGGCACCACTCCATCTGTGCCGGCACTACTACATCTGTGCCATGGTTTGGGAGGCCAGCCAAGGTGAGGGGCGCCTCAGCTGGGCGTCCTCATCGTGGCGGGCGTGGTCGGGACGTGGCCGGTGGTGACCAGGGAGTAGGGGGACTCCAGGGTGTCAGGGCGGCCACAGAGGGGAAGAGGCAGAGGTGCGCAATTGGACAAATGTTGTGCCTGTGTTGGTGCAGTCATGCCACCACCCCCCTGTGGTTCGGGGGAATGCAGCTTCTGCATCTGGCACTGGCGCCGTTGACCCGGCAGTCCATTCCATCACTGCGACGGGCCAAGGGTAGTGGTAGCTGCAGGTGCAGCTGTGGACACTGCCACCACAGCTCGGGGTCTGCCAGCGCAGGCTGCGTTGGCACTGAGGAGCCTTGGTAGATCTCCACAGGCCAGGAGGGAAACCATAGGGGCAGGCCGGGCTGCTCAGACCAAGACA
Source organism: Ambystoma mexicanum (assembly GCA_002915635.3). Taxonomy (NCBI): domain Eukaryota; kingdom Metazoa; phylum Chordata; class Amphibia; order Caudata; family Ambystomatidae; genus Ambystoma; species Ambystoma mexicanum. Next base: position 225,639,734 of record CM010927.2, read on the forward strand.
CGTGTCCCTGGCGCAGTCATGTCATCTGCTGCCCGAACAGCGGCTGTTGGCAGTGCAGGGGCAGATGCACCCAACAGCACCCCGGTTGTGAGTCTGCCAACCAGGACCGTTGCAGTCAATGACCCTGCCACAGCTGATGTTGCTGCGCAGGGTCCATTAGTGGGCACCCAGCTGCCACTGAAACAAGTCAGGCCTTTGTTCATCCCTCACCTGCCACTCCTTGGCTTCAATCCACCGAACCCACTGGCATACTGGTCAGGGCGGCATTAGCCAGCCAGTGGTCTGCGCCACAGTCCAAGAGGAGAAGGTTGCACCTGCAGCAACAGGCTGGACCCCACACACAGCCACGACCTCCTGCACGTCGAGGAAGAAGCCTTTCTGTTAAGCAGGAACTGGACTTCCTCGTGGATCGTGCGGGGCCACAGCCGTGACATGCTAGTGGGTGCAATAGTCAGACTACGGCTGCCCAACGTGACACCCACTGGAGCCATGTTGCGGAACATGTCAGTTCATTCGGCCATGAGAGTGCGCACGGCGCGAAGAGTGCAAAAAGCGGTCGGAAATGACATCAAACACAGGCACTAAGGCTAAGCGTGCCTCTAATTACAACTTGACTTTGGTGACTGGCGGTGGGCCTGCACCAGAGGAGGAAGAGCTCACTCCGCATGAGGCACTCGTTGCGGAGTTCAAACCACCTGAATTGGTCGAAGGAGTGGGGAGAGATGCTGGACTTTGAGCCCAGTCCAGTGAGTGTTGATGCGTGTTTGTGAGGACGTGTGTGTTTCACTTGTGGGATGTGTTGTGCATGGATTGCCGCTACATGTGACGTTGTACATGGTTCTGATGTGTAAGTATGCAATGCTTCTCATGCATGTCTCTCTGCCTGCATGCGGGGACTCCATGTAGGCATGCTCCCTGCCCCTCCTCCGCCACTCTGCACCCCAGTTCCAACCTTTGCACTGGGTTCTTCAATCTTGCCAATGTGTACTTTCTGTTCATGCGTCCTGTGTAGATGCTAACTTCAGCGTAGAATCTGCCAAACATATGCGTGTGGTTACAGCCTTAGTACTTGATGCAGGGTATCTCACTTGTACTGTGCATAGGTCAGATGTCCGCAAGGGACATGAGTGCCAATCATGCTCCATGTGCATTGCACGCATGCCCCTATGTGTCCTTGACTGGATGATCACTTAATAAAGTCCTTGATTACATACATTGCCTGCCATCTCATCAGCCTTCCATGTCAACTGTGGCTCAGTCCTGCGTTGCACACATGTTTAGGGTCTGACAATCTGGTGGCTCACAGGGCCTCACCTGTTCAATGGCAATGACTCTGTCCAACTGTTGTTGGGTCTTCTTCACACATGGGCGGCATCCAGAGTTTTCATCATGTGTCCTGCTTACTGTCCCAGCATCATTTGCAGTGTTGTCACTTGAATCACATTAAGCTGTTGATGCCAGTCAACACTGCCTGTCAATACACAGGTGTAATGGTCAGCCTTTTGATACCATGCTAGGCATCCCTGCTTTGGTACTGGGGTGGAGGGTGCTTGGCTTCTAGATATGGTACACATTGAATGCACAATGCACGTGATGTCTGAATTTGACATTGCACTGCCTTCACATTTCCTGGCACACACCATGGAGTCCTTGTACATTTAGGTAGTGAGTGGCGTACACATTTTCTGCACTGCATAGACCCACTTCCATGGAAACTGCCACCTTTCAACAGGTCTGATCACAGAAGCAATTCAAGTTGACCCAGAATGCATGCAGGTTATATGTTGTGTGTCACATGTCTGCCTGATGCGTTTTGCTGTCGGTGTGTGTGTGTGTTGTGTGCTTCTGACATGTGTAGTGACCTTTTTTCTCTCTATTTTTCAGGTGATGACGCAATGGAGGCGGAGGATGGTGTTGTCATGCCAGACACAGGGTTGTTACCATACATCAAGCCGGCATAGTGGGGTCGTGGGGTGGTAGGCCACGAAAACCCCCAAGTGCTACAGTCCATCTTGTCTCTGGCTGCTATGAGTCCAGCCTTGATGACGACTCTGACGTCCATGTTGAGTTGGATGAGCATCAAGTCCATGTGTCAGGGTGGAGTGATTCTGATGTGGACACTCCTCTGTCTGCGACCCTGCACTGAGGGAGCAGACAGTCTTGGTTCCTCTGCCGTGGTGGATCGGGACGCAGGGTCACCCTCCACACCAGTCACTGATGTGCCTGGACATCACGTCGACGGGGCATGTAGTCGTGCAGCCGCGGCGGTGCCAACACAGCGAGGACCCCCGGTCCTTGGGCCGCAGGGGTCAAGCCCGGCAACGCGGTCGCCGCGCGCACCGCTGTATACTGAGTGGGAGGAAGACATGACTGCCAATCAGAACGGCAGGGGGCAGCAATGGAGAACATCGCTGAGAGCATGGAGCGTGTGGCCCGATCTGTGCTCCCCACTGCTAGGCAGGTGCTTCTCCAGCAGCAGGTGACATGGTCCACGGCCCGCTCGCTCAGGCTGGGCATGGCGGCCTCAGACAGGGCACGCCAAGCTGAAATGTCGTCTCTGCGTCAAGCAATTGCTGCTCACGCAGAGGCGCACATGGATGCCCTGAGGGAGGAGTATGCTTCCCTCAGATCCACTCTGGGTGTCCTTATGATGTCCCAGATTCAGCAGGCAGAGGAGAGGTTTGCACAGCTTGAGCGTACCATCTCGGCTGAGCTACAGGCTTGACAGGAGGTGCATCGGTTGTCCAGCCAGGCCTTGCAGGAGGAACTCCGTGTTACACGTGCTACCTTGCAAGAGGAAGCACGTGTATCACGTGAGGTTCTGCATGCAGACCTACGTCACATCGCCACACAGAACCAGGCTCACCCGTCCGGCAGACTTGCTGCCGATGAGGGGCAAGCTGCGGCTAGGCATGGCCAGGCTACTGTGCCACGTCCTCCTTTCCAGGATGAGCCAGACTCGGACGACCATCTATCTCCCACATAGGTCGGGCTGTGCAGGCGTTGAGCCCATGGAGGTTTTTTGTTTTGGCTCAGATCATCGCATGTGGATGTTGAGCAGCACCCTGTACCTCCCCCCTCCTGGGTGCCTCCCTCCCCCCAGGTCGTATGTGGCCATTTTTGATTTTTCTTTTAGTTTAGTTAGTTAAGTTTCTGTTTGATTGTTAGTTTAATTAGGTAATGTAGGTTTTCCATAGTTAGTGTAATTAGTTAATATAGTTTAAAATTGCTTGTCTATTGTGCTTTCATGTGACGGTGCAGTGCTTTGTGGCTTTTGAAGGCATCCACTGTCTGTTCCAGCTGGGCCCTTCAGGCTTGCCTTGTGTATGTGTTTGCTGCTTGGGGTCCTTGACTCACATATGCCACTCCTGCCTCCCTTATCCATGGGCTCGTAAGGATGGTTCGGTGTCACAAACTTTTACACAAGGGCTTTGGACTGTCATATCTGTGGCATGTCTGGTGCTGTGTGACTTGTGTTTACACCCCTAGTGGGGATGATTTTGGTGTTATTGTCCACTGTTCAGCTTTTGCTAGATGGGGTGTTTCATTATTAATGTGTACATTAATTGCTATGCATTGTGTAGTATGTTTCTTATCTTTACTGTACACGTGCTTGTTGCAATTCATGCTGTAGATAGTGTTCCACACTTTTGGATGTGAAAGACGACTGATGGTGTGTGATTTATGATGTGACTCTCTGACATGGTCAAGTAATGAGATGCCTGGAGAGACACACACAGATGACTTTGAAGCATTAATCATGTGTTTCATGCCCTTTCTGCAGGGGGATGAGCCTCCAGAGCACCTTTGCCAGCAGACATGGCCCATTGGACGACGGAATTCTGGACATGTTTGTTGGTGCCCACATGCACATGTGTGCACAAGCAGAGGCACAGGGATTGCAGACCTACATCCTAGAACTGCTGACGTGTTCCAAGGAACTCCAGGCAAGGTGAGCAGCACAGGGGGGCCACAACACAGCAAAGCTTGCACCAGGCTAGTTGCACATGCAGGCTTAGTCACAGCACTGAGGGTGAGCTTGGATGAATATTGGTGTTGAAGCACACAATGCAGCTCAGATGTGTTGGTGGACTGATGGCTGTTGATTGTAAGGTTGTCTGGGACACCTGCAGTGGCACATGCCCTCCGGTACACCAAGGTCCATCGAGGCACTTGTATCAACCATGTAGCCTTCCGAGACATGGAAAGGGGCAGCTCACAGGGACATACAGCAAGGGACATACTTGGGTGCAGTGCATTTCATTTCCATGTACTTTATGATGAATGCACTGCCAACTTTGTTTCGGTCATGGTGGTACGCAACTTGCTCTGAAGTCATGGCTTGCTATATGGGTCTGTCTGCTTACCCAGGGAACATTGCATGTTGTGTGAATTGTGACACATTGGTGTTCCATTTGCCATGCACCCACCGGCGGCTGACTTACTGCATTTACTGTGTATGACCCGTCACAGGGGGTAATGTTATATATGGGTACGAAGCATCTACACCAGATTGTCTGTTTGTAGAGTAGTTTGTTGCTATGGGGCATGTTCGGTGGTGTGTTTTTGTGTAATTGGCACGTACAGGTTGTTGACTGTGGCTCTCTTTGCAGCATTGCAGTGCTCCTGTAACCGGACCTGAGAGTGCGCAGGCAGGAGGCCAGCACTCAAAACCAGAGCTAAGTGTCTTGTTGTTTTTCTTTCAAACTGCTCTGCATAGGCTTGCTGGGGGGTGCACTAATGCATGGATGTATGTGTGATTCAATTTGGTATGTTTTTTTCCCCCTAATCACCCGGAATCCTATGCAATTTTGAACCCTCTACCCGGTGTTCCTGCTTCCCGTACCTATCCAAGCAACGTTCCCTAACCCTCTTTCCCCGCTGGGGTTGAGGATGCCTGTGTAAGCCCCGAACTTGCAGGCGCGAAAACCCTAGAGGAGGTGGTTGGTTCGTACCACTCCTAAGCCTGGACTACAGAAGGCCATGACAATGATGTCCAAGTTTGTTTGGATTGTGTATGTGTTCATGCAGGTAGTACATTTACGTGCATTCCCTACTTTCATGTGTCATTCCTCCTCCCCTCTACTGCCACTCATTCCAGTTATCCAGTGTGCCAACACCTGTCCCGACTGCATATCCCTGAACCTCCTTCCCCACCAGGGTCTCAGGGGCCTGTGTGAGTTTGACCTTGCAGGCACCCGGGACACAGTGGGGGTGGTTGTTTCGTGACACTCCCGCGCCTGTACACAGGACCTGTGACAGTACACATCCGTTCATGGTGCATCATCCTATGTTATTTACCACACATGGTTCACATCCTGTTGTGACATTGTTTTACTGTGCTACCTTGGTTGTTGCATCATTGTGGTAGTACTTGGCCTTTGTGAGGTACTGCTACGTCAAGTCATCTATGGAGGGTGTTCTGGTTCGTTTTTATGCCTTGGATTTTGTGATTTTGGAAATGAGTGTGGATTCTGAGGGTGCAGGCACCTTTTTACACACAAGGTGGGAGATGGTGACGAAGGGTAAAGGTGATCCTGTGGCCAGGTGGAATTGAGGGTTGAAGGCTCCATGACCCAGGTGCAGTTGTTCAGTGGGTCATGGTCATTTGTGAGGGAGGGGGGGTTGTTGTTGATAGTTGCCTTGCCCTGCAGTGTGATGGGAACCCTGACATTGTAATGGTGGTATCCTATGTACATGTTGTGTTCTGCTGATCAATGCCTGTTCATGTGTTGTGTTTACCTTTCAGGGGATAGTTATGGTTTGACATGCTGGGGTGAACACATGGTGAATGTTCACATGTGATGTGTAGAGAACACTGATGGTCACTTGATTGCACATGCATATGTTGAGTGCATGTCCTTGTTGACCCACACACTTGCACTCTGATGCACTCCATGTACTCCCACCCTTGCATATCCACGTGTACACTGTTTGCCTTCTGGTGCCCACTGTGTCCCTGCAGCACATGTTCTGTGACCAATTATGGATCCTGTACATGCCTCATTTGCTATTTGATGTGGTCTGTCGCTTAGATGTGATGCTCAGGGTGTGCATCACACACAATGGCTGTTCACTGTGCTGTGCGCTGAGCAGTGTGTTGCAGGAGTAGGACACAGCACACAGAGCTACAGTGTTGATTTTGCAATGCACAATGTGCATGTAGACAGGCATTCATTGTTATGTTACGTCTACAACTCTTGTAATGCATTTGGAAATGACATATTTTGGGTGGGAGGTTGTTGGTCTGTCATTTCATCTGATTCCAGGTCAGGCATCATTGTCTGATGCCACTGTACATTTTGGACATGGCAATGTGTACCTTATTGTTACTGTGTTGGTGTATGGGTATTGCTTGCCATGTCATGTTGTGGTTTGGGAGGGTTTGAGTGACATAACAGTGATGGCCATGGCCTGTTTTGCAGGTGTGTGTGATACACACCTTGCATGTCAGGGTCATCCGCTTCTCAAAGCAACTAGCTGGGGGTAGATCTCTCTCCGCGGCAGGGCCCTCCCTCTGGAACAGCCTTCCTGCCTCACTGGAACTTGAGGGGAACCATCTCCGGTTCGGGAAGCACCTCAAGACCTTCCTCTTCACTTCTGCTTTCTCTCTGCCTCTCCCTTGCAAAATTCTTCGCTGGAACTGCACTGGATCTGCAACTGGGCCACTCTCACCGACCTCGGTCCCTGGCCCAGCCACTCTCCACTTGCACTGCCTCCCTGGCAACCCCTGCACTGCGGTACTGTCTCTCTATCCCTACAGCCCCCCCTTCCCAGCACTTGTCTGCACTTACCTTTGCCGTTGCCACCAGCTGGCCTATGTATTTGTTTTTTGGTCTACTTCGCCTGTACTGCACTCCCCCCTCCCCTTCCCCTTGCACTTTTCCCTTCCCCCTACCCCTGCACTTGCACAATCTAAATGACACCTGGCCTAGTAGTACCGTTGTCTGTCTTCCATTGTTCCCCCCTCCCTGCCTCATCGCACCTTGAAATACTTGTGTATAGGCCATATCATGTCATGTCATATGTGTGCCTTTTGGTCACACAGGAGAGCTTGTGTTTAAGTAGCTAGGGATGCAGACAATGTGGCACTTCCATGGCAACTATCTCAGGGTGGTAGGGTTGTGACAGTTGACTGTCTCTTTGTCATCATCGATTGTCACCTGGTATGTGCCAGGCCTGTGTGCACTCCGCAGGGGTGGGAGTTTAGGTGAAAAATGTGGCCACAAACTGGGTCCGGGCTTCCTCGCCACGTGCCCTGTCCCCTCCCATGGGCAGCGCCTGTGCCTGTGGTTGGGGATGTGGGGCACCACCATGTCCACCGGGACGCCCTGCTGTGTTGCAACATTGTGCAGGACACATGCTGCCACAATGATCCTGCACACTACTGGTGGTGCATAGAGTAGCTGCCCGCCAGAGCGGTCAAGGGAGTGGAAACGTGACTTGAGCACTCCGAATGTGCGCTCCACTATGGCCCTGGTTGCAATATGGGCAGCATTGTATCTTACCTGGGGTGGTGTGGTGGGGTTCCGGATTGGCGTCATCATGTGGTTGCTCAGAGGGTAGGCACTGTCCCCTGGGGAGGTGTAAATGGTTGTGATTATTGTGGTTTGTTTATTTGTGTGTGTGTGTGTGACATGCATGCATGTGCAAGGGCATTTGTACTCACCTAGGAGCCATGTGTCGCCATGCTGCCCAGCTTCCAGGGCCCGGCTCAGGGCGGACATTCTGTATATGAAACTGTCATGGGTGGAGCCAGGGTAGTTTGCATAGACAGAGGTGATGATTCCCTTTGCATCGCATACCACCTGTACATTGATGGAATGCCAGTGCTTGCGGTTTCGGTAGATGTGCTCAGTGGCCCTAGGTGGACGTAGGGCCACATGGGTGCAATCTATGGCAACGAGCACTTTGGGGAAGTGTGCCACCCTGAAAAAATCCAGGACAACTGCCTGCCTTTCTGCGGGTGTTCTGGGCATGTATATGTGCCTGCGGACTGAGGGGCGCGCTGTCATGATTGCCAGTACCTGGTGTAGGCAGCGTAACTGCGTGGCCTGTGAGACCCCCCCCCCACTATGGCAGTAGTCAGCTGAAATGACCCAGTGGCCAAAAAATGCAGGACATTGAGCAGCTTCTCCAAGGGGCTCAATGCTTGGGAGCAAAGGGTGGGGGATGTAAGGTCATCTTCCCACTCCCTGACCAGGTCTAGGATGATGTGGGGTGGAAACCTATACCTGCCATAGACCTGGTCGTCAGGCATCCCAAAAAGGCTTGTCCGTGGTGCGAAAATGCGTGCCCTGGCTATTCTCCTCCTCCTGCGGTGTCCCACGATCAGTGCTGCGACAAATGGGGCATTCATCGTAGCTGTATATACATGTTTGTTGTTTGCGCGCACTTTTATACTGTGCGCAGGGACGCTTCCGCCTGCCTTCGTGTGGCGGACGCGTTGACGCCTGTGTGCGTCTTTTGCCGTGCGCGGGTTTGCCGTATTCGGATCCATAAATACGGGTTGTTTGCGTGCGTGTGGGCGTTGCGTGTAGTTCCCTGCAGTACTTCCCCAGTTACGCCTTCTTTTTCACGCGTTATTCCCCATTCCGCGTGTTACGCCCACTGTTCCGCCCACTTTGGTTGTGTGCGCCGCGCTATGTGCGCTTTTGCTGTGCGCGTAGCGCACGCCGTGTATGCCTGCGTGCGCCATGGCTGGATTGGGCGCACAGACAGCGGGAAACACGCGCAGCGTCTTCCTTGAATCGCACACATGCGCATGGATTTTCGGCGCACGTTTGTTCCATGGATCGGCCCCTAAATGTTATTACAGGGATCATGGGGACAGTTGGAAGCTACAACTACTTATATGAAAATTGATTGTGATCTTATGGCATTTAGTAAAGAAACTGATAGATACAATTCCGATTGAAGCAGACGACAAGGAGTGAATGATACCTCTATTCGAAATTATCATGGTTACAGACATAGTAGTAACAGATATATATATATATATATATACACACATATATATATATATATTTATTTATACACATTATATTATTTATTTAATAAGATAGATTTACTGAAGTAGTGCCCAAGATGGATAGAAATCACATAGGCTCACATAGGCTTTCTGTGACCTCATAAACAAACTGCCTTCAGTTTCATTCCTCTATTTAGTCACAAAACTCATGGGTGACTTGCAATATCCTTATACCGTACACACACACACACACACACACACACACACACACATATATATACATATATATATATATGAATGTTTACCGTCATCTGTAAATACACCTTTCTTTCATTATTTGTTATGTCTCCTCATGTTCCTGTTGTGTTTGTCCCACTTTATGTGTTCATGTGTGTAGTAAATAACGTCTTATTTGTAGTATTATATGCTTGCGTTTTTATATTGTTTGCTCGCATAGTAGGTTTGAAGACCGGCTATTCTTAATTTCCATTTTGGCAAGACTTTTTTTTAAGGTCTTTATCATTTTATGTTTACATTGACCAGTTAGACCAAGCACAGGGTAGGGAATATAATGCAGTCTGGCAGGACAATGACGTAAAATAAACATACACATATCAATTTTGTATGGAATGCATAATTTGTGCATAGTCGGATGTAGTTTACAGTAAAGAGTACATTGGTTTTCCCTTTGGCTTTAATTTGGGCTAGAGTCACAAAGGAACAATCTTTACATAGGTTATCGATTGCAGCACTATCCCAAGCTTCCAAGACAGTGCTACAAAGGCTTTTCTTAAATGTGTCCCCTGTACAGCACAAAGAACACCCAGAGTGTTGGGGTGTAAGGAACATATCCCCCATAACACCATGTGCTGCATATCATGTGAGTAGGGCAGCTGTCATGACCCCATAGGAGTGACTCTAATTCAGTAGGAGGCACTGTACAAGCGGCCTCCATTGATGAGCCGGATTAAGATACATCTGAAGATCCGGGACAGCTTGTCTGCCCTGGGTGTACAGGGAAGTGTGAGTATCACACAAGGATCCGGCTTGAGATCCCAACAAGTGCGTAGGGCCAATCCACAGCTGTTTAAAGTACGATTTCCGTGGGGTCATTGGAACATTCTGAAAAACGCAAAGCAGCTTGGGAGTGATCATCATTTTATTGAGGGCGATATAGCCAATTAGAGAAAGGGGTAATATGGCCCACCTTTTAATGGTGGATTCTATAGTCCACAGTGCCTGCAGACAGTGTCATGATAAATGAGGTACCTCTCACGCCTGCAGTGACTCAATCTCTCACTCACCCTGCGGGTCGCAGGTATCAGAAGAAGGTTACTCTGAATTTTCCAAATAAATGTTCACTCCCATGATTTTATTAAGTGGTCTGATATCCGTAACTGTTGGGCTAGGTTATCGGCAGGGCTGTTTATGTAAAGGCACATATTATGTGCATAGCGAGAGAGTAGGGCATTCGCATTATACCCCTGTCAGCAGGGGGTTCCCTTAAAACTCAGCACAATGGATCCATCACCCTTACAAAAAGCAATAGCAACAGAAGTCATCGCTGCCTGCCGGCTCCTCTGATGAGAGAGAAGAAGGGAGAGGCAGTGATGTTCCTTAACACCTGTGCTTTGGGTGGTGAGTGCTGAAGCCTTATTAGGAAGGTAAACGATGCAGAAAATGCTGTTCAATGTAATCAAAAGCTTTCTCTACAACAAGCATATGAAGGACCTCTGGCCTCCCTCTGCCTATAACATGCATTCATGAAAGAGGGAGCCTCAATTTTCTTCTGAGTGGATCTGCCTGGAGCAAAGACAGCCTGGTTCTGGATGATCAAGGGCGGCATGGATGGGATAAGGCGGTCAGCCAGCACTTCACCTGTATTTTACAATCTCTATTAATGAGTTATAAGGGATAGTAAGAAACACTTCTGTGTCAGCTTGTTGGGGTTTCAAGGACTGAAAACACTTGGTGATTCCTCATATAGTTAAAGCATATGTGGAGCTAGTATTTCTCAATTCCCTCCCTTCTGTCAGTTCCTCTGTTTCCAAACAAGTCAGCCCAGAGACACTTCATCTAAGTATCCCTTATTGACTACAACTAAACCTGAGGCCCTTGACTGATATGTCTTGGGAACTACTGAAAGGTTTCGGACGTGTGTTTGCAGTCTTATAAGGACACCGTCAGTATCTTCTTTCCCTAGCAAGCTCAATGTTTCCCTTTTTGTTTCTCTCAGAACAGGCTGGTCAGCCACCCTGCCTTTCACCATCCCTATATCGTTATAGAGTGAGCCTGCTTTCTAGGAACGGGACCTCCCAGCTCAACCTTTCTCAAAACTCAATCAGAGTTTTTCTGGCCAAACGTTGGCACTCCCCTGTTACTCCATACTCAGTTTGTAGTTAGTGAAGGTTATCCTCAATGTCATATTGGTGAGGAAGGCTAGCTCAGGGGCACCGTGTTTGTCTTGGAAGCAAGATAATGCAGCACAACACAGGTTTGAATCCCGATCCCTATTAAGCGGGTTATAAAATAACAATTATAATTAAAAAAGAACAATTATAATATAATTACCTCTACAGTAATTTCAGTGTCCCGCTTTTTCCGATATGCATGCCCCCTGATGAAGTCATTAAAGGCCTCCCACATCAAGCAGCCATTTTCCACCAAACCCTTGTTTCTTTAATAATCATATGGTTATTTCTCCTTTCTTCTTGTGTTTCAACACAGGGTCTGAGATGGATTCCTGTCCAAATCTCCAGCTGCCATAACAGCTTTGAGTATGAGGTCACGAATTAGTGGTCTGGGGTGTTTTCAGCAGTACACTGCACATCTATTCATGTTAACCAACAACGGAAGAGTCAATAAATAGCCAATGTGCTAGTCTACATTCTGGGCACATAAGTTATGGGTGTACTCATGTTTTCTTTGGCTGTGCTCCTACCTGGCATCCACTAGGGAGTGGAAAATTAGTGTGCCTCCTGACTTCATACTCATTTTTGATAATGGGTTGTTTGACCTCCTTAGACCTGTCCAAAAAAAAAAAACAGGGGAGCCTAGGTTTAGCAATTATTTTGCCCTCAATTTCACCCACTGAGATTCTACCTAACACAGCATGAATGTGTTTGTGTTATGTAAATGGACATATGACTCAGAATGGCAACCCCTCTGAAACTGGATAATATAATGAACAATATTTCAGACTCCGAGGTGAGTTCCTTGTATTAGGAGGATATTTAAATGATGACTGTGTGCGTTCAATGACATCTGCCTAATCTTTTTCGCATCCGTAAGACGCCTGATATCACATGCCCTCTAACTACTGGCCCTGGCCCCTTGAGATGTGTGCGTTCAATACTCTCTTTCATTTGTACTGTACCACACCTGCCCCCACTGGCGCATGGCAGCCTTAACATCTCAGTAAAAGGGACACATCTAAGCTTAAATAAAACATAAGAGAACTGAAACATCAGTTGAAGAGCTTTCAGTGCATTGGAACCCTTTGAATGCAGTAATGGCGCAGCACTAATGTTAGTGTATTTTGCCATGTTAAGCATCATTACCCAGGAGCAGTCATTTTTACTTTTTTTGTAGCACTCAGGGCAACTTCCATGTCTGGGAGTCTAATTCCGGTGTGTTCATGGCACTGCTTCTCCTGCTCAGTCTTGAGTTAGACCTTGCAAAGTCTATAGCCTCTGTCGGACAGCTAAGGAAATGAGTCTTTCCCTAACGGATGACCTTTTCCTTTACCGGATATATCATTGCATCTGGAAGGCCCTTGTCTAATCACATTTTCTTAGCATCAAGGCGTTTTTTTTCTGCCATATATTTTGCACTGATAAGATGAAGTCTGTAGCATAGAGATTGGTCTTTTTCTGTACTGCAGTGTTCCCTTGTCTCTCATTGCTTTCAGTAGTACGTCCAAGTAGTGGAGGACCAAGGCTCTAACGGGGTGCAGATTTCTGCCTGGATTAGGATGAAGGCCTAGTGCTCCATATGTTCACAGAGAAAGAAAATGTGCAGAGACAGGAAGATGGACTAGGAGTTCCATTGGATACCATTATAGAAGCTAGTTTGGAGGTCTTCTGGAAGACTGAGGATTGGAAGTTATTTTTCCTTGAGTGTCCTTTGATGTCTTCATTCTTTGCTGATAGTGTCTTCAGTTCTTTCTTGATCTTGTATATATCAATTTGTAATCTGGCAACTTTGATCTGCACTTCGTGCATTCCTTTTTCCACCTGTGATCCACACTGCATCTGAATGATGCTATAAAGGTACCCACATGCTCACCGTCTACGCTGGTTGTTGAAGATTCTTCTTCCTGCTGTCAAGACCGAACTGGGTGTTCATCTACTGATTCCGTGAGTGTATTTAAATCAGTCATTATTCACCATTCTGAATGATCAAAGGTCAGATAAGAGAGCATGTTTGTGGGATCACCTAGTTGTTTGTCTCAAAGTTCTAGGCAATTCACTGACAGCAGAGCTGTGATTGTAGTTATTTCAGGCAGCTTAGCTGGTCACTCATCTAGCATGGTGCACAAGTTGATTTCTTTTTTACTGGTTATATGAGCACTAGTTGGGATATGATCCACTGAATGAGGGCATGATGCTGACAATTCACAAAATGCAAACATTGTATTGGGCAATTCCATTCAGTGTTGGCCAGGGCAGTGAGAAAGGCTGCAAATGATTACCAGATGGATCGCTGCATTTTCCTGAAGTGGAATATCCATCCAGACAGTTCCTCAGCAACCGATTAGCTCAGACCTCAATGGGTCCAATGGCGTTTAAGGCCTCCCATCTTGGGGAGAGTTCTGGCTGTGTGCATCCTGCAGCATTAACTCAGATGCTCCATTTCATATATTAACGTGACCAAGTCCTCAGGATGTTTCCATCCCTTGCAGTTGTAAGGATATATATGGGGATTTTCCTACCAGCATGCAGTATGCAGTATGGAAATGCAGCCAGGCACAGTTTTTCAGCAAGCATTCTTTTTAAAAGCATGTAGTTTATTTGCAGTATGCAATATTCAGTATGGAAATGCAGCCAGGCACAGTTTTTCAGCAAGCATTATTTTTAAAAGCATTTAGTTTATTTGCAGCATGCAGTATTCAGTATGGAAATGCAGCCAGGCACAGTTTTACAGCAAGCATTCTTTTTAAAAGCATTTAGTTTATTTGCAGTATGCAGTATTCAATATGGAAATGCAGCCAGGCACAGTTTTTCAGCAAGCATTATTTTTAAAAGCATTTAGTAGTTTATTTGCAGTTTGCAGTATGCAGTATGTAAATGCAGCCATTTCGATATAGGTGCCAGGCACAGTTTTTCAGCAAGCATTATTATTTTCTTTTAAAGCATTTAGCTAACCCAGAAAAATGGGTTTAGTTTTGGAAGCATTTAGCACAGTGTGCTGTCATTTTAAAAATGTGCATATTTTGCAATTGGGCTGTATTCATCTGTGTGGAACTGCATTAGAAATACATAATTAACTAACCTTATACTAATCGCATTACTAATATATTAACCCCAAACTCTCTAACATTGTAATGCAGTTCATGAGCACAGTGAGATGCATTTTTTAATGAAAAGCAGAAATATGCACCAGCAGGAAAGGGAATTGAAACAATTGCTTTGCTGGGCTAAAGCTTTCATTGTTCTGGAGAACAGAAAGAGTTTTCTTACAAAACATTCTTGCACTATGATTGGTAGGGAAATAGAGGTGGCACAGCCAGCTGATGTCAGTTGAAAGACAGGGAGAGTTTTTTTAATGGGCAAAGTAGGATGAAGAGTTCAGAGCAGTTTGGGAGCTGAATGTGAACAGACAGGGATCCAGGAGCTGCTGATGTATTTGAATGGGGATTTGGGGAATGCAGCCTTGAATACAGCTGGCAGATCATAAAAAAGACAGCTTGCTAGCATTGAAGCCGAAGGAGTTCCAAATTCTGCCTGTGAGCTGTAAGGTCGCGAAGATAAGCTCTGGGTGACTGAAGTTAAGTGAGAAGTATGTGAGAATGGCTGACATGTAATGAGGTTAGCTTAGGGTACTGAAGTTATAACAAAAAATGATGTATTTTGATATAAAATGTGTCAGATTTCTCCATGCATAGTTGCCATGCAAAGTGCTTCTTTCTGTTGTCGTTTCTTTTTTTCTCTTCTCTGTTATCTTTTGCAGGCTCGAGGCTATGACAAAAGTGGTAAGAGCAAATAATTATAACAATACATAATGTAATCGTGTTATCATGATTGTGTAATATATATCGTGTACTGAAAGCATTTTGAGTTTTTCTTTTGTGCTTTATTTCATGAGTTTATCGGTCATTTTAAAGGGAAAGGAAAATCATAAAGGTTTGTTGTTCATGCTGAGGCGCTAAAGTATTTACCATTTTATCACCAGTGCTAAAAGTAGTAAACAAGAAAAGGTACATAGATATATCTATCTGCCAGGTAGAAGGGTGTGTGTGGGTGTGAATGAGTCCTTCTTTGCATGCGGAAAAGAAGGCAGTGTCAGATGAGACACATATATTACTGGATATAAATAAGCCAATAATACTAGCCACATACAAAAGGTGGCATTCTGAATAAATTCACTGTGTTCCCAGAAAATGTGATAGGTCTGGAGGGTTATCTACAGGCTACCAAGAGGTATTTCAATAGGGAGGAAATGTTTGTTTTATGATGAGGCGAAAGTATAAAAAAATATTCTCACCACTATACCACAAAATAAGGTAATTCTGAAAATACCACAAAAGTAAGATACCACTAAAAATTACCACCAACATAAGCTAACACTATATTATCACCAAAGTAGGGTAATACTAATCAATCTCTAGTGGTAAAGCCAGTTTACTGCTGATTTACCTCCAAAATATCACGGTAAGAAAATACTGCCAAATTCCAAATTTGCTCCAAAAAGACAAAACCTCTTACAAGTGTGCTTCCACGGGTTGTATTGGCTTAGGTTTGGTGTTCTTCTATAAAGGCCTCCATGTAGTCACCCAGACAAAGTTGACCAATTGTGGTGTTATCACTAGGCATCCGAGCGCTCCCACTAATAACCGAGATTATGGAACCAGTTCCAGCTGCACTGCAGGTGAGGTCAGATTGCATTTGTTACCTCATCTGCCAGAAATGGCATACCCAGGTCTGGTAAGGATGATCAACACTGTTTGCAGCACAGAACCTGTGTGATGAGGAAGGCGTTGTCCATAGGTCCACGAGGCTGTGCAGCCTTCTTGAGTTCCTACAGCCACAATCCTAAACCACCAGGTAGGTGACTCCCAGCTCTACCTCACTCATGAATGCTACAACTGCTCAGAATGTCTAGACCAGTCTTTTTCCCTGGAGATTCAAGAACGTGCCAGAGATGGTAAACCTCCTCCAGGTTCTCTGGCATCTGGGCAGTTCCACATGCAGCAACCTCCTTAGTTTGGGATCAGCCAGGGATGGTGCAGTTGAGTAGTTTTCTGAGAGGGTTCAGTTCTTAGGAATGTCCTTTACTAGATGTTGTGTCCCGGCCAGTAGCTTACTTAAAATGGCCATCTTTCCTGCCGCTCTCTGGTGTCACCACAAAATGTACTCTTAATTTCTTAAGAGCGCGGATCCTGGCAGACTGGAGGCAATCATACCGAGATGAACAAAAAAGAAACCAGCTGAAATATACTTATATAACACATGAAAGAGATAAAAATGAAAAAGGAATAATAAATTAGAAATATGACTAAGATGACTAAGAAATTTAGCATCTCTCCTGATGAACCACGTGCATAAGACGTGGGGAAACACGTGTTGAGAGAAAAAATATACTAGTATGCGAATCAATGTATGAAGAGAGAAAAAATATACTAGGATGCGAACTAATGTATGAAGAAGGAAAGTGCATGACATTAATGCAAAAAAGAGGAAACAAATATGAATATGAATATGCGAACTAATGTATGAAGAAGGAAAGTGCATGATACTAATGCAAAAAATATATACTATTTAAGAAATAATCTTGTTGTTGTGACGATACTGTTTCTTGCTAGAAGCGCACTCTATATAAGTGTTTTCGTAAAAAAGATAATTTGAATAAAATATTGCAGCAGCCGCAAATGGGTGCAGCATCTAGGTAAATGAATAACTAAACTTTGCACTTAGAAATCACCAAATTAGGAAGAAAAAGGCGGCAAGGACTGCAATCAGTTATATAAAACTCTTAATTTCTTTAAATGCCTTTGTTGGTGTTGTTACTATAGCACAGTTGTGTATTCTGTGTCACAATATATTTTTAGGGAACAAAACTATTTATAAGTAATTTCGATACTTTTTTATCTTGTAGAATATTAATTTAGGCTGGATGTACTTTTAATATTCTAAACTTTTGATATCTAAGATACTGCCTTTTGCATCTTTGATGTATTTTTTAAGATATGAATAATATATGAATGTACTGATGAGTAATGTTCTTTTGAATGTATAAGTTGTACTTAAATTATTTAAACACTCAATAAAATGTGTACAAGTAAAATTATCTTATGTTACATGGTATTAAAGTGTGCTATGGCCACACATGGACTCGCAGCTCTAACACACAAGCAATGAGGCACTCAAAGAGGAGTATTGTTAAAATATGCCTTTCAGTTTGGTCAAAAGAAACGGCGGATCTCCATTGTAACAAGCACTGACAAAGCCAACAGGTTTGACTTTTGTGTAGGCATGGGATCAGCATTTTCCAGGAAGTGCAATAATAGAACTACTGTGGGATGTTTTGACCCACTTTTGCTTTGCCATGCGGCATCACTGTGTCATGATGGTGCCAAAAATAGTAAAATGGCCGCAAAACCCTTGTGCGTGCCAAACCATCTGAAAATCGCGCTTTGCAAAGCACAATAAGATGGCTGCCACGCATGTTGTCAGCGGTAGATCAGAGATCTCACTCCTGAAACATTTCACTGGGCTCCGCAACATGTGAAAATGGAGCACAGAAGGAAAAAGCAGTGCTTTGATAAAGGAAACCCCAAAATCCTGATTTAAATCCTTTTTTCTTTGTTGCTGAAACTGCAGAATGCCAGTACAAAACACCCTCAAACATCCAAAATTCTTGCTGGGTGGTACAATTCACTTAGTGTAAGAAATCATTGTGAACTTACAATGTCATGAAAAGCAGAAAGCATCAAGGGATTTCCACAGCAAAAGTGGCCTGTATGTGAATCTGTCAAAATCTGGGTGCAGTACCCTGAGCCGCCTGAATGACAGCTGTCAGTAGCCTGCCTGATTAAATTTTAAACATGTATAAACTGAAATCAAATGTTTGCAGTCTAGGAGGCCTGTTTTTGAGAGTAACCCATCTTGTAATTGTTTTGATTCCATGGTTTAAAATCTTGAATAAGTATTTAGCTGTGATTTGATCCCACAAGTTTATTTTATGCTAAGGGAAAATTCAACAGAAGTAACAATTAAAGTATGCTGCCTAAAGCTACAAAACTGGAATAACAGCTTTCCTCACAGAGGCAAGGCCTCTCCTTCCAGCTGGAAATCACACCAAAGCGATAATTATAGGGTTTGGGAAGAACCTGGTCTGCAGTGGGGAAGGAAACAATGAACAGCTGCAAAGCAAGACATTTTAGGTGTGAGGGCAGTTGTAAAATGGCCTCTGCCAAGAGAACAGGGAGGAGACTGCTTCTGAACTGAAGGGAGACAAAAAGAAGTGGACCCGAACAGCCATCTGTGGCTGAACATTCACAAGGAACATTTTGTTTAAAGACTTCTAATTTACCACTTAAAATTGTCAAAAATACAAAAGTAACAGAATTGTAAATCTAAATTTTAGGTGCACATTTCAAGAGGCAGAAAGATCGTGTGACATGTTCTGGAAAGAAACGCCAGAAAATGTGATTTTACACCAAATGTATTTCTGCTAGAAGTATGAAATTTTATACACATATGCCCAGGTTATACGTGCACACTTTGCTGATAAATTGGACATTGTGTTCCTGATGAAAAGGGCGAAATTTGGTGAAAAGCAGACACAAGATCCCACAGCGACAGGGTTTTGAGGAGTAGCTGCTACACAAAATATGTAATCTGTATATGTGATTGTTATTGTCACGTGTAAATATGTCTTGTGTCAAAAGTAGATTTTGTGTTCAAGAGGCTAAGGGTGGACTCTAAGCCTCATAAACCCACACCATAAAGGTGACACACTGTTTGTCTCCTCCTATCAAGGCACAGAGGAGACTCTGACCAATCACTTGTCAAAGGGGTGAGCTTAGGCTAAACCAGCTGTAACGCTCACCTGACTCCCACGGAGGCGCTAGCCTGGTTCGCGCTGCTGTGCCCTCTTCTAAGGTGATGCGCAGGGTTCGGAAGACGGACTGGACCGGGCCCCCAAATCTGGCTTGTCTGGCTCGCAGAAGTATCCTTCTGCAGGCGAAAATAGGGGATTAACTGTCTGCGGGGTAATGCAATCGGCCTCCCACTTTCCCCTCTCACCCTCCTCGAAACCCTTCTGTGATTCCTCGTAGCATCTCACCTTAGGGTCTGGAAGGACGAGCTCTCTATCCTGCTTCTGATGCAGGGGCGCGTTGGTATCCAGTTACTTCACTGGATTTTCGGATTGGTGAGAACCAAACTTGCTTGGCTTCCAGGTAAGTTTTTTGATGAGAGGTTCCCCTTGTGTCCATGCATTAATGTACTAATGCTAGTGTCTTTTTCCCGATAGGGGCGGGGTACGGAATGCCGGGGAACAGGCACCGACCCAAGATGAGAGGTGAAAGCCTTGTAGAAATCAGGTAAGTCTTTAATGAGCGTTTTTTGGTAATGTCTTTTCATTCGCTCATTAACGCTGATGTCTCTTTTTCCCCTTAGGGGCCGGGGCCCGGAAATGCCAGGATGCGGCGCGGACCTGAAATGAAGAGGGAATGAATCAACAGGTAAGTCTTAACATGGAGATTTAGCTTTCCTTTTTCCCTTCTCTCTCTCACCTTTTGTTCTGGTCTTTTTCTCCCTAGGCGCTGGGGCGTGACTGCGAATCCGGATGATCGCTGCTGAACATGGAGGCGCCCTGTAAAGGTGAGTGGAATGCGGAGCTGCAGCGATCGACGCGATGAGCTTTTAAATAAAAGTCTTCCTTTTCAGGATTGTCGGCGAGATGTCTCCGGGATGCGGATTTAGCAGGTAAGGACTTTTCCTTTTTCTGTTCTCTTCTTCTCTTCCTTTGCAGGTGATCCAGGATGCTGGCAGGTGTGGCAGAAGTCAGGATGCAGGAGCAGACACGGTGAGCGTCCAGCTGCTAGATGCAGAACAACGCGAAGCACGTGTGGCTGTTCGGGTGGGGTTTAAATAGCCTTGGAAGAAGTTCCAGGTATGTATCCTTCCTCCAATCAGGTATGTATCCTTCCCCGACCACGCCCGGATGGTAAATTAGTCCCACAGGTAAAGTAGTTCCTTTCAGGCCTCAAGGAGGCCAGGATCCTGCAGCATGGTCTGCATCAGGTAAGTGCACCCAAGCACTCCCATAATGAGCCTGGCGCCTATGGCGCCAGGACTGATGTCTTTTATGATCCTGGCGCCATAGGCGCCAGGACACTGTCCAAAGGGCCCCTATATGGGGTTGCTGGGTCCTTCCTTGGGGACTGGATGTCCGCTTTCGGGGACGCAGGGCTTGAACCGGCTCCCCGGGAGCGGGCATCATGACAGCACTCCCCCCCAAGGCCCCTCCCAAGGTTGTTCCCTCCGGGGGTTTTGGTTTGTCTGGGAAGAGTCAGTGGAATTTCCTGACTAATCGAGGTGCATGCACATGGTCGCTGGGTTCCCACGAACTCTCCTGAGGTCCGTACCCCTTCCAATCAATTAGGTAGAACAGTTTTGACCTAAACATTTTTGAGTCTATAATGTTCTTCACTTTGAATTCGGGCTCCCCATCTATTAGAATAGGTTCTGGAGGTTTGAGTAGTCGGGTTCCGGGTACCACTGGTTTCAGAAGTGACACATGAAAAACAGGGTGAATTCGCATACTAGCTGGTAAATCAAGTTTAACAGCCACTGGGTTAATTATTGCCGTAATAGAATAAGGTCCCAGATATTTTGGGTTAAAAGTTCGAGGCCCTTTGAGTGGTAAATGTCTGGTAGCTAACCACACTTGATCCCCAATCTGATACGGAGGTGCTTCACTCCGATGTAGATCAGCATTCTCCTTGTATTTTCTCTTGGCTTGTTGTAAATGCGTAGTTGCCTCTTTGAAGGCTTGGGTAATTGTAGAATGCAGATGTTCTACTGAGGCATTCCGAGGTTCTGAGGTGAGTCAAGGTTTGAGGTTCGAGGGTGATGCCCAAACAAAGTATAAAAAGGACTGTGGCCAGTTCCAGAGTGTACCGAATTATTATATGCGTATTCGGCTATCCAAAGAATGTCTTTCCAGTTGCTTTCAGATTGCTGTAACATACACCGTAAGTACTGCTTAAGGGTCTGATTTGTCCTCTCGGTCTGAGCATCGGTCTGAGGGTGGTGACTGGTCGATAATCTTACGTCGATCTGTGCCATTTGACAGCATTTGCGCTAGAAGTGGGAAATGAATTGGCTTCCCCGGTCAGAGATTAGTATAGATGGGAATCCATGTAGCCGAACAATATTTTCGAGGAATTCTTTGGCTAGGACAGAAGCTGAAGGTAAACCTTTCAAAGGAATTAAGTGGGCCATTTTGTAAAACAAATCCACAATTACCAGAATAGTATTGTACCCCGAACAAGGAGGCAGATCCGTAATAAAATCCATTGATAGGGTGTGCCAGGGTGTGCCAGGGTGCTGGCGGTATGTCTAGAGGTTGAAGGAGACCGGCTGGTCTTTTCTTTTGACTTTTATTTTGGGCGCAAACACCACAGGACATCACAAAAGATTTAACATCTTTTCACCAAGAGGGCCACCAAAATTGTTGTTTCACCTTTTCCTCTGTCTTGGCAATACCGGGGTGTCCCTCTATTAATGTATCATGATAACCGGAAGTAACTAGTTCGTGTAATTCCTTATGTGGCAGGAATAAGCGTCCTTGGAAATAAGGTAAACCATTATCTATGGTAAAGTCTGATCCCTTTTGTATCCAATCCTGTAAGGTTGTAGGGTCCAGGAGTTGTTTCACTCTGGCTTGAATGTCTTCAAGCATCTGTAACGAAGTCATGCCTAGAATCCTCTGTTCGGGAATTATTGGTACTGGTTCTGAGTTTGTATCAGATTCTCCCATTCCAATTCGGGATAAGGCGTCTGCTTTGCCATTCTTGCAGCCAGGTCGATAGGTAATCACGAAATCAAATTCAGCGAAAAACAAAGCCCATCGGAGCTGCCGTGATGACTGAGCCTTGGCGGTTTTCAAATACTGTAAATTCCGGTGATCAGTGATCACTCTGATGGTATGTCGAGCGCCAAGCAGATAATGCCGCCAGGCTTTAAAAGCGGACTTAATGGCTAACAGTTCTTTGTCCGTGATTGCATAATTAACCTCGGGTGCAGAGAATTTTCTGGACCAAAATGCTACGGGATGCAGTTGGTTGGTTTCGGGATCTCTTTCGGACAGGACAGCTCCCATGGCTATGCTGGATGCGTCAGTCTCAACGACATAAGGGAGATCTGGACGTGGGTGTTTCAATATAGGTGCGGAGGTAAACTTAGCTTTTAAATCCTGAAAGGCCTGCTCGGCTTCTTCAGACCATTCAAAATGTTTCTTTTTCCTCAAGAGTGCAGTAATGGGTTGTACCACGCGTGAAAATTCCGGGATAAACCTGTGATAGAAATTGGCAAAGCCGAGCATGCTTTGAACCCCTTTTACAGAGCTAGGTGATGGCCATTTGAGGATGGCATCCACTTTTCTTGAGTCCATTCGGACTCCTTTGGGTGTCAGGATGAAACCTAGAAACTCGATTTCTGTGGTATGGAAAACACATTTCTCCAATTTAGCAAATAGTTTGTGTTGGCGGAGTTTTTCAAGTACTCCCCTGACGTGTTTTCTGTGATCAGATTCCGAAGAGGAGTACACCAGAATGTCATCGATATATACGAAAACACAAACATCGATGAGTTCCCGAAGGACATCATTCATGAAGTATTGGAAGGCAGCCGGCACGTTACACAATCCGAAAGGCATCACCTGGTACTCGAATAATCCGTATTTAGTACGGAAGGCAGTTTTCCATTTGTCGCCTTCTTTAACTCGTACCAGATGATAAGCCCCCGGAGATCTAACTTGGTGTATATGCAAGCGTCCTTCACCTGGTCAAGGAGTTCAGGGATCAGAGGCAGAGGATAACGGTTTTTAACCGTTATCTGGTTCAATGCGCGGTAATCGATACAAGTTCTAAGGTCGCCTTCTTTTTTGGGCACGAAGAACAAAGCCGAGGATGCCGGGGACTTTGACGGGTGAATAAAACCATTAGCTAGGTATTGATCCAAATATTGTCTCAAATGCAGATTCTCAGGTTCGGTAAGGGCATAAATCCTGCTACAAGGGGGTTGTGCACCGGGCACCAGATCGATTTGGCAATCGTACGATCTGTGAGGAATTAACGTGTTGGCCTGTTCCTTTTGGAAGACGTCCTGAAAGTCTTGGTATTCCGGAGGTAGTTGCATGGAGGCAGAGGTTACAGATGCTAGATTAATCTTCAGGTTTTCTGGGTAGCAGGTTTGTGTACAATCCGGGAAGGTTATTCTCTTAGCTCGCCAATCAATTCGAGGATTATGTGTCTCTAACCAAGGGATTCCAAGAATAACCTGAAACTGTGGAGCCTTGATTACATCAAACACAACACCCTCCCGATGGCCGTCGGGACCAATAAGAGTCACCTCAGTAGTGGAATGTGTTACCGGTCCAGAGGCAATTTCAGTTCCATCGACTGTGGTGATGACATCTTTGCTGGTTTTAGGACGGAGAGGGAGGTTAATCCGAGAGACTAATTCATGATCCACATAGTTTCCAATAGCCCCACTATCGATGTATGCCTTTATTGCATGCAACCGCTTAGGCTGTTCTGGATCTACGAGAACCATTGGCACAATGAAATGCGAGGTCTGAGAGTTAGTTTTCAAGCTCGGCAAGCGGACCCCTACACTTGTCGGGCGGAGTCGTTTCCTGAAACAGAGTGTTCATGGTTTTTATCAGCGGCTCCTACCGCCTTTCGGGGTGGTTTTGCCGGGCAATCTCGTAGAAAGTGTCCAGAATTCCCACAATAAAGACATAATTTTAACTGCCGCCTCTTATCACGTTCCTTTTGAGTTAAGGGTCCTTTAACCCCTCCAATTTGCATAGGCTCAGAGACATCAACTCCCTTGGGATTAGCATGGGTCTTGACCAACACCCGGGTCTCAAACCTGGACCGATCTGCTTTTCTGTTTTGAAGTCTGTGATCCATTTGGACCACTAAGTCTATATACTCTGTGCATTCTTGGGGCGGATTTACAACTTGGGCCAAGACATCTTTAAGTTCTCCGCGTAGGCCTCGATAAAACAACGTGACTCTTTTATCCTCTGGCCATCCCGTTTCCACAATTAGTCTATTAAAGGTTGCAATATAGGATAGGAGGTCCTGATTGCCCTGTCGCAGGGATAGAAGTTCGTCATCCAGAGCCTGCCCCTGAGAGTGTCGAGCAAATAACCTTTCCATGCTTGCTTGAAACCTTTGAAAATCATGGAGAATCGGGTCATCTTGAGTAACCAGTGGAACTGACCAATCGAATGCAGGATGGAGAGCTCGTCCTTCCAGACCCTAAGGTGAGACACTACAAAGAATCACAGAAGGGTTTCGAGGAGGGTGAGAGAGGAAAGTGGGAGGCCGATTGCATTACCCCGCAGACAGTTAATCCCCTATTTTCGCCTACAGAAGGATACTTCTGCGAGCCAGACAAGCCAGATTTGGGGGCCCGGTCCAGTCCGTCTTCCGAACCCTGCGCATCACCTTAGAAGAGGTCACAGCAGCGCGAACCAGGCCAGCCCCTCCGTGGGAGTTAGGTGAGCGTTACAGAACGCAAAGCCTTCCTACAAATTCCCACCCAGGCGCTATGGAAAGTTCTGAGACTGATCAGTTGGCCCAATTACTGGGGGAATTACGGGCCGAAGTACATGCCGCTCGTCAAGAGACTAATGCCCTCAGGAGGGAATTAATAATATCAAACGAAAGAACTGATGACCTGGCCAGACAGCTTTTGCAAGGTCAAGCTGGGCAAACTCCTCTACCCGGTTCCGGAGGGAACCCCGCTCCTGTGGTTTCCAGTAACCCTGTGCAGATTAATCTACCTGGAAACATGCCGCTGGCCCCACCTGAACGCTTTGCTGGGGACCCCAAACGATTCACCGTATTCATGAATCAGTGTCGTTTGCACTTCCTATGCAGACCTGGGGCCTTCCCTAATGATCAGACCAAGGTAGCCTTTGTATTGTCATATCTCAGCGGCTGCTAGTGAACTGTATATGGCCCCAAGGGTAAAAGAAGAGCAATGTAAAATTGCCAAAATAGCAGCGTACCTGTACCTACGCATTGGAGTAATACAGGAAAAATATGCCAAAAACCTAGATCTGGCAAAAAGGCAAGTACAATCCCTAGAGAAAACCCAAACTGACTCTGCTGAGCAAAGGCTAAAAAAGAGGCAATATTCAGAGAGAGAAACCAGACAGTAACTGACAAAATTAAAGGAAGATCTGGATCTCCTACAGCAAGAGAAGGTAGAGCAGGATACCAAATTACTGACACTACAAAAAGAGTGTCAAGAAGGGTTGGACTCTTTCAAACAGAACCAACAAAAACTGGTGCAACAATTAACTTTTAATAGAGCCTGAGCAGAGCAGGTAGTCACGTTACAGAACCACCTAGAATCCTTGAAAGAGGAGAATAAAAAATTAATTATTAAAGATCTTGAATCCCAAACAGAGTTTGATGAAGAGCACCAGAAAGCTGGTGCATTCAGAAAACAAAGGGACGACCTGGCTGCACAGAGGGGTACTCTAATTCAGGAAAGGGACGCCTTAGGCCAGGAAGTCAGCCATTTAAAAAACAAGGTGGAAGAAAATCACCTGGCCCTCCAGGGACTGGGTGAACTCAAAATGGACTACGAAAAGCTGTTAGAGCACACCAGGAGGGTGGAAGATGCTCTGGAAAAGAATAATCAGGCTAGTAAGGATCAGACTCAGGAGGTGAGCCTCCTGTAGCAAGAATTGGCCAAATACTCCCAAATCCAGCAGGAAGCACAGAGAGACAATGATGGTCTCTGTGAGAAAAATTACAGGCTCCATAGACAGATAGCCATGCAGGAACAACTATTAGAGACCAGTAAAGCCTTAATTGAAGAAAAAAGGGGTCAGATTCTTGCATGCCATCAGGGAGCAGGGGCTGGGAGCAATGAGGTCAGATGGGAGAGGGAAACTCCTGAGCATAACCTCAGGAACCCTGGCACCAGAGACTTTAATCTCTTCAATGCCATGGACTCTGCCACCCTCATGTCCACTGGCTCACATGAACCAAGAGCCATGGGGATGGTAGACCTCAACCCAATGGGGAATATGGGGCTAATAGGTCAGCACCTCACAGAAATGGATGGACGGGCGTCTATGTATAGGCTCCCAAGTGCTACGGCCATCTTCTCTGATCAGGGAGACTCCAGTGAGGGGAGAATCAGAGAAATGGATCCTCAGAAATATAACTTACCAAGAGATCAGGCAGTGAAATTTGGTGGGGAATTCCATGAGATCAGCCCCACTAAGAGCATACTAAAAACCTCTTCCCAGCTAGGACAGTGGGGGGAAGGGGGTACTCAACCAATCCTGGGAGCAAGGAAGAGTCAGAAGACTCTTCTGAGCACCACAGGTCCCTAGAGACTAGGCCCCCACACTTTGCCAGCCCTTCCCAAGCTCGCAGAATCCGGGAGAGTCTAGAAGACCAGACAGCCGCCTCTGAGTCAGAGGATGAGTGGACCAGGGTGATAAGAACTAAAAAGGCTAACAAAGTTAAGAGGGCTTTACTCAAGGATCCCCTGAAACAAATAAAAGCTATTAGGAGCGTCATCACTCCCTACCACAAAAATGCCAAATATGCGGTTTGGGAGCACCTTGAATTTTTTGAGCAGGTGATGGAGACTTTCCATCTGAAGGATAGCCAAAGCTGTATTCAGTATGTAAAGTGGACGTTTACTCCTGAGTACTCCAGCTTCTTTGCGGGGCTGGAGGATCAGAACCATTCCAGATGGTCCACCTATAGGGGGCCATCCTGAAAAAAAATTCCATTCATAGGAACCCTTAAGAGGCTCGCAAGGCAGCCTACAACTTACACTGTGGGGAAGATCAGGCCCCACAAGAATTTGTTCAGGAATTGAAACGCGCCTTTGCACAGACCACTAGAAGGGTGCGCACTGACAGTAAGGAATTTGTGAACGCCTTCTCTCATGCTCTCCCTAAGTATTTTATGACACAGCTAGTGTGGGACTTTCATGAGAAAAGATCACTAAACTGGGTCATTGAACAAGCAACGCGCATCTATGAAGTACAGAAGCCGTTGGAAAGTAAAAATCTAGGCAAAAACCCCAAACTGACCAATACTGCTGCTGCTGCTAAGGTGGCGGAGGTGAAGGTTGCCCCCATTTTAAATCTGGAGATGGGGGGGCCTAAAAACGTTCTCGCACTGAATCCGACCAACCCCAAACCCAGAAGGCCCTCAGGCCAATTCCAAACTGGGAGCCAGGGAGGTAACCCCACAAATGGGACCCCTAACTCCCCTGACTACATCAGCCCATGCTACAAGGGAAATAGACCCATCCTGGGCTATGTGTGGACTCCTCCAGCCCAAGGGAGGGGGGACCAACCAGACAGCAGGCAACCCAGGAAACTTCCCCCCTCCCTTTCCCCAGGAGGGCAGCAATCGCCCAAATGCCGGACCAAATTTCTTTCCCCGGTACCTGCCAAACTTCAACCCCCAAAACAACCCTTCTTTCTTCCCCACTTTCCTGAGCCCAGACAGCCCAATCCACGAGAGGGGAGGCCAAGGGTGGAGGGGTACCCAAACTTTCCCAACCAGGTGTATTATGCGAGAAGGGATAGTTACCCTTCCCAGGATCAACCCAGGGTAGATCTGAGGACCCCGTACCAGCCAGAGCGGGTGTACCAACTTGAGCGCCAGGTCCAGAACATGGCACAGGATCTGGGTCACGTGCTGAGGGCTCAACAGAACCCTCAGACGAGCATGGTGGCTCAGAACTCGTCCAATCCAGGGTATGGTGCTCCAGAACAATGACGGGGGAAGAACCCCGGCAACCCACCGGTTCCCAGGGAGGAGGCACAAGGGGAAGGGGGGTGTGAAGTCTGGGAGGAAGCTTCTTTCCCCACTTCTGAAAAGCTCCTGGAAGCCTAGGAACCAGAACCAAAATCTCCTGCCCCCGAAAGTCTGCAACCCAAGAAACAAAGGGGGGTAGGAGAAATAAAGAGCCTAAAAAGGCCGATTTTGTGGAGGAGGTGCACATTTTCCAGTTTGAAGGAGAGGGGTCCTCAGAGGATTCTGGGAAAAGGATCTTCTCCTTCTGGGATGGGGGAATTCCTCCCAAATAAAAATGGGTCCCAAAAGATCCAAATCCAGACTGGGTAGATGTGGGGACCGTGTTAGAACCGCCCATCATCAAACCCCAGAATGACCAGCACGAAAATCCCCGTGTTCAAACCCATTCTGGTGACTGCCTCCAAAAAGGGGGGGGCAGCCCAGAATCAGAACCAGGGGAGCCCAAAACATCCCCCATATCTAGCTGTCACCTTTTTTTACATGTTCCCAAGATCCCAAACAGAATGCTGCCCAAATCACCTCTCTGTGAGTATCCAAGGCAAAGAAACGAACCCAAAAGTTGGCCAAAAATGTGCATTATCTTTGCCCCCTTGAGGAAAAGGAGGGAAGGTTTTATGCCCCTGTCCAAATACAGGGGCAATGTACAATTTTGGCACTGGTGGACACTGGATCCCAAGCTACCCTTCTGTCAAAAGGGGCCTTTGATCAACTGAATTCGGGAAGGGGGGAGAAATACCAAATTCCTCTCACCCCTCTTCCTGGACAACTTCAGAACTTCGACAGGAAGGAAATTCCCGTTGATAGGACTGCAGATTTAGACATTAAAATTGGGCGACATGAGGTGAAGCACCCGGTCATAATTGTGACTCCAGAGGGCACACCTTGTTTACTAGGGAATTACATCCTGCTTAGATTGTCTGCCTGCATAGATTGTGTAAACAAGGCCCTCTGGACCCAGACTAACCGACCAATAAAATTGAAACTGAGTGTCAACCATGTTAGTTTAAATGGCACATGCCACATGGTTGAACAAAAACCTGACCAAATTGAGTTCCACTTCCAGAATAATCAAATCCCACACGTGACAGTAATTGCAGTAGGACAACAAACTTGTGATGGGGGGTCCTCTCCATTTCTGAAAATCAACCTTCCTTCCAGTCTAAGGTAGCATTCCACACTGGAAGGAAACACTCTGAAATTCTATACAAATTCACAATCAGAAAATCCCATTCCTATAGTTCAAAATGAAGAGAAATCAGCTCAAAGTGTGGCTGATATTCAGAAAATTGGAGAACAGTGGTTCATCCTTATTCAGTTAAATGAGGGGAAGGACTCTGTTCTCGCCCGAGTATGTGTGAACAATGGTAAGAGCTTCATCAGCGAGGCCATGTTCTGCAAACGCTCAAAAGATCCAGCCATTCCCACATTTAAACTGTTAGACAAATGGGAAATGGACCTGGAAACACCCAATTCCAAACATCTCCTGCCTAGCAGGCGTATGCTCAGAATTTCCTTAGGCAACAAGAGCATAGTCCATAATTGTTCGGTGGTGCGAGATGTCCCTGCTGCATTTTATTTAGGCAGTGACATTCTCAATCACTTTGCCATTAGTTTGGACCTAATAAACTTCAAAGCTTGGTCCCGATTAGTGGGTAATCCCATGGACTTTGATGACCCAGAGAAATCATTTCGGTCAGCTCAACTGCTGCCATATGCAGTTGAAATTCAGATTGGAGAGGAAGTCACCATCCCAGAATGGACTCGACAATTCTCACTTGAAGTAAAAATTAAAAGAGGACAGAAACTATAAAATCCTGACTCATATGTCCATCTTAATGCTCATTTTTACAAGCAAGGGTTGGGGGTAAACCCAACACCACTAGTCAACCTAGAACACAACACCATTCCAATAGAGGTGGATAACAGTGACCTAAAGAGTATCACTCTGGGCGCAGGCACCATTATTGGAATGGCGGTTGATGGCCAATATTTTTCCATAGATTCAGTTAATGAACTGTTAGGACCAATCCCCAAGGACTGTTTTGACAGTGATAACGACAATGACACAACACCAGACAGGATCTTCTACCGGTATGGGGGGAATTTCCTGGTGTACTCTTCCTGCCCTTATGGTAAGGAAAATGGGACCTGTGACTTCAAGAGGGGTGAGGTGATCTTTCAAGTCCACAAGGACTGCCTTCCCCACCTGAAGCCATTAGTCCAAATCAGCACTTTGACCGGGGACTGAGATAGCCAAACCGGAAGTCTTTCCAGGCTTCAGGCAGATGGTTGAAGAGAGAGTGAACCTAGCGGATGCCTGTGAGACTCTGGAGCAAATGCAAAAATTGAAACAAGTTTTCTTAGATTTTCAAGATCTCTTTGCGGTGGACTCATATGACTGTGGTCGCACCGCCATCCACACAACAACAATTCCCACGGACCCTGGCATGACTCCAGTGTTTGTGAAGCAATATTGCTTGTGTCTCGCATCAATGGAGCCCCTTACTGAAATAATTAAGAACCTTGAGTCCCGGGGCATAATTCTTCTAGTCCACAGCACCTTCAATAATCCGGTGCTGGGGATTTTGAAACCAAACAGCCAGTGGAGACTCTGTGCTGACCTAAGGGAGCTCAACAAATGGGTGCATACTTCCCGATGGCCTCTTCCCTACATTGAGCAAGGGCTGGCCCAGATCCAAGGGTCACAGGTATTCACTGCAATTGACCTGACCAATGGGTACTGGACTGTACCTGTCAGTAGTGAGGACCAATACAAGCTGGCCTTTGGGGGGCAGCAGTACACATGGACCCGGACTCCCTTTGGATACATCAACTCCAGAAATGAATTTAACATCTTTCTACATAAGGCCATGCCCGACCTCTGTGAAAGGGGTAACCTGGCCTATGTAGACGATGTTCTAGTCAAAAGCTCAACTGTGGAGGAACACATAGGGGAGATCTGTTATGTCCTGACACAGTTGAGGGCTGCTGGAGCAAAACTCTCCTTTCAAAAGGCACAGTGGTGCAGAACCCGTGTCAATTTCTTGGGGCATGAGATAACTCCTCAGGGTCTCTGTCCCCAGGAAAAGAAAGTAGAAGCACTCCAGAAAATAAAAGAGCTCACAACTCTGCGGGAACTAAGGAGCCTCCTTGGACTAACTAATTACAGCAGAAAGTTCATTGAGGACTACGCAGAGATCACAAGACCCCTGATCCAACCTTTGAATGGGGGGGTCAAGTGGGAGTGGGGTCCACAACAAACCGAGGCAGTAAGACAACTCAAAAGAAGCCTCTCACAAGCGCCTTTCCTAGCTTACCCTGATTGATTGATTGATATTTTATTTCTATCGCGCTCATACACAAGTGTTTCAGAGTGTGACAAAAACAAGGAGTTCTTCTTGGAGACAGGGTTCTCAAATACATGCTTGACTGCAGTATTATATCAAAAGCATGACAAGGTCAATAAAGTAATCTCCTATGCGAGTAAGACTTTATCCTCTGTGGATGAAAAATTCAACGATTGTGAGAAGGCACTCCTGGTAACGGTGTGGGCATTGAAGAATTGCCGCCCGTTTATCTGGGGGGAACACATCATAGTGGAGACTCCACACCAACCGTTGCAATATCTTCAAAGTGACAGAATCTGGGCCGGAAATGTGAGTAATTCCCTAATTACTTCCTGGATTCTGTCAATGCAAGGCTTTCCTGTGGAGGTCAGATATGGCCAAAACAAGAAGAGTTCCCTCGTGCAAGGTCTGGCTGACTTGCATGATTGTGCCAGAGAAAACTGTCTCGAGGACGAAAGTCTTAAAATCAAGGACAACATGGAGGCATACCTTAATCCCCCCCACACAATGTCTATGAAGAAGAGCAGTGTGAGGGAATGCCCACTGTCTATGTGGATGGATCCTCCTACCATGTTGACAACAACGGGGAAAAGGAACTTGTGGCCGGCGTAGTGAATGCATGGGTGAATGATGCCCCAGAACCCTCCGCTGGGTATAAAAACAGTCCTCAAAGTAGTCAAGTGGCAGAGCTGATAGCTGTGCATCAAGCCATCCTCACTGCAGTCCAACCCCAACTCCACGAACTGGTCATAATCACTGATTCAGATTATGTACGGAACGGGTTCATGGAGCACCTGGTTAATTGGAAAACAAGAGGCATGCTATGTGCTAATAATAAACCATTGAAACATGGAAAATTAATACAAAATATTGATGATCTGGTCACCTCAAATGGGATGACCATCTACTGGAAAATGTTCAAGGGTCATTCTAAAGTAGAGGGACCAGCAAAAACTGGAAATGACCTAGCTGATCAGCTGGCCAAAACTGGAGCCATCCAAGGGGATCTACTTGAGATCGAGTCCCTGTTGGGGGAAATCCAGGTCACTGCTATCACTAGGTCCCAGACAAATGCTCACAATGAACTCTCAACTGTACAATGGAATAAGGAGACCCCAGATGCTGATTTCATTACGGCTCAAAAAGGGGATCCAATAATTGGTAAATTTTATCAACACATTGAGGACCCTGAGAACTTTCCCCTGACGGATACCGTTTACATAGGGAAAGAGGACCTCAGAGTGTTGATGAAATGTCCAAAAATGTTCAGAATCCAAGAAGGTTTGTTGGTGAGGAGATCCATAGCTGGCCATGACCAGTGGGTGGTCCCTACCTCATCCGTAGCCTGATGCTAAGTCACGCCCATGAAGCTGCCACAGCCGATCATCGGGGGTTTCATAGGACACTAGAAATCTTGCGAGAGGTTGCATACTGGCCACACATGGGGCAAGACCTCGATCAATACTTGAAGGGGTGTCATGTGTGTGCACAATTTCAGCCAACATCACTCATACACCATGCTCCCCTCCAAAAGAGGGGGATGACACTGCCTTGGTCAAATTTACAAGTCGATTTCATCGGGCCCGTGATTCGCTCCTCTAGGGGGAACAAGTACATGTTGACTGTGACATGCTTGTTCACTAAATGGGGGAATGTCTACTGGCCCCAAATTGCAAGGCAGAAACAGCAGCTGACCTCATGATGGATCACATCTTCTCACGTTTTGGACTACCCCAAAGGATTGAGTCAGACTGAGGTAGTCACTTCACTAGCGAATGGATGACAAAGATGTGGGAGATACTTGGGGTCAAAAGGAAACTACACATTGCCTACCGGCAGCCTCTAGTGATGGAATTGAGAGATACAACAAGACAATTGTGAGCATATTAAAAACGTTTGTGGCAGATTCTGGGCCAAGTTGGGACATTCGATTACCTCTTGTCCTGATAGCCATCAGATCTACCCCTTCTTCTGCAACAAAAATGTCTCAGTTTGAGCTGATGACTAGACGAAGGATGGTGCTACCCCAGCATCTTCTCTACAGAAACCAAGAGCAAACCTTGATAAAGGCCTCCACAACTCATGAGTATGTTGAGAATCTGAGAAAATACCTTCAACATGCTTTTTCCTATGCTCAGCGACATCTAGAAAGATCTGCAGACAGTATGAAGACCCACTATGACCTTAAGACAACTAAAAAAAGAATACAAAGTAGGACACCGGGTCTACTTGTACAATTTCCAAAGGAACCAAGCCAAACAGCGCAAATTTCTCCCAAGTTGGCAGGGTGCTTTTGAAATTGTAGACAGAATCTCACCAGTCGCCTACAAAATCTGCATCCCCAAGGGCAATTTGGCAGAAAGGGACGACAAGTGGGTACACATAAACCAGCTGAAGAGTTGCCATCCCAGGTATACTTTGCGGCGAATAGAGGAACCAACCGGAAACCCAGAGGGGGGCATTCCGGAAACCTAGGAGAATCCAACTGTTAAAACCATTCCACCTATTAATACCATTAGTAAATATAGGCAGGGAATATTGTAAATTGTATTCAATGTATGCATCTGCCACACTACATGAATAGTAGTGGGGAAATTTCCATAACCATGCTCTGTTCGGTCTCATAGAACTGGAACCAAGAATTTCTAAGTACCAAGGAGGACCACTCGGTGACCAGGAAGAAAGACCCAAGGGGCCCGGAGTATCGCTCCATACTCCCATCCAGAACCGGTGTGGAGAGCATGTCGATCCAGCAATGATGGGAGAAGCAGACGACTTTCTCCACCTGGACCAAAGAAAGGAAGAACACCCCAATCTCCTGACTTCCCCTTGACGGGCAGTCAAACTCAAATCAGCAGGGGGACTCTGTGGGATGTTTTGACCGGCTTTTGCTCTGCCATGCGGCATCACTGTGTCCTGATGGTGCCAAAAATAGTAAAATGTCTGCAAAACCCTTGTGCACGACAAAACATCTGAAAATCGCGCTTTGCAAAGCACAAAAAGATGGCTGGCAAATATGCCATGCATGTTGTCAGCGGGGGAACAGAGATCTCACTCATGAAACATGTCACTGGGCCCCACAACATGTGAAAATGGAGCATGGAAGGAAAAAGCAGTGCTTTACTAAAGGAAACCCCAAAATCTTACTTTAAATCATTTTTTCTTTGTTGCTGAAACTGCAGAATACTGGTACAAAACACCCTCAAACATCCAAAATTCTTGCTGGGTGCTACAATTCACTTAGTGTAAGAAATCATTGTGAACTTACAATGTCCTGAAAAGCTGAAAGCATCAAGGGATTTCGACAGCAAAAGTGGCCTGTCTGTGAATCTGTCAAAATCTGGGTGCAGTACCCTGGGCCGCCTGAATGACAGGTGTCGGTAGCCTGCCTGATTAAACTTTAAACATGTATAAACTGAAATCAAATGTTTGCAATCTAAGAGGCCTGTTGTTGAGAGTAACCCATCCTGTAATTGTTTTGATTCCATGGTTTAAAATCTTGAATACGTATTTAGCTGTGATTTGATCCCACAAGTTTGTTTTATGCTCATGGAAAATTCAACAGAAGTAAAAATTAAAGAAGCTGGCTAAAGCTACCAAAATGGAATAACAGCTTTCCTCACAGAGGCAAGGCCTCTCCTTCCAGCAGGAAATCACACCACAGCGATAATTATCGGGTTTGGGAAGAACCTGGTCTGCAGTGGGTAAGGAAACAATGAACAGCTGCAAAGCAGGAAATGCTAGGTGTGAGGACAGTCGTAAAATGGCCTCTGCCAACACAACAGGGAGGAGACTGCTTCTGAACTGAAGGGAGACAAAAAGAGGCACACCCGAACAGCCATCTGTGGCTGAACATTCACAAGGAACATTTTGTTTAAAGACTTCTAATTTACCACTTAAAATTGTCAAAAATACAAAAGTAACAGAATTGTAAATCTAAATTTTGGGTGCACATTTCAAGAGGTGGAAAGATCGTGTGACATGTTCTGGAAAGAAATGGCAGAAAATGTGATTTTACACCAAATGTATTTCTGCTAGAAGTATGAAACATTATACACATATGCCCAGGTTATACGCGCACACTTGTAGAAATTTGCTGATAAATTGGACATTGTGTTCCTGATGCAAAGGGTGAAATTCAGTGAAAAGCAGACACAAGATCTCACAGCAACGGGGTTTTGAGGAGTAGCTGCTACAAAAAATATGTGATCTGTATATGTGATTTTTATCGAGGTTACTCACCTGTAAATATGTCTTGTGTCAAAAGTAGATTTTGTGTTCAAAAGGCTGGGTTGGACTCTAAGCCTCATAAACCTACACCATTAAGGTGACACACTGTTTATCTCCTCCTATCAAGGCAGAGAGGAGACTCTGACCAATTGCCTGTCAAAGGGGCGAGCTTAGGCTAAACCAGCACACACACCCCCTTCATCATAGCATAAATAGAGACAGCAGAGGGCAGATAAGGACACACAGATTCACTTACTATCCCGACGCTGGCTAGTGGCTTACTATCCCACCCTGCTGCTGAACTTGCCATCTTCCTTGCACCAGACTCCAAAAACTTGGCAAAGCAGAAAGGCCCATTGCATAGCTGAACCATTTCAGCTAGGTCTCAAATTTCAGAACCAGAATTCCTCGAACCTAAGGGGAACCAAAAGACAGCCGGGCTGCGCTGTACTGCTTGCCTGCTGAAAATAAATTCCATCATAACCAAGAAGGGCAGATCCAATCCCATCCTGTGCCGTGCTGTGACCAGAGTGCCTTGCAGATCCAATCCAGTCCAGTGCTGTGCGGTGACCAGAGCACCTTGACGCTGCCAAATCTGCTGTGCCCAGCAGTCTGTCCTAAAACCAGATCGAGTTCCCTGACCAGAATCCTGATGGTTCCATTTAAAAACATATCTAGTGAGTATCTATAGAAAGAACTGTGTCACTAGCACATGTACTGTCCATAGACAAGCCCTATCTTAAACCCATCCTATCTTGTATTCCGAACCTGTGTTGTTAGGAGTATTTTTGAATTGTCTGAACTCTCCATCCAAACCATCCTATCTTCCTCCTGTACTAGTATTGTTAAAACTATCTTTGCGCTGATATTTTTCATCTGAAGAAGGCAAGCTCCTTTGCAGGCAGTTACCCTGATCAAGTGGCTGTGTTCCTGTGTGGTATTTGTTTATTCATAGTCATCCTCTAGTGTAAGAAATCCCATTTGTCATTTTAAAAGTGCATTCCTGTTTCCCATTCTTGTGCCTATCTCAAAAAAATGACCTCCACTAAAACATCCATAACGTCCATAACAAAACCGCATCCCGAATCCATACGGTTCTCCCGTTATCGCGATTATCGCGCAGTGAAAAGTTTGTCACAAATTTTTGTTTAGGGAAATTCTTACACGTGTAAAATAGTTTTTGATTGCTTCCAACTCGAATTTTCAGATTTCAAATTGTTTCTTGGTATTAAATAATTGCTAGTGTTTGGGTGTAACTATCCAAAGCGGCTCCCATAAGAATTATAACAATTTCAGCAATTTAGACCATATTTAGTGTTTTTGCTAGTCCATTCTAAGATAACTTTAAAAGCCATTCTCACAGCTTGCCAATCAATTCTGTTTTTCTCTTGTGTTGCTGGGGGAAATTGGGTTTGATATTCTGTTTGAATCCTGCCATTCCTGAATACCTGCTCTCTCTCCTCCTATCTATTTACATTGTCTATTGGGGGTTGAGGGGTGTGCAGGGGGAACCTTTAACCACAGTGCTATCTGACCTCAACACACACAAAAG
Organism: Ambystoma mexicanum; assembly: GCA_002915635.3. Classification (NCBI taxonomy): domain Eukaryota; kingdom Metazoa; phylum Chordata; class Amphibia; order Caudata; family Ambystomatidae; genus Ambystoma; species Ambystoma mexicanum. The sequence goes on from CM010927.2 coordinate 225,677,107, forward strand.
TATTATTTCTGTGCTGAATTGTTTTGCTCACTATTACTCCTTGTGTATTAAAGAGATTATTTAGTTTTACATCACCCATTGGTGATTATTGTGTACTCATTTAAACATACTGTGATTAAATTGTAAATACATAAATAAATATTTTAACTTTGCAAACCAGCCTGATTCCGGGTTCAGTGTGAGCCGGGGGGTTCCAGGAGAGGGGCGTGATATGAGTGGTATATCGTTCAGAATAAAGAACTTTTAGACAAGCATAAATAAGGATTTCAGTTGTGCATTACACGCTAGGCGTTGACTTGAGTGTGTGCTGGATTGAAATCCCTTACACTACCTGACTGTAAGACTGTAACAGCTGACAAATGATATTAGTGCCTGGGCATATTGTGGAAGTGCCTACACAAGGGCCAACACTGATGGCTTATGCTTCTGTTCAACAAGAATTCAGTGCAAGGATGCATTGACACACAGTTTGCTTATAAATCAAGTGGTTAAAGGCACACTTAAGACATCTTTACTACACCAGCAGCTGGTGTCTAGCTCCAATTAAGTCATTGCCTTTCATAGGGCTCCTCAGAAAAGACAGAGCTATCCCCAGGAGGAAAATTGTTTTTGGACAGGTAGGGGCATTTGTGAGTGGGAATGGCCAAGGGGAAAGTACCATGGCCGTGAGTGTAAAATGTGTTGGCAACATTTCTAATAACAAACACAGAATGTGTGTCCATCCTCACATCCCATCTCTCTCATACTTTCACTTTCCATGAAAATAGTAGTGGCTTATAGGCAGCACTTACTGCACTGCCAAATAGCCAAAACTAAAAAGCAGGATGTGCAGCAGGCACACTACTTAACCCCTATGTGTTAAGCGCACATATTTTCACACTGAATTACATGGGATATCATTGTAAAACTTTGCCCACTCCCGTCCAAGGTTAACTGCATTCTTTGGCACTTGAAGTTGGGCCAGTGAGTGAGCAGAGAGTGCGAGATTTGGGCCATCTGCGCAATCCATAGAAGCTGGGTCTAATGGGACCTCCACTGATCAGACCTTCTGGTATTCAAATTAATGAAAAATACAAAAAGATAAAAATACAAAAACATAAAAATATAAAAAGATCCTTTAGGATCGCTGTCTAGCTGTGCACCATGCAACATGAAAAACTCCATTATTGATACAACCGGTCAGGGTCTGGAAACTCCAGCGCCACCCTTTGCCCGGTGACCAGGAGAACGGATAACCATTTCAAACAGACAAAAAAACAGAATGCGCCCTTCAATTGGGATCTCTGAGCTAAAAGAACTGCACACAAGAGGACATCTGGCAAGAGAGTGTAAGATGCTGGAAGATAAAAAGGAACATGGCGAGGTCACCATGAGCAGCTGTGCAGCACATGAAACCACGTGGCCAGAAGAGGGTGCATTAAGCATACCGCTGTGTGGCGCAACTCCCATCGATCAGACCAAGAAAATACAACCTACTAGGGAAAAAAGGCTAGGTGCACCCTTTTTTGAGAAAGGCAAGAGTTTTCTTTAGAGTACCGTCCTTGCCCATCATGAAATGCTAAAAAGCAATTGGTTATCATTAATTAGCACCAGCCTACCTTCGATCCTAACCACATGGCATGCACCTGGTCATCAATGTGAACTCAGTGGGCAATTTTGAGGTCAGCCTGGTCCTTGTGAACAAAGCAGCCTTTTCTTCTCCCAGGCACGTTGGAGGCCCCAACATGCCCTCCCCACTGTATGGGCATCATTCTTAACTCTCCTTGGCACAAAACATAGATCATGTTGTTCACTGAATTCTCCTTTATCAGTTCCCCTCCCTAAGGTTAACGTAGTGTTCCACTAATCAATCCAGTTCACAAAGCATTTAAAGCCCATTTCCCTGCACATTTGGTAGCTCAAAATGGAGAAACCATCGTGCTGGTGGGTGCTAGTGTCTTAAGTCTTGGTTCAAGTTTTGGCATTCCAAGAGCTCTGCCATTGCTCCCAAGAATATGACCTTGATACCAGGATGCAGCCCTTCACTTCATCAGCTGCACACATTTCTACCTAATTAGTTCAAAGGCCTAACTGATGTGGTGGCAAATGAGTGTTCTTTTCCTGAGCCTGGGAATCGGTATGTGACAGGGAGCGACAGATAAGGCCTCATTGTTCTGTGTTTCTGTGAAAACACGGCCTGTGAGGATTCAGGCCTACTCTTAAACGCAGTGTTATTTCATATTATGACTGTCATATATATGTGTATGCTACATCCTACGTAATTCGATTGCAACACTACTGAATAACTTTCCCCTGTATAATTCCCCACTCGCACCAATCATCCCCACCCATAACACAACGCTATATGTTTCGAAATCTGAGGAGGAGCAGTAGTCTGAACATGCATCCCAACATTCCCTCCTTTAGGTAATCCCTCATTAACTAACTTATCTCGTTCTCTCTGTTGGCTCCACTTCCTCCATAGGGACTCATGCCCTACACACGTGACGCAAACTGCCCCAATCTTGTGCATACTTCTGGGGGGTACATGTAATATATATGCAATCCCCATCACCCACTAAATCTACCAAGTGCTCAGTATAGTTCTCATGATCTGATGGAGATGGTGCTAATGTCCCTGATGGTTGGAGGGGTTATTCAATTCTAACCATGCATGGCTTATTCAAATCCTCAGTATGTGCTTGTCTCTCTTTTGTGCCAGAGAGAGCTGTCCTTGCCCCAGTAGTTACCATCTTGACCGGGATAGTCTTGACATTACATCGGAGTATAATCTGGCACATGCAAAACACCACCAACAGGAACACAACAATCAGAACCAGAATCTTCACCAGTGCCCCAAGCCAAGATGGCACACACAAAAACAATCTTCAGATTGCACACCTGCTGGATTTTACATTCCGGTCTTGAATTTATGCAAGGCCCCTATGGTATGCATCAGGGACCTGTTCTCCGCATGAGATGACAGTTCCATTCTCAGCTATCAGGACCTTCGGTAGTTAAGTCTCTTTTCTATAAAATGTCTCTTGCTCCGGAGGACCTGATGTGGTCAAAATAACAAACAAGATGTTCCTTTCTGCATGTACGTTGGGTGATGACTTTTCACCCCTGGATCCCCCTCTTCTGGGCACAGATCCCTGTCATATATCAGCTTCCATGAGTCGGTTCATTAAGGCTTTTACTCAAAACAATTTCACTTGTGGCATTCACAAGTCTTAATGTCTTTTTAAACAGTTCACTGTGGACATCCCTCAACAGGGTTCACTCTTGTCAACACACTCTTCATTGGGACCTCAGACTTCTCCCCGTTCCATTGGTATCCCTCTGTCAGGTTCACTCTTGCCAACATTTGCCACTCACACAGTTTTTTCTTTTGAACTCACTATGTGTGATTTATCTCCCTTAGCTTTCCAATTATGCAGTTCAAAGACTTTTGACTGTACATGGGGTTTTGCTATATGATCACTTTGACCTTTTCCTTGTGGCTCTCCTAGGACCTTCTGGTATTGGTAGTTTCAACAAATATGGGATCAACCTGAGTCTCTCGAATGAGCACCCATGTGGTGCCGGATCCCTCTGCTGCTGGTTTTCCTTTAATATTAACAGTTCTTTGAACTTTCCTTAATTTGCCACTTTGAGACTTTCATTCAAAACAGTTTGGTTTCTTATCGGTTCTCCCCTTGACTCACTGACTGTGATGTACCACTTGGCTTTTCTTGTAGCTGGAGTCAAGGACGGTACCACAGTAACAGGAATCTCTCTCTGTCCTGCTTATCAGCATAGGTATGCTGCGAGTACCATTGATATCTGCTGCAACACACGCTGGCTAGTGTTCGCGGTTTTATGGTTCCTTCCATGGAGGCTTCACAGGCCTGGGTCAGGAAAGGGTAAGGTTGCTTCTCTCCTTGTCACCCTTTCTATCTTTGCCGCCTTTCTTCTCCCCTTGAATTGCAGTGTTTGGAAAGCTGTCTCATTATGCAGCCTGCCTTGCTCGATGTGGGCTCTCGTACTCCACCTTTTATCCCTGTGGGGAAGGGAAAGGGCCGTCAGGTGTGTGTGATTCTGGTCAACTGCCTAACTTTGCCTGACCCTTGTGTTGGGACATGTCAGGTAAATGGCTCTGGTGTTAGCCCATTGTCTTTTGCAATGTGCGAAAGTGTTCATGTGAGAAAAGGGGAGTAGAGTTTCTGAGTATCCTACATCGTAGGCTGGGGAAAAGTTGTTAGAAAAGGTGTTAGAAGAATAGGGATACCACGTCTCACGGTGTCCCACTTCCACTCCCCAAAGACCCCCCATCCAGGTGATCCTCCCTCACTGGTCCACCCCCAGGAACTAGATCCAATAGCAATGGCTGTGTCCTGGCCACCTGGATGACAAATCCCCAGGGAGTAGTCAGGGAGACACCTTCAGGTTTCTCACAGTCTTCAAGGGAGATATCTCCTGGGATACTAACATTTTTGGTGCTCCCGATGTGTGGAAGATGAGAGAGCAGACATAACAACTCCTGCTGTACCTCTTTTTCCCCACTTAGTTCATATACCTATACCACATATTGTTAAACCATGGGTGGTGCACATTGGACATTGTATCAAACAATTCTCCTTTGGACCGGTCATACTCCTTCTCTTCCTCCAAACCCCTTCTCACTCGTGTATCCATGTCCCATAACAAAGTATGCTGTACCTCCATTCACTTGAAATTTACCACTGTGGTTAAGTGTTTATCATTTGGTGTCGTAGCTTCAAATAAATTGTCCACAAATTGAACATATGTACATTCCTTTGAGATAATACTACTACACCCCCCTTTATATGGCCTACCCATAAAACAGTACTAGAAATATATATAAACAACCCAAAAGCAAACCAACACATAAGTGGATACAGTACAGTACTGTAATTACGCAGAGCACACATTTTTAATATTGATTCATACTCTAGTTATTTATGATATCATATGGCATTTATAACACGCCTATACACAAGTGTTTCAAGGCACGACGAGGCAAGTGAAGTGAACATAGGGAGGACAGACAATGATCCTACTAGGCCAGGTGTCATTCAGATCATGCAAGTGCATGGGAAGGGGACAGTGCAGTAAATGGGAAAGATAATAACAATAAGTAAGTAAAGGCCAGTAATTGGCAAGTGCATGGGTAAGTGCAGACATCAGGTGTCAAGGGCTGGTAGGGGACTGTAGGGATACAGAAACAGTCCCCAAGTGCAGGGGTTGCCAGGTGGGCAGTGCAGGTGTGTGATGCTGGCGGGGGAGGGAACTGGGCCCGAGATCTGAGGGTGTCCAGGTGGCCAGTGCAGCTCTTCTGCTGAGGAGAGGAGGAGAAAAAGCAGAGCCAAAAAGAAAGGTTTTGAAGTGCTTCCGGAACCAGAGGTGGTTCTCCTCAAGTTTAAGGGAGGCAGGGAGGCTGTTCCAGTGGGAGGCACCAGCTGAAGAAAGAGATCTACCACCAACTCATTGCTTGGTGAAGCGACTGACCCTGAGGGAGTTGGAGGCGGATGAACAAAGAGCTTGAGAAGGAAGATATTTAGGAAAAGAGAGTTGAAGGTATTGAGGCCCCAGGCCCCAGAAGGCCTTGTGGATGATGCAGAGGGTTTTTAACTTAATCCTCGCAGCCACTGGGAGCCAGTGCAGAGATTTCAGTCCTGAAGAGATATGATCCCTGGACTTGAGGCCAAGGACAAGTCTCACAGTCCTGTTCTGGATATGTTGCAGAGGGTGGAGAGTAGAAGCAAGCAGATTTAGGAAGAGGATGTTGCAATAGTTCAGCCTAGTGAGAACCAGAGCTCTGGAGACAGTGAGCGTCTGGGGTAAGGAGAGGAAAGTAAGAATACCTCTGAGGAGGAGCAGCTGGTAGTGTGACTTCTTAGAGACGTCAGAGATGTGAGGTGAGAAGGAGAGTGTGAAGTCGAAGATGACCCTGAGGTTTTTAGCCTTGAAGGTGGGAGCAGGAAGAGGGCCAAGAAAGGCTGGCCAGAGAGCTACAGGAAGGGAGGGAGCGGGTGTGCCGATGAGGAGCATCTCAGTCATACTGGCATTAAGGCAGAGGTCATTGGCAGCACACCACTCCTAGATAGCAGACAGACAGTCAGAGATCAGGGAAGTATAGTAGGAAGCCGAGGGTAGCCTGAAAATGAGCTGGGTGTCATCCGCAGAGCACTGAAATTTGGGGCAGAGAGCGGTGATGCAGTGGGCAAGGAGTGCCAGGTATTGGTTGAACAGCCAGGGAGGGAGGTTAGACCCCTGGGGACACCACAGGTCGAGAAAAAGATAGCGGAGAGGAAGGACCCAAGTTGGACCTGGGAGGGTTGGTCAGAGAGGAAAGAAGTCAGCCACACCAGAGCCTGACCAGTGATGCCCAGGTTCTCACAGAGACGGTACATCAGGATGGCATGGTTGACAGTGTCAAAGGCAAAAGAGAGATCAAGCAGGATGAGGAAGCAAGGGGTGTTAGAGTCAATGTTAGAGAGCAGGTCTTCACGGATGTTCAGGAGAGCAGTTTCCATGCTTCTGGCAGCTCTGAAGTCAGACTGATGGTCATGAAGACAACCAACAGATTCAGTGTGGAGATTAAGCTGGGAGGTGGCCAGTTTTTCCAGGAGCTTGCCCAGGACGGGAGTGATGGAGATTGAGTGATAGTTGGCCGGGCAGGAGGGGTCGGCAGAGGGTTTCTTAAGAAGGGGGTGCATAAGGGAGTGCTTCGGTGGGGATGGGAAAGCTCCAGTGGTGAAGGAGTTATTGCAGAAATCAGCCAGGTCAGGAGCCAGGGAGTCGATGTGGTCCTTGATAGTTTTGGAGGAACAGGGCTGAACATGTTTTGACGAGACTTTCATAGATCGGACTTGTCTAGAAACCTCATCTGCGGAGAACAGGGGAAAGGCAGAGAAGGAGGGAGGAGAGATGGCTGCAGGAGGGCCAGAGGAAGAGCAGGGAGTAGGGGGACGGAGGGGATAGGAGGAGAGTGAGGACAGGATGTCTTGAGTTTTAAAGATGAAGTGAGAAGCCAGTGCCATACAGAGGGCCTGGGAAGGGACAGGAGAGGTAGAGACTGCAGCAGGATTGGCAGTTCCTTACAGATTTTAAAGAGTTCAGCCGAGTTGTTAAATGCCGCAGAGAAGCGGGCTTGGATATGTGCTCTCTTCTTGGTTAGGACAGAAAGCCGGTATTGCCTTTGCAGCAGGCGGCAGGCCAGTTTGTCAGAGGATGTCCATGAAGTTCGTCATTTCCTTGGCCACCCTGGACTTGCGTTTGAGGGTGCCGAGGTCTGAGTCATAACAGGAGTTGCACTTGGCTTTGGGCTTCAGGCAGATTCTCATGACAGGGGCAAGGATATCAAGAGTATCAGATATAGCAGAGTGGGGCGTGGAGAGGGCTGTGTCAGGTTGAGAGTCAGCCAAAGGGGGAAGGAGGGTGAGAAGGTGGCAGAGAAAGCCTCAACTGACACACGCTTCATGGGTTGGATGACCGAGGACGTGGGTGGCAGTGATGGAAGTGCCTTGGCCTGTGGGGTAGGGAGTGTGAGGTGGGAATAGAGGAGAACGTGATCACTTCAGGAGAGGGGAGTGGAGAGAGGGACAAGAGGGGAAGGTCTGAGGAGATCAGAACATCCAAAGTGTGCCCTGCAGAGTGAGTCGGGCCAGAGGTCAGAATAGTGAGTGAGAGAGAGTCGCAGAGGTCGCAAAAGAGTCCAAAGGGAGGACAGGAGGTATCCAGGTGGATGTTGGAGTCTCCTTTGAAAAAACATGGTGCTTAAAAAAAAAACATTTTTTTTAAATAAATAATACAACTAATACTGCTGTAAGTGTTAAAAAATAGAATTATCAAACAATTACAGTAATTTAGAAAGACCCTGTCAAAATGTTTATAGGTGGGGGCTTAGTTTGTGGTTGCTTTCGAAACATCAGATAAATGTACCCAATAACACAGTTCCTTCACTTTAACAGCAAGGGGAGTAGCATAGACTACAGTGTACAGACCATTGTAATAAGGTTCACTCCACCTACACACAAAATTCTTTATATAAAGTTTATCATTAGGGAACAGTTGTAATGGTGGTGAGCTCGCAGATTCTGGTGCAGCAGTGTTGTTGATGTCTTCTGTTGAGAAAGGCATTTAATACACTACATTAACTGTGTTAAATACAAATGGAATTAATGAACCCAGGATCAATGCAGCCCTGTGAGCATCTGAGGCACTCTGCACAGAAGGGAGTGGCATGTGCATATATCTCCCTGTCACAATCTCATGAGGGGAGAGGTGATGGTCCTTACAGTGATGCATCCTTACACTGAAAAAAGGCTACGGGGAGACAATGCACCAAGTTCTTCTTCAGTGTTGCACATAACTTGGACAGTTTTATTTTAAGCAGACTGTTCATCCTCTCGACAAACCCGTTGGTGATAAATGGAAGTTAGCCTGTGCTTTATTCCAAAGAGAGCTGCAATTTCTTTAAACAACTCATTAAAGAAGTGGGTGCTATTGTCGCTCCTAAGTGTATTGACACTCCCCATCGGGAAACACTTCTCTCACCAAGAACTTGGCAGCTAATTTGGCATCAGGATGTGCACACGGACCAGCCTCAATTCAACAGGAGAAAGGACAAACAACCACTATCAGGTAACCATAAGATTTACATCTCTATCCCAAGTCAGTGAAATCTATGTGTAAAACTCACAAAATGGACCAATTGGGCGTGGCAAAGTACCTTTTAATGTCTTCAGGGTTTGTCATGTACTATAGGTCTGGCACACTGCACAGTTAGAAGTAAACAGGGATAACAATTCCTGGCTATTGGGTACATACCAATATTGCTGAATATCTGCTACAATATGTTGTTTAGATACATGGGCGGGGTAGTGGAGCTGGTCGAACACCACAAAAGCCAATACTTGAGGCATCACCGCCTTCCCTGTACTCATCTGTCTCCATACCAAATCAGTTGGGGATTGCAAACACCCTCACATCTGCCACACTAACCCTTCACTTTGCGGGGCCTGGCCTTGTATTTCAATAATTTCTGAACAAGAAGAGCTGTATATGGGACCTGTAACTAACGCTGGTTGCTCAGGTATGTCTGGTACTTACAAATAGGCGGCCTGCTTAGCGGTGGTGTCTGCCACTTCGTTCCTGAGGGAGACAAAGTCGACGCCACTTGTGTAGGTGAACCACTTCACTATTGCAGCAAGTGTAGGGTGTGCAAGCACAGCACTAAGTGTGTCTAACAAAGATGCATGATGTACATCTGCTCTGTGAGCCCCTCTTCTCATCCATCTAGACAGCCCTGAATGAACAGTCATCATGACGTATGCAGAGTATGAATATATTGTTACTCTGCACCTGTGTGCTGCCTCATGCACTTCAATGAGGGAAATTGGTTCTGATGCTTGTGCTGAATAATATCCTGGCAGCCTCAGCTGCAAGGCAACCTCATATTCTCCATCAACAAAATGCACCACTGCCGCCCTAGTATGTCTATGACCTGTCTCCTGGTCAATAGTTTAAGACCTGTCAACAAAGTAAACTTCTCCTTCATCTAGAGCACAGTCATTATATGCCTTAGGAATATCATCCTCTGGACCTTCCTATGTGATACAGTCATGCACCTCATCATTATCAGTAATAGGTTCAGTCAAAAAGGTAGCCAGGTTCACTGTCTTACAATGAACAATGTGGATAGACAGGCTTGAGAGTAATACTTCATATGCAAAAGACCTTTGTATAGTCAGGGTGGATTTGGACCTTTCTAGTATTGCAACAACTGCATGCTCCATGTACAATGTTAATGAACATCCCATAATAATAGCCCCTGACTTCTCATTAGCAAAGGCAGCAGCAGCCAATGTCTGCTCTCACAGGAACTGTCCTTGCATGATAGAATCTTTCATGTCAATATAATAGGCCAAAGGTGTATGCCCCATTGTGCTGCATTGTATCCGCACGGCAGTCATGATCTGACCATCAGTATGAGAAAAAAGATAAAACTCTTGAATTTATCAGGAGTAGCCAATACTGAGGTGGTAGAAATAACATCTCTAAGCTCCTAAAATGTAATAATCATTTCATCTGTCCAAACAATATTATTATTTATCCGCTGAGCTTCTTTAAGGGTGTGGAGCAATGGTTTAGTGTATGATGTGTAATCAAACCAGAGAAATATCTGCATATCCTTTACTGGCACTAGCTGGGGTGTGGCACGCACTGCTGCCACACGTTCTGCGGTTACTTTTTTACCATTCACTGAAATCAACTGTCCTAAATACAACACCTCTTGTTTACAACATTGTCATTTTGTTCGATCCACCTTGTACCCTTTGTCAGCTAACAAATCTAACAATGCTATATGAAAAAGTCATCCACATATTGAATGATGGTACTTGGGACAGCAATGTTACACAAATCTTCACATAGCACCTTATTAAAAGTACTCTGGGACTCACAGTACCCTTGAGGAAGCCTAGTATGTTGAAATCGGCCCCCGGCAAATGTAAACACAGTGAGATACTGCAAATAAGGATGCAAAGGTATAGAGAAAAAAGCATTTTTCAAGTCCACTACAGTAAAATGGGTGGCTTCGACAGGTATATTGCACAATAGTGTAACGGGGATCGGAACCACTGGCAAAAATCTGCCTGGACAATGTCATTAAGAGGGCGTAGATCTGGAATTATCCTCCAACTAGCACATTTTGATTTATGCACTGGATAAATAGCTATGTTACAGAGTGAGTTTGAGGGTACTATAATGCCCTGGTGTAAATGGCCATAATGGTATTATAAATGCCCTCCTCCGCAGCCTTCAATAGAGGATATTGTTTTACTCAAAGCAACATGGTGTCGGATTTCAGGGTGATAAGTGTCCGGCAGACACTTTTTAATGTCCCACATAGTGCGGATTACATTTTTTATGGTAATTGGGCCAAATCTGCAGAAGTGAATGAAGGAGCAGTCCTTACTAACAGCATGGGACAAACTACATGTCTGTAGTGTATTATTGTTTCACAGGGGACACACACTTCCAGTATTAATTCTCCATCATTTTCTTGGCACTCAAACAACTCCTTGCCTGAGACATTTTTCACTGGTATTGTGGGATCAATACACAGAACTGTGCGCCATTCCCCCTTGTTGAAATCAACTGCTATCAAAACAATCTGGTCTTCTGCCACTAGTACTCCTTCAATATCCAGTTCAATAATAGTAACTGCAACTATCTCCTGAGGCTGGGTGGGCCTGAACATAAACTCAGAGGGTACTAGCCAGTACTTGTTTGCTACATGTGGCACTCCACTGAGTTATCCGTAATGACATATAGAAACAAATTGGGGGCCACTGGTATTCCTCTTGTCACAAACCCAACACCTAATGCATGCAATGCCAACATTACCCTCACGGCACACATACCAGCATGGAACACACCACACCCCTTTCTGTGAACAAGATGTTCATGTTGAGCTTACTCAAAATATCCCTTCCCAACAGATTGATTGGGGTCGTGGTAGGATGCAACAAGGGGGCCCACACCTCTCTGCCTCCAATTTTGATGGGTAATTACTTTGTAAAGGGAACTGATTGAACTGCCCCAAAGAAGCCCTGTATTTCCATAACCTCACCTTACAAAGGGAATCCTCCCTCACTAATACATGATTTGGTAGCACCTGTATCTACCACACAAATAAATGGATTGTTTGCTCTCTCCATGCCAACCAAGGGTTCCTCTTCTGGGTCGGCAGTGACTGATAGAACTGGACACGCTAAGGCTCTCCATGGGCTGTCCTAATCCGGGTATGTGTTAGTCCCCGGTAAAACAAATGGGTTCCCTCAAACCACAGTGACCCCCTGATACTGAGTAACCGTACCATTCGGAAAAGTGATATTGTTGGGGATGTGAGGGCCCTGTTGCTGGCCCTAATGTACATCATATGGCAGTACATAACTAGATCCTAGGGTGGGAAACTGCAGAAAATGGTGGGGGGAGCAGGCAGGGCCATGTACACTGACACACCCTAAGGGGCTACCAGGGATTTCTGTCCATATGACTGAAGGTATGAAATCACATCACCCTGAGTTTAAGGGAACAGCTGCTGTTGGGGATATGCAAACATTTGTCTGCTCCTGCATTCTCTTGAAGAATTACCCATGCATCCACCCATCCAGCACTGGCCTTCTCCTCCTCCCCCTCGCGGTCCCATTCCCCCAAAATCCCCTCGCTCTCCACAGACACCCATAAATCTCCCTTTCCCCCTTTAAATCCCCCTGGAAAACCTCCATGGTTTTGAGGTTGGTACCCACCTGTCCACCCTTGTTCTCCTCTACACCCGGGTGATGCGTACATGTCCACCTGGATCACCCTGAAATCTGTCGACCCTTCCGTCTGCACTGCTGTCTACCCCCCTCCAATACAACTTTCACTAACTCCTTTTGAACCAGTTTCACTTCCTCTGCTTGCACTCACAGTACAGTTTGCTTCTCCTTTCCTTTCAACCGTTTACAGTGGTGAATAATAATAGATTGAATTTCCACCCAGCATTTGGCATCAATCTCCATTATCTTATTGAGTGCCTTCTGCACCTCTTTTGGGAGACCTCTTTTAACCACCAAATAGGCAAGTGGAATCGCTCAATTCCATGAGTCCCCTGTCTCTGCACGCAACATTGCTTCTATGTGTAGAATATATTGGGTAGGATCTTCATCATTGCGCATTGTTCGTGGCATAATTGACTGAAGATCGGGTGTGCGTGGGTACTTACGCCGTACCGTCACCCATACTTGGGGCCTGATGTCATTAAAATGCACTCTGAAAAGAGACCTAGGCTAATCAACATTCATTGTGGGCCGCACACCCTATTTCCCACTGGGGGTTTACTTAGTTTAAGTTTGAAAGTTGTACTATGTCCTGTTTATTCTTGTGTTTCTTTACAATAAACAGTTATTCCAACTTATAAGGTTTCTTTGTGTTTTATTTTGTAGAAATAGGTTTAGTTGCAAATGGGAGCCTTGGCCTATGCATTTCAGACTTGACGTCCTTCTTCAGGCCTTTTTTTGCTCTCCTGATTGAGCAATCAATTTAAAACAATGGTGGTAAGACCAAACAGAACGAATTCCATGAAACAAGCAATGACATGTATACCATCCAGAAATAATTCAATAAAACAATCAATAACATGTATACCATCCAGAATACACCAGGAATGGATTGTCATATGTATGTTATTCGAATATCAGACAAAGTTATTATACACATGATAATACCAACATATTGACAAGTATTAAATGGCCATGACACAAACGTACATTAAACGCACAGACATATATGAGAAAAACATAAAGAAAAAACAGCATAAACATAATAATAAACATTATTAGTTAGCCCTTTCTTGAAAAAAGCATCATCATCAGTTATAGAGATCAACTTTACTTCTACACTGTTAGCGTTTTTGCTTAATACCATCAATTCACCTGTGAGTTCATCTCCTAGAACTGTATGGTGTTTGTGCGGTTAGTGTGCCCCTTATTTCTTAATCGCTGTGTGTGATTGGTGGGTAGAATCTCATATTGTGAATTTTGGTGATAGGGTAAGGTGTCACTGTGGTACAGAACAGTAATATGGCAAGAAAGTGGCGCGAGGTTTGTGTTGTAGAGAACTGAACTGTGTCACTCGATCATAGAGTTTAATGCTGACTGCATGCATACACTGTTTGTAAGTAAATGTGTTTGATTAGAAATATATTTCTCACTTTTTCTTGGATCTTAGTGTGTGTGGCCACCCAGAATATCTCCTTTTCTCTAATACTGTGGTGTAGATGTATCATGTGGTGGCCATGCTGCAGTTGTGTAACCATCTGCAGTGGCAGGTCGACATTGCTTAAATGTGTTGCTATGGACACCATAATGCATACTGCCTGACAAGATGGCCGTCGTTGGTATACACGGGTGGCCATTTTCAGCCTGGGTGACTAATGCAGCAAAATAATTACAAGGACTTATGTCTAGTGTGGTTAGAACTGATATGTTATTCATCAAAACCTGAACTTGTCAATTGTTGAAATATTATGCTTGGACTTCCCTAATATTTGGTGATCGTTAATGCTATGGTAAAATCCTGCATTGCGATCGTTTATCGTAAATCCTTGGGTATGGTGGCTCCTGAATGTGAGTTATGATCAAGCTTGGCGCTGGTGTAATACTCTTATCTCTGTGTGTAACATTCTCAAGATGGTCAGCAAGATGTCAGGTCATTGCGTCCCCTCGATCTCCCTGTTTACTGGTCATTATCAAATATGTGTGTATAAAGTAAACTCAATAGCATAATTAAATGCTGCATTGTATGCTGGTAAGATAGATTCAAATGACAAGTTCAAAAAGAGTACTGTTGGATCTTTAGTGCATTTTCAAATTCGCAAAGCATTTATACTAGTGACTCACTGCTATATCGGACACTAACTTATGTTTGTATCATGGTGATAGGATCACCTTTGTGTCAATGTTTCTGGAATTTCTCAAAATGATTAAACTATAGTGCACTCAAACTGTTTTGTTACCAGACATAGGTTTGATACAGGTCACTCAAGTTACATTTTTACAGAAAGCTATTAAGATCCCACTCTTCATTCATGCCATTGGGTGCCAGAGTATTTAAGCGGTCTATCCAATATGCTTCACGTTGTCCTCTCAGCTTCTTCATATCTTGTCTGCAGTTTCCTTCTTCTGTCACCTCTAATACCTGAAATGTTAGTTGTGCCACACTGTAGTTCTTTTCAGCAAAGTGTCTTGTTTCGAATGCATGACTTATGCTCATTAATTCATATTCTGATTTTTCTCCCCATCTCTTCACCATTATAAGTGCCACATGAGCATCTTATGCAGTACGCAGTACACAGTATTTTCAGTGTACATGTGGTAAAGAATCTTAGTTTAATATTTTCACTGCTTCGAGGGTGGGAGACTACGGCTCCTTTGATGATGTTATTACAGTTTCCACAGTTCAAACAGGGGAAAGCCCTGTGTTGCTTTCTTCTCGTTGTTTTGTTGTTCCTTCTCAGGTGTTGACCAAAAGATTTCTCAGGTTATGGCTCCTTTGGTAAGCCAAAACTGGCAGTTTAGGGAACAATTCACTTGTTCTGAGATCACTTGTTAATATGTTCCAATGCTCTGAAATACATCTTTTTATCTGTGTGTTCTGAGTGAAGTATTTGGAAACAAACACAACTGACAGTGCTTCCTGTTTGGGTTTAGTTTGTAATAAGCTCTCCCTTGTCCTTGTCATCGTCTTGTTGGTGGCTGCTGTTAAGTCTTCATTCGGATACCCTCTATCCTGAAGATTCTTCTGTAATTTCTTTATTTCAATCTCACATTCATCTGGGACGCTGATTATTCTTCTTATCCTCAATCTCTGACCATACGGTATGTTTTTCAGGGTATTATGTGGCTGAAACCTGAGTCTCTGTAGAAGGTTATTTCTGTCTGTGGCTTTTGTGAATAGTGTCATCGAAATGTTATGTTCATGTACTTGTACTCTGACGTCAGGATAATGTATTCCTGGATCACCTATCTCTGCTGTGAATTGAATTCTCTGGTCTATGGTGTTTATGTATCTTAAAAATTAATTAAGTTCCTGCTTCTTTTCTCCGTGCCATATGCCAAAGATATCAACAATATATCTCACCCAAGTCTTGATGTTGTTCATCCACAGAGGATTCTCTAGGAAGTGGGATCTTTCAAAATGGCACATGAAACTGTTGCCATACACAGGTGCCATTGTCACTCCCATGTTCCTTATGTCTGCAAATAGAATTGTTTTTCATGTCTAAAGTAGGAATTCACTGAGATCAATTTTAGCAGTATCATAATGAACTCCTTCGCCGCTCCTATTTCTCCTCCCTGAAGTAGTAACCATTCTACTGTTTCTTGTCCCAGTTAATAATAATAATAATAATAATTATTATTATTATTATTATTGTTATTATTATTGGGGTATGCTTGTATATAAACTGTTCACATCTATGGTGAATACAATGTGCCTCATTACACGGTAGGCGGTAAGGGTTTACCGGTACCGGTATTTTACCGGTACCGGTAAATCCTTACCGCCTTACTACGAGGTCCCTTTGCGGGTTGGGGAATTTAACGCCTGCTTTTTGCAGGCGTTAAAAACCAACCCGCAAAGGGACCCAGGTAGCTAATTACGGTACCGCAATTTGCGGTACCGTAATTAGCGCCTTCCCCATTCCCATTATGCCCTATGAGGCAAAAATGGGAATGGGGAAGGGCAATGGTGGAAGGGGGAATTACCGCCCCGCCAACCTTGGAATGGGGCGGTAATTCCCCTTTCCACCAAGGCGGTACCGGTAAATTACCGGCATGAACCATGGCGCTAATAGCGCCATGGTTTACCACCTACCGTGTAATGAGGCCCAATGTCTTCTTCGGTCAGGTTGATCTTGCTCAAGATGTTAAGAAAATGTACGCTGTCTTTCACATAAGTAGAGTTTTTTTGTGTGTGAGAGGTAGTAAGAAATAATCTAGGTATGTTCCCAATGGGTGCAAGATTCGCCCTGTGGCCGCTGCTATTGGTCATCCTAGCAGATCCAGTATGCTCTTATGAATCTTAGGGAGTAGACAGAAGTGTGGAAATTGTGGTTGTTTAGTGCGTAAGAATGCTTTGGTTTTGTGGGATAACCATTCTATTTCCTCTGCCTTAAGTATAATGTCGTCCAAATATAACATGATATCATTAGTGGGGTCGTGATCAATTTTGGTGTAAATTGTATTGTTGTCCAACTGTTGTGAACATTGGGGGTCATTCCGAGGTTGGAGGTAACCATGGAGTAAATTACTCCATGGTTGCCTCCAATACCGCTCCGACTCCTCCATGGTGAATGGAGTAATTTCCGGTCCATTCCAGGGTTGGAGGGACCGGTAATTCCCCATTCACCTTTTGCCCTTACCCATTCCCATTTCAGCCCCATAGGGCTCAATGGGAATGGGGAAGGAGTAAATTACGGCACCGTAAATTACGGTGCCGTAATTTACTCCAAGGTCACTTTGCGGGTCCCGTAATTTACTCCTGCTAAAAGCAGGAGATAAAGTGGGACCCGCAAAGGGAACTCGGAATACGGAGGTAAGGGATTACCGCCATCGGTGCCCTTACAGGCGCCGGTAATCCCTTACCTCCAACCTCGGAATGACCCTCATTGTCTTTTGTAGTCTGCTGTATTGAGGAGCACGAGCGCTCCTCCTTTGTCTGCCGTTCTTATTGTAACACTTTCATCTGTGCAGAGTGTTCTGATTATTGACATTTCGGCTCTGCTCAAATTGTTGTTATTTGGTTTCCCAAAATGAATCTTCTTCAAATCAGCAAGTACGATTTTTTCAAAAATGCCAATTGACGGTACATTAATGGGTGCCCCAAAGATGCTTTTAGGTTTGAATTCAACATAGTTTGATTTTCTTGTATCGTCATTTTCTTGTGGGGGTAATTCAGCAAAGAATACCTTCAGCTTCAGTTTGGGTGTTAATTTGTGTAACTCCACTTTTGTGTTGAACATGCTTGTGCCGTGAGTTGGAACAAATTTAAGTCCCTTTTGTAGTATGTTGTTTTCTTGTGTGGTGAGTGTCCTGTTCGAAAGATTAACTACTAGGTTCGCTGTGTTTGAAATCTTGTTACCATTCCTTGATTTATTTCCTTATCCCCCTCCTTGTTCTTTTCCTTGCTGGCCTCCTCCTAAAACGGTCTTGTAGTGCTTGTTGTGCTATTGCCTGCTTTTTCTGGTCCTGTGCTTGTAGACTCTAAGCTTTGAGTAGGTGCCCGGAGGCGGTGTCTCCTCTGGTGGAGTCAGAGTTAGAGCTGCTATTGTCTGATGTTGGGTTGTTAGATCTTGAAAGCTGGAATTGATATTTGTTGGCCCTTTCTCAAACCTCATCATTAAGGTAATTGTATGTATCATAGCGAAATTTTTGTATTGTTCTTGCTTCTAGATCTGTTTTGTATTCTTCAAGGCGGTTGTTAATGTCAGTCAGTATTTCAGTGAATGTTTTTGCATTGGCAAATGCAGTGATTTCTGAAGTGAGTTCATCGATTTCCTTTTCTTGAATATCAATATTGGTAGACAATTCCTTAATGGTAAGTAATATGCGGTCCAGTGAACATTTGTTCAGGATCTGTTCCCATTTCTGCACAGAATCTCTATTCTCTTTACATAATGTTGGTCTTAATGGAACTCTGAGACCTCTAGGTATCCTTTGTGCTCTGTATTACCTTCCCAGAGTTGCCGCATGTAGTTTTCTAATAATTGATTTCCGTATGACCTATTAAAATTGTTTGATTCTTTT
This sequence comes from Ambystoma mexicanum, assembly GCA_002915635.3. NCBI lineage: Eukaryota > Metazoa > Chordata > Amphibia > Caudata > Ambystomatidae > Ambystoma > Ambystoma mexicanum. Next base: position 225,695,445 of record CM010927.2, read on the forward strand.
CTGTGGGTCTGTGTGTTGTATTGATTGATTTGTTTATTTGATCAGGCTCAATATCGCATTTGCCTCATCGGTTGAAAAACCGAGTGTCAGTGCTCTATGGTCAGTCAAATGTTCTATTTCGTCATAAGACATAACTGCATGCCAACACTCAAAAAGAATAACACTCTGTCATGGCTATCATCACCCAACTTCACACCCGGATACCCTGCTTTAACCCATATGTCATCAGCCTGATCTCAAAGGATTGACGCAAACAAACTTTTAAAATCCCCTACAGCTAAAGTAATCCCAGCTGTGTGCTTTTCAAATGCGTATATCCACTTACCCGCCCCAGCTGTGAGGGACGGGAGTGTCTTTATGAGGTTATTTTTTGTCCATGTGTACCCAAGGGATATACCGTGCACTCCTGGGCCCTTGTGTAACAACGGGAATTGGGCTCCTACCATCTTCCCAACTTTCTTCCTTCCCACTGCTGACCTCTTAACTACTGCCATGAGACCAAACCTATTACATAACCTAGGTCCTCACAAGCGTTCTACTCCCGGGGATATCACGCGTGGCTGCTCTGCAGCTTCCAATGTGTCTACCCTGTCCCACTCCTCTTCTCCTTTGTGTATATAATCGTACTCCCCATCTGACCTGGTTGTTGCATAATCCACATTCCCCTCTTGCCTCCTTCCATCTTTGCGTTCCTTTTCTATGTGCAAATCTTTAATGGCTGTGCTATCTGTATGAAACAAAATGTCTCCCATCCTCCATTCATCTACACCTTAATATGCCTGCTGTCCATCCCGTTGTTCTAACTTTAGCCGTGCCAACTCGCCCACCACCTTCCTCAATGCATCCACCAACTCTTTTTGTATCTTTACGTCATCTCCATGCAGCCAGTGACCCCTCCCAGCTACTGACACTGTGGGGTTAGGAAGATTCTGAAAATGTGTCAACGTAGGTGGCGGGGTGCCACAGTGGGCAATGTGACATACATGGGATTGGTGTACCCTGATGCGGCACACATAGGATAGCTGTCATGATGCCTACCCCCCGGAGTATCAGGCCAGGCCCAGCACCCCCGGAAGCAGGCATCATGCCCTCGGGTAAAAGCCCAGCGGCCCCTTATAGGGACTCTTTGGACTCAGTCCTGGCGCCTTTGGCGCCAGGCTCATGTTGGACATCAGTCCTGGCGCCATAGGCGCCAGGCTCATAAAGGGAGGTGTTTTGTGCACTTACCTGATGCAGACCATGCTGCTGTCACGGCTCGCTCCCTTCGCTCCCGTTCCTGCCACTTGGGGGCATGTTTTGGGGTTTATTCCCTACTGGACATTTCCTCCGAACCTTATGCTACAGTGATCTGATGAATTGGGAGCGCTAAAACCTTATTTTCCAAGTTACTTCCCTTCTGGATCCATTCCAGGTTTTTGGCAGCCAGCATGCTACTTTAATCAAATGACTATGCTTCCCAGAATGCCTGGCTCACTGCTTCACATCCTCCCTTGCAGGACAAGCTTGGGTGGAGGATAGGCAACACCTGTGGCTGCAGGTGCAGCAGGCGGCACACCTGAGGGGTGTGCTCGTTAAGCAGCTTTAAAGCCTCAGTTTGCTTCAGTCCAACGCTGGTCATTGTTGCAGTGTGACTGGTCCCTTGTTCCTTGTTCCTAGCTTTTGTGCCTAGTTCCTAGTTCCTGTTTCTTGTTCCTCTGCCCTGGATTTCGGATTTATGTGCTTAATTGATTTCTGCTTTCTGGATTTCCCTTTCTGTCTTCCTCTGTCTGCAGGCAGCCTTTCTCTGTGCTTTACCCTTTGATGCTGCCCAATTTGCCTGTGTTCTCTGTTTCTTTGATGCTGTCCTTTGCTACTGAAAAACTTAATGCATTAGTCTTTCCCTTTATAGATTTAGCTTCCTGCCTTAAGGTTTCCTTTTGTGATATAATTTTCCCTGCTCCTGATCCTTACTTACTATTGGGATCCATTCCATGTTTTCCATTGCACTTCTGCATTTATTTTCCATTGATTATTAGGTGTGGGTGTTGTTGTAACTAGTCCCAGTGTGAATGCCCTTTTGTTTTCCTCACTATTTTATAATCACTATTCATACTTGCCCCTTGACTAGGGTCTTATAGATTTAGTTTCCTCCACCCTTTGCTGCTATAGCCTTCAGGGTCCCTGTTTGATCAACTGGGTTCGTGAGTTTACTGACATTCAAGTGGTCTTTCCGGTCCTCGTGAGTACTGTTTCTAATTTCCTTATTCAGTATCATCCAGAGTGTCAGCTCACAGATCCTGTCCTTGCTTGCCCTCTACGTGGGCTTAGCGCTGTCAGTATCTGTAATAGCATAGTGGGTAAGGAGTTTGCCGACTTTCCTTTCAGTCTTAAGGAGGTTCTAAGTGCTTACCCCACATCCCTTTTCATATATTGGTATTATTGTTTCACTCTATTTGTACTCCTGGGTTTTAGTATACACGAGTCTTGGGTATTGTATGCACATATTTAGATTCAAAGTTGTACACTGTGCGATTCCGTGCACATTGCCTTCTTCCTTTCTTAACAGCTGCACGCTTCGGCCTCCCTGAGACCTGAAAGGGACTATTTTTTCATAGAGACTATTTTTTCACTCGGGCGTGGCCAGGGAAGGATACATACCTAGTTGGGGAAGGATACATACCTGGGACTTCTTTGGAGGCTATTTAAGCCACGCCCCGACAGCAGCTCATGCTTCGCGTTGTTCTGCTTCCTGCAGCTTAACGCTCACCATGTCTGCTCCTGCTCCTGGACTACAGCCACGCCCGTCTTGAACCTGGAAGACCTGCAAGGAAGGAAGAGAAGAGAAAGGTGAAAACCAAGGATTATTTCATGCTTCTTACCTGCATCCGGAATCTTCTCGCCAGCATCCCTGAAGGAAGACTTCAATTTAAAAGCATTGCGTTGCTTGCTGCAGCGCCACGCTTCACTCACCTGTCCTCGAGACATCTCCCGGCTCCATCGCGGCTGTTAGCATCGGACGCCACATCTCTGCACCTAGGGGAGAGAGGAAGAAACAAAAGGTGAGCAGAAGGACACACAGAAGGAAAGCCTGATTAATAGCCATAATACTTACCAGCTTTTCTTCCACATTTTGGGTCGGCGCCGCCCCGTTGGCAGGTACCGTACCCCGGCCCCTATGGGGAAAGGACTAGAGACATTTCAGAGGAATGATAAGGACATCTAGAGGGATCGCCCTCATTACTACTCACCTCGGCAGGTTAACCCCTCGACGCATCGCCTTCATTCTGCACCTGAAATAAAGGACAGATCACAGGTGAGAAAGACAGCATAAAGGGGGCCTCACTTGAACTTTGAACTTTCATACTTACGGCGCATCGCTCAGGAAAGTCAAGTGGATTTTGCCAGTGCCATTCTGAAAACCAGTGAAGTAACTGGACGAATGCGCACCCCTGCACCAGAAGCAGGATGGAGAGTTCAACCTTCCAAACCATAAGGTGAGCTTAAACCGGGTTTGGAGGAATAGAGAGGAACGGAGGGGGGAAGGGGGGAGCTAGCACACCATTCTGCAGACTGTTAATCCCCTTTCTCATCTGCAGAAGGATATTCCTACGGGCCAAGGAAGCACGATTTGGAGGTCCTGTCCAATCGGTGTTCCGGGTCCTGCTTATCACGCTAGAAGAGGCCGCAGTAATCCAGACTAGATCAACACCCCCGTGGGAACCAGGTGGGCGTTACAATAGCATCCTAACGGAGGACACCTGTCTGTTTCCATGGAGGCCGCATGGGTGCTTGGGATGATAACCACAGGAGTACTCATACTGCATGGGGTGACCAACTCACATATTGCATTGGAAGAATCAGTGGAGCTATCATCCAAATCTTCCAACATTGTATACAATTCCAATACTTCTTTTCTGTTTTTTTGCTTTCTTCGCATATATTTAACTGTTAGAAATGTATATTTGTGCCCTAGTCTGGCCATGGCTTAAACATTGCTCCCTTTGTTTCCGCACACCATTCCCTATGGTATTTGAGAATCTTACTTGATACAACAAAGAGCCTTACACATGTAGTCCCATGGGGTTGTTGGCTCCATGGTAGCTACCCTTCCATGACGGTATTTTTACAAATTTACCAACACCCGTACCCCATCCCAACAACCCATATACCTTCCCTGTACCTCCTTACTATACCCCACACTCACCCCTCTTAGCCCCCGCACACAAGCACACACGCATCTTACACTCTTCCTAGGTTACACATCAATCAATCCTAAGTCAAATACTACTAACCACAACAGAAAAAAATCACCAACAATAAAATCACAATAAATTCAACTTTTTCGTTCCAACACCCCCACTGTATTGGGTGAGAGGATCTTAGGCCACCACAGACCTCTACCACAACTACTTTGTTCTAACAATCTCCCCCTTATACCGGTAGGCGAGGTCCCAGACTCACTAAATATACAGAGTCTCAATCCAAATCGTGTTTTTTTTCATTATACAGCGCTGTCATCTCCCTTATTACCTAAGGAAAGGATCTGTTACTCCACAAACCATACTATAAAAACCGTAATATAAATATATACAACACTGCGTGGTTCTCTACTTCATCAAACCAAACACTGCGTGGTTCTCTACTTCATCAAACCAAACTCTCCTCATCACCAATACATACCCATTCTCCTCTACACTTCCCAACACTGATACTCCCCCCCTCATACCTCACTTTTTTCTCCAAAAGTGGGTGCACTAACATCTGCGTGTTCTCCCGAAGTCCTGTATCACAGGGTCCTTTCAACGGCCTGCACATTCTGGCGACAGCGCCCCATTCCAAAGAACAGACAGGAATTCTGATAACACAGCAACTGAAAGGTTGTGCACATGCGGGACTGGTTGCTGCAAGTAGGTGCGGCACCTCCAGATGTGTGGCCAGGAATCCAACATCTTCGCAGGGGTCACTGGGATCACATCGGGGTCACCAGAAATGTAGGGCCACTCCCAGCTATCAGACCAAGAAAATACAACCTGCTAGGGGAAAATGCTAGGGGCCTCCTTGTCCATCATGGAATCCTAAAAAGTAATTGATTAACATCAATCAACATCAATTAGCACCACCCTAACTTCGATCCAAACCATTTTACATGCACCTGGTTATCAACATGAACTCAGTGGGCAATTTCGACATCAGCCTGGTCCCTGCAAACAAATCCACCCTTTTCTCATCCCAGACACGTTGGCGCCCCCATCATGCCATCCCAAATGAATGGGCATAATTCTTAGCTCTCCCTTGCACAATACATAGATCATGTCGTTCTTCGCTGTCCCTTGTATCCGTACCCCTCCCAAAGGGTGAACCTAGTATCCCTCTAATCAATCCAATTCACAAAGATGTAAAGCCCATTTCCTTGCACATCTGGTAGTTCAAATGGAGAAACCATTGTTCAAGGGGGCGCTAGGGTCTTAAATCTGATTCATGGTTTGGCATTCCAAGACCTCTGCCTTTTCTCCCAAGAATATGACCTTGGTACTAGGCTGCAGCCCTTCACTTCTTCCGCTGCACACATTCCTACCTAATTAGTTCAACGGATAAACTGATGTGGGGGAATATATGTGTGCTCCTTTACAGCACCTGGGAATCGGGATGTGATGGGGAGGCAAGGGATAAGTCCTCATTGTTCTATGTTTCTGTGAAAACACGGCTTGCGAGGATTCAGGCCTATTCGTAAACGCGGTGATCATTCTCATTATGACTGACGTATATATGGGTATACTACAGCCTACGTAATTCAATCGTAACACTACTGAATAACATTCCCATGTATGACCCGCCAATCATCCCCACCTGTAACGCACACTCCTTCCCCCTACATCAGCCCATGCTCGTGTCTGTATGTTAATATATTTCTCGCAATCAGAATCTTTTAGAAGGGGGAAGCAGTCTGAACGTGCATCCCAACAATGCCAGTGCCAGAAAAGGAGTTGGTGCAGTGAATACAACGTATTGTTAAAATGAGAAAGCTGTCACCATGCTAAAATGAGCAGGCATCTTGCAACAGAAAAAATTACTCTTTCCATTACCCCAACAATTCACATGCCGTCTACCAGACAATCCTCACACAGAGTCTCAAGTGGCATCTAACAACAGTTAACAAAACTGAGCCAGAGCCTCGCCGTCCGCCACCACCGTGTTTGTCCCGATACCACCGAGTGCCATGCTGGGTTTGGCACCACAGAGTGCATTCTGGTCCTGTTGCTCACAGGTGTCCTGCTGGTCCTGGCCCCCTGAGCATCATGTTGATCCAGAACCACAACTGAGATACAGGAACCGACACCCTGTGATGCCAAGCTAGTCCAGAAGCACATGAAGAGCACAACTCAACCGCAAAGAGCTAGAAACTTTGTGGCTAACTGTGGCCGTTCAGCCACAGGCGATGAAAGCTATATGGCTGCCAGAGCCAGCTCAGTACCCTGGCGATGTACACTTTATAGCTACTACTGCCAACTCACCATAGAGGCCTTGGAAACCCTAAGGTTATTAATTGCCATCTCAGCAGTAGTCAGCAAAGTTGGCAAGTCTACCAATTGCTGCTCAGCATCATGCAACAGAAGGGACGATTCTGCCATTGCCAGTTCGGCAGTGGGCATTGGGATCCCTCTGGCATCCAGTTCCAGCTCATCTCTAGAGCAGGGAAATCTCTGCAGCAGTCGGTTCCAGATCAGCGCCTGGATTTGGAAACTGTTTGGTTACCTGTGCCAGCTCATCAGTGAGACCCCATATTCTCCAAGGCTACCAATATCTTCTAATTGTTAAGGCTTTGGAAGATCTGAGGTGGCATCGGGCAGTGAGGACATTAAGGCCTTCTATGGAAGGAAGGCCATTAGTTGAGGCCAGAGCAAGCAGCCTCAACCCTCCCTCACCTCCACCAACCTTGCCCATGTGCCCTCCAAAACAAGTAGCAAGGGAGAATAGCAAAGGAACCCATGAGAAGGGCGCCTTTGATGCTAGCCCTGATCCGAATGCTGACAGCACAATTGCACGTGGTATGTAGGGACTGGTGAAGGCTGAAGATTAGCAGTGCCAGCTGGAGTGGATGAAGGCAGCTTTGGTCACAATCATTTCTTTTGTTGTTTTTCTCTGCTTGGCGCGAGCTGCTAATGATCCGATACATGCATCCTGACCCTCTGCCAAGGCTGGCCCAGAAAAATGAGATATCGCACTTAGCAGTGACAGCCCCCGCTTTGTCCCTCACAGATCCCTTCCTAAAACATTTTATTGGCAATAGCCCCTTCTCACCCCCCACCCCCACCCCTTGCTTGTCTCAAGACCAATTATTTGGATCTGCTGCAACTCATAGGATGCCAACTCATTTCGGCCGCTTCACTGCATTGTATGTGGCATTTTTATGGAGAGCAGCACCCCATGCGTCCCTCACCTATTCTCCAACCCCCAAATAGCTATGGAAATTTAAAAAAATTACAAATATACCCTAACCCCAACCCCAACCCCCCTAAAATTGCAATAGAACCATGCATCGAATCAGCAAAAAGTGGCCGTGGAATTTTTTTTCACGGTGGCCCCATATTTCACCGAACGAGCACACCCAGCTCATGAGCCCAACCGTTCTATGAGGGGATTGGGAGTATGCCCCAAGAAAATGCTGAATAAAATGAGTCAAAATGAGTACAATTAAAGCATGTTTTAAACATATATGGATTAGAAAGTCATGTTTTAAATAAGTTCATGAACTCTCAAAGTAAATCTTCAATGATACAGGGAACTAGGACATTCCACATTTTGCAGAGGAGATAAACGAATTCATCCAGTATTAAAGGTGACCAGACAATATGCATCCCTATTCCATTTCAACCTATTCCCGTGCTGGGAAGGGCACACAGATAAAAGGCATTCTTACATGAGCATTCGCAATGTCAACAGTTTTTAATTTTGTGTAGGCATGGGAAAGGCATTTGCCAGGCACTGCCATAGTGGTTTTAACTGGATTTCAGCAGCTGCAAAGTGGTGAGTACCTGCACATATAATAGCAGTGCCTGGTGAATGCCTAATATTGATAAAAAAAAGCTTCAACTGTTGGCTTTGTCAATGCTTGTTTTTAACAGGACTTCAATGAAGGACAGGCATAGTGCTTATAAATCGAGTGGCTGACATTTTTATTTCATCAGTAGCTATTTTACAGTTCCAATTAAATCATTAACCAACCGAAGAGACTGCTTTAAGAAGGCACTATAAGCACGTTTGATGGTAAGGCTTGAAAAAGCTTGCTCAAATAATCCCAGGAGGGTATGTTTTGGTTGGAGAGGGGCAGAAAGCGGGTGGAACTGGCCATAGGTATTCGTATGCATCCCACACCTACAGGCTTTGTGTCCCTCCTCGTACTCCAATGCAGTAGTTGGCCTGTTCGATCTAAATCTGGATGACTGGTAGCTGAATGAGGGCAGTTCCTACTTGCAACAAACATCTCTGCCGTGTTGAATGTGGCCAGTTGTCCATCATTCTTTAAATGTCCCAGTGAGCAAACAAATGCTCTACCATTTAGGGACACCCATTCCTTGATTACTTTTGCAGGCAAACCAATGATTAAATAAGCACACTGTTGAGCCGGATGGCTCAGTATAATAAGGACGCCACACCGGAGATTTGTATAACACCTTCTTTCATTCAAACGTAATGCGCACTGACTCTCTCATCGCTCCTCCCCGCTCTCACATCATACCCTTGTGATATGATATGATATGGCATTTATAATGCGTCAAGGGCGCAATGAGGCATGGGAAGGAGGTGGAACATAGGGAAGACAGAGACAATGATCTTACTAGGCCAGGTGTCATTGATATGGTGCAAGTGCAGGGGAAGGGGGAGGGGAAAAGTGCAGGGGGGGGACAGCGCAGTACATGGGACGACAATAAAAAATATAAATAGAATAAATAACAGCAATAAATAAAAATGCGGCCAGCTGGTGGCAAGTGAAAGGGAAGTGCAGACATCAGGTGTCAAGTGCTGGTAGGGGACTGTAGGAATACAGAAAACAGTCCCCAAGAGCGGAGGTTGCCAGGGAGGCAGTGCAGGTGTGCAGCTGACAGGGGAGGGGACCTGGGCCTGAAATCAAAGGGTGGCCAGGAACCAGTGCAGTTTCAGTTTCAGCCAGGAGTTCAGCAGGGAAGCAGAGGAGAGGTCTCTGCTTCCTTCTTAAAGGGACAGAGCCTTGTAACATCACCCCCAGACAAATGTCCTGACGTCTACCTAACATTCTTCTACTAGGCAAAGTGGTCTTCTGATGGTCCAGTGAGTCTTCTCACTCCTCTCATCACTCAGGAGTGGACCTGTTGCTTCCCCTGACTCTGGCACTCAGAGCTGAGTTCCCTCTGGGAACTCCAGAGGTCATCCCTAGCTTCTCACGGTTCAGGGTCAGGATCAGGAGGCGGAGGTCTTTCGTCCTCTCTCTTGACAAAATGTTTAAATTGAGAACTGTTCCTTGTGACCTCTTTGTCGGCGTTGCCTGCTGTCACCATGGTACCCTTGATGGCTGTCACGTTGAGTGGCTTCATTCCAAACCGTGCATTTGTCTTCTTGGAGGTTGCATGCTGTACCAAAACTTCTTCACCCACTTGGAACTCGTTGGCCCATGCCCCTCTTCTAGCGTCTGTCTCCATGCAAGCCTTCTCTTTCTTTTCAGAGTCCCTGTCTAGAATCTCAGGATCTGCTTCCTTTTGGGTCGTTGGGTGTCTCACGATGCGGGTGCGAACCTCATATTGCATCATTAGTTTGAGCTGTGTTCTGTTTCTGGATTCATGGGGGATGTTCAGGTAATCTTGGAGTAGCCGGCACAGCGCCTGGTGAGGGTCAGCATTTTCGATGCAAGCCCTCTGCACCTTTTTCTTGATGGAGTCCATGAACCGCTCGGCCATTCCGTTGGCTTGTGGCCATCTGGGGTTAATCTTCTGACGAGTGAACCCCATGTGGATTGCGAAGGCTGTGAACTCGTGGCCACTGAATGGGGGCCCATTGTCGGATTTTATTGTGCCAGGGATTCCCCATTCGCTCAGCACGTCGTCAAATACTGCTGCTACGTGAGCGAATGCAGTGGTTGCGACGCTCTTGACGATTGGGAACCTTGAGTGTTCATCTATGAATAGTTGGAGGTACTCTCCTGATTCCATGTGACCATAGAAATTAACCACCACTATTTCCCATGGGTGCTCTGGAATGTGTGTCGGTTGGATTGGGACTGGCGCTTCTGCCCTGGCTGTGCATTGGAAAGCTAGGCAATTCTTCACCAATCTATCAACCATGGAGTCCAGAAAACGAAACCACATGTGACACCGGAGCTGCTTCTTCGTGTTATCAGTGCCTCTTCTTCCCTCATGAACGGTCTTGATTACTTCAGCTCTTAACATCGCAGGAATGACCAACCGGCAGCCTCTCAGCAGCAGTGAATTGTCTTTCACGGCTAGCTCGGTATGTACCTTGGCAAGTCTGTCCATTTTGTCCCTGCACACCCCTGGGTGGCTTAGACAGCACGTCAATAATCCCTCCACTTGGTTTTAGTGAGGCTGATCACCAGCGCCCTGGAGGGGTCCGCGGCGGACGCAGCTGCAACCATCTGTAGAGAAATGGCTGGCGGGAGTGCATTGGAAGCCACATAGTTTATGTATTCCTTGTCGTCGACTCTGGTAATGGGTCTTCCAACTGGATGCCTTGGTAGGTATTCCGCCGGGTTGTGCTTGCCCTGTGGGCCTGTGAACAATGTCAAAGTAATATTCTTGAAGTGTGATGCCCCCAGCGTTCTATCCTGCTGGGCATCTTGGTGCAGGGATTTTCAATAGAGTCAGCAGAGCTTGATGATTCGTAGTGTACATTTTTTTCCAATGACGAAGTTGTGAAAATGTTCACAGGCCCACACTGCCTCCAGGCTCTCTTTTTCAGCTTGCGAATAGGCGGCCTCAGGCGGGGCTCGAGCTCTGCTTGTATAGGCAACGATGTGCCTGCGGTGGACGTCAGTTCCGCTTGTCTGGACGAGAATCGCACCCAACCCCACTGGGCTCGAGTCCACGACAATTTCCGTGTGCCAGTCAGGGTCAAAGTACGCCAGTCAGCGGCCCTCTGCTAGGGCTGTTTTAAAAATGTTGAATGCCTCTTGACATTGATCCGACCAGGCGAACATGGTGTCCTTCTGTAACAGACGTCATAATGGTGCTGCGATGGGAGCATAGTGGGGGATTTAGCGGGCGCAATAGCCTGCCATCCCCAGAAATGAACAAATGTCTGCAACTTGCATCGGTTCACAGAGTTTGGTGATAGTGTTGACCTTGTCTGGGTCTGGCGTCATGCCATCGGCAGAGATGTGTCCAAAGAATTTTAACTTGGTCTTGCTGAACCGCCACTTCTCTATGTTGAGGGTCAATCCCGCCTCTTGGACGGCAGTGCATGTCGCCAGTAATGCAGCATCATGTTCTCCTTTTGTTTTCTCAAAGACAAGAGTGTCATCACTATAGTTCAGGACCCCACGCACCGGTCAGATGACTTGTCTGATTGTCTCTTGAAAAATGGCAGCAGCCGATGAGATGCCAAAGCTGAGGCATCGGTAGTGATATAGGCCATCATGGGTGGCAAAGGTGGTGATGCCTCTCAAATCAGGGTGGAGTTCCAACTGATAGTACCCCTGATTCAGGTCTAGTTTGGAGGATAAAATGGACCTGTTTAGCTGGATGGTCATGTCCTCAATTCGGGGCCCTGGGTGGCGTTCCTTCTGGATGGCGGTGTTGGCCATTCTCATATCGAGTCTCAGCCGTCCACCCTCCTTGGGTACAATGACCAGGGGCGAAACCCACAGGGTTGGCCCTGTTACGGGTTCAATAATGCCATTGTTGAACAGCTGATCGAGTTCCTGTGAGATAGCTGCTTGTAGTTGGTACCCTACCCTCCTGGGATGCTGGGGGACGGGCCGGATCATGTTGTCGATGTGTAATTTGACAGGGGGTCCTTTCAGTTTTCCTAGCCCTTTGCAGAGGAGCGGGAATCTCTCTTGGATCATTTCTTTCGTAATGAGGGTCTGCGGCATGTAACTGTCCACAATCGTGCAAATGTTCTTTTTTGTTTCACCTGGGGGCGTGACTGTCTGTATCACATCCTCTTCATTGAAGTGTATGTCGGCAAGTCCTAAGCAGGACGCAGTGTGGAAACTCAAAAAACATCGCCCCTTTGTTGGGCTTCGGATTACCTGGATGACTGTGGCTGTGGACCGTCCATTGTGTAGGAGCTGGTGCTAGAAATGACCTATGGAGTGAAGGGAGAGGTTCACGCCCCATTGGAAGATTTTCGACATCGTCTTGGCTAGCATTGGTCTTTCAGGAATTAGCAGGAACTCTTGTTCCCCCATAATGTTGACGATGGCACCAGAGTCAACCAGAACACAGAAAAGTCTTTCACCAATGTTAATGGCAATCTTGGGCACTTCCCACGCTTCTTTGTTGTCGAGGATGAGGTTTACATACTCGTCCTGACAATACTGGTCATAGTTGTCACCTCCGTAGGGGAGTCTGGGTAGTTGTGGTAGGTAGTGACCCTGATATGGCTGGGGTGGTCCGTCATATTCATCTGTGAGGTGTGTGCCTTGGTCGTATGGATCATAATCTTGCAAAGGTCCTCGGGGTAGTGCTCCTCGACAGCTCTGACATAGCGTCTGGGCGCTTGTTGGTAGGGTCTCACATGGTATGCTGGGTTCTGCACAATTCAGCTGTGCATCCTGTGTTGAGGTTGGGGTGGCAGTTGCGGAGTGGGGAATGGTCTGCCTTTCCTGCAGAGGGACTGAAAATGCCTTTCTCGGCTGCTATTGCTGCACCTTTGAGAGAGTGCGGGGCACATACCCGAGTGGGGGAATGCCATCCCACAGCGATAGCACTGTCTTTGTGGTCTGGGGGCAGTTTGATTACCTCCTGCGGTCCCCTGACTCCTGGGCATTGGCTGGTCGGGCGAACTTCTGCAATGAGTTTGGTCTTGTCATGTTTTGCCCCTGCGATACCTGACATTGATGCCGCTTGCACATCCACTCTCTCGAAAATCCTTGCAAGCTTGCTTACCTCGTCAATGGAGAGTAGCTTTTTCAGCAGTTGTTTCTTGAGGGATTGGTGCAAGCACCCGTCAATCACTCTCAGCTGTATTGCTTCGTTGAGTGAAAAAGCGTGGAATTGACAATGTGCACCTTTGACTCTCAGGCGAGTGATGAACTCATCGACCGTTTCTTCTCCCCGTTGCGAGCACTGGTTAAACATGTAGCGCTCATAGTCGCGATTGTGTTCGATTACGAGTTTCCTATTCAGGGCTGTTATAAGTGAGTCAAAATCTGGCCGGTCTTCCAGGGGAATGGTCTTGATGAGCGTTTTGACTTCACTACCAACGGTGTTGATGAACATGCTCTGTAGGTTTGGAGACTTTTCTTTGCCTGCCGCTTTAATGAAGTTGTTGAAGTCATCTAGCCATTCAACCCACCTCGGGCCCTTTTCTGCCTGTGGGGTCATGGCTAATGGTGGCTGCAAGCGCCATGTGGTTGCTGTCGACCTGGTGGGGGGTTTCGTGGCGTAGGGACACTCATCGTCACAAGTGTGGTAGTTGAGGTATGAGTATGCTGTCCTTGCTCTGTGGGCGGTTGCAGAGATGATTCAGGTAGCTGTGAGCCTGTAGGCAGCACTCAGTTTGTGGTATGTGATAGTTTGGGCTTTTCAAGCTTCTCATGTGACCCGTTGGGACTACGTGTGGTCATAGGGCGTGGCACGCCAGCAAGGACCATGTGCAAGTTTTGTTTTCAGTGCTGTTGTCTCTTTGACTTCAACTGTGGCTAATCTTGCGGGGGGAGGTGCCACGTGGTAGTTGGTAGCATTGTGCTTCGGAGTTGGTGGGGGCCCTTTGAGTAATCAGGGTCAAGGCATCCCATGCAGGCATGTGGAAGAATTTGCAGGCACCCTGTGATAGTTCAGTAAGTAGAGGAGGCTCTGTGTAGTGTCTGATGGAACTGTGCGCACCTCTGTACTCCTGCACGTGGGGGGACGGCCTGCTACTGGCGGAATGCTGCATGCTTGGGACAGCTGGCTGTGTGACAGGCACCCCGAGTGGAGCGTTCGGTATACTTCCCCTCTAAAGTACGAAGCCGGGAGCTGGAACTCGGCGGGACCGCCGGTATAAAGCAAATGGAACGTGCGGCTTGAACTCAGCGGGATCGCCGGTGTAAAGCAAATGGAAGGTGCGGTGGAGTCGCACAGCAACAGGACACTGGGATCAGCGGTCGAACGTGGAGGAAAGGACTCCAGGTCACAGGGAGTTATTTTGGAATTCATTATTTCGATATTAGTTGTAATTGGATTAGTTATTTTAGATTCAATGAAATCACATGTACCCGATCTTCTCAGGTCAGTGCAGACCACTAATATTGGTGGCCTCAAAGGTCCTCATTTCAGTCAGTGTGCCCCAGCGTTTCTGTTTGCCTATACCTAGGGCCCGCGAGGGTTATGAGTGGCTTAAAGCTGTGTTGTTACTAGGCTAGGTTAGTACCCAAAAGGTACTTACATGCCTGTCTGGAGCGGCTCGTATACTGTAGCGTTAGGGGCGGTATTCCTCCCACTGCATCCATGAGTGTCAGGCAGTGCTTTGCCTCACTCATGGACATGGTGGCTTTTGTGTCGTGCTGTGGGAAGCGCCCTACCGAGTCATCCCCACTTCACATACTGCTCTCAAGCCGGCCTCAAATAGATGTCTGGTTGGCGCTAAAATTGAAACGCCCAGAGGCGTAGATTGTCGCCCCTTTCTTGCCTTTCACACAGTCTGGGGTGGTGCCCATATCTTTTTGACCTCACCCCAGGACTTTGTAGGAACAGGATTGTGTGTGGGGTCAAGTTGATGCCTCAAGCTGAGGGAGGGCTGAGGCGGAATCTGACTCCCCTGTCTCGCCTGAAACCACCTTCCGGCACTGGTGATGTCAGCCGGAGGAGGATCCAACCCCGTCCCACCTCGTGAAGGACTGACCCAGCTGGATGGAAAAGTTCCAGAAGGCCACGAAGAGGAAACAGTCGACAATGGCAAGCGATGAGAAGTGTGATCCACCCCTCTGGCCGGCACCAAATCTAATTCTCTACCTCTGCCCCAACTCTCACCCACACTCCTCAGACAGGGCACTTCATTTCAGGGGAGGAATTGGGCTGGAACAAGGAAGAGCTGCGCTCCTGCAAGAACGGTAGACATGAGATCCAAACCACTCCCCCCACCACCAAAGTTCAGAAGGCTGCACCTACAGTCTTTTCCTGTCTGCTGCTGCTTCTAGGAAATGATAATGCCCAGCTAAACGACTGTAGCTAATTGTGTGAGAGACGCACCTTTACAAAAGGCTTTTCTTTTGCAATTAGCACTTAAAGCTTTTAGCCAGTCGCTGCTTGCCATTGTTGTTATGAATGCGGTAGGAGAGCGAGGTCAACGAGGCACCCAACCACTCTCTCAGGCCTGAACATGTGCAAGCTTGAAAAGGTGATTACATGTTTCTTGGACTTAGCAGGGGAGCACCTAGGCTCAAACATTCAGGTGGTCTAACCCTTGAAATGTTGGGAGAGGCGTTAACTTCGGAGACTGTGGGGTGGGGCAAATGACTTGTGTGGGAACATCTAACTTCTTTATACAATATAATGAGACTATTCTTGTGCAGATTCCAGGTTACAAGCACTTAACTCTCTCGTTCACGTATGAAACCACACACTTAAGGACTGCTGTGAGAATGAGTGGTCTCCTCCCCGCCACCTATCCTTCCAGTCACTCCCCTGACAGCACTAACAGCTCATCACGATTTCATTTGCCTAAAACCTATGCATAAGAACAATGAAACGCTTTACATTAATATTGGCCAGGCCTTTTCTTAACTGTGCAGCCGCAGACACCGTTTATTGTCTGTGTCCTGTTCTGTCAGCTACGGCTCTAAATAAAAGAGGGCCCAGAAATAATTTTCAATGTGGACTCATATTACATATTTTCAGCAATGTAGAAATAAAATAGGTTACGACTCAAAAGAGGCCTACGGGGAAATATCCAGAGATCTATAAGGGCCAGTCCACTCCAGGTTTTGCGCCAAAGGAGCATAGCCTATTGATCTGGAAGAGCAAGCTGAATGAAATATATTGGCTTCCTTCCATGGGCCAGAGAACTGTGGGCCTGTATAATGAACCGGTTGCACAATGAATAGTGTTAGGAAATGACATGATGAGCAAAAATAAAAAGTTGACATACCAAAGTGCAAGCCATGACTCAGGACTGTGTCGAGCAGTACATGTAGGTAAGGCAAGTGATCAAATGCCTACAACATAAGGCTCACTCCACAGGGTGATGCAGTGGGGGTCAGCTGCAGAATCTATAATAACACTTAAAACATATCTTTTTAAATACTTCTATCTAACCGAGGCCCACAGGAGACGTATACACCCGAATAACTCCTATGCGCTGGAATCACATTTTCTAGATGTAGGTTGAGGTGCCCGGGAGAAGCAAGAACTTAATTCAAAGGCCCTGTTGTCTCGTCAATTACGAGCTAGGCTCTGGGCAGGCGCGCGGGCAGAGCGGGCAGAGCGGGCAGAGCTGTTTGCAGCTATGGCCAGAGTCGCTGTAGGTTGCCCGTTAGCAAGCCCACAGAGCCAGGAGCGTCCAAACATGGGCTGCTGTAAAGCCTGGCACAGTCTGCGATCTATCATTTGGACGCTGAACACATTGCTATGCAACTAACATGCAGAGCAAACCTCCATGAATAGCTGTTGCGTAGAGGTGTCAATGAATGAATTAATATCGGAGACCAGTCTCTAAGAGCAAGAGTGGGATTCAAACCTGTGTTGCTCTCGTTGCCCTGAGCTGTCCTCTTGGTGTTGAGGTAAATAATAGCAACTGTCCTGAGCCTTGCAGAAGAGAATGCAGAAGAAGCTATCCCTTCCATGCCAGCCTTGTATTATTAGAAATATTATGATGGTATTTATTGAGCAAAGACATGGCTCCAAGAAGCAACAGATCGCTTTATAGAGGCATACAACAGTACAGAGGCATAACAGAGCGCTTTACAGAGGTATACAACAGTACAGATGCTTAACAGACTGCTTTACAGAGGTATACAACAGTACAGAAGCATAACAGAGCACTCATCACCCAAAGAGGTTTGAAGCAAGGTTGCGCCTTAGCTTCCTTTCTGTTAAATTTTTTTTATATTAGACATAGGATCCTCAATATTGAACTGTATTGGTGAACCCCGCGGATAGGCATTATAAATATTCCATATTTGCTATACGCGGATGATTTGGTTTTGATATCTGAAACCCCTATGGGTCTCCAAAACATGTTAAATCAATTAGGGTCTTATGCGTTGGACAATAACCTAGTCATTAATACATCAAAAAACGCAAATTGTGGTATGTAATAACAACACGTCCAGAAGGTATCATCCCAGATGGCAATTACAACAGTGTGAACTTTCCATGGTTTATCAATACAAGTACTTAGGTGTGATAATTCGGTACAAGAATACAGTAAGTGAGCTGGCTTGTGAAATTAAATCTAAATTGCGATCCTTAATTTCCCAATCGAAGATTCTGGTGAAAACATTTTGAAAGTTCTCCTTGAAACACATTGTGTCCTTCTACAAGATGAAAGTAACACCAATTCTCTTGTATGGAGTGGAAGCTATACTCCCCCAGGAACGTAAGTTCTGGGATAGTATAGAGTCCAAGTACTGGAAAGCGGTATTACAGGTGCCTTCTGGAACCCCAAAGGCAATATTGCGATATGAATTAGGTTTATTGTCCTTATATTCGCAAGTGACATGGAAGCAATGCGCTCTCCTCTGTAAGACATTGGAGGGGTTAGGAAAGCCGACGATTTTGAATGTCATAGCCCATAACCTGCTAGTATCCAAGAACAGATTTCCGAGCAGGTGGCGAAATAATACTCTGAATGCTGCAGCTGATGCTACTGTGACAATTGATCTGCTTTTATCTAATCCAGATCGAGCAAAAGTAAAAAAAATTCAACATGACTGGGTGGGAAATATGGCGAAGTGCTCCAGATTTAAGGACTTTAACATATTTTTGTTTGGTACCTAAAAATAAGGGGTAATGGCTGACTATCTTTTGAAATGCCCGTCTCAGGACTTCCGCTGCAAATATCTGAGATTCAGATTAAATCAGTGGAGCATCAGGGATATATTGTGTAGAAGGAAACAGATCTGCCTGAATCAAAACTATTGTCGATACTGCCTGAATGTAAACCAAAGAGAAACATTACAACATCTTATATTTGAGTACACTTCTCTGAATAATGTAAGAGAAAAATGTTTTGGGAGGAAAATGATTGTACAGAACCATCTAACAGAAAAGCAAATATGGCATCTCTTGTTCTCAAACCCGAGAGTAATGATACAATTAGCGATTTTGCAATATTTGGATATGGTGTTACCGCATTTGAAGACTAGAGTGACTGTATAGGGAATTGTCATTCTATGTCGAATGAGATACTGATGGTTTATGTGCAGCAAGTTAGAGATTAAATTATTTGATGACATGGATTCATTCATTTATGTTTGAAAACTGGAAACAATATTTTATGTTTTGATGAATAATTAATTTTATTGTTATATGTTTGTCTTTTGCTAAAGAATTTGTAAATCTATGAGCATTTTCATATTTCATCCTTTGCAAAAAAAATTATTTGAAAAGTTGTTTTATCAACTAAACAAATAAAAAAATAAAAAAATAACAGAGCATTTTACAGCGGTATACAACAGTACAGATGCTTAACAGAGTGCTTTACAGAGGAATACAACAGTACAGCGGCATAACAGATCGCTTTACAGAGGTAAACAACAGTACAGAGGCATAATGGTGCACTTTACAGAGGTATACAACAGTACACAGAGGTATACAACAGCAAAGAGGCATAACAGTGCACTTTACAGAGGTATACAACAGTAGAGATGCTTAACAGAGTGCTTTACAGAGGAATACAACAGTACAGCGGCATAACAGATCGCTTTACAGAGGTAAACAACAGTACAGAGGCATAATGGTGCACTTTACAGAGGTATACAACAGTACACAGAGGTATACAACAGCAAAGAGGCATAACAGTGCACTTTACAGAGGTATACAACAGTAGAGATGCTTAACAGAGTGCTTTACAGAGGAATACAACAGTACAGCGGCATAACAGATCGCTTTACAGAGGTAAACAACAGCACAGAGGCATAACAGTGCACTTTACAGGGGTATACAACAGGACAGAAGCATAACAGAGTGCTTTACAGAGGTATATAACAGTACAGAGGCATAATGGAGCACTTTACAGAGGAATACAACAGTACAGATGCATAACGGAGCACTTTACAAAGGTATACAACAGTATACAACAGTTTAGATGCCTAACGCGGTGCTTTACAGAGTTATACAACAGTACAGATGCATAACGGAGCACTTTACAGAGGTAACAACAGAACAGATATACAGTGGGGGTGAGATACAGAGGGACACAGAGGAGGGGTACAGCTGTACATAGTGACGGAGTGGAGTGGGCGTGGTCTACCGAGTAAGATGATGCAGGGGCAACATGATGGACTAGGTGTACTTATTGTATTTATACCCGTCACCTTGCCCTAAATATAAGCAAGCGGCTGTACACATGAAAGTACATTTTTCAGACAAAATAAAGAGCAAAGCATAAGATGTGACAGTAGTACTGTACACACGGATCTCAGCGGCAGTCCATTAACCTGCTGTGCCACCATTATGGCGCTGTGCCTCTTGACTCAGTCCTCCTTTAACTTTTGAACAATTCAAGATAAAATCTGTCACACGCTGAGCTCAGCAACAGTAGCTCAACTGGCAGAGCTACTTTCAGAGTGCAGTGCCAAAATTACATTTCAGCTGAAATCAAAGCAATGGCCCCTTGTTTAGTTTATTTTTCAGGCAAATGGTGCAGTCATTGTTTGCAAATACATTGCAGATGTAAAGGTGTACCGACGTATTGCATGCACACAAACAAATAATTCACGTACTTTTCAATATTTCCCTGAATAATTCTGTTTGTAACCTGCTAATGTTCATATATTGAAACACAGTTAGCTTTCCAGAGATATTTTGTGCAGTAAAATACACAATTTTCACCCATGAGTTCCACACTAGAAATGGAAATAACGTTCTGATGAGATCCGACCAGCGACGTGGTGGTGATGAGGGAGGGTTCAGGGTTTGTTCTCACTTCCCACCCACAGAAACATTTGCTTCTCAGATAATTAATCGTGAAAACCTGGAAAATAACCCAAGAGAGTAGTGTTTCCTTTAATGTTGCTGGCAAAGTATAAAAGGATCAGGATTACACCTGTTGAACCCAAAAAGCTGTATTGAAACATTGGTGACTGCTACCCGTTTTGTATCTGTATGGTTGTATACCTCTGTAAAGCTCTCCGTTATGTATCTGTATTGTTGTATACCTCTGTAAAGCGCTCCGTTTTGTATCTGTATTGTTGTATACCTCTGTAAAACGCTCTGTTGCTTCTCGAAGCCAGGTCTGCAATCAAAAAACACAATAATAATAATCCTAACAAGTAAATTTACCGGATCATCGGTCAGACATTTGAGTGGACTTGCGCATAACTGTCTCACCCCTGCTCCTAACAACCTGGCGTTGAATCTCTGCTTCAGCACTGTTTAAAGTCAGAAAACACAAAAAATAATGAACCAATTGAAGGCGGAAATATAATTTTCCGATCCGAGATTTGGCGATGCTAGTAGGGGACTCTGCCCTATAGCCCCGGGCCTTATGGTTGTAGCCCAGGATAGAAGCTCAGGGCTGTGAGGAATTCACCCATCCTCACTGGGAGTGAGTGTGCTCGCATGGACTTTTTGATTATTTTTATAATGAGAATGAATGATGGGAGATCAACCTCCGAGGACTGTGTGAGGCCATTCCGCACACAGTCTCTCTGCTTCCCGCACAAAACGCATAGTCACATGTACTCCGGGAAGACACAGCCTACAGTCTTCTCCTGTCATATTCAGCT
Source organism: Ambystoma mexicanum (assembly GCA_002915635.3). Classification (NCBI taxonomy): domain Eukaryota; kingdom Metazoa; phylum Chordata; class Amphibia; order Caudata; family Ambystomatidae; genus Ambystoma; species Ambystoma mexicanum. The sequence continues at coordinate 225,716,506 of CM010927.2, forward strand.
GGAATGTGACAGCCTGGGGTACATTAAAGCATCTCCAGAAGGGGGAAGGCACACCTTCCTCCAGCATGGGCAGTCTAATTTGAGGCAAGCCTGCTGAGTGGGCTTGGTTGCTGAAGAGACAACAGGAAGGCAGGACTAACACGCCTTTGGTATGCAATGTGTCAACTTGAAGCTAGTTCCCACCTCTCTGTATGGAAGGCAGTGAATGGCCTGTCTGGGTCCAGCAGTTACTGCAGGTGTCCTTTCAGAGAAGACCCCTTTCAGAGGGGTGAAGGATGTGATTTGGGAGAGACAGGAAGTCTGCTCCCAGGACATACTTCAAGGGAAGCCTGCACTTTAATCAAGAGTCACAGAGGGCTCAGTTAACCAGAGAGGCACTTTGATCTAAAACAGACAGGGAGATGGGTGGAACTTCGTTGTATGTTGTCACCCTCTTGTCTGTTCGGTTGCAGAGCACTCTGGTCCTGACCTCATACATAACAGAAGACTGTTGGTGGGGATCCAGGATTGGTTCATTAAGGTGGGCTTAGCCTGCACCAATTACTGGGGCCCATTTGGCTTTAAAAGAGGGCTGAACCCCTCACTTAACAGATTATCTGAAGACTTTGAAAGGAGTAAGAAGAAGGACTCATTTGGACCGGAGCTGGAGGTACAGTCTACCTTACATCTTCCACCAATGAACGAAGGCCTAGATTTTGAAGAGGGAAGCAAGATTCCTCCCCTAAACATCTCCCAGGGAACAGATGGAGATAGCAGACTAAGAGGACCTGTCCAGCAGCTCCAGAACTGGTACCCAGCCAGCATGCAGCATGCCCTACTAGGTTCTGCCAGTAAGCTTCCTAGTTGGGAAGTGCCAGAGAGTCTCTGGAGAAAGTACAAGGCTGTTGCCTGCAATCACTCTAATGAGCTTTGGGCCATCAGCCTTGAAAGGACACAAGCCCTGCACAGAAGCTAGAAGGAGTGCCAAACAAGCATCATCCAGCATCCATCTTTTAAGGACATTTTTGAGACAGTCGAGCCTCGAATCACAACCGGCTGACCGATGACTTTTGTCATGTCACAGACACAAGAGCTGTCCGAGCCACCTCGACCAGCATTCCAGATCTGCCAACCAGCACAGAGACAACGATTCTTGGCCCTGAGCCACCGCGCCAGACAGCCTGCAGACGTCCGTCCAGCCTCGCTTGCCGAACTGCCTGCCGCCTGGTACCGGCAGCTGTCTCCCGCCACTAACTCTGTCTCAAGCGCTGTAAAGCGCCCTGGAACCGACTGTCGAGCACCAAGAACTTCTTCAGCACCAGGTACACTGTGGTTTTGCCCCCCCTGGTCCTTCTCCTAAGGCCCCTAGTTTCATGATTCACTGTTTCCGGTCCTTCTGGACTATATGGTCCATCAAACACTGCAAAACCCTTTCTAGTATGCTTTCAACATGGCCGATGATGTTACCAAGTTCCCTGTCTAGTGTTTCAACTGACCTGCCACTTCCTAGAAAGCAGACGCGCCCCCGTGGCTCTGCATGTCTCAACGCTACCTTTCCGAAGTTCCGGCAAGTGTGTGTCTAACTTTCCTCTACTCCTGTGCTCCCCCTAGTTAGCGGTTCCCATTTAATTCCTGGTACTTTCGGTCCTGGCCCCGCTTACCGCTTGTGGAATTATCCTTCTGCCTTCTCTGCGGGCCTTGCCCGGGTCCGCACTGCACTCGTATTCTGCCTTCGGCATGGTGCGAGCTTACCAATTCATTCCTGGTTCCCAATCCCTTCCTGGTCTCAGATCTATACTCATCTGATCCCCCCTGGAATACTGAACACCTGCATCTCTACGAGACTGGTACCCTACCTGCACAATGGCGACAGAGGACGCTCGCCCGTATCTGTACAAGTCCTGGACCACCAGAAAGAAGGAAAGACCTCCGAACAACAAGACTTCAAAGGATAACCAGGTGAGATTCGAGGCAAAGTGTGGCACCTAGAGACAGTTACGACCCTTTGCCCCTTTGTTGCTGTAACTGAATAACCTTGAACAGTAAGACTGATTACTTACTACCCTCCTGTCAGTATCCAGAGTGCATCCCTTTCCTTCATGAAACTGTCTTTCCTCTGTGTTTCTTTACATGGTGGGTTGTATTTTGTAGTGGGCTAGAACTGTCTGTTGTAGTAATGATGAAGTAGATAATTTGTTATACAACCTTGAAAAGACAGTCCCTTTTATCATTGGGTAAAACATGTAATTTTCACTGTGTTGCACCTAACCAATGATCCTCGACCTTGCGGAGATAAGCCTGCCACTCCGTCCACGTTCCCAAAATTGGACAAAGAGGTTTTATAATTCACTTGTATTCCAATCTGTGCGTATCCCTTCTGGTGCACTAGAGGTGTGGGGTTGATTGATGGTTTAGAAACCGATATTCATCCCTGGGCCACTGGTGCCCCAGAAGTTGATTCGTCACAAGGGGCTACACCAAAAGGCTAGCTAGTCCGAGTCCCGACAGACCCGACATTAGAGTATCCCCGGATCTTTTCCAGACCTAGCAACACCCCTGCAGGGAGACATCTTTTGCCAGATCAGGATATGCGGAAATCCGTCTCATAGTCCAGCACTGCATAACATGAAAACACATCTCGGTAGCAGAAACTGAGCCAATATTTAAGCCCCACCCCTTCTAAGGTTCACCAGCCGCCACTGACGCTCTTCACATTTTAAAGTCTAATTGCTCAGAAGGGACTGTTTCAAACCTTCCCAAGGGAAAGCCTGCAAACCCACAATAACACATTTTCTAGATTTGCAGACACTGCCTCGCACGTGAGCTGGCAAGTCAGTGGCCTAAAGCCTGGGCAGGTGGGTAAATATAGCCAATAACACCAATAACAACAAGGCGCCACATCTCTGCTCTGCCTCTCGCAGCCCCTTTTGAAGGGTCGTACGTTATTCTTTCCCTCTAAAGAATATGTGGACATACACCTCATCATGTTCTGTGAACGCTTCCATTTAAAGTCCAAACCAATTTGCCTGGGGTGGACTGGAAACTAAAAGATACCCAGGAAATAATTACTGCGGACCAAAAGAGGCCCTGGAAATAATGTTCAAAGTGCCCCCATGTTGCACATTTTCAGGAAGCCCAACCCTTTCCTATGAGAAAATGTGGAAATACCACACACAAGAGACCCAGGGTGTAGAGGCCTACTGGGATATCTCCAGAGTTCCCTACAGGCCATTCCACCCCTGCCCTTTGCATTCCCATGCACCTTTTGGAATACTGGTCTACAAGGACACAAATGCAATATAATGGTAGCTTAAGTGTTGGAAGGTAGATGGTTTCACACCTGACATTGGGATTTGGACTTTGGGATCTCTAAACCATTCTACAGGTCTTGCTAGGCTCAAGACCAAGACACACCCAGAAGTGCTTTCATGATAAAGCTACCTGCTTGTGGTAATCATTGACACAGTTTGACACAGGCATGCATTGTGTAGTTATAAATAATGTGCAAAGCATTTACATATCAAACAATGAACATCAACACTTTCCAAGGCTTGAGGCTTCTGGGGGACAATGGCATGTCCTATGCTATTTGCTCTGCCGGCTGCTGCCATTGATAAAACCAATGCCCAATTGAGACACATTGGGCGAAAACAGAAAAGCAAGGTTTGCCGCCCAGGAGGCTCACTGAAGGACGGCCGGGACATTTCCTGCCGTCTGCTGGACTCTCTTGATTCCCGCGCAGTCTAAACAGGAGATGGGCAAAGACGCCCTGGCTGCCCCAAACGCCCCTTCGCCGGGGAGACTGTGGGAGGCTAAAGTCAGCTTCAGTCTGAGCCAGGGGGGCAGTGCCCAGTGGGTGGAGGAAAGAGCGAGTGCGACATATTCAGAAATCCAGCAGCGGCTCAAGGTGCGCTGAGAGGGTGCGGTCGCACATCCCCAAAGCACATCAAATAAAGGGTCGTGTAAACAGCGGCGATTGAATCAAGGCGTGAGGCTGCAATAGGCGCTGTTTGCATGATGGAGGCAAGCCCCTTAAGCACACTACAACAACAGCAGGGGGCTGAGCTCTGTTGTTTGCTGATACTTGTTCTAGTATCAGCCGAACAACAGAACTCAGCCCCCCTGCGGTTCTGCGTTTGTGGTGGGCGGGGCGTGAGCACACATCTCGCACAGGGCGCCGGCAGACCTGGGCCTGTCCTGCAGCAATCATCTACATAATGGCCACCTCCTTGATTAAAACATGTTACACACGAAGGTGCCACGAAGGTGCCATGGGTTAGCATTCCCCTGACCGAACTGCGGGTCCAACTGCGGCTTCAGGCCCAACTGCAATAAAACAGGATATATAGAGATCGTCAAGCGAGCAGATACTGCACGAGAGGAAGGCCTGCTAGCAGTCCTTAAGGCAAGGGGGATTGAACAAATACTGGAAGGTGAAAACAGAAGCTACTCTCCAGTGGCGAGCCCGTAGGGTGACCAGATTTTCAAAACAAAAAAACCGGGACGGCCAACAACATAAAAGAGGGACTAGCCCATCGCAGCCCACCAATTACCGCCCCTCCCCCAACACGCCCCCACAACCACCCCCCAACCATATTTCCAGCACTTCTCTTTCTATAAACTGTATATAATCTCATTTGTGCAGTGTTGTCTGTGAATCGTGCCATGTTAATTCAAAACGAGCGTTAGCTGTCATTGATATAACATGGCTTGCCGTACAATATTTTCCAAGCCAGTCTCTGTGGCATAGGCAGTAAGTGTTCTGACTTGTACCTGAGAGGTTGGGGGTTCGAGTCAAACTTCAAAATTCAGAAACTGTTGTGAAAAATAGTTACGGTTTTAATTACCGAAGCCCCCAAACGGGGTATCAAAAATGAAAAAAAAAACGGGACGGAGGGTGAATTCCCGGACGTCTGGTCACCCTACGAGCCCGCGCTGCCTGGAGAAGAGCAGGCAGTCCTGTCAGCCATCCGAAGGCTATAGAAAAAAAACGGAAAGTTTGACCTTCATATTACTCCACTTGTCACATCTGACAAAAGATGTAATTTGCATCTAGTAATAAACATGTGTGTCCACCTGCAATGCAATATTCTGCCTATCATTTGTGTTGAGTCTACCAAACTTCCAGAACCTCTAATGCGCTTCAGGGCAAGGGCAGTAAGGTGCAAATATCACATAACATGCTTTATTTCAAAGACCGGTAGTACTGACCACATCAAAAACCCACGTCACTTCCGCGAGGGACTCCTCGACCTGAACTGTTGGTCCCTTGGACTATTTACTTGCCAGCAAGGAGACTGGCAAGGAGTTCAGATACGAATCTGCACACCAAATAGGCACCTATAGCCACAGGAACCACCCGCTAGGTACGGTGTCAGGGCCTTTCAACCCTCTTCCCATGAAAGGGGCCTCGAGCTTCAGGCCCCGCACCCAGCAACTGCCCCCATGTTGCCAGCCAGCACTCAGCAGTCGCATAACACAGCAATAGATACATTTCTCTATTTTGTTCTGGGGCTTAAACTGTGCGTTGTGCAGTGCTCGCATTACATGCTGTGTTTTCTCTTCCCATGGGATATACAGAAGTGTTACCTCATTGCCTTCTAACACTGGTTCCTGTTTATCAAAAACTTGCTGACTGACAAAGAAGGGTTTAGAGCTCTTCAGTGGGCATTTAGTGTCTAAACTCCGTGCTGGCTGGTCGTCCATACCTGCCTAACCTCCTGGTTTTCCCCAGAGTCTCCGGGTGTTTAGTCTTTTCTCCGGTCTCCAGGGACGACCTTGGAGTCCGGGTTTTCGCGGCTGTTTCCGGGTCCGATTGTCTACAAAAGACCGGTGGAGGTGAACGCGGCCGCGGACCCAGAAACGCCGCAAATGTTTACAACTGCGCACTATATCAGCTCGTTGCTGCTGGTGGGGTGGGGACAGCTTTTACTGATTATTTTTATCCTTGCAGGACTGCGCCTCGGACTCCCGAGCTGAGTGTAGCGTTGGCTCTGCAGCAGTGACTGTAACCCTTTCAATCCGGTGTCATTCATGAGACCGGATTGGAAGCAGTATTCCGCGTTTATTTTGCTTTCATTCTTTTTGCCCAGTTTGCCAGGGCTCAAGTTGAGGAACAGGGTGAACAGAGTCCACTCACTTTTTTAATTGAATTAAAGCCGACCTCAGGGATTGAACCAGAGCCATCAGCAGGGGAGTTGCTAGGTCTGGAAAAGACCCGGGGCTAAGCTGATGTCAGAACTGTTGGGACTGGGGGCTAGCTAGTCTTTTGGCTGTAGCTCCTGAGATTCTATCCGGGGCTACAACCAAAAGATCAGGGGCTATAGCCCCCTTAGCCCCCCCCCTAGCAACGCCCCTGGCCATCAGGTTTGCAGGCTGGACACCTCACCACTGCACTAAATAACCCGATGAACAATAACTAAGGTGAAATGTTTGACTTCGGTACTGTAAGTTCCAGGGTAAACCTTTGTATTGGTTCTTAGTTTAAAACATGTGCACATTTTAACCTGTTGATTTATGGAATGCAAAGGCCATTCGTTCTATGCAATTTGGGTGGTTATGAAAAGCCAATTTAATGAAATATGCATATTTCACATTGAACTGCAAATTAATGACAACATTACATCACATTTGCAACCGAGTTTACCTTTTTGACATGTGGGCGGAGCTATGTGCAAATAGGCGGAGTCTTGTGTGCTTGGGCGGGGCATACATCTCAGGGTTTTTGATTTTCAAATGTGGGCAGGTATGTGGCTGTCATGTGATAATCGTCTGCTATTAACCTTATCTTTGTCACCATTGTAATGTGTGCACCCTATGGGTGCCTCAGACTCTTTTCTCTCTAAGCAGGGGGGGGCCCAACCAACATGTTTAAATGAGCCGCCACACACCTTCAACCAAGACTGCCACTCACCACAGTGTACCTGGTCCCCTAATGTGGGCGTTCCTAATCGCAGGTGATCTCCCCTCTGATCCCAAGGATCCCACATGTGTGTCTATCTGACAGAGGATCAGTGCTGGCCAGCTGGCTATACCGAAGGATTCAGTGATCGGTTGCCAGTGCCCCTATACACCATGGCCGCATGATGGAGGGCAAATCTAGTTCTTGGAAACTATGGCTCTGATTCACAGAAGCAGTTCATAATGGCGCAATCCCATAGGAAAACGCTCTGTGAATCCGGCCCTATATTTCTATAGGATCGACAAACTCGATCTGCTCACTTACTTAACATTTTTTTTTTATTTTTTTTATTGTGCATTTTTAGTTTAATTGTCTAAACTTTATGCACATGTAAAAAGTAAATTGATTTGAATAATAAATCACATACTTGTAAACATTCACATAGTATCAACATCTCCCATTGGAACGAGCTACCTCAGAACCTTAGGCTCGAAAGCAATTTGCAATCTTTTAGAAAGCAGCTGAAAACCACGCTATTCAAATAAGAAACCCCCCACTACTCTGCGCTCATGGAGAGCCTTGTTCTCCCTTCTTTATTGCACTGTCCTGTCATCCTCCCGTCCTGGTGTCTTTGTCGCGCCCTGATGCCTGTGGGCTTTCGGCGCGTTATAAATATATAAATAAAATAAATAAACATAAAAACCACAGCACAGATACACATTTTAAGTACATTCTTTAAAAAAGAAGAGGCTTATAATATAGGGCCCTTGGTCGAGCTTCCAGCCAAAGAAGATGATGCTTTTTATACTGGGATTAAGATTCAGGTGAGCCAATTGTTGGACGTTTTTCCTGGCACGTGATGAGATCGCCAGTGTAGCTCCATCACCTGCTCCAAAACAAGAGGTGCCCTGTCCACAAAGGGCATCTGTGCATGTGCATTATGGGGGGGACAATACAGATGCCCTTTTCTACCCCATATAGTGCACATAAAGGAGGTTTCTGTGCATTTCACCGTGCATCCCAAATACACTAATGCGACCGCATTAAAATGCACACAAAGCAAACACATCCTTCTGCATCTGTTTGGGTCAGGAGATGGGCGTGGCATTGTCTTTTAAGTGGGAGAGCAGAAGTATGAGCCGTTGCTATGCAACTTGCATTTCTATCCCCCAAACGGGTTGCAATGTATTTTGATGTTTACAGTATTTCACAGAGAGGCCCTGAATGGGCCGGACACTGGGAATTGCACTTTCAAGACCGACATTGGTGCTAGAAACCTGTCACGAGCGCCCTCCCGACACTAATGTATGGCAGGAGCCAATTGGCAGCTATGTGCTTCTACCAGCGCCCTGGAACCGGGGCAGGACACTTTTGTGAATAAGGTGACCCACACATTTCTCAAAGGAACGCAAATAAAAAAGTGCATCGCCTGCATATTTTTTCTGTGGTTTGCTTTTTGAGAACTTGGACATTTGTGTATGAGCTGTTCTACCATTTCCAAATGTGCTGATAATGTAATTATTATCTTGATTGTATGAAAACAAGCTTTTAAAAATATACTAAAAAGTAAGACAACAACTGCCAGCTCGGAACCAGTCATTTGATATTCTGTGGCCACCAATGACCACTCACTACTGGAGTATTGGAATGCCCAGCGCTACCAGTGCCAACTCAGCGCGAGGGCACCAGAAACTCTGAGGCTGTTAGTGCCGACTAAGCACCGAACATCCCTCACCTCCCTGCCCACCCAGTACAGCTGTATCCCTCCTCTGTGCCCCTCTATATCCCCTTCCCTGCTGAGCAGGTTCCAGCTGACCCTGACCACAGCAACACTGATGCAACTAATGCCAGCTTGGCACCAGTCATTTGATATTCTGTGGCCACCCATGACCACTCACTACTGGAGTGTTGGAATGCCCAACACTACCAGTGCCAACTCAGCACGAGGGCACCAGAAACTCTGAGGCTCTTAGTACCAACTAAGCACTGAGCATTCCTCACCTCCCTGCCCGCCCAGTACAGCTGTATCCCTCCTCTGTGCCCCTCTATATTCTATCCCCCGCTGAGCAGGTTCCAGATGACCCTGAACACAGCAACACTGAGGCAACTTATGCCAGCTTGGCACCAGTCATTTGAAACTCTGTGACTACCAATGTCAGCTATATTTAACATACGTGGGTCCTCTCGACTGCCAGCAACAGAGGACTGTACCATTATCTACACAAAGATTAACTGGCATAGCTTTACACCACACCAAATGTATTCCAATATTTAAAAGACAAATTCCTACATCAATTTAACATCAATTTAACAGGACTTAACATAAACACAAACATACAACATTTACAATATTTAAAATGTGTACAACCAAGTGCAGAAATACTGTAAAATATACAATATTTGTTATGTTTTACACACAATCAATTATAAAGAAATTGAAGAAAAAGGATCACAAGACTATTAACCATCATAAACAACTCACATATCATTTACCTAACATGATCACCTAACATTCCATTGATTCAAGCCATGTTGGTCATTATTTCTATCGCATTCATATCACATATTGCCTGGTGTTCATACCATTAATGGAATCTAAATTGTCGCCATCAGTACATTCATTGACCATCTCGCATTGGGCACCGTTTGAGCGGTCATTCATTGGGGCCGCCTTCTTCTGGACCTATATTACGTGTCTTCCATGCACCATTTAGGTGCTCTCTAGTTAACCCCTCCTTCCTCGGGATTGGTTGAGGGTCATAGACATCGTCCACGTATAAGATGACCTCTTCTTTTGCACTTTAGCGCTGTTGACTGCACACTACGAATTGGAGAGAGATACCATCATTTCGTTGGATACATATGCTACTAACATCAATTTACACCGAGTTGTGCGAAAAATGCACACATTCCCCACTCACCCTGGTAGGGGGAAATAGTCTGTACTTCATGAAGAGACCAATTTGTCACAACCATCTATTTCCAGTGAACTAAAATGGCGACCATCTACAAGGAAATTAAAACGAGAACAGCCTAAAATGATTTCATCATTGTTAATCCAGAAGGTTCGAACAGTACTATTCTTGAGCTGTCTTTCATTTGTTGTTAAGTCATGGTTTACAAACAGCTTATTTTCTCAGAGATCAACGCCCCATACATTTCCTATAATGGAAAAAGCATGCAATATATCAGCGCCTCTAGCTAATGTCCATCGCGAGGGCGAAGCAAGATATTGAGCTGATCTCTCCCTCTTAATGCTCAAATTCATTGAGATATTTAGCTCACTCCTATTTTGTGTTAAAAAAACCTACCCAGCTACAATCTGTCTATGCCTGCTGAAGATTGTCTAGCGTGTGCGGGCTGGTCGCCAATCTTTTAAATATGCGGCTGGCGTCATTATGTCACAACGTGCCTGCGTATTGCAATGAAGGCATTACGGATAGTCTCTAATGCTGTGACACAAACATTCATTGATGCATATCATTTTCTTAGTCCACAGCAGACATTCCAACAAGGTGCATTTTCATCTCATTGAGAGTGAGCTTCTTACAATGGGGTGCGTTTGAGGGACATTATGACCAGGTTGTGGAGGGGAGTAAATGGAACCGCCACCAGGGACAATACATAAGTAGATATACATAGAGTAAAGACAATCAACATTGGACATCTTTGAGTGCGGGTAGGCGGTACGACCAGCTGTGCTTGGGATGTGACCATGAGGGGTGAAGTGCTAGAGTGGAGACAGAGGAAGTGAGGGACACAGGAAGGTTACAGGAGAGGGAAAAAGGTTAGCTAGCAGGCAGATGAGAGGTAGGTTAAGAGGGTAACTCGGCGGTCTTACATTCGACCCGAGACTGACCGGGCAACATCATCTAATTATGCTAAGGAGAAAATGAAGAGAAGATGTGGTAGGTCTGAATAGCAAGAGGATATAAGCCACAGTTTAACACCACTAATTAAAGTCTTGAAGGTAGGATGTCCCCTTTTTCACTTTTGGAAGAAACATCTTGGATGCTCAATCCAAACGCAATCTAGACATGGGTGGAAAGGTTTCTAGAAATGGAAACACACACCCTTCTAGGCTATCAGATTAGAACTGGGCCTGGTATCCAAGATGGCCAAACTGAGGACAGGCCACATTTTTGCAGGTAGATTAGCAATGGCACACCCTGATAGTTTGCTTTTCATTCTACACAAACCTCTGCTCACCAATCAAAGGAACACTTTAGAGTGGTAAGAACCCATGTGAGGTCCTCTCTCCCCATCTTTGAAGCGCACAAGGTGATGTTATAGAAAGCTAAAGCTGATTTGAGTAGGGTATGAGGTGAAGGCTATGGAGATTCATTACCCTACATAAAAGTGCTGGACGACCTAGGATCAGGAACTGCAAGCTCGTCCCAAAACAGACTCCACCCAAGTTCATGAGCCCGTGGCTCGGCCTAGTCCCCACCGGGCCTACCATCAGGCGTGGTTAAAATGTCATGGCCGAATCACCTCTGGTTGCTTTGCTGATTGGGCCCAGACTTGCTAGGGCATGTATTGTTCGTATGCCAACACGCAATAGAAATCAGCAGAAAATGAATGTGCACTCTAGTTAATGACCAGCACAATACGAATGCTAAAGAGAGTGCGTGTGTAAATACATAACCAGCATTGGCAATGGCAAACGGTTGGGCTTTGGAAATGCCGTTAGGTATTAACTGGCCATTGATGGTAGCAGGTGCAAAATGGGGCCAATACCTGGGCATCTAATAGCAGTGCCTGGCAAATTCCTACCACTTAAACCCAAGCCAAACATGGCAATGCTGGTTTTTAACAAGACTTCAGTGAAGGACACGCATGATGCGTATAACTAGTGGCTGAAGGCAGACCTGTGACCTGAAAGAATTCCCATGAGAGGTATTTTGGACATGGTGTGGGGGGTTACAGGAACCGGGTGTGAATGGCCATAACGTCGCCAGGTTGTGATATTTTTTGACCTTATTAACAGTTGCTATGTTACCCACACCCCTGCCCCATGCAGTGGCCACTGAAAGATTGTTTTAGAACTGAGAAATCCCAACCTATTTAATTTCCCTCGAGAAAATCCTCCTGCAGTATAAGTGTAACACAAACCCCCCATATAAGAAGACTTATCATGTTATATTCCTCCTTGTAAGAATATTTATGTTGTCTCTGACTTTAACACCAGTAAAAAAAGAAAAGGCAAACCAAAATAAGGAAACATGCCCTCCCCATGAAAGAACACTCAACATGTTGGCTTTGCCCCTAATGTGAGTACAACATTCCATGCTGCAGTAAGACCCAGCCAGGCCAGACCCACTCTAGTACCCCACCACCCCCAACCCCAACACACTCCGACCCCACCATCAAATAATAACACTCAAGTTGGCTTTCCTTTGCCCAGGAATGGTAGTAAAATATGCCATGCTCTTGTCAAAAGAAATGTCACACTCCAGATCCCCTCCCCAGGCCGCAGCATGCATACACATATAATACACACATAGATATGCACAGAGATATAGACACATTCATACACATTCACCCACCGGTCACGCGCGCACACAGCTGACCTGTCATTCACAGGAGCATCCAGAACATTTACACTGCGCTCTGCTTAACACGTGCAGTCACACCCATGTACACCATTCACAATGCATTCATTCATTTGTGCACTTGCCGACACCTCCTTGCATACATACACCCATTTACACACTCCCTCACTTCCAAGCATGCATGCATGAATGCATAGAATCCCCACATGCACACCAGTACACTTTGTTTTAGTTAATGCTAATTACTGAAAGCATGGGCGATGTAAAAGCCGAGCTGCAGTTAAGCCTTTAGCTACAATATAGGGGGTGGGGTCTACTGAAAACCCCAGGGCAGGTTTTTGTCCCCTTCCTCTAAGTTCACTTCAATTACTGTTTTCTCACCTCGGAGAGAGGTGTAGTTGCTTACTTAAAAGTAAACAAATACACCACTCTCCGAGGTGAGAAATGTCACAGGTTCATGCAGTATGAACCCAGGCTGGGCGTCACAGCAGGGTGAAACCTGCTGTCAAAGTAGGGGGGGGGGGCTATAGCCCGCCCAAGGCCATGACTGGCACCGCCCATGCTGTCACATGTGGATACCCAACAATGGTAACATTATGTCTCCTGGCATTTGTCGTGATCCCCGTCTCCTTAGAAATGTCGTGCCCTAAATAATTCTCCATCACCCACCACAACTAATTTCTTGGGTGTACTTTTTTTCTCCCTTGTACTTGCGTTTCCTGGTATCTAAACATTCCCAATGGCATTCCCAGTCTATTTCAACTATCCCAGGTACTTCCTGGTCTATACTGATTTTTTTATCAATAGCCACAGGTGTGTTCTGGTCTGCATTGGTTCTATTGCCTAATGTAGGCATTGTCTGCTCACCTTGACTCAAAGACCACTTAGATATACTTGCACTGCTTCTGGTCTGAACTCTGCTCTCTGTGGACGGCTCCGGAGCAGCGCAAACCTCTACGTCTTGTTCGAAAGTTCAGTTCTATCGCTGGTCCTCCTGGTGCCTGCGCAGATGTAGTCTTTCAACCCCATCAAACTACAACCCCCGACTATCTGTATCCATGTAGATTGTGTCTTGAAATCGGTTAGTGTTGGGGATGGACCCCTAGGCATGCCACAGGGACACTAGAAGTCCACTGACTGTTTGGAGAGTCCAACTCCCTCCTTCCAAAATATACATAGGACTCATATAACAGGCAAAACCAACAGGGATCAGAACAGGAACAAAGGAAATCCATGCACATCTCGCTCTTCCTCGACGCGCAGGCCGGTTTTAGTGTTCTCTGGCGTCAGCATGATGTCACACCCTGGGACCTTCTCCAGGAACTTATCGGTCCACACGATTGGGTACTGAGTATTATACTACCGATAGTGGACTATATAGAGGTTATTCTACTGGCTCTCACATGTCAGGTGGCTGGCCTGGTCCCATCCACAAGTCACTATCTATAACATTGTTGCAGTGTGGTGGACTTACCATTGGTTCTTGCCCATTGCACCCACCCCTAGGGTACTAAACTGTGATTGGCTAGAGCTGGCATTCCCCAGGCCTGGGACCTGCAAGGGTTCTCAGCTCTCTGTGCACCTCTTCAAGGTAACAAGAATGACTATGTGTCTGCATTGTAACTTGTGTACACCACCTTAGCTCATGACAGTGCTCTCCTGACAGGAGAAACTCTTGTTACACATTGTTGCATAGTTGTGTGTGGGAGCCTGTGACCAACTCTCCTTTTCCACCGCTGATCGATGTCCATTGTGTCTGCTTCGGCTGGGTCACGTGTTCGGACACCACGAATTTGAGCTGTGCAGCTCTGAATTATGAGGATATAATAGTCTTTTCTGCAGCTGGTCCCTTTGTTGTCCGGGGATTGGAATGTTATCTGTGTCTGTTGGCCTTGGCTGCAGGTCCTGTCTGACACGTCTTGCGCTTTGTCCAGGCTGGATCAGCTCAGCTTGTTTCTTGCTCAGAGGCTCGGGGCCTGCAGTCATTTTGCTAAACCTTATAAGGTGGTTCTTTGGTGTCCATGCTATACTACATTTCCATAGGTTAGTCACACTTGGCTCTGTCAAGTCCTGTAGGTGCTCCTGCAGTACCATAGGGTTAATTGCATGTGAGCATCTGCAAGCTGTGCTCAGGATTTCTTGTTTCTTGCGGTTGGTGCGTTGCTGTGCTTGGCTAATGGCAAAAATAATAAAAGCAATGACAGTATTTATTTCTCTCTGTTCTCTAACTGTATGCACGTGTTCTTCATGTATTCGAGTGTGTGGGTTTCTGTCCCGAAGTGTGGATGGCACATGTGCTTCATGTCTAACGCTGTTATGTCGTGGTGTCTCTAATGATGTCAGCAATATGACTTTTGTAGAGTTTAGTCCAAGCTGTCCATACACGTGTTCTTAATCATGACCTGTGGCTCTTCATCCACACATGGATCGGTCTGCATGTGCCTCGGGCTGCATGGCTGGCTGAGGGGGTACCTCTCGACATATTTGTCAATCATGTGTCAATTGGGAATTCTTTCAAAATAGAATGGGTGATTGCAGTGCTTTCTGGCTTTCTTCCTCATCATGAATTTAGTAGGAGGGGGGGGCGTGGTAAGCTTCCCCATCCCTCTTCAGTCCCCCACTGGTCGACCTGCTGACCACATCCTTATATGACAGTCCCGTTGCTTTTGGCTGCCATATCTTTGTTATTCCTCCGAGGTGCCCATAGTCGTTTGTGGTCATCGAACAACCAGTTCAAGAAACTGCACACTCCCTCTGGGTTGCACCAAACCAACTTCCTTTCATAGTACTTCGCATCACGTGGGTTATCCAGCTTCATGGCGCTAGTTGGGAACAGGTCACACTGCAAAATCCGTTCTCATATATTTTCTCTTTCAGCCACAATATCTTCCTTTGTCCGTCCTACGTTCACGTTCATGCAGATTTTGATCCCACACATTGATGAGGCTGTCAACACAAGAGCTCCCATTATCACCTTCAGTCCATCTGACAGCCATGATGGCATCCTTGACCATAGGTACGCTATCCAGCTCTTGTCCTTCCCCGTTCCCCTTGCTCCATCTTCCATCTTGGCATGCATCCGTGTCAGCTGTGCTACTGCATCTGATAGGGTTCCGTTATCTTTGTCCTTTGCAGGTATGAACGTGCAACAAGAACTCCCAATCTTAGCACAAACTCCGCCTTCCAAGGCTGTGAGCAGACCCAGAACGTACCTATTCTGGAGTGCCACCAACCTCATCACTCTGAGCTCTTCCTTTATCGTGTTGAACTCATTCACAGTAGAATTAATAGTCACCATCAGCTCCCAGTGAGTGATCTGTAACACATAGGGTATTATTGATGCAAAGAACATTTGTGTCCTGCTGAACAGCTTGTGCTCTGCTGGAATTTCATCTAGTGCCTTCTCTGATGTTTCTGAGAAGTAATTCCCTCCTCTCTTTTCTCTGCTCAAGCCTGTTAGCTTCTCTCCTTTCTCTGTCTTGGCAGTTGGTACCACTTCGATCGACCTCTTCTTCCTTTTGTTATTGTCCATCTGGGAAGTCATCGAGCTTCATATCATTTCTTGGCACAACCAACGAAGGTATGTTGATTCGTACCAACGAACAAACTCCTCCCCAGTCGGTCAGCAGCTTCTCATATGCTTTTGATCTGCAAGCCCAATAATGATCCATCAGCACTGCTGTTCCTGCCTTTACAGCTTCAAGTTGCTCAATCGTCTTGCACCCCACATTTTCGCCCATTTCAGCTTTGCCATTGTTCTGATAGCATAGTGTGGGTGTCTTCAGTGGAATTATTTGCATTGCACCTGCTTCATTTTCCACCCATGTCAGTCATTTTGCACTCACGTCCCATTCCTTCAGGCACTTGTCATTTTATTCCTGTACCTTGTTCACTGGTGATTGTGCCAGTGCTTTGCTTCCCACCACTCCATCTTGCCACCCATCGTTCGTGTATACTTGGCTATACACTAGTATCTGTGGTATCTCCCAACAGCCAGGTTCTTCTCCTGTCTCCTTCACTCATGTCCAGGGACATGGCAGTTCCTTCAAGGTGATAGTCTTTGCTACTCCCTTCTCAGTGCCATCAGTTAAGTACTGTATAGACTTGTCTAGCTGCCAATAGTTGTTCATCATGTTTAGCGTCTTTATGTAACTGTCTTCATACAGGAACATTGCTTTGGACATCCATCTCAATGTGGCTGTCTTCCCTTGCAATCTTCCTTGGGTTTGCACCATTGAGAGATACATTAGGCAATGTGCTCTTGCTGGGGGTATTTCAGTTGCTATGAACATTTGAGAGGCATTCATTGCATAGGGGATTAAAGACCAGACATAACAGCTCCCCCCAGTGGTTTCTTCACCTACTTTTGTTATGTGTTTGTACCACATGTTGTTAGACACTGGAGCAGTATCAGTGAGATACATGTCAACTCCTTTCATGTCTGTGTCAACACAGCGCTTGCCTCTCCTTAACCTATCAGCAGTGTTCTCCTTTCCACCTGACATGGTCATTCCACCTGCTCAGGTTGGGGAAATGTTAGTGGAGGGTATAGCGGCAGTGCTAGAAACAAGGTATATTCACCAGAATACAAAGCCCATTAACCCACTTGGAATAACAGACATGACATAATAATACTGTTCTTTATTGTTTCCCTCATTTCATTACACTGCTGGATCCTTGCAGCCTGAAGATATAGTTGCCCACCTGAAATGCGCGGAGAAATGCGTTACTTTGTTAGTATTGTAAAATCACTCTTAAGCCCCGCAGACCAGATAATCACTGATGGCAAAAGCAAACACTTCTTCCCACAGTTTTCTTACTGATGGGTCTCTTAGAGTGGCAAGGACTGGAGGATCACTGTGTTCAAGTTGTGGGTAGGTTTGGGCCAGATACTCTATAAAGGCAAGATAGTATACTGCAGGGGATCAGGCTCGGAATATGCTAGGTCGCCTCATAGCGTGGACAAACTGGTTGGAGAATATCTCTGGGTGACGGGTAGAGGGCAACATGAATATGAACAACAGGACCAGTTATCGGCTTGCACGTAGGCTCTATGTGTGCAGAAGAGAAAAATAATAAACAGTGTACCCTAATCTATGTCAACACGTGTTCCAGTTTCTACTTCTGCTGCTCGGGAAAGCATGACCATTGGGTGTCCCGGTCTCCCTAATCGTGTGCGTTTGGAATGCACTTGTAGCTCTCCAAGGTGCTGAACATTGGCCCTGTCAGTCAAAGTGACTTTTTTGCCAGGTGAGGCTGCTGCTTTGTAGAGCTTGACATCTGACAAGTGGCTCCAGACCATCTTACCCGCTAGTTTGACGGTCTTGTGGTGTGCTGTTGTCGTTGCTCTCTTTGCTGTCTGCTGGGCCCCCTCGGTGTCGCTGTATCTGGCGAGAGGTAATAGAAGCGCTAACCACCAGAGAAGTAATGTACATTTCCAGACCTTACACATCTGCACTATTCTCACAGTCTTTCAGTGTTCTTGTGGGAGGAGCCAGGGGAAGATGCATGTGCCATCCAGTCACCACCTCCGGGGCTTTAAATGGTGGTCGGACCTAGGCTTATTGTGCAATGCAAACAGTGCAAGAGGTAAACAGTGCAGCCAATTCTTTTTGGCACTCTGCTGTGTCTTGGCTATGCACTCTTTCAGGAGCCCATTCAGCCATTCACATGTCCCATTCGCTTGCCGGTGATATGCACATGCAAATTTGTGTTGGATGCCCAACAATGTTGTGATATGCTGAAACACTTCATTGGCAAAAGAGGGCCCTTGTCAGACCGCAGGTCCTCACACAAACCCCATCTTGGGAATTTGGCCACCCTAAGGGCATCAGCATGTGAAGAGGGCCCAGCCTCAAACCACCTGGAGAATGGGCATGCAACCACTATCATATAGCGGTGCCCATGGCAGACTTGGATCATGTCTACATAATCCACATGTAAATGCTGCAATGGGCCTACTGGCTCAGCATGGCTCCTCTCACAACTCTCAAAGTATATCCTGCTGTAAACTGCTGACAAACTAAACAGTTGCTCAGAAATTAATTCACATGTTCATTTAGTTTGGGGCAGGACCATGTTTCTCCAATGTGTGTAGCAATGACCACCTTTCCCAGTGTTGTACTGTCTCCATAGTGCACCTGTGGGAGACACTGTACATCCTCTCCTTATCCATAGCTCCATCTCTTCCTTGGGTGCAGCTCTACGCAACTCCATGGTCTGTGCTTCTGGAAACACATTGAACCCTCCTTTAGTACCATATTCCTCGTGCATTCTTTCGCATTTAAGGTTCCTCCTAGCTCCCACTGCACCCCAAATTATGCTGCACACTTTGCCTCAAAATCTGCTGCTTCTTTTCCCCTTGAGATGGGATCTTTCCCTTTTGTGTACGCTTGGCACTTCACTATTGCTACCTGTTTTGGATAAGCAATTACTTCAATCAGTCTATCCAATAAGAGTGCATGGTATGGTAGGGTATTGGTTATTTATAAAGCGCCTATATACACACAGTGTTTCAAAGCGCTCAAGGAGAGTGAGAACATGGGGAAAAAAACAACAGTCGCTCAGAGCCCTTGAATTTCTGAGACGATAACGGTCTGCACAGGCAGAGTAATTGAAAATTATACATTTAACAGTGGAGGTACAGCAAATAGGCCTGATACGATAACGGTCTGCACAGGCAGAGTAATTGAAAATGATACATTTAAAAGTTGAGATACAGCAAATAGGCCTGACAGTGATTCTGTGTTTCTTTTCAAGTGCACATTAATGGGTGAAGACAAGGGAGAACAGACAGGCGATCTTCAGGCAGAGATGCATTCAGATCGTGCAAGTGCAAGGCGGTTAAGGGAGGAGGTGTCCAAGTGCACCCAGTCGGTAGAGCACCTAGTCATGTTGCACTGGAGTCCGTCTGCCCTTCTGAACCCTCTCCTGAGCCATCGTGCCAGTCCAGATTGTACTGTAGATATCACACAGGCTGATTCAGAATAAATGGTCACCTCCTTCTCAATGCTGTTTTCCACTGCCAATATTAAATTCACTAGTTCTGCTTCTTGTGCTGAATAATGGGATGGTAGGCATGCACTTGCTACCACTTCGCTTGTCCCATCCTCCTTCAGTCTTACCACTGCAGTCCCAGTATGCCTGACCCCATCTGTCTGGTCAATTGTTGACGGACCGTAAATATACAGCACTTCTGCCCTTCAAGAGCATCCTCCTCTACCTTGCAAGTGCCACTAAACATGTCTATGTTGGCTGTGCAGTCATGTGCATAGTCTCCTTCCTGTAGAACATCTGCTAGGAATGTGCCTGGTTTGATAATCCTGTAACTTACTATTTTCAGACAAACATTTCATAGTATCACTTCATAACCGGATGCTCTTTGTATGGTCAGAGTGCTCTTTGGCTTATGTAGTATTGCAAATAGGGCATGCTCCACAAAAAGAGTGGTGGTGCACCCCATGGTGACCGCTGCTGACTTCTCCACTGTGAATGCGGCAGCTGCCAAAGGTTGTTCGCATGGATAGTGTCCTCTCTTTACTGTAGAAAGCTATTGGCTTGTAGCCCATGCTTGTCTTTTGTGTCACTACTGCCTTCATCGCTACACCCAAAAGCAAAGACGATCCAAAGTTAGAATCCTCCCGTCCCCTGCACACTATGTTTTACTGTACAAAACAGTAACTATTTAAAAATGCTGTAAACATGATTTGTGGTTGAAACAAGTTACACATTTGGATACATACTGAGTCCATTAGGACAACGCATGGTTTTCACTGTCATTTCTATGGATAGGTTAGTTTCAGATTAATGGTAATATATGTCTCCTTGGCAGATGGTAGTGTTCACTGGCTTGGGTATATACTTACATATTTCCCTGTTATTCCAGGAGCAGACATTTGACAAACTCTAACTAGTGAATTTAACTAGTGAATCTAGTCTTTTCCATGAGGAATTTAACGGTGAGCAACACTGGCCTTTTCACTCTAAAATCACTGGGTGGCGTGATGAGCATGATTACAACACTGTGCAATTAACTTATTGATTCACAATGGCTTCACTATGGCTACTTGGGGAGCGGGAGTCCTGTTAAATTACTATAACCATGATGGGATCACATCTAGTTGGCTCATATATCTGGTCAACTCCATATATGTAAAGAAATTGCGATGATTAGTTGGGTTAATTGAATATTATTTCTCCAAGAGATGAGAACGTGAGTTAGTGACTTGATGTTAAGAGTTTAATTACCTCATGTAAAAGGTTTATGAAACTGATTATACTGATTTGGTTCTTTCTGACTTTTTTGCAGTCCATTAAGCTCAAGAAGAAGGGGTCATAACCTCGAAACGCATCAGCCAAAAGCAGACTTAAATACAATATTGATATTTCTTGTCATTACATTTCATTTTTATGTATAAACCAAATTGATTTTCTCTTGATTTACCAGTGATGGAATCAAATCATTTTTACAGCATTTTGAAATATTGACTGTTTTGTACAGTAAAACATAGTGTGTAGGGGATGGGAGGATCCTAACTTTGGATCGTCTTTGCTTTTGTGTGTTGTGGTGGTCTTGTGCCAGGACCACAGTTCCTCCCCAGCACCTAAAAATACATACAAATTGTTTCAATGTATTGTTTACTACTTTAGGCTAAAGCGAGGTGTGAACTAACATTTCTTTGTTCTTCATCACTACAGAGTCAGTCTGGGAGAATAGGAAAAATTCCTATTTGTAGTCTGGGATCCCTAGCACTGGTGCTGTGCTAATTGCTTCGTTCAGTTCCTCAAAGGCCTCAGTCATCTCTGTTGTTCCCTTCTGCACTTCTTTCAGTGCACGCAGTAGTAGCCTTGTATAAGTGATGTAGTCAAAAACCCAGGCTCTGCAGTAGTTACACAACCCTAAGAACTGTTGCATTTCCCTCACCGTCGTGGACTTAGGTGTTTTGCCTATGGTTTCTGCTCTATCTGGGGTGATCTGTCAGCCATTTTGGGATATTGTATGTCCAATGTACAGCACCTCCTTCTGACAGTACTGTAACTTGGACTTTTCCACCTTGTACCCCTTATTTATTTAGTTATATATTTAAATTTCTATGAAACGCCACTCACCCTTAGGTCTCAGGGTGCACATAAAAGAGACACATTAAAGAATGGGTCAGACAGATCAGATCGGGGAGGTTCCGTTATACCAAGTTAAAGAGGTCAGTCTTGATTTTTTTCTTAAAATCTGTTAGGGAAGTTGTCTTTCTCAGATCAAGAGGGAGTGCATTCGAAGCCAGGGGGGCCTGAACATCAAAGAAAGTACCACCAAACCATTTCAATTTGCATTTTGGTTGTTGGAGGCTGGCCTTATCGCCCGATCGAAGTGAGAGGCTGGGTTGGAAGAGCCTGATGCGTTTGCAGAGATAGGCAGATTCTTGGAGGTTCAGGCATTTATGGCTCAGCGTCACAGCCTTGTGGGTAACCTGATGTTTCACCGGGAGCCAATGAAGCCCCCTCCTTATGATATGATATGATATGGCATTTATAATGCGCCTATGATATGATATGATAAGGCATTTATAACGCGCCTAGACACAAGTGTTTCAAGGCGCGACGAGGCAAGGGAGGGGGAACAGAGGGAAGACAGACAACAATCCTACTAGGCCAGGTGTCATTCAGATCGTGCAAGTGCCTGGGACGGGGGAAGGGACATTGCAGTACATAGGAATAGATAAATAACAATCAGTAAAAGTAAAGGCCGGCAAGTGCAAGCAAGTGCCGACAGCAGGTGTCAAGTGCTGTTAGGGGGAATGTAGGGATACAGAAACAGTCCCTAAGTGCGGGGGCTGCCAGGCAGGCAGTGCAGGTGTGAGAGACTGGCGGGGGAAGGACCTGGGCCCGAGATCAGGGGGTGTACAGGTAATCCAGTGCAGATCCGGTTACAGCCAGGAGGTCAGCATGAGAGAGGAGAGAAAGCAGAAGCAAAGAGAAAGGTTTTGAGGTGTTTCTGGAACCGGAGATGGTTCTCCTCAAGTTTAAGGGACGCAGGGAGGCTGTTCCAGAGGGAGGCCCCAGCCGAAGAAAGAGTTCTACCACCAACTCGTTGCTTGGAGAAGCGACTGACCCTGAGGGAGTTGGAGGCGGAGGAGCGAAGAGCTCGCGAAGGAAGATATTTAGTAAGAGAAAGTTGAAGGTATTGAGGCCCGTGCCCCAGAATGCCTTGTGTACAATACATAGGGGTTTGAACTGAATCCTTGCAGCCACTGGGAGCCAGTGCAGAGATTTCAGACCTGGAGAGGTATGATCCCTGGGCTTGAGGCCAAGGGCAAGTCTTGCAGTCCTGTTCTGGATGAGCTGCAAAGGGCGGAGAGTAGAGGCAGGCAGATTTAGAAAGAGGCTGTTGCAGTAATCCAGCCTAGAGAGAACAAGAGCTCTGGAGACAGTAAGCTTCTGGGGGAAGGAGAGGAAAGGAAGAATGCCTCTGAGGAGGTGCAGCTGGTAGTGTGACTTCTTAGAGACGTCAGAGATATGAGGGGAGAAGGAGAGTGTGGAGTCGAAGATGACCCTGAGGTTTTTAGCCTTGCCGGTGGGAGCAGGAAGAGGGCCAAGAGAGGCCAGCCAGAGAGCTACAGGAAAGGCAGGAGCGGGTGTGCCGATGAGGAGAATCTCAGTCTTACTGGCATTAAGACAGAGGTAATTGGCGGCACACCACATGCACAAGTGTTTCAAGGCACGACGAGGCAAGGGAGGGGGGAACAGAGGGAAGACAGACAGCGATCCTACTAGGCCAGGTGTCATTCAGATTGCGCAAGTGCATTGGAAGGGGGAAGGGGAAAGTGCAGGGTGAAAGGGGAAGGGGCAGTGCAGTACATGGGATAATAGAATAATTAACAGAAAGTAAAAGTACGGCCAGCTGATGGCAAGTGCATGGGTAAGTGCAGACATCAGATGTCAAGTGCTGGTAGTGGGACTGTAGGGATACAGAAAACAGTCCACAAGTGCAGGGTTGCCAGGAAGGCAGTGCAGGTGTGTAACTGGCGGGGGAAGGGACCTGGGCCCGAGATCAGATGATGGCCAGGTAACCATTGAGATCGGGCAAATGCAGGGGAGGGCAGAAGGGTAAAAGTGTCAGGGGAAAAGGGAGGGGGCATTGCTGTACATGGGAACAAAACAATAACAAGAAGTGCGGCCAGTAGGTGTCCAGAAGTGCAGGTAGGGGACTGTAGGGTTACAGATACAGACCCAAGTGCAATAGTTGCTGGGAGGCAGTGCAGGTGTGCAACTGGGCTGGCAGGGACCTGGGCCCAACATCAGAGGGTAGCCAGGTGACCAGTGCAGTATCAGGCAGGAAATCAGCAGGGGAGAGGAAGAGAGAAGGCAGAAGCAAAGAGGAAGGTCTTGAGGTGCTTCCAGAACCAGAGAGGGTTCTCCTCAAGTTTCGGAGAGGTATGGAGGCTGTTCCGGAGGGAGGCCACAGCCGAAGAAAGATCTACCACCAACTAATTGCTTGGAGAAGTGACTGACACTGGGGGAGTTGGAGGTGGAGGAGCAAAGAGCTCGAGTAGGAAGGTATTTGCGAAGAGAGAGTTGGAGGTATTGAGGACCGTGGCCCCAGAAGGCCTTGTGGACAATGCAGAGGATCTTAAACTTAATCATCACAGCCACTGGGAGCCAATACAGAGATTCAGTGCTGGAGAGATATGATCCCTGGGCTTGAGGCCGAGGACAGGTCTCGCAGTCCTGTTCTGGTAGAGGGTGTAGAGTAGAAGTAGGCAGATTTAGAAAGAGGCTGTTGCAGTAGTCCAGCCTAGAGAGAACAAGAGCTCTAGAGACAGTAAGCTTCTGGGGGAAGGAGAGGAAAGATCTCATTGCTTGAGTGATGTGATCACATCTGGCTAGATGCTTAGTAACCCAGACTGCCCCATTTTGAATCACCTGGAGTGCTGCTAGGGTTGCCTGTGAGGTGCCCAGAAACAGACTGTTACAGTAGTCCAGGCGTGAATTAACTAATGCTGATACAAGGAGGGCCATGTTCTCAGGGGAAAGAAAGGGACGGATGTGACTAAGAAGTTTATTAATATAGCCGCAGGATACTCATAAAAAAGGGCAAATTGGGGCTTCATGGTGAGTTCAGCGTGGAGCATATCCCCTATGGTTTTAACACTTTTTGCAACTGGGATGATGGATCCATCTCTGCAGATCGTTTTTTCAGCCGATGCCCCATGGCAACAATCAGGAGCTCGGTTTTATCTTTGTTCAAAACCAATGTGTTGGTTGCCATCCAAGCGTGGATGGCACCATAGACCATATTGATGGTTGCCATGTCTTGCGTGTGAATACCTGAAATCTTCAAGACCCACCGGGATTTCGTCAGTGTAGTTGGCATATTTCACACCCAGGTCATCATGAAGTGTAAGGAAAGAAAGAATGTAAATATTAAAGAAAGTCAGTGAGATGCAAGCTCCATGTGGTACCCAACAAGAAATGGCCTCAGGTGTGGAAGCTGCATTGTCCACAACGACTCTAGAATTGCAGGGTCCCAAGAAGGAGGCGACCCACCGAGCCACTGCCTCTGAGCAGCCTGCTATCTCCTGCAGCCGGTTGACCAGAAGAGAGTGATCCATAAGGTCAATGGCCACAGAGAAGGTCAAACAACATCAACAGGGTGGGTTGCCCATTGTCGACTATGAGAGAGAGGTTGGATTTCAGATCGATAAGGGCTGTCTCCAAACCATGTCTGTCTCTAAAGCCAGACTGATGAGGACCAAGAATGTTATATTCCTCGATGTAGCTCTGAAATGTAGGGCTGCTGCATGGTCCAACACTTTCAACAGAAAGTGTCAGCTAACACAGTCAGCATGTGTACTGAGTCCTTCCTACACTGGTCTTCTGTCGTGCTGCAGTCCAAAATGTCATCTATATATTGCAGAACTGTTTGTTCCTTCTTTATGTTGCTTAAGTCCACCTGCATCACTCTGTTAAAGATAGATGGTGACTGGCAGTACCCTTGTGATAAATGAGTGTGTTTCCACTTCTGGTTTCTGTAGATAAAGCTGGTCAAGTCTTGTGAGTCTGGGTGTAGTGGTACTGAGAAGAAGGCATTCTTCAAATCAATGACTGTGAAGAAGACCGCTTCCAGCGGAATGCTGCACAAAATTGTTGCTGGGTTTGCAACTAAAGGATACTCTGCTTCTACAATGTGGTTAAGAGGCCTTAAATCCTGAATAAAATGTCATGACCCCCCTGTTACCGTGCACACTAGGTACACCGCAGTGTTGCATGGAGACTCTGATGGTACAAGAATGCCTCTCTGAATCAGGGCCGTGTTTGTCTCATAAATGCCCACATCTACGTCTTTGGTTACAGGATAGTGCTTTACTCTTGGTAGGATTGCTCCAGGCTTCAGCTTGATCTTCACTCCCCCTATGCTCTTTATGCAGCCCACTTCATAGGGACGTTCACTCCATAGGGTGCTGGGTACCTTGGCCATGTCCTCTTCCCAAAATGCTGGTGGCGCCTCCAGCTCCAGTGCTATTCTCTGTGGCACTTTTCTGTAGTGAAATTGTAACCAACTTGTCACACTAATTTCAAACACCATCTCTATATCTAGCCTCTCTTCCCTGAAAAGTTATTTGTCTGTCACTGTTATCAACCTGCATCCCCCTGTCACTGTGATCACTGCTCTCTGTGCCCTTCCTGTATCATCCATTCCATGCACTGCAATTTAATCCTCTGATGCAACCACTGCCTCTATTTCTATTGGTTCCCTCTGGTTCGTCCATTGGTAGCTCTGGCCTGAACAGGTACTTGTTTGGAACTCGCCACATCTTCCCTGCAATTCCTGGAAACTATGCAATGACAATGTCAGTCCCATACTGAAACATCTCCGAGTCCACTGGCATCCCCCCTCTGTACCTTGCATCCACAATAAGCTTGGACAATCTGTCTTACATTTAACATGTGTATTCCTGGTGTGGAGCATATTATTGCTTTGTCCGTGAATGAGATAGTCATGTTTTGTCTGCTCACAATGTCTCATCCCAGGATGTTTATAGGTGTTCGTTGCAAGTAAAGCAAAGGTAATGATAGATTGTGATCTCCAATAGAAAGTAAAATATTGGTCCTCATTACAATAGTGGCGGTAAGGCAAAAATGGCGCCGGTAGTGCTACTGGCACCGTTGTTACCATGTCGCCACATTACGAGTTCTGCTCGCGGGGGCCGCTCTGCATGCCTGGTCAGACCAGGCGTGCAGAGCGGCACCCTAGAGCAGAACTGGATGGTAGCAACGGTACCATTATGAAGGGTACCGCTGCTACATACTCCACATTCCCATTGAGCCCTATCAGGGCTCAAATGGGAATGGGAACGTACCTGCTCTGGGACCCGCGAAAGGGGAATTACCGGCCTGCCTAGGTCAGAATGGCACGGTTATTCCTCTTTCGCAGGACCCGGAGACAGACATGAGTTTGGGGTAGCCATGCCGGTATAAACGGCATGGCTACCTCCAACTTCATAATGAGGCCATTGTCTGTAAAATGAACCACTTCCCGAGCCCCAGAGAACCCTTGAGTGTTCAAGGCATCGCCTGACAATGTAAATGCTCCTTCCCTAATGCAGGACCTAGTCGCCCCTGTATCAACGAGAAAGGAAAAAGTCTTGTCACCTATCACCACCCCTATGCGAGGTTCCCCACAGAGTTGGGTGTGATCAACAGGATGGGGCACATCAAGTTCATCTGTGGGCTGTCCTGTTGAGGGTACAGGGACATCCCATTCCCTGTATTGTATTGTGTTGTTTATTTGTATAGCGCACCAAACCCTCGGGTACCTGGGTGCATTGTTTCAGTTAAATTTGTACAAGGAGACAGTTACAGGTTTCATAAACACATATTTAAAAACACTAATATCATATTTACATCATTGTCAGGTTACATAAACAGGATAAAATACATACCATTATATACAAGCAGAGGAGTAGAGACATATAAAACATTGTGAGTTAATTAGACTCTAGGGAGGCATGCCAGTTTATGGTGCTTGTCCTGAATTGGGAGAAAGAGTGTACTGTTCTTAGGGTTGTGGGTGTAGAGTTCCAGAGTTTGGAAGCTAATACAGGAAAGCTACTGCCTCCAGATTTCTGGAGGTTATACGTTGGGACTTTGTGTGAGTGTAGTTGGGCTGATCTAGTGGGTCTAGCTGATTGACTTTTGGTGACTCTACAGACCGGGTATTTAGGTGCTGAGTTCGTTAAGCACTTATGAGTAAGGGACAAGGTTTTGCGGGAGAATCTGGGCCTCATTCCGAGATTGGAGGTAGTCATGGCGCTATTTGCGCCATGACTGCCTCCAATAACGGTACCGGCACCGGTCTCGTTCAATGGGGACTTACCGGTGTAGTCCGACCTTTGCGGGACCGGCAAGTCCCCATTGAAAAAACTATTCCCCATTCCCATTTGAGCCCTGATAGGGCTTAATGGGAATGGGGAAGTAGTTAATAATGGTACCGTTATTAGCTCTGAAGTCCCTTAGCGGGTCCCGTCCATAACGGCTGGTAAAACCAGGCGTTGAAGGAGGGACCCGCTATAGGAACTCGTAGTAGGGCGGTAAGGGATTACCGGCACCGGTCTCCTTAACGGTGGAGCAGCTTGTTGGTGAGAGGAAGGGTCTGCATGCGTTTATTAATTTACAAGTGTAGGCTGTAGCCGAGGCTGTGGCGTTCACTTGTTTTGTCAAAGTTAAGGAGGAGTCGAGATAGTCACCTAGTGTCTTGACGTCTTTGGAGACCGGGATGTTAATGCCATCAATGGAAAAGGAGTTGAAGGTGATGTCAAGTTTGTTTAGTTTGGCTTCGGAGCCGGTTAGTCGTAATTCAGTCTTCTCATCATTGAGGCAGAGGCCATGTGTAGCCATCCATGCCTGAATGATGAGGTGCTGTTTATTCAATAGTTTAGAATCGCTGTTGTGATTGCCAGAAATTGGGATAAGGACTCTGGTGTCATCTGCGTAATTAGTGTAGGTGACACCCAAGATGGCTTGGTAAATATATTGTAGATCGTCAGTGAAACGCACAACCCTTGAGGTACTCTGCATGTCACCGGGGCTGGGTCTGCTGAAGACGTAGGAGAGAACACTCTCATCGTTCCATTATCCAAAAAGGATTGTATCCATGCTGTAGGTTCTTCAGAGGAGTAGGCTGAAGAAGAGAGGTGATTACATAAGACTTTGTGACTGACAAGGTCAAACACAGCTGATAGATCTAGCAGTAGGAGAAGTGTTATGTTACTTTTATCTAATTGGTCGTCAATTTGTGTTTTCAGATCTATAAGCACAGTTTTAGTACCGTTTCTGGGTC
The DNA here is from genome assembly GCA_002915635.3 of Ambystoma mexicanum. Classification (NCBI taxonomy): domain Eukaryota; kingdom Metazoa; phylum Chordata; class Amphibia; order Caudata; family Ambystomatidae; genus Ambystoma; species Ambystoma mexicanum. Next base: position 225,745,274 of record CM010927.2, read on the forward strand.
TAAACCCAGATTGTCGCAGGCCCAGGAGATTGTTTATTTCCAGGTATTTGGAGATAGACTGCCCTGTCAAGAATTTTCAAATAGGAAAGGCACTGTGGTGATAAGCCTATAGTTCATCAGAATGTCTGGGTCGAGGTTTTTTTTTTTTTAGGAGAGGGAGGACCCAGGCATCTTTCAAGTTGGTAGGAACGGTTCTGGATTCAAAAGAGGAGTTTATGAAAGATGTGATGACCGGTGCAAGTTCTTTGGCTGCCTGTTTAATGATGGTCGCTGGGCATATATCGCCCTGGCTTCGGGATGGTTTCGATTATGTTTTCTACTTCTGTAGTGGAAAAGGGGTTGTTCCTCACCATGGTAACTCATCCCAGTTATCTGAAGGGCACTGTCGTCACTGCGTCCATGAGGGCCGGTGCGTCATTGCTCTGTGTCTGTGCTAGCTGTTGTGCGTTTCCCCTTATCTATGGTGCTTGAAAATACTGCATTACTGGTGCTGGCTTCAGTGCTGGTGGTGCTTGTGTTGGTGCTGGTGGCATTTGATGGTATGAGCCCTGCATCTGTCCTTGTTGTTGCTGATCTTTCACATAATAATCGTCCTGATCCCCTGGGTAGGGCTGCTGTCCCTGGCCTCCCCAATTCTGCTTCATCCTCCTATACCTACACACCCTTGAAATGTGCCATCTGCCCCCATGTCCAACACTGTGGTAGCTCCCTCCCTTTCCCCTGGAAACCCCCAAAAAATCCTTTGGGTTCTACTGCATCTGCTGCTCAGATCCCCCAAATTCCCATGGGAAACCACCCTGGTTGCGATGCATCTGTGGTCCAAAACCATGCCCTCTCATTTGGCCTCCCCTTCCTCTGAACCCCTGCTGTGGGCCTCCCGGTCCCATGAATCCTCCTCCCATGGGTGGTGCAAACTGCTGTAGTTGTGGCTGCCGCTGCGGTGCCCCCGGGGTGGCGCTGGTTATGACCACTCCTTCCATTGCATACTTCGATATTTTCTTCTGCACTCATTTTGCGTTTTCTGCCTTCCTGTCCTCTGCCTTTTTCTTAACCTTCACCTGCCACAGCCGACAGTGGTGAATTAATGTGCGCTATATTTCTGGCCATCCTTTCAACTCCATCCCTACTAGTTTCCTTAGACTCTTCTGCACTGGTTCTGGTAGTCCATGTACTAGTATGTGATAGAATATTGCTACAGTTTTGTCCCAAGGATCTCCAGTTTTAAGGCGCCAAAGCTCTTGAATCTCCTGAATATATTGCACAGGATCTTCATCTTCCTTCATTTTCCGTGACCTAATGGTCTCAATGTCTGAAGTGTCTGGGTACTGTGTCCTTAATGCTTGCCATACTGCTGCCATGCCAATTTTGAACCGTTGTGTGCTGTGTTTTGTGTCATCACCCCGTGAACCCTACCCTTTTCCATACGCCATCATCTGCGTCTCCTAATATTGACACTAAAAATACCTTCATGTCACCCACTGCCAACCTATGTCCCGCTGTCATTTTCTCCATCTCATATATCTACATCACAGCCCCTGCACTCAACGATGGTAACCTACACTTCACATTCTCCTTATCAGTGTTCTTCCACGGTGCATACTGAACTTGCACATCTCCTCTCTCTAATAAGGGCATCTGTGTGTACGCTGCCTACTTCTCATGCGTCCTTCTCGTCAATCTGACCTGTCTGTCCCCCCTCGCTCTCAATGCCTGCGCATACCTCTATTGGCTCCATGATGGGTGCTCTCCTACTATCATCTTACCTTTTTGTCATTCTTCCCCTTGAACAAGCCATTACTGTCTTCCATTTCCTTCGCCCTGGGAGGTCTCTGAGTCTGGCGATATAGGAGGTGGTGTCCTGTTGAGTGTTAAAGTCGGTTGTCAGTCGTATGTGCTTATTTGAGCTGCCCCCTCCTTCTTCCACTGTGTACGTCTTGAACTCCCATGCCACTCGCTTGTTTGTCCCTGCCCCCACTGTACCTGTCCTCATTGTCAGAACCTGTGTCCATATTACTGCAGAAATCATCTGCAAAACTCAGTCTCCTCGATGTGAAGTCTGTATTAGGTTTCATGCTGAGGTCAGTGTCTCTCAAGTCATATCTGCTTCCTCCTCCCCAGTCCCCTAAGCCTGCTCCCTCCTTATCTATCGTGCTACTGCCTCGTGAGCTGGTGCTGTCTGGTTCTGTTCATCTGTCCTCCTCGTGTATGTCACCTCTCCTGTCTGGGGCCACTTGCGTCTTTACTGCCCTTATTGCTCTCTCATCCTCCTCCTTGCGCACTCTCTCCCTTACTAGTCGATCTAGCTGTAACCTCCTCTTCTCCCACTCTGCTAACATGCATTTTTCCTGCTCTGCTGTCTCTCCTGGTCTCTTGATTTCTCCATCTCCCTCTCCCTTTTCTCCCTCATCTCCCTCTCCGCTCTTTTCCTTTCCTTGAGATCTCTCTCGATCCTTTCTTCTCGCTCCCTTTCCATGTGCTCCTTCTCCTCCTCCTTTCTTCTCTCCCTGTCTTCCCTTTCCAACTTCTCCTCCCTCCTTCTCTCCCTGTCCTCATGCTCTAATCTCCCTTCCCTGTCCTTCTCCCTCTTATCTTCCTCATCCATTATCTCCACCCAGTCTGTCACTTCGCTACTTCTCTTCAGTCCCTCCGTTGCCTTGGTTGCCCCTTCTGCCTCTCCATCTCTCTTCCCCTGCAATTTCAAAAGTACCTGTCCTCCTAGGCATTCGTTCGTGGCTATTCCCTCGAGCCCCTCCTTTGCACCCTACTGCGCCTCACTGCCCGTCTCTGGATTAATAGTTGGCTGCCCTGTGCCTTTCAGCTTCTCCTCCTTGGTATAGGGTGGTGGCTTACATGTCAGATATGAGTACCCTTCTGCTGCCCTTAATTCCCACATGGGATACATCCCCTGCTCATATTCTGTGTGATCGGATGCTGCACTTGGAGTGGCAGGAGGACGTATGGAGGGATGAGTCCCTGGCTCCTTCACCTCCTGCTGGTTTAGCATGCACTGATGCCACTCGGCATCCCCCTTGCCCTCCTGAAACATGCGCCACAACTCTATGGCCATGAGCTTTGTCAACTTCTTCCCCTTATAAGTACCCTGTATGTATGCCAACAGTGATTGCTGCACATCTTTGGAGAATTAGTTTACTTCCCCTCTATATTTCGGACCATTCTATGCAATATTTGCTGCAAATTTTCTCTCGATAAGGCGTAAGTGTCTTACACAAGTGCTGAAGGGGCGTGTCCTGCCGCATTTTCCCTGATACGTTAGTCAGTACCTTTATCTGACCTTGAGTCGAGGATTTCAATAGTCCGCTGTTAAGGGAGAAAAGCACAATATAGTAACAGTACTTTTCAGTTTCTCTGAGCTTCTCCAGTCCATAACTTAGCAGGCGTGCTCCACACACTGCCCCTCCTTCACACTTGTTGCCTCATCAGGCACACCAATTATCATGCGCATGCGCCTTCTGCGAACCGCCACTGGTTCACCTTGTCTGCCAATCCCAAGTTTCCAATACTAGCTCCTCATTGTCTCATGCTCTCTCTGTCCGATGTGCAAATCTATGGGTTACGTCACCAGTTCTTGACAAGGTACTACACAACAAATACCGTGTGCACACTGTAGTAGCCTGTTACTCCCAAACCATACAAAAACCCCACAGCTGTCTTCCTGCACTCCAGGCGGAGTATACCAATATTCTCTTGCGAGCGAACTGCACCCGCTGTGTCGCCTAGCGTGCAAAACGTCTCACAGGTGACTTAACCAGGCAACTCACCTTCCGCAATTTAAGCCAGCTCCCTTGCTAACCCTCACGGGGATACCATAATCTATGACCCGAGCTAAAACACCCAAAGCACAAGAATACCTTGATTTACATATCTTCAGTCATCCAAGCCCTCGAGTCAATAGTCAAGGTTATTCACCAGAACCTTTTACCTCTATGAACGAATGTGCCCTAAACACAAAAGATGGACTTCTAGCTCCGCTCCTGTCCCTACTAACTTTAACAATGCTAGACAATACTTTGACAATATTTTGCACTACTCAAAAATACTCCACAGTACTCAATATCCATTCTAACCCACAGTTGCCATTAGACTGGGTCAATACATACACACTGTGGTCTGCTCGTGCTGCTCGGCTCTCGACAACTCCTCAAGGCGCTCACCTCCTCCACGTCCCGGTCTGAATTTTTTAAAAGTATTTATTACATCACGCACAATACCCTTCATAGTGCATTTAGGATCAACATGAGAGCAGATTTATGTATGTGGTCTATCGTGATTATGACCTATAGTACATCACAAGATACCGGCGCTTGAGGTTTGACTGACCAGCCTGACCGTTATCCATAATCTCTTAATCACACGATTTAGCGACCTACGCTCTTTACGGATGTGCCGTTACGTATACTTCCCCACGTGACTGCCCACGTGATTTTTAGCTCAGCTTTCCTTTATCCCCTGTATAGCACAGTCACTGCTTCAGCTTCCAGTTCTTCGGCCCCATTTGGACTGGATGGTTGAGCTGCTTTTTCACCTCGGGTGCACTACGGACCACAAGTAAGTATGGAATCCTCAGTTTTGACCCATTTGTGGGTGCACGTCTTGACCTAATGCGCCGTTGCCGGCATGGTCTAACTAAGAGCAGTGCCCTCTCCCTACTTTTCCTTTGATATGCAGAGTGTATGACTTCACTACGGGGCATTCTGCCACTAATCACGGCATCCTTATGCACAATGCCGCTTGGGCAACGGATATGCAGGTCCAATATAGACCTCTACACACGTTGCTCAGCAATTCTGGTGCATGGATGACAGCAACTCCTCTATAGTTGTTTGCAATTAATCTGTTTGATGCCTTAGACTTTACCGGACCTTTTGCCATTAATGCTTGCAGTCTGGGAATGCAGGCATAGCACCAATAACATGGCATTCCGTTTGAATTTACAGCACACTGTAATTATCTGCAACGTGTATTTTACGTATCATATCACACGTAATGATAATATGCTGCAGCTACCATCGAGCCAATTCTATGACACCTAGGTTTGTTTCCCTAGCTCATAGGTAGAGCCTTCACAACACGGGACTCCCTTGTCGATTATAGTTCATTGTGGATTACATCATTACCAACTGAAACGTGTGATACACGTATTAGATTGCACATAATAACAATGTGCAGCCCATGACTGTGAGTGATAGGTTGCCCTTCTTTCTCTACAGCAGCAGATACTTCTCGTATGCTGCAGGAAGAACGTAATAGAAGAACTTCCTTCTTTATATCTTTTGGACCCTGGGGCGTGGCCTGGAATACTGTAAGGTCAGTGTCCCTGTATTTCACAGTGCCTCCTGAACAATGGACCTTTAACAGGGGTTGCCCAGTGGAGGACTGCTTTAGTATTAATCCTAGTGAATAGCAAATACTTAACCCTATATGTGTTTGATTGTGTTTCATGGAAGACCGTAATAAAAAGAAAGGCACTAACTATACTGCTATTTCTTATCCAATTCAGTTGAAACTGCAGCAGAGTTGTGACCATGGACTGTTTTTTCTGTCCCTAGGTTCACTCTTGAGCTTTTCAGTCCCTGGCAACTGAAGTGGGGTAAAGTATACCACACGTTCCTGTCCTGGACACTGAATCCTTATGTGTACCAGACGACTTTTGAAGACTGTCCTGATGAAAGTGGTCAAATCCACAATTGTACCACTGAAACCGGTAGACAGTGGCTGTTATTGAGTTGAGGCTATACTAACCCTACCGTCACTCTTAACAACCTTTTATCTCTCCCGTGCCCTGCCCTATTCTAAACTTTCATGGGCAGACAGCTTGGGTGTGTGTGTTTGTCTTCATCTCTAGTCTTCTCCCAAACAAGGATTGCCATTCATTTTGGCTATTCTCCCCTGATGGGTGTTTAGACTTCTGTCTTTGTTTTAACCAAAGTCTCCCTAGGTTAATTCAGCAAGTATATGGGATATTAAATCATTATGTACCCACAAATAGAAAGCTGAACGTTTTTCCGTCGGTGGTGTCTTTTTTAATATTCCCTTTGCATGTACATTGATACATGAATATGAGGGGCCATGGATCAATGGGGTTTAAACAATCTAGAAGATTGTGTACGCTTATTCAAAAATTATTTCTCTTTCCGTTCTTTTTCTGTCCTCCTTTTGATAAGCGGCTCACCTGCATTCAGCATTCTAGATATATATTGGGACTCGGCAGATTTAGCAAGGAAATCGATGTTTCCTTCTGTCTTCTACAAACAACACCATTCTCCATGTGCCACCCATTGACTGTAAACTCATTATTTATATGCTGCAGAAAATTTGAAACAGAGTTCTGTTTTGCCTTTCTTTGTGTTATAAGAACTATTAGTCAGGGCATCACCCTGTACACTTTTGACGTAGTGCCCTTTAGTCAGTGACTGCCTGGACAACTCACTGACTTCAGGCAGGATGATTCCAAGGGGCACCTGACTGTCTTTACAAGGGCAGGCGTTTCCCCGTCTTCTCGAAATATACGAGGGTCCCGCAGTCTCTCAGGTTCGGTGGTGAAAGAGACGACCTGGTGACGGGCTCACGCAGCAAACCATCAGCGCTGCTACCAACTTGTTGGGGACGGTCCCCCAGGTATGCCAGAGGGACACTGGAAGTCCCAGACTTGGAGAGCTCAACTCCCTCCTTCCCAGAATACACAGAGGACTCAGTCAACGGCAAGTTCAAACTATGGTATATTACAGGCAAACCCAACAGGGATCAGCACAGGATACGTTTTCCTGTTAAAAAGTCTTTCCTGTCAAAAGGTTTTTTGTCAAAAGATTATGATCCCATTTGGGAGATATATTAGGTGTGGTATCCTATCAACAAATATCTTTGCAATATCTGGATAGCTTGACCAATGTAGCTACAAAGGTTGCATGTAAAAAACGTATATGGTTTACATCAATATATTGATTTTAGACTGACCCAAGATGGCGGCAGACTAATCCAGTATGCACTCGAAGTCCGTCACGCATTAGTCACGTGGCAGATTACGAGTACGCATATGTCGGCTCATGGCCTAGGCCACACAATCATGGCGCAACCTTAGGAGCCTTGCTTTGGAAACAAATACAATAAACACTACACGGTTTCCCGTAACACTTGTGATTGCGATTTGAAGCCGTAGAAAAAGACACTGCCACACAGAGGCCGAACAGATAAGGAAAAAGGCATCTATGCATATGTTTTGCAATAGAGGCAGATGGTTTAAAACTCGGTATACCCAGCGAAATGTCCGCGATGAGAATTTGTTCGGCACATTGCACCGAAAACTCCCTGACAGTTAGAAATAAATATCTACTGTAACACTATACGAAGTACATAAAAATGGATTGTAAAAGGAAAACGATTCTTGAAAATTGTAAACTGATTGGACATAAGAGAAACATGACCAATAAAATACATTGGGCCTCATTACGACCCTGGTGGTAAGGGGTTTACGCCAGCGTTAACGGCGCCGACCCCTTACCGCCAATTACGAGTTCCCTTAGCGCCATGGTGACTTTATACGCCTGCTTTTTGCAGGCGTTAAAAACCATGGCGCTAAGGGAACTAGGTGTTAATTACGCCACCGTAATTTACGGTGGCGTAATTAACGCCTTCCCCACTCCCATTATGCCCTATGGGGCAAGAATGGGAATGGGGAAGGGTAAAATGGGGATTGGGGACTTACCGCCCGCCAAGGTCGGAATGGGGCGGTAAGTCCGCCAACCCCCATGGCGGTATTTTCTCGTACCGCCATGGACCATGGTGCTAATTGCACCATGGTCCTCCGCCAGGGTCGTAATGAGGCCCATTGTGATCTCTCTTGCAGGAGAACAGACAAAGAAGCAACATACAGGCCGATTCATGGAATTAATGTGCGCTGAAAATATCGGCGCAAGCGTGCAAAAACGTGCGAATCGCAGTGAAAGAGCGAAAATCGCAGTGCAAGTGCGAATATCGCAGGGAAACCAGCGCACATCTATTCATGGAAGTTCGTGCGCGAGTAAAATCTGGGATGTGCGCTGAAAAAGTGCGAGGCGCACGCTGGCGCACAGGTCATCTAACGGCGTGCACTAAGGCCACAGCGAAAGCGCACATAGCGCGGCGCACATAACAAAAGTAGGCGGAACACGGGGCGTGACACGCGGAATGGGGAACAACCCGTGAAAATGTGGGCGTCACGGGTGAAGTACAGGAGGCAAGTGCGCGGAACGGCCACACGCTCGCCTACAACATGTATTCATGGAATCGAATAGGGCCGAACAGCGCACGGGCAAAGACGTGCACAGGCCTAAACATGTCCGCCACACGAAGGCAGGCGGTCGCGTCCCTGCGCATGAAAAAAATGTGCGCCAAAATGTGCGCCCACAAAAAGCAGGTATATACAGCTATGAAGAATGTCCCATACTGTGGGCCTCTAGGACAAATGACGTGCAAAGGGGTACGCGACAAACACGGACACCCGTTGTGTGAAAAATAGCGTGTGCGTGTATTTCGGAGGTGTGCGGGAAGTTCTACATGCAATTGGCCTGGGTACGTGTATTTCAAGGGTGCGCGTGAAGTTTCACACGCGATTGGCCTGGGTACGTGTATTTCAGGAGTGCGCGTGAAGTTTCACACGCGATTGGCCCTGGTACGTGTATTTCAGGGGTGCACGTGAAGTTTCACACGCGATTGGCCTGGGTACGTGTATTCCAGGGGTGCGCATGAAGTTGCACATGCGATTGGCCTGGGTACGTGTATTTCAGGGGTGCGCGTGAAGTTTCACACGCGATTGGCCTGGGTACGTGTATTTCAGGGGTGCGCGTGAAGTTTCACACGCAATAAGGCCTGGGCGAGCGGGGTACCACTCACCGTCTGCCTTGCGTGTAGAAGAACGCGTAACCAACACCCACCCGCTGTGAAGTAATAGCGTGTGAACCGCAACGCCTGGAAAACACACGCACAGCACCCCACGAAAAGCACATACAGGCCTGTGCGCGATACGTCACAGACGGGCTTACGTGCTGAGGGCCTTTGGTCCAATGAAATCGCATATGCGTGCTGACGCGCTTACACGCTAAGGGCCTTTCCTCGAATTACACGCTGACGTGCAAGATTTTCACGTGCCAAATCACTCCGTATCAAGCTGGCCACGCGTTCACACACGGAAGACCACACTCCTGCCCAGAAGGCCGAATTACTGCCCCCCAGAGCCCCGAGCATGCTCCCACCTGCCATCTGCTGCTGCCTGATTGCCTGCTGCCCATGTGCCCTGCCATTTGCTGCCTGCACGTCAGCCCAGGGTGCTGTTGCTGTGACCACCTCTGCTGGAACCGAAGACTCCCGACTGCTATTCCATCGCTCCACAGCCCAGCCACAGGACCCAGTTGCCCACCCACACCTGCCTCTGGGGTTGCCATGTCGGGCACTACACCATCTGGCACCACTGGCAACCCCCAGCCAGAGAGGCAGAGGGCCACCAGCTTCACTGCCACCGAAGTTGGTGTCCTGGTGGAGCAAGTCCTGGGGCAGTATGATGCCCTCTTCGGAAGGTCGGCCGTCGACAATTAAGGACGGACTCGGATCTGGACGGACATCGTGACTGCCATCTACGCGGAGGGGGTGGCAGTCTGCGACTTCCAACATGTCAAGAAGCGCTGGGAGGACTTCAGGTCCAGGACCCTCAACAAGGCCCGGCGCCTCTTGAAGGCAGCGGATGCTAAGGGGCGTCGGGGCCACCTGTCGGAACATCAGATGAGGGTCCTGGAACGCATATGCCCAGCGCTCCATGTCCAAGTCCTTCAGAGGCAGACCCGCCTGGAGTCGAGCGGTAAGTGCATATGCATACTGATTGGAAGCTGTGCGGGTGGTGGTGTGCCAGTAGTGTGCAGGTTGTACATGTGGTTTTGTAGGGCCATGCATGGATGTGTATGTACAGGGCTGTGAGGCTGACACATGCAAGTCCTTTCACGTGTGAGACACATGGATGGTGTATGTGTGGGTAAACATGCAGGCCAAATGCAGATGTGTGAGCACACATGTTTGGATTACTGTGTATGTACGTTGGCATGGTTGTGGTGTCACACAATGATGTTGGTTCCAGCTGCATGTATCTGCACCGTGTACATGTGCATGTGTGTGTATTTGACATGGGTGCAACAGTGATGCAACATGGATGCATGTGAGACTGATATGTAGAAGACTGTTTGCCAGATGTGACATGGATGCCAATCTCATCACTGCGACAGTTGGCGGAGGTGCACACATGCATGTAATTGTGGTGGCGTGTGTGCATGTCTAGTGCACTCCCTGTGTTTCATGTGATGTCTGGCTCACCTTTGGCTGCTCATGCTGTTGTATGGGTATGGATGGTGCTGGCTGTTGCAATATGGCTGTGGAATAGCTCATGTGTGTGAGTTGCAATGACATGTGTGTTGGGGATTGTGATGCCATGTCTGAAGTTTGACAATGCCACTCATGTACAACTGTCATGTGTGTATGAGTCCATTGTACAGTGCCCTGATGCCTGTCTCCTATCTCTCCCTGTCTGCAGCGTCAACTGATGAAGAGGGCGGAGAAGGTGCTGTGGAGTACAGCGGCAGGGATCGCACCGCCAGCCGGAGACGCAAGGCCCCGCTCCCCTCCCAGGTTGTCATCTCGTCGGGGAGTGAGGAGTCCGGTGCTGCATCCCAGGTCGCAGCTGCCGAGGGGAGGTCCAAGAGGCGGAGGTTGGAGTTGGACTCCTCAGCTTCCGAAGGGGCAGCTGAGACCCCACAGGGCCCGACGGAGGAAGTTGGCACGGAGTCATCCAGGTTGGTGGGGGGTTTGGTTGGGGAGGAGGCCGTGCAAGGGACAGAGACGGGGTCTGGAGGTGGGGATTCCACTGGTGCTAGTGGTGCAGTGCAGGGGCAGGGACAGGCGGCAGAACAGGCCGCCGCGGTGGTGCCTGTGTGTAATCCTGTCCCCGATCCTGTGACTGCATCATCTTGCACCAGCAGGGATACCTACGTCCAGACCCGTTCTTAGGGAGGGGATTGGCTTACACCAACTGGCCTTTCTCTCCCTGCGGATGTTGCTATCCGGCACCGGGTTGAGCCTGTCCTGGGTGGGGTGGTGTTGCGTCAACGTGACATGCAAGCTGACCTGCAGTCTTTTCATGAGGAGACTGCACGTCTTCTCGCATGGCTCGTTGACCGCGTTGACCCACTGGACAGCTCACCAGCGCCGCATTCCTCCGTTTTCTGGACCTTGTTCCGACCCCCTCCTCAACTGAACCCCCTATGCGCCAGTCGTCCTCCGTGCCATCTTCCCACCCATGTGTCACCTGGGTGCCCTGTGGAGCTGCCTCTGACCCTGCGTCCAGGCTGGTGGAGGACACATCTCTGCAACAGTCGGGAGTCGGACATCCAGCAGGGGTGGCCACCTCAACAACTGCACCCCAGCTGGAGGAGGATGTGCAGGCAGCAGGAGCCAGGGCACAGGCAGTGGCACAGCAGCAGCAGCAACAAGGTGGGAGCCATGATGGCTCGGGGCCTTCAACATCGGAGGGGCAGGCCTCGGCCGGAGGGCAGGAGGACCCTGGACGGGAAGTGTCTTCCGTGTGGCAGCGGTTGGGCCATGCGATAGATGCGGAGCGGCAGCGGGCTGAAGAGGTCAGGGCGGAGAACTCCATGCGTAAGGCCCTGAGGTGGGCCGAGTGCCTCGAGGCCATTCGCAGGGACCTGGAGTTCCAGATGTCATCGTCCCTGCGAACACTCGGGGCCATGGAAGAGGCCCGCCTCCGGGTCATCTAGCAGGAGTTCGATGATGCCCTGGCCCGGAACATCAACATGTGAGCCGTTGGACTTGCCCTCTGCCCTTGTAAATAGTTAGATAGTGTTAGGTTTCCTTTGGTTTTTTTCTTTATTTTGGTTGCGCTTGGACAATGCACCACGTTTCTGTATATAGTTTTTCATTAGGTAGTATTTTTGATAGGTTTCATTTCTTCGGTTGGGATCAAGGACCCTGGATTGTTCATCTGTATACTGTTCACTATTGGATTCATCTTTTTTTTTGGGATTTCCCCATGGAGCAATGGTTTTTCCCTTGGATTTGCTTTGTTGGACTGTGACTTTGGACACCTTTCCTTTGGATTATGATTTCTTGTTTTTCATTATTTTGCGGACATGCAGATTTTCTTTTTTTATTCCCATTGTTGTTTGTTTGATTTTAATTCCATTCATGTTGCTTTTAATAAAAAAATGTCTTCATACTTCGATGTGTGGTATTATCTCATTGGTTTCATGCATGTCATGATATGGGTTTTCACATTCACTTGCAACCATTGTGTGTGTGTGACGGACATGTGTTCATTTACATACTTGCCATTGGGGTTGTATCATGTAATTGCCTTTTCTATGTGGGTGGATGCAATACTTGGTTGGGTCTTTGGTCTGGGGAGGCTGGTCATAAGGGCCATGATTGAGGATCGTCATGACCTGGGGGCAGGGGGACAATGAGTGGGGCCTGCTGGCAGGGGCCCCTGACTGCTGGGGGGTGGGGGTGCAGGGGGACATGAGTGGGGGCCTGCTGGCAGGGGCCCCTGACTGCTGGGGGGCAGGGGTGCAAGGGGACATGAGTGGGGGCCTGCTGGCAGGGGCCCCTGACTGCTGGGGGGTGGGTGTGCAAGGGGACATGAGTGGGACATGAGTGGGGGCCTGCTGGCAGGGCCCCTGACTGCTGGGGGTGGGTGTGCAAGGGGACATAAGTGGGACATGAGTGGGGTCCTGCTGGCTGGTGCCCCGCACTGCTGGGGTGGGGGGTTCAAGGGACATGAGTGGGACATGAGTGGGGCCTGCTGGCAGGTGCCCTGCACTGCTGGGGTGGGGGTGCAAGGGACATGAGTGGGACATGAGTGGGGCCTGCTGGCAGGTGCCCGCACTGCTGGGGGGTGGGGGTGCAAGGGACATGAGTGGGACATGAGTGGGGGCCTGCTGGCAGGGGCCCTGGCTGCTGGGGGGCGGAGTGCAAGGGGGACATGCGTGGGGCCTGCTGGCAGGTGCCCTGCAGTGCTTGGGGGTGGGGGTGCAGGGGGACATGAGTTGGTGATCAGTGGTGCAAGCGGACAGGTGGCTTGGCTGGGTGCATGTCCATGGTGGATGGGCTGCCTGCGGGACATGACCAGGGGTGCGGGGTAGTCCCCTGTGGTGTGGTCTGCCTGCAGGGGCCGTGGAGGGTGTAGAGGGAACACCTGGGAGGACCCACACTGCCAATTCACGTGTAGGACTCCCCGCGCACCCCGGAATTCACGTACCCCTGCTGACAACTAATCGCGTGTGGAACTTCCGCGAACCCTGAAATACACGTACCCAGGCCAATTGCGTGTGAAACTTCCCGCGCACCCCTGAAATACACGTACCCCAGGCCAATCGCGTGTGAGACTACCCACGCACCCCTGAAATACACGTACCCAGGCCAATCGCGTGTGAAACTACCCGCGCACCCCTGAAATACACGTACCCAGGCCAATCGCGTGTGTAACTTCCCACGCGCCCCTGAAATACACGTACCCAGGCCAATCGCGTGTGAAACTTCCGGCACACCCCTGAAATACACGTACCCAGGCCAATCACGTGTGAGACTACCCGCGCACCCCTGAAATACACGTACCCAGGCCAATCGCGTGTGAAACTACCCGCGCACCCCTGAAATACACGTACCCAGGCCAATCGCGCGTGAAACTACCCACGAGCCCCTGAAATACACGTACCCCGCTCCCCCAGGCCCAATCACGTGTGAAACTTTCCGCGCACCCCTCAAATACACATACCCAGGCCAATCGCATGTGAAACTTCCCGTGCACCCCTGAAATACACGTACCCAGGCCAATCGCGTGTGAAACTACCCCTGAGCCTCTGAAATACACGTACCCCGCTCCCCCAGGTCCAATCGAGTGTGAAACTTCCTGCGCACCCCTGAAATACACGTACCCAGGCCAATCGCGTGTTATACTTCCCGCGCACCACTGAAATACACGTACCCAGGCCAATCATGTGTGAAACTTCCCGCGCACCCCTGAAATACACGTACCCAGGCCCAATCGCGTGTGAAACTTCCCGCGCACCCCTGAAATACACGTACCTCGCTCCCCCAGGCCCAATCGCGTGGGGAACTACCCGCGAGACCCTGAAATACACGTACCCCACTCCCCCAGGCCCGATCGCGTGTGAAACTTCCTGCGCACCCCTGGAATACATGTACCCAGGCCAATCGCGTGTAAAAATTCACGCGAACAACAGTTATACACGTACCCCACTCGCACAGGCCCTTTCGCGTGTGGAAGTTACCGCGAAACCCGTAATACACGTTCCCCGCTTGGCATTTGCTGTTTGGCAGTCCGGTAAACTGGTCCAGGGTTGGCGCAGCCCTTTGCGCTGGAATGGGGTTTTGATGGCTTTTCCTTGCGCGAGGGTGTTCTTGGGGGCGTACCTGGCGCTGCTGCAGGGTCGCTGCGCCACTCTGCGCCACGCCTGCTTTTGGAGGCTAAAATCCATGAATACGCTGTGAGCGGAAATCTATTTTAGCGCACGCGGCTGGCGCAGACATTCGCACGGGAACACTGTGCGCCAGCCGCGTGCGCCTCTTTTGTGCGAATTTCTATGAATTACTCTGATAGTGTCTATTCGAGATAGATCTACCTGTAACAGAGACCAAGAGAAGAGAAGGTTAGTAAAACATAATTATAGTGTTTCAACACTTCAGGAATAATATAAAAAGCAATAACTAAGTGAATATCTTTTTGATACAGAAAGAAAGGCATAAGAAATAAGTCCCTCCACATCTCCAGACAGAGGGAACATGTCTGCAGACATTGCCCATTTCCACATTTACTGAAAATAAGTTCAGTGAGGGGCACCAAAAGAAGTAATACCGTGAGAAAACCAAGTACCAATTTTTTACTATTTTAATGGTTTTTTCTATGTTTTGTTTGCATCACGTGCACAAAATACCATTGGGTATCTAGACTTATCCATCCAGCAAATGTATTTATATAGATTTGTAGAGCGCACTGCAGCCCGCGGCCATCGAGGCGCTATAAGTGAGCGAAAGAAGGCTTGATTCAGGGTTACATCAATGCTGCCCCAAGTTTTCTTAATAGCGAGTACAGGTTATACGTACGGACAATGGGTACACTGATGGTTACATAATTGAGCCTAGTTTTGATGGCCTTGCAAATGGCCACATGAGAGTCAATGGTCCTAATAAGTGAGGGGAGGGTCTTCCAGTGGGTGACAGCCAGTGTTGGTAAGCTACTGCCACCAGCACGGGCTTTAAGCGATTTACGAATAGATACAATATTGTCCTGAAGACGGGCCATTAACAACTGTCGAAAAGCGTTAGGGATAACGTATTGAGACACAGAGGCTGGAACATATGTCGATTTTTCCGAGGCTGAAATAACTAGCTATGTTCTGTTTTTTCCGGGGTCCTGGTGGATATTGAACATAGGGACTCGTCTGTAGAGTTTCTTCATTGTGAATTAGATAGGAAACTTAGCTCTTGTCACGCTCCCTGATTTTAACGTCAAGTGCGCAGGCGCATGGGGGCGGTCTTTTCACTTGTCCTGACCTGGTGTTTGTAACAGACTAGGACTCCCCGTGCGAAGGACCTAAGATGAGGGGGAATTAAAGGGGCTGACAGGGCAGCTCAGTACAGCAGTATTTACTGGAATCGATTTCCATCACGCTCTCTCTCCCCAAAAAACTGCGGACTTTTTTCTATCTAAGCAGCAAATGTGCTGCAACGACAGCGCTGTCCTCAGAAGGGTGTAATTACCTCAGGGATCTTACCGTGTCTCCCTGCTGGGCCGCACCAAGGCCAGCCATTTGCTGGATGGTCAGTCAGGTCAGTGCAACCGCTTCTAAATGGTATCTGTTTACATGCGTGTGTTCTATTTTTTGTCTAGTACAGCACTTGTTTTATCTGGTCAGGTAATGGCAGTGGCAATGAACAGGTCATGTATAAGAATCACTGTAGAGCGAACACTTTTAACTGTAAAAATAAGCCCGCATAAATGCATTTCATTTTACAATGTATGTTTTTCAAAAGAAATAAAGTGTGTTACTCTTAAAACAAACATTTCTGTCATGTTTTTAAATGGCAATATAAATAAAAGCATATCAATGCCAACAGTTTGGGCTCTTATATAGGCATGAGAAAGGTACTTGCCAGGCACTGCCGTGGGGGTATTAACTGCCTAATGATTGTAGCAGCTGCAAAATGTGGCAAGTACCTGGACATCTAATAGCAGTGCCTGGCAAATGCCTAATACTTATACATAAGCCAAAACTGTTGGCTTTGCCAACGCTTCTTTTCTACAGGACTTCAGTGAAGGACACGCATAGTGCCTATAAATCGAGTGGCTGACGGCAGACCTGGGTAAGACATTTTTAAAACACCAGTAGCACGTTTAGAGCTCCAATTAAGTCATCAACTCTCAGAAAACTGCATTGAAAAAACACTGGCAGACACTTCCAAGTGCAAAGTTTGATGGTTAGGCTTGAGTGAAGGGAGCTCAAAGAGTTCCCATGAGGAGGTGTGTTGGGCACGCCCATTAGGATTAGCATAGTAATGGACAGTCAATGCGTGGGAAAATAGCCAAGCAACAGCCACAAGCTTTGTGTCCCCCCTCATAAGACATTTCTCCCTATCTGTACTCTTATGCAATAGTTTTGGTTCATAGCCCAAGCTAATAAAGAAGAAACCAGTGCCAGTCGTGCACTAAGGAACTGGAGTCTGCCTGCGGCAGCTTATAACTCCCATTCATAAGTAGACTGTAACTCCCAGACAACGAGAAAAAGCTTAACACTGGGTCTCAGAACAGTTGATAGTAAAAAGTAAGTAACCGGGTATCAATAATTCTGCATGCAGCGATCAGTGCCAGCTCAGCCACAGCCATTCAGACTACGAGTGCCAGTACAGCACCAAGGCAACTCTGGGGATACCATTTTTAGCTGAAGACTTAACATCTGAAACTCTGTGGTTACCAGCCCCAGCCTGGCATTAGACACTGGCCAGTTTTCAGTTACTGTCACAAGTGTGACCCCAATTTCTAAGTTCACAGAGAAGCAATGGTTGTCCATGATTTTACCATGGTCATTGATATTTTGTTAGCAATAGGTACAGTCAAGGAACCTCCTTTTGGCGAATCCAACTGTTTATTGAGTTTGGATCAGTTGTCTGCACAGGTATATAATATACCTCTATTTTGATTGTAGAAATAGAGGAAATAGTTTCTTCTGAGTGGTATTCTCCTGTTTGCGCCAACCTGCTTGCTACATGTATTGTTTCATTGGTTGCATGTCTGCTCCTCACTTGTGATTACTTTATGTTGGTAAATTCATCTCCAAGGTGGGATTCAAAGTAATCAGTTTACTCCTTCATTAGTTTGCAAAATATGGTTTATTCCAAAGTATCCACTTATGACTCTCCACACGTGTTTCACCTTCTTATAATCAGAAGGCTTATTAGGAGAGTATCTAAATAAAATAAAGGATCGTGTAATGTATTATAGTTCGTAACACATACACAAAGCTAAAGTTTTGCCAATAAGACACAATGTCAAATAAAACAATTAGCCATCTTGGGTATATATATCCATTACGAATGAGGCTACACTTAGCCATTGAGCATACAATGGGGGTCATTATGAGTTGGGCGGTAAGGGATACCGGGCACCGGTAAGGAGACCGGTGCAGGAAATCCCTTACCGCCCAATTCTGAGGTCCCTTAGCGCGTACTGTAAAGGACATGTGGTCTGACCACAAGTCCTTTTACGGGTCCTGCTAAGGGACCAGGGCGCTAATAACGGGCCTGCTATTCGCGGGCCCGTTATTAGCACCTTCCCCATTTCCATTGAGCCCTATGGGGGCTCAAATGGGAATGGGGAATGGTTGGTTGAATGGGGACTTACTGGGTCCGCACAGGTCGGAATGTCCCGGGAAGTCCCCATTCAACCAGACCGGTGCCGGACCCAGTATTGGAGGCAGCCATGGCACAAATAGCGCCATGGCTACCTCCAATCTCGGAATCAGGGCCAATGACAGAGTCTTGTGATTTATATCTGTTCCTCACATTTAAACCAGAAAAATACCAATAATAATCACTTTAAACAAGGAAAAATG
This sequence comes from Ambystoma mexicanum, assembly GCA_002915635.3. Classification (NCBI taxonomy): domain Eukaryota; kingdom Metazoa; phylum Chordata; class Amphibia; order Caudata; family Ambystomatidae; genus Ambystoma; species Ambystoma mexicanum. The sequence goes on from CM010927.2 coordinate 225,763,450, forward strand.
GCAACAAAGGACACTGTTAAGTGAAATAAAACATTTAGCATTCTTGAGTTTAATATTCCATTATAGCAAGGGCAAAACCTAGCCAATCACATGAATGTACTTATTATCAGGAATTCAGAAGTGTATCAGGTTGACTTGTTATGTATATTTTCATTATTGTATTGCTTATCCATCAAAGGGGATTTTTTGAGCTCCCAAGTATGTGTTTCAAATAGCTTGAGTAGGGCATGAAAGAAAAAAGGAAAGGGGGGCAAAGAGTAAAAAAGATATTCAAAATGCTCATAGCAACGTAGTGTCTAGTACACTTTAATGTACAAGAAGGGGTAAGGTTGACTTTGCATGGGATGCAGAGTTAGCAGCTATCCTCTTACCTTTGGTGATCCTTTTAAGGCCTTAGGAAGAATGAGGATGCAATTGTCCTCAACTAGATGCAGCCGATCCGTTGCATGGAACAGTGCAGCGCTTCTTCTTCTTCTTGCTGATAGATTGTTATCCATCAGCTGTGATTTTTAGATACTAACAGGGTAATTCATAGAATTTTGCACAAAAGTGGCGCACGCGGCTGGCGCACAGTGTGCGCCTGCGAATGTCTGCGCCAGCCGCGTGCGCTAAAATCGATATCCGCGCACAGCGTATTCATGGATTTTAGCCTCCAAACCAGCCGTGGCGCACAGTGGCGCAGCAACCCTGCAGCAGCGCCAGTTACGCCCCCAAGAACGCCCTTGCGCAAGGAAAAGCCATCAAAATTCCCAATTCACCGCAAAGGGCTGCGCCAAGCCTGGACCAGTATACAGAGCTGCCAAACAGCAAATGCTGAGCGGGCAACGTGTATTACTGGGGTGCGCGGGAAGTGCCACACGCGATTTCAGCATGGTACGTGTATTTCTGGGGTGCGGGGAAATTTAACACGCGATTACAGCAGGGTACGTGTATTACTGGGGGGCGCGGGAAGTTCCACAAAGCAATTTCAGCAGGGTACGTGTATTTTCGGGGTGCGGGAAAGTTTAACAACGCATTACAGCAGGGTACGTGTATTACAGGGGTGCGCGGGAAGTTCCACACGCGATTTCAGCAGGGTACGTGTATTTCTGGGGTGCAGGGAAGTTTAACACGCGATTTCAGCAGGGTACGTGTATTACTGGGGTGCGCGGGAAGTTCCACACGCGATTTCAGAAGGGTACGTGTATTTCTGGGAGCGAGGGAAGTTTAACACGCAATTTCAGCAGGGTACGTGTATTACAGGGGTGCGCGGGAAGTTCCACACGCGATTTCAGCAGGGTACGTGTATTTCTGGGGTGCGTGGAAGTTTAACACGCGATTTCAGCAGGGTACGTGTATTACAGGGGTGCGCGGGAAGTTCCACACGCGATTTCAGCAGGGTACGTGTATTTCTGGGGTGCGGGGAAGTTTAACACGCGATTTCAGCAGGGTACGTGTATTACTGGGGTGCGCGGGAAGTTCCACACGCGATTTCAGCAGGGTACGTGTATTTCTGGGGTGCGGGGAAGTTTAACACGCGATTTCAGCAGGGTACGTGTATTACTGGGGTGCGCGGGAAGTTCCACACGCGATTTCAGCAGGGTACATGTATTTCTGGGGTGCGGGGAAGTTTAACACGCGATTTCAGCAGGGTACGTGCATTACTGGGACGCACGGGAAGTTCCACACGTGATTTCAGCAGGGTACGTGTATTTCTGGGGTGCGGGGAAGTGTAACACGCGATTTCAGCAGGGTACGTGTATTACTGGGGTGCGCGGGAAGTTCCACACGCGATTTCAGCAGGGTACGTGTATTTCTGGGGTGCGGGGAAGTTTAACATGCGATTTCAGCAGGGTACGTGTATTATCAGGGGTGCGCGGAAGATTCAACACGGCGATTTCAGAGGGTACATGTATTTCGGGGTGCGGGGAAGTTTAACACGCGATTTCAGCAGGGTACGTGTATTCTGGAGTGTGGGGAAGTTTAACACGCGATTTCAGCAGGGTACGTGTATTACAGGGTGCGCGGGAAGTTCCAAACGCAATTTCAGCAGGGTACGTGTATTTCTGGGGTGCGGGGAAGTTTAACACGCGATTCCAGCAGGCTACGTGTATTACTGGGGTGCGCGGGAAGTTCCACACGCGATTTCAGCAGGGTACATGTATTTCTGGGGTGCGCGGGAAGTTTAACACGCAATTTCAGCAGGGTACGTGTATTACTGGGTGCGCGGGAAGTTCCACACGCGATTTCAGCAGGGTACGTGTATTTCTGGGGTGCGGGGAAGTTTACACACGAATTTCAGCAGGTACGTGTATTTCTGGTGTGCGCGGGAAGTTCCACACGCGATTTCAGCAGGGTACTGTATTACTGGGGTGCGCGTGAAGTTTCACACACGCGTTGCCTGTGCGAGTGGGGTACGTGTATTTCGGGGGGCAGGGAGCCTACACGTGAATTGCAGTGTGGTCCTCCCAGGTGTTCCCTCTACACCCTCCACGCCCCTGCAGGGCGACACCACTGGGACCACCCTGCACATGTCCCGCAGGCAGCCCATCCACCATGGCCATGCCCCCAGCCAACCACATGTCACCTTGCACTACTGATCACCACCATGCCCCCTACACCCCACCAGCAGTGCGGGCCACCTGCCAGCAGGCCCCACTCATGTCCCCCTGCACCCCACCCCCCAGCAAGCAGGGCAGGCACCTGCCAGCCAGGCCCCCACTCATGTCCCCTGCACCCCCACCCCCCAGCACTGAGGGCACCTGCCAGCAGGCCCCCCACTCATGTCCCCTGCCCCCACCACCCCCAGCAGTGCAGGGGCACCTGCCAGCAGGCCCCACTCATGTCCCCCAGCACCCCCACCCCCAGCAGTCAGGGGCACCTGCCAGCAGGCCCCTCATGTCCACTCATGTCCCCTTGCACCCCCACCCCCCAGCAGTGCGGGCACCTGCCAGCAGGCCCCCACTCATGTCCCCTGCACCCCCACCCCCAGCAGTGCAGGGGCACCTGCCAGCAGGCCCCCACTCATGTCCTCCTGCACCCCCACCCCCAGCAGTCAGGGGCACCTCCCACCAGGCCCCCACTCATGTCCCCTGCCACCCCCACCCCCCAGCAGTGCAGGGGCACCTGCCAGCAGGCCCCCACTCATGTCTCCCTTGCACCCCCACCCCCCAGCAGTGCAGGGCACCTCCACCAGCCCCCACTCATGTCTCCCAGCACCCCACCCCCAGCAGTGCAGGGCACCTCCACCAGGCCCCCACTCATGTCTCCCTGCACCCCCACCCCCAGCAGTGCAGGGCACCTGCCAGCAGGCCCCCACTCATGTCCCCTTGCACCCCCACCCCCAGCAGTGCAGGGCACCTGCCAGCAGGCCCCACACATGTCCCCCAGCCAACACGTCATCACAATCTAGATCCCTGGCCCTTATGGCCAGCCTCCACATGCCAAACACCCACCCAAGTATTGCATCCACCACTTAGAAAAGGCAATTACATGAATAAACCCAATTGCAAGTTTGAAAATGAACACATGTCCCTCACATACACCAATGGGTGTCAGTGAATGTCAAAACCCATATCATGACATGCATGAAACCAATGAGATATACCACAAATGGAAGTTAAAAAAAATATATATTAAAGATAACATGAACGTAAATCAAATTAAACACACAACAATGGGAATAACAAAAGAAATGGTCCATGTCCGATAATATGAAAATCAAGAAAACATAAGCAAAGAAATCCAAAAGAAATGTTGTCCAAAGTCACAGTTCAAAAAACAAATCCAAGGAAAATAAAAATAAAAACCATTGCTCCATGGTGAACAAAAAAAAATAAAAAAGATGAATCCAATGTAGAACTATGTACAATTGAAGAATCCAGGTCCATGAGCCCAACTAAGAAATGAAACCTACCAAAAACTACTACCTAATAAAAAAACTATATACAAAAATGTGGTGCATTGTCCAAGCGGGTCCAAAATAAGAAAAAACCAAAGGAAACCTAATACAACTACTAACTATTTACAAGGGCAGCGGGCAAGTCCAACGGCTCACTTGTTGATGTCCCGGGCCAGGGCATCATCGAACTCCTGCTCGATGTCCCGGAGGCGGTCCTCTTCCATGGCCCCGAGGGTTCGCAGGGACGATGACATCTGGATCTCCAGGTCCCTGCGAATGGCCTCGAGGCACTCGGCCCGCCTCAGGGCCCTACGCATGGAGTTCTCCGCCCTGACCATCGTGAGCCGTGCCTCTTCCGCCCGCTGCCGCTCCGCATCTATCGCATGGCCCAACCGCTGCCACACGGAAGACACTCCCATTCCTGGGTCCTCCTGCCCTCTGGCCGATGCCTGCCCCTCGATGTCGAAGGCCCGAGCCATCATGGCTCCCACCTTGTTGCTGCTGCTGCTGTGCCGCTGCCTGTGGCCCTGGCTCCTGCTGCCTGCACATCCTCCTCCAGCTGGGGTGCAGTTGTTGAGGTGGCCACCCCTGCTGGACGTCCGACTCCCGACTGTGGCAGGGATGTGTCCTCCACCAGCCTGGCCGCAGGGTCAGAGGCAGCTCCACAGGGCACCCAGGTGACACATGGGTGGGAAGATGGCACGGAGGACGACTGGCGCATAGGGGGTTCAGTTGAGGAGGGGGTCGGAACAAGGTCCAGAAAACGGAGGAATCCGGCCCTGGTGAGCTGTCCCAGTGGGTCAACGCGGTCAACGAGCCATGCGAGAAGACGTGCAGTCTCCTCATGAAAAGACTGCAGGTCAGCTCGCATGGCACGTTGACGCAACGCCACCCCACCCAGGACAGGCTCAACCCGGTGCCGGATAGCCACATCCGCAGGGAGAGGAAGGCCAGTTGGTGTAAGCCAATCCCCTCCCTGAGAACGGGTCTGGACGTAGGTATCCCTGCTGGTGCAAGATGATGCAGTCACAGGATCAGGGACAGGATTACACACAGGCACCTCCGCGGCGGCCTGTGCTGCCTCCTGTCCCTGGTCCTGCACTGCACCACTAGCACCAGTGGAATCCCACCTCCAGACCCCGTCTCTGGTGCTTGCACGGCCTCCTCCTCCACCAAACCCCCCACCAACCTGGATGACTCCGTGCCATCTTCCCCTGTTGGGCCCTGTGGGTCCCAGCTGCCCCTTCTGCTGCCGAGGAGTCCAACTCCAACCTCCGCCTCTTGGACCTCCCCCGGCAGCTGCGGCCTGGGACGCGGCACCGGACTCCTCACTCCCTGACGAGATGACAACCTGGGAGGGAGCCGGCCTTGCGTCTCCGGCTGGCGGTGCGATCCTGCCGCTGTGCTCCACAGCACCTTCTCCGCCCTCTTCATCAGTTGACGCTGCAGACAGGGAGAGATAGGAGACAGGCATCAGGGCACTGTACAATGGACTCATACACACATGACAGTTGCACATGAGTGGCATTGTCAAACTTCAGACATGGCATCACAATCCCAACACACATGTCATTGCAACTCACACACATGAGCTATTCCACAGCCATATCGCAACAGCCAGCACCATCCATACACATACAACAGCATGAGCAGCCAAAGGTGAGCCAGACATCACATGAAACACAGGGAGTGCACTAGACATGCACACACGCCACCACACTTACATGCATGTGTACACCTCGCCAACTGTCGCAGTGATGAGATTGGCATCCATGTCACATCTGGCTATCAGTCTTCTACATATCAGTCTCACATGCATCCATGTTGCATCACTGGTGCACCCATTGTCAAATACACACACATGCACATGTACACGTGCAGATACATGCAGCTGGAACCAACATCCATGTGTGACACCACAACCATGCAAACTTACATACACAGTAATCCAAACATGTGTGCACACACATCTGCATTTGGCCTGCATGCTTACCCACACATACACCATCCATGTGTCTCACACATGAAAGGACTTGCATGTGTCAGCCTCACAGCCCTGTACATACACACCATACATGGCCCTACAAACCACATGTACAACCTGCACACTACTGGCACACCACCACACGCACAGCTTCCAATCAGTATGCATGTACACTTACCGCTCGACTCCAGACGGGTCTGCCTCTCAAGGACCTGGACGTGGAGCGCTGGATATGCGTTCCAGGACCCTCATCTGATGTTCCGACAGGTGGCCCGGCGCCCCTTAGCATCCGCTGCCTTCAAGAGGCGCCGGGCCTTGTTGAGGGTCCTGGACCTGAAGTCCTCCCAGCGCTTCTTGACATGTTGGAAGTCGGGACTGCCACCCCCTCCGCGTTGATGGCAGTCACGATGTCCGTCCAGATCCGAGTCCGTCCTTCCTTGTCGGCGCGAAACTTCCGAAGAGGGCATCATACTGCCCCAGGACTTGCTCCACCAGGACACCAACTTCGGTGGCAGTGAAGCTGGTGCCCTCTGCCTCTCTGGCTGGGGGTTGCCAGTGTGCCAGATGGTGTAGTGCCGACATGGCAACCCCAGAGGCAGGGTGGGTGGGCAACTGGGTCCTGGGGCTGGGCTGTGGAGCGATGGAATCCAGTCGGGAGTCTTCGGTTCCAGCAGGGGTGGTCACAGCAACAGCACCCCTGGCTGACGTGCAGGCAGCAAATGGCAGGGCACGTGGGCAGCAGGCAATCAGGCAGCAGCAGATGGCAGGTGGGAGCGTGCTCGGGGCTCTGGGGGGCAGTAATTCGGCCTTCTGGGCAGGAGCGTGGTCTTCCGTGTGTGAACGCGTGGCCAGCTTGATACGAGTGATTTGGCACGTGAAAATCTTGCACGTCAGCGTGTAATTCGAGGAAAGGCCCTTAGCGCGTAAGCGCGTCAGCGCACGTACGCGATTTCATTGGACAAAGGCCCTTAGCGCGTAAGCGTGTCTGTGACGTGACACGCGCGGGTGTTTCCTCATAGCACGTGATGACAGAGCACACGTGGAAAAGCTGCACGTCGAGTGTCAGCGCGTGTAATTGGAGAAAGGACGCGTACACGCGTAAGTGACGTGTACGTGTGGGCCGGTTTAAAAGGTACGTGTAGAACGCCATTTTCTTGTACGTGCTTTTCGTGGAGAGCGAGTGGGTGAATTCTGTACTTCTTGTCGGTTCACACGCGATTACTTCACAGCGTTTCAAGTTCGTACTCCTGTTACCTCTGACAGCTTTCATTTTTGACTTTTTTTGGGGCCTGTTTCCTCAAACAGTGTTCACTTCTCCTTTTGTCCTGTCTCCTCAGACAGCGTACAATTCTTCTTTTGGCGGGGTGTTGCCAACGCGCACACGCGCATATTTTTCACGTTCTTATTCCAGGCAGACGGTGAGTTCCACACGTACTTAGCAACTGTGCTTGCCCCGTGTGTCGCACTCCCTTCAGAGGTCATTGTAGGCTGCGTGTATTACGCGTACGTTTATTTTTGTGTTTCTGGTGACACAGCGTAGTGCGGCTGTCATTTTTCCACGCACGTGGTCTACGAGGGGTTGCGTGCACGTTTATTTTTTGTTTTTGGGCTGCCTGTGCGTTGCGTGACCCGTCATCTTCCCCCAGGGGTCACAGACAGCCTTGTTAGAGCACTAGGGTACGAATTCCATCTAGTACCCTACCCTTTGACCCCAATTGCCCAGGACAATAGTTTACTGCTCCTCCCATACGCACAACAACATCAGTGCCATGGTTGGGAGGCGACAAGCGGTAAGGGAGGCAAAGGTGGCGACCTTCAAAGGTGGACTGTGGTGGGCGCGGTAGGGACGTGGCCGGGATTTGCAGGGTGCCCTATACCCCATGTGTGGAGGACCAATCAGGGACACCCATGCCCCCCCCATGGTTGAGGGAAACGTGGCTGAGACCATCCCAGCTCAGCCCTGTTGGACCAGCCCATTGTGGCACCTGACCTGGCACAGGATGACTCCCTGGCTGACTTCCAGGTCAGCAAGTCTAAGCCACGTGTGGCGGTGCAAGTTGTTGTCACCAAGCCACGTGGATCTGGGGCAGCTATGTCATCTGCTGCCCCAAGTAGGCAGGGTGGGAGCTGCAGGGCAGCTGCAGCTCCATCCACCCAGCTCTGACTCTCCCAGCCAGGACAGTGTCGGTCCTGGTCCATCATACTGATGTTCCCCCTGCCAACATCACACTTCAGACAATGCCTGCACCAAGTCCTATGGTCAATGTGCATTCGCACACTCCAACAACCCAGTCCACCGGTGATCTGCCCCTACTGACCAGAGCAGCGTTAGCCACTCTGGCTCCGCTCCACCTTCTAAAAAGAGGAAGAAGGGTGCTCTGGCACAACAGGCTGAGACCCCAGGCACGGCTACACACTCCGGTACCTCAAGGAAGCCTTGCTTCAATGATTCGGAACTTGATGCACTTGTGGGCTATGTGTCTGCACATAGCCACGAAATGCTGTTGACTGCAGGGTGCAAGACCACACCTGGTCAACGTCAGGCACACTGGCAGATCATCGCAGACCGCATAAGTGCCCTTGGATTTGTGAGGCGCTCAGCTGGTGATTGCTACAAGCGGTGGAACGACCTGAAACGCAGAGCAAAGAAGAAGCTGGCCTCAAATCATGCCGCTACTCTGGTGACTGGCGGTGGGTCTCCACAAGAGGACAACAAACTCACTGAACATGAGTCTGTTGCTGGGACCTTCGTCACAGAGGAACAGATCCGAGGTGTGGGAGAACTACCTGATTACGAAGCATTGTCCGGTGAGTGCCCATGCGTGTGTGTGTAGTGCATGTGTATGTATTTTGGGTGACGGGTTCTGATTGAGTGCCAGGTGAGGGTGTGTACTCAGAGTGTTATGGGTCACCCATTTCCTTCCTCACATGGGATCACGTGCCTTGTATTTGGCTATGACTGCATCCCTTCTGCCCACAGTATCCTATTAGGTCCACAATGTGCAGTTGACCTTGTACTGCCATCTTGCAACTACATTGGTCAGAATTTGTAAGTGTGCCTTCAGGATAATATTTTCCACTCTCCCCTTTTTTGCTAGACATTTATCAACCATATTGTGACATATGTGATATGCTTCGGTCATTGTTTACTGGCCACACTGGGGCAATGCTTTACCTGGTTATGTACACAATGAGACCATTCAGGCTGATGGAGTATTGGCCAGCACAAATGTTTAGATGAGTGCCTGTTTGCATGTGGAAAATGACAGATGTTTCCTGTGATGTCAATGTGACGAAAAATAGATCAGACAACTATTACTGTATTCTTGTACCTTGCATGTGTTGCAGTGAGTGGCACATGTGTACTTAGTCACAGTATGCAGCATTTTTCATGTCATCATGTCCATCTCACATGGATGGGTGACAGTACTCAATCACTGACATATGGCTGTACTTGTCAAATGTACCATGGCTATGCTAAATGCCATCTGTGTGCTGCCATGTGTCATGTATGTGTATTGGACATGCCACTCACAGGCCAATGTGTGATGGCAGTGCTACCCAGCATGCAGCAAATGTGTTGCTCTCCCATATTGGTGTCATCAGTGTCTGCCTTTTGCCTCCCCTTACTACTCAGTGACAGTGCAGGCATGGGAGGGTTATAGTCATGTGGGACATGTGTGAATCATGTACTGGTTCTGTAGCTTGACAGGCCTATTTGTGTGCTATGGTGCTAATGCCTGTTTCCATTTTTTCTCTTTCATGTTTTTGCAGGGATGACGCACTTGATGCTGTTGAGGTTGAGGAGATGGTGCAGACCCAGGAGGAATCCCAGGCACGACGGGCACCAGCGGGGACGTGGTGTGGTGGTGGGTGAGAACCCAATCCTCCTGCAGACCATACTTCCAGGGGTGTCTCTGGGTGCACCTCCCCAGACCTCTATTCAGGTGCTGATTCGGATGATGAGACATATGTGCGTCACAGGTAAGTGTTTCTGGCAGGGATTCTGTTCTGTCCAACCCACCTGCACCAGGGTAGATCCCTCTATGGGATGTCAGTGTTGGTAGAGGCGCCTTTGGCGGTTACGGATGCAGGGTCACACTCCACAGCATCTGATCCTGTTCCTGGGCCAGCAGATCAGAGGGGAATGCAGTCCTGCAGCCTCAGGCAGTGCCAGCACAGCAAGGTGCACATCGCCTTGCCCCAAACAGGTGTGGTGCCCGTCGACGCGGGTGGCCGTACGCCACCAGGCAATAGCGTATGGGAGAACTCCATGTACGCTATGGCAACCCAACAGGCAGCATCAGTTGAAATGATGGCTCAGGCAATGGAGAGGGTGGCCACTTCCATTATCCCCCTGAAAGGCAGATGGAGCAACTACAGCAGGCAACAGACTCCATTTGCCAATCACACAGGAAGACATGTTGGCGTCCAACAGGACCGACGGGCGGCACTGGAGACTCTGCGCCAATCCATCTCAATAGAGTCCCAGGCCCACAGGGAAGCCCTGAGTGAAGAACTCCATAACCTCAGGCAGACTCTTCTTGAGCTTGAGACTTCTGCTAATTTTAGGGCAGACAGCGGCTGGAGCACCTCACAAGTACGCTCTCAGCTGAGATGCGGCAACTCGGAGGAGATCCAGGGCATCACGTCAGGTGTTGCATGGGATCTCCGCACTATAATCCTCCAGAACGAGACCTTCCACACCGCATGCTTGCTGCCATGGAGGACCATACCAGGGCTTTGCGTGGGCTGCCTCCCATAGCACCACCACCTCCTGATGCAGCAGCAGAGGGTCATGAGAGCGACAGCAGCAGTTCTCCCACATTGGCATAGCCGTGCAGGCCATGAGCCCATGGAGGTGTTTTTTTCCCAACATCCACACAGGTGGCTGTTGGTGTGCACCCTGTCCTCGACCTCCTGGGTGGCCTCCCCCCCCCGGCCCCCACATGGCCATTTTTTTATTTTTGATTTTTTAAGTTTTTGCAGTGTGTTGCTTGTGTGGCTCCCGTGGGCATCCACTGTATTCCGGCTGGGCACATGCAGGCTTGTCCTGAGTTTGGGTTAGATGCTTGGGTTCGTGAGACACACACCCCTCCGCTTCCCGTTTCCATGGGCTTGCAAAGGGTGTGACCAAGTGACAGTGATGTACACAGTGACGTTGCGCTCCCATGAGCTGTGTGGGCAGTCTGTAGTCAATACTGTGTAGACATTCCTTGTGTATATTGTTGTTGTATTGTACTGTCAGAAGACGCTCCAGGTCTTGTACCACCCCTGCGGTTCTCGTGTCCCATCCTCGCCAAAAGCTTCTATCCCGTTCTACGACCATACAGAAGACGGGCTTGCGGTATCCACACTCTACGCACGGAACACATTTGCGTCGGGAACGTAGTTCCCGACGCCTCACGTGGAAGTTACCATGGAGACTACGTCAGTGGACGCAGCATCTTCCACGTGACAGAAAACGTGTTGGGTCACGTGACCATCTTGTTGCCGGTACTTCAGGTACTTAATGATCTGGCGCCCACTTCTCGCTGCTTCTGATCCAATAGTGACAGTGGTTTTTCTTGCTTGGATTTTGTGGTTTTTCTTGATCTCGGATTACGTTTACTGGATTGCTCTTGGATTACCCTTACCTGTCCTTGTATCTTGACCTCGGATTGTTTATTGATTATTCTTGCATAGTGAATTGGTTTTGTCGAATTCGGACCTCGAAGGTTGGGAGACCTCTTACCTTCATTCTTTCCTTCCTTCCTCTTCCTTCCTCTTCCCCCTTCAATCCCCTTCCTTGTCCTTCCCCAGGGTGCTGTAGGCGTCCTCGTGCCGGCGGGTATAGGCTCGGTGCTGGACTAGAGACTTCCTGAGCACCTTTTAGGCGTCCTCGTGCCGGCGGGAATAGGTGGTTGCTGGACTAGTGACTTTCTTGCACCTTGGATTGTTTTGGTTCACCGAACAGAGGGCAGATACCATCACACTGTTCCTACAGGAAAGAAGAAGGACTTTGCCAGAGACGTTCACTTCCAGGGAAACCAGGGTAAGAAAACTACCTTTCCTTATCATTTTCTTCCACTCATTCTCTGGTACTGATTGTCTTTTCTCTTCTTCTGGTCTCCAGATTACACCAGTATTGAGGACATTCTTGCATGAAACACTTCTGGTTAAACCGTTTTCTGCAGGTTAGTCTGTTGAGATTTTGTTACGTGTTCTCTTGAAAGGGGTGTATTTGATCAGTATAATATTCTGCAGTCGTTGGACGGAACCTGGAACCATCATCTACCGGGAAGTTGCGGGCCGCTCAGCTCTACGATCCCAACGACTATACACCATCTTCCGATCAATTGGATTCTCAGACTGTCCTTTCGTACTCCTGAGAATCACATTGGTAGGAAGAAATATATTCTTCACGACGGGTCAACGCGGAACCAGGCTCCCAGATTTCTGACATGTACACTGCATGGTGTATTAATGTATGATTTTGCTTCCATGTCTCCCTCTGAATTTGCAGGTTCATTCCTCATGTCTTCACAAAGCCGTCTACTTTGGAGATGGAGTTCAGTTTGTATGCAGTACACAGACCAGTTTTGAAGGCTGCAAGACTACAGTTTGAAGGGGGCGATGTGGTGGTATATTCAGGTTGTATGACTACTTTAACTTAGTACTGTCATGTTTTAGAAATGTTTGAACTTGTCTAGATGCATTGTTTAGTTGGTAAGTATTTGGTCATGTGTGTTGTTAGTTCAACATTACTAGGAGCATATTGTGTGTGGCCAGTTTGCATTAGGGACACTGTACTTTGTGACACTTGTGTCAGGTTTTTGGGATTGCTTTGTTTGCTCTCACATAGCATGACATTCCATGGTGTGTTGGGTGGCAGTGCTGGGATGGCACTGTTCTCATGTTGTATTTTGCAAGGGGGTCATGCATTTAGCAGCATATGTGTCTTTTGATGACACAGCATTGGTGGTGTTTCTGTAGGTAGGGATGCACACATTGTGACACTTCCAGGTGATCAATCTCAGGATGGTATGGTTGTGACAGTTGACTGTCCCTCATGTCATCATCATTGATTGTCAGCTGGTATGTGGCAGGGCTGTGTGCACTCCACAGGGGTGTGATTCTAAGTGAAGTAATTAGCCACCAGCTGTGTTCGGGCTGCCTCACCCCGTGCCCTTTCCCCTCCCATGCGCAGCGGGCGTGCATGTGGTTGGGGATGTGGGGGCGCCACCATGCCCACCGGCAAGCCCCGGCGTGTTGCAACGTTGTGCAGGACACATGCTGCCACTATGATCCTGCACACTACTAGGGGAGCGTACAGCTGCCCACCAGAACGGTCAAGGGAGTGAAAGCGTGACTTGAGCACTCCAAATGTGCGCTCCACTATGCCCCGGGTTGCAATATGGGCTGTGTTGTATCTTACCTCGGGTGGCGTGGTGGGGTTCCGAATTGGCGTCATCATGTGGGTGCTCAGAGGGTAGGCACTGTCCCCTGGGGAGGTGGAGATGTGTATCATTAGTGGGGTTGTGACATGACTCAGTATCTAGCATGCATGCATGTGCTGTGGCATTTATACTCACCAAGCAGCCATGTATTGCCATGCCGCCCAGCTTCTAGGTCCCGGTTTAGGGTTGACATTCTGTAAATGAAACTGTCGTGGGTGGACCCTGGATAGTTGGCATATACTGAGGTGATGATTCCCTTGGCATCACATACTACCTGCACGTTGATGGAATGCCAGTGCTTGCGGTTTCTATAGATGTGCTCTGATGCCCTGGGGGGACGTAGGGCCACATGGGTGCAATCAATGGCACCTATGACTTTGGGGAATTGTGCCACCCTGTAGAAATCCTGGACGACAGCCTGCCTTTCTGCAGGTGTTCTGGGCAGGTATATGTGCCTGCGCACTGATGGGCGTGCAGTCATGATGGCCAAGACCTGGTGTAGGCAGCGTGACTGCGTGGCCTGTGACACCCCCCCCACTATGGCACTTGTCCGCTGAAATGATCCGGTGGCCAAAAAGTGCAGTACATTGAGGACCTTCTCCAGGGGGCTGAGTGCTTGGGAGCAGAAGGTGGGTGATGTGAGGTCATCCTCCCACTCACTGACCAGGTCGAGTATTATGTGAGGTGGAAACCTGTACCTCCCATATACCTGGTCATCAGGCATGCCAAAAAGGCTGGTTCTGGGTGTGAAAATTCTGTAACTGACTATCCTCCTCCTCCTCCTGCGGTATCCCATGACCACTGCTAGTACGAACGGTATGTTCATCACGGCGTCTGAGCTTGCTTGTTGTTTGCGTGCACTTTTATGCTGCGCGGGTCCACATACGCCTGCTTCCTGCTGGCGTACGTGTTTCCGGATTAGCGCGTCTTTTTTGGCGCGTGCGTGTGGGCGTTCCGCGCATTTGCCTCCTGTACTTCCCCGCCCACCCCAGATTTACACGTACCCCGCTCGCACAGGCACAATCGCGTGTCAAACTTCCCGCGCACCCAGAAATACACGCTATTTTGACACAGCGGGTGTCCGTGTTTGTCGCGTACCCTTTGCACGTCATTTGTCCTAGAGGGCCACAGTATGGGAATCATCAGAGCTGTATATACGTGCTTTTTGATAGCGCACATTTTTTAATCCGCAGGGACGCTACTGCCTGCCTTCGTGTGGCGGACATGTGTTGATGTACATAGTTGACTTTTGGTTTGTGTCATGGAATCACCATTTCACTGCTGGGGGTGCAGGGGTGCAGGGGGACATGAGTGGGACATGAGTGGGGGCCTGCTGGCAGGTGCCCTGCACTGCTGGGGGTGGGGTGCAAGGGGACATGAGTGGGACATGAGTGGGGGCCTGCTGGCAGGTGCCCCTGACTGCTGGGGTGGGGGTGGGGGCGAGGGGACATGAGTGGGGGCCTGCTGGCAGGTGCCCTGACTGCTGGGGGTAGGGGTGCTGGGGACATGAGTGGGGGCCTGCTGCCAGGTGCCCCTGACTGCTGGGGGGTGGGGGTGCAGGGGGACATGAGTGGGACATGAGTGGGGGCCTGCTGGCAGGTGCCCCTGACTGATGGGGTGGGGGTGCAGGGGGACATGAGTGGGACATGAGTGGGGGCCTGCTGGCAGATGCCCCTGACTGCTGGGGGGTGGGGATACAGGGGGGCATGAGTGGGGCCTGCTGGCAGGTCCCCTGACTGCTGGGGGGTAGGGTGCTGGGGGACATGAGTGGGGCCTGCTGGCAGGTGCCCCTGACTGCTGGGGGTGGGGGTGCAGGGGACATGAGTGGGACATGAATGGGGCCTGCTGGCAGGTGCCCAGACTGCTGGGGTGGGGGTGCAAGGGGACATGAGCGGGGCCTGCTGGCAGGTGCACCTGACTGCTGGGAGGTGGGGCGCAAGGGGACATGAGTGGGGGCCTGCTGGCAGGTGCACCTGACTGCTGGGGGGTGGGGGTGCTGGGGACATGAGTGGGGGCCTGCTGGCAGGTGCCCCTGACTGCTGAGGCGTGGGGTGCTGGGGGCATGAGTGGGACATGAGTGGGGCCTGCTGGCAGCTGCCCTTGACTGCTGGGGGGGGGGTGCAGGGGGACATGAGTGGGGGCCTGCTGGCAGGTGCCCCTGACTGCTGGGGGTGGGGTGCTGGGGGACATGAGTGGGGCCTGCTAACAGGTGCCCCAGACTGCTGGGGGTGGGGGTGCAGGGGACATGAGTGGGGCCTGCTGGCAGGTGCCCCTGACTGCTGGGGGGTGGGGGTGCAGGGGGACATGAGTGGGACATGAGTGGGGGCCTGCTGGCAGGTGCCCCTGACTGCTGGGGGTGGGGGTGCTGGGGACATGAGTGGGGGCCTGCTGGAGGGTGCCCTGACTGCTGGGGGTGGGGGTGCAGGGGGACATGAGTGGGGGCCTGGTGCAGGTGCCCCTGACTGCTGGGGGTGGGGGTGCTGGGAGACATGAGTGGGGGCCTGGTGGAGGTGCACCTGACTGCTGGGGGTGGGGGTGCTGGGGGACATGAGGGGGGGCCTGCTGGCAGGTGCCCTGACTGCTGGCGGGTGGGGGTGCTGGGGACATGAGTGGGACATGAGTGGGGGCCTGCTGGCAGGTGCCCCAGACTGTGGGGGTGGGGTGCAAGGGACATGAGTGGGGCCTGCTAGCAGGTGCACCTGACTGATGGGGGTGGGGGTGCTGGGGGACATGAGTGGGGGCCTGCTGGCAGGTGCCCCTGACTGCTGGGGGGTGGGGGTGCAGGGGGACATGAGTGGGACATGAGTGGGGGCCTGCTGGCAGGTTCCCCTGCACTGCTGGGGGGTGGGTGTGCAGGGGGGCATGAGTTTTTGATCATATTGCAAGGTGACATGTGCCTTGGCTGGGGGGCATGCCCATGGTGGATGGGCTGCCTGCGGGACATGACCAGGGGTGCAGGGTAGTCCCCTGTGGTGTGGGCTTCCTGCAGGGGTCGTGGTGGATGGGCTGCCTGCGGGACATGACCAGGGGTGCAGCGTAGTCCCCTGTGGTGTGGGCTGCCTGCAGGGGTCGTGGAGGGGGTAGAGGGGACACCTGAGGGGACCCACACTGCCAATTCACGTGTAGGATCCCGCGCAACCCCGAAATACACGTTCCCCGCTCTGACAGCAAATTTGCATGTGAAACTTCCCTCCTGAAATACCCGTACCCAGGCCAATCGCGTGTGAAACTTCCCACGCACCCCAGATTTACACGTACCCCGCTCGCCCATGGCCAATCGCGTGTGAAACTTCACGCAAACCCCTGAAATACATGTACCCGCTCCCCCAGGACCAATCTCGTGTAGGACTTCCCGCACACCCCCGAAATACACGCACATGCTATTTTTCACACAGCGGGTGTCAGTGTTTGTCGCGTACCCCTTTGCACGTCATAGGGCCACATTATGGGACATTCATCATGGCTGTATATATGTGCTTTTTGTTAGCGCACATTTTGGCGCACATTTCTTTCATGCGCAGGAACGCTACCGCCTGCCTTCGTGTGGCGGACGTGTTTAGGCCTGTTTGTGTCTTTGCCCGTGCGCTGGTGTGCCCTATTCGATTCCATGAATACGTGTTGTAGGCGAGCGTGTGGGCGTTCCGTGCACTTGCCTCCTGTACTTCCCCCGTGACGCCCACATTTTCATGCGTTGTTCCCCATTCCGCGTGTCACGTCCCGTGTTACGCCTACTTTTGTTGTGTGAGCCACGCTATGTGCGCTTAGCGCACGCGGTTTGAAGACGTGTGCGCCAGCGTGCGCCACGCAGTATTTTGGCGCACATCCTGGAATTTCCTCGCGCACGGACTTCCATGAATCGCTGTGCGCGGGTTTCGCTGCGATTTTTGCACTGGCACTGCGATTCGCACGCTTTCACCGAAAATTTCAGCGCACATTATTTCCATGAATCGACCAGAGAGGCTTGAGCCTCATTACTCCATCTTCTTGGGTTAAGTGTATAGTCGTGGGTTAGAATTCTTCTTGGTCTGTGTGGATTTGTCACAGTAGGGCTGGTTTCACAGGGTCTTCGCCATGATGGACCGCGGGTAGCAGTGCTGCATTTTTGCGGGTGTTTATAGCGCACCGTACTGCCGCGATGACATCATCACATCGTGCGTCGCAGCCATTTTGGACCATTATTTACTTAAATTATAAATTTTGGAGTTTGTACTCAACCAGCTGGCCTCAAGCTAATAAGAGTATTTATTTAAAAAAAAGTGATAGTCCATTACTAAATAATACCTGATTTCTAGCAGTGCAAATTATAATAAAGGGAATCTCTCCATATTTAAGGCAGAGAAGTTATGTTTAGGAACAATAAATATTGTGTTTTGATTGGTTATACTTTAGAGAAGAGTTTACCATTGCACATCCTAGCCATATTGTAACTAGTTGATGTGGCTGACATTAGTCCTTAATTCTGCAAATGGTTATTCAAGTGTATATATTGTTTCTAGTTTATTTGTAAAAAAGTCTAGTATTTTAAATGAGGAAGATCTCCCTCGTTAGTGTCGAGAGGACAATCTCTCCTTATTCTTGGTAGCAAAATTGTGTTTTTAAACAAGACATCGTCTTAAAAAAATCTTCTTCTTTTATTTCCATTAACTAGTCTCACCTGTAGCCACATTTGAATTTGCCAAGTTCAACTAGTTTGTACCTGAATTTTCAGACAAAGTAGCATTCCTTAATTGGTTATGCAGTTATAGTAAAAACACTTTACCTTCCTACTTAAGCGGTTTTATATTCAAGTGTTATCTTACGGGCAGAGTGCTTATTACACTTCTGTCATCTCAGTCACAATTGAGTAAGTTTGACACATATGATTACTTGAAAGGTTGTGAGGTAATTACAACCAATTGTACATCTCATTGTCACAGTTCAGCCCTGTGTCACATGTGTCCATTAGGCAAATCCTCTTTGCTTCCTTCTGTCTCAATAGTAGTTCTTTGTTACCAACCCTGGGTAGTTCCTTAATTTGTTCAAATCCAATGACTTTTAATTGTTCTACTGTAGAGTCTGGATGCTCCATACTGAAATGGGTTGCTATGGGGTATCTCAAGTCTTTATTCCTTATTGCACATAGATGTTCAAAGATTCTTATCTTAAGTGCCCGGATTGTGCTCCCTATGTATATTTTGTCACAGATGCATTTTATTCCATACACCACAAATTTGCTATTACAATTCATGAATTGGAGAATTTGTTTTTCTTTTCCGTTTGGTAGACTCACATTTTTTGTTCCATTCGCTATTTGTGTGCAGAGTTTCTCACATCTGTATGTTCCTAAAATAGGGTCCAGGTTGAGCATACAGTTTAAGTCTTTAGTTTTTAGCGGTTTTAAATGGATAGGGCTGGCCATCTTTTTGAGGGTAGGGGCCTTCCGTTAACAAATATGTCGAGTCTCATCCAAGTGTTTAATTTTAAGAATGTACAAGTATTTGTTGAGGATTTCCTGCATGTTAGGTGCTACTAAACTGAAATTAGTAATACATTTTGTAGTTGTAACTTGTGCGTTAGTTTTAGGTTTATCCTTTAGCAAAACTTCCCTTGTGATATTTTCTGCTTTAGCTACAGATTTTCTTAGTTTTTGATGGGTGTATCCTCGTTGGCTAAATTTCTTGATGTTTTTTTCTACATTGGTAGCACAGGCTGCTTGAGTACTGCAGTTTCTTTTCAACCTCATATCTCCACATAAGGGATTTTGTCAATCACGTGTCTGGGGGGATTGCTATATGCATGCAGGATACTATTTCCTGCAGTCGGTTTAGTGTACAGGTTTGTAAGGATTTTGTCATGTTCAGTGTAAAGTTCCAGATCCAGAAATTGTATTTTGGTAGTGCTTTTATTCATGGTAAATCTGAGATTATAATTGTTGTTGTTTAGGTGTTTGAAATAGCTGGAAAGCTCTAGTATATCACCTTCCCAAATCATAATAATGTCATCAATGTAACAGCCTCAGAAGACTATGGGCCTCATTCCACGTTGGGCACAAATGGATTACCGGCACCAGTAAACCCTTTGCGCCCTATTCCGAGATCCCTTAGCGGGTCCCTCCTTTAACGCCTATGGACGGGACCCGTTAAGGGACTTCAGAGCTAATAACGGTACCGCAAATTGCGGTACCATTATTAGCTACTTCCCCATTCCCATTGAGCCCTATGGGGGCTCAAATGGGAATGGGGAATGGATTTTTCAATGGGGATTTACAGGTCCCGCAAAGGTCGGACTACACCGGTAAGTCCCCATTGAAACAAGTTAGAGTTGGTACCGGTATGGGAGGTAGTCATGACGCAAATACCGCCATGACTACCTCCATACTCGGAATGAGGCCCTATGTTTCTGTAGTCGTTAAATGCTGGGTATTTCCAGGCATGATTGATTTCAAAGAAACCCATAAAAAGATTTGCATAAAGGGTGCACATGTTGAACACATTGTGGTTCCCTGAAGTTGCCTATAAATTTGTTTTTGAAAACAGAAGATGTATTTCGATAATGCAAATTTGAGCAATAGAATGTTAGACGAGGCCCATGGATCACCATTGTTTGTCCATGATTTGACCATGGTTATCCATTAAACACTACTGATGATGAATAGCCCTGGGACAGACCAAGGATAGCCATGGTCTAATGGTCTCCATGCTACCATGGACCTCCATGGATGTCTCTGATCCTGAAGAGTTTTAACAACCATGAATAACCATGGCTCCACATGAACATTTAGGAGGTCTGGAATGTTGGAGGAATCCCTTTCTTATTTTACCTGTGGATTGTCAAATTTGTGGTTTAAAGTAAATACCATATATGACCATGCATTACCAGGATTAGCACTGCATGCCCTGGAACAGCACTGCTCTGTGTACTGTTGTGTGACAGAAACCATCATTCCAACTAGAACATATGCATCTAAAAAATACCAGAGTATACCTTTCAGACATTCTCTGGAAAATCAGACACCTTATTGGCTTCCAGGCATGTTTGATCAGCACCAGATTCTAAGTTATGCAGGCTTTAACTACTGAACTCACATTCCATTTTGCTGGCTGGTGTGTTCCCAAGGCATTGATGTTTTGACCTTACTCCAGCCCCCCATCGCTGCCACTCTGACCCAACCCTTGACATGCACTTCTCCCCAGCACCCCCTTACTGTCTCCCAACGTCACGCTCCTGCTTCCTCCTCATGCTCTCCCAGCAACTGCTGGAATCTCCGGCCTCCTTCTACATCATGCCAACAGACCCACCTCTTCTGACAACAGGTAGTGGAAATGGAAGAGGGGCTCTACTCAGAGCCTCACATTTCGTTTCAATGGCGTCAATAATGGTATTAATAACTCCACCAGCTCCACGCTTGCACCTGTCCATGGATCTTTACATGACACTTGTAATGAGCCCATCAACGACTTACCCTAGAGCGCTGGAAAAAGTAACTCCCCCCCTCTTTGGGCCATTGCCAGGTGGTAAAGTACCTTGTGTCTCACTTTGACTAGAAGGGCCTTTCAACCCATTATGCACCCACAGAATATAGGAAAATTGCTTAAAAACCTAGAAAACATACCATTAACAACAGATTTGGTCGTTGAGTAGCAAGTGTTTCTATACTGCAAGACTTCATCTTTGAAGACCCTTACACTATCAGGATGTCTTTAATGTATTGTATAGTGAAAATGCCTCAGTAGTATTAGACATAAAGTAACATGTATAAGTCCATTGTGAACTAATATAGGATGTATTAATTCTGACTTAGTGGCAGGGGAAATATTATCAGTCTCCCTAATTACAAGCAAGAGGAACTGTGCAGAGAAAATCCACTGCACCAGAAAACGGAAGATCCAGCCATAGGATAAAGTTTTACTGCGTTTATTGAAAATTCAATAACACGGATTGTGATATGTACAATGCAACATTCACCACACTCGCTCATCGTCTAGTTTTGATAATACATGACATCACAAAAATGTGATATTTGGATAAAACATATCTGCTGGCCCCTCCTGTGACTACCTCTAAATGTTTCAAATAAAAACACTACAGGTTAGTGTGAGGTGATTGGATAGTGCAACAAAATGTAAACTTAATGTGGAAGGTGAAAGGGCATTGGGCATAAGTGTCTTCTCAGCCAAGTGCAACTGTTCAAGGGGGTGAGAACGGGCCTGAAGGTGCTGCATGCTCTCAACAAATTGCCATCTCCGATCTCCTATGCCTTGAGACAGAACATTTGCCTTTCAACCTGATATTGCCTTGTATCATACTGCCTTCAGTTCGATGGGAACAGCCACCTTAGTCTGGCTCAAATGAATATGCTTTGTCTTGCAGGTTCAGTTCATGTGTGTTGGGACCACAAAATGGATTTCACAAAATGGATTTCTCCCGCTCGCAATTATGAAGATGTTCAGCTTGTATTCACTGCAGGTGTCCCGTCTCTTCTGCTAACTTGAAACGTTCCTTCTCTCTGTGTCCTTGGCAATGCTGTGCATGGTGGCTGCACTGGAAGCCTGGGCTTCAGCTTGTCAGCCTTTATCTGTATCCTCAAGCCCTTTCTGCTTCTTCCATTCACCCGAAATGTACTTGTGGCTTCCATCTTGATTTACATGGCTGCCCATGTTAGTTGCGTTTTAGTGTCAGCAAGCAGTTCATCTGTATTCTTGTGCAACTTGTGGTTTCCGCAGGGTAAAGGTGTACGTGTGTCAGTCCTCTTATCTATGTGAGTCATAACCATGTTCTTTGTGTCTTCCAGCAATAAATCTAAGTGCCTGCGTGACTTCATGCAGGGATGCCTACGTCCTTCATGTCTAACTCATCTTTGTCATGGTGTCAGTTGTGACGTCATTAACTTTCTTCTAGGTTACAGTCAGTCGACTTGTTCCTTTGATTGCAGCTGTGTCTCTTTGACACCGTCACCAGGATAGGGTCTGAATGGTTTTCTGAGTGAGTATAATTTCTCTCATCTGCGATACATCGTTGATGGGGAGGAAGAGCTCAGGAACAATGTACACCTCACATTTCTCTGTCGCCGAGATGAGAGCGGGTTTCTTGCAATGAGGCCACGTTTAGGTCTCCCTCATCAATTCACATAGGAGTGAATATATAACTCAATGTAATTGACAAAAGGATTGTGGATTTATGCAAATAGGCCCAATGTCATGGAGCACAATGTGAATTTCCAGAGGTACCCACTCTTCCCTGCCAAAAATAAAATGCATGCAAACTGCTCACAACTCACATGTATTGTGCTAACAATATTTTATTTTTATTTAGTACAATTCATTTTATTTCGACACATGCCATGAAATGTTACACTCATAAAATATATCACATTCCATATATAATCTGAAAGAAATACAAAAATGAAAACTATATTAAAATTATAATGACAGATTTTAAAATGGTAATGTCCAAGCAACCTCTAAATACTTCATATTATCAACTAGACATTTTTCCTCCACGGTTGTTGTCATCCACCTGTAATCTTCATTAATAGATTACATTTTCCACTCAATGAATAACGGTCTTAAACAGTGTCTTATTTGGTTGTTATATAGGGGACGTATACACATAAAATGTCTCATATCCAGTGCTTAATTTGTAGGGGGACTTGCCAGGGCTCAGCCTCAGCTCTTATTTCTGAGCCCCAGCCCTTTTTTTAAATCCCAGCTTGATTATGTCGTGGTGATTTGTTAGTCCGTCATAATATAACTATCAACGCCAGTGTGAACTGGCCAGGGTCTCTGCATCATGGGCTGGCTCATTGTTGTTCTCAAACCTGATGACCCAGGTTGGCAGGGCAGGACCACTTATCAATTTTCATGAAAAACTATGAGATATGTGTAAGGCGACACTCCTGTACACTGATGCTGGCCGTGTCCACACACTGCTCGACGCAGCCTAAATTCTTTAGTGTAATAACCAGCATGGTGGCTTGATAACAACAGTACAGTCACCAGTCAACAGCCCCAACATAGGGGCAAAGTCTGTGAAAAGACCCATATCAAACATTACTGCCAACCGATGTAAGGCGATCTTGTTGCAGGGTTTAACAGTCAACTAATCAGTTCAGTAATGATTTTACCTACATTCGTCCATCAATTTACCATAGAAGGAAAGCATTTTTGCTATTTTTTTCCTGTGGTTAGATGGTTAACATGCTCCAGTTGTCACCAATAGGATTAGACCAAAATCTTAACAATGTGTTTTAAAGAAACACTTAAACTTTTATTTTATTTTAAGACACAATTTATATGATATGTTGGTTTCACCCTCAATGAACCAGTGGGCATTAGACCTTTAATCCCAAATATGTTGACACCATATGGAGCAGCTGTATGTCACTGTATGGAGCAACAGTTGGTGGCATCAACAGTAGATGGGGAGCTTACCCTCCTCCATGCAAGAAAATATATGAGCCCTTGCACTTATTTTCTTACAAATTATGAACTGCTCACATCTTCCACCCTTGTGAGACAATATTTACACTTTCCCAGAAAGTCATTATTCCATCGAGAGGTAAATTGAAAAAACAGGGACAATACCTAGTCCAAACCTTATCATTAGAGTCGTCTCGCTCTTTTCACATGGAATATCCAAATACAACTCCAAGGAAAAAACTATTTTTCCCTGCAAATTGCATGCATAATTTATCAAAGTACCACGTATTATATGCCTTCCTCACAACAGATTTATAATCACCCCACAATTGGGTAGGATTACTCCACAGGAGAGGTACAATCAGTTTAGCTGCCACATGTGTAATATATAGGAACCATGGACGATGCAATTCCCCTTTCTGTGTTTCAAAATCACACATTTCCTCTCGAAAAACTGCAAGTTCATAGGTATTCCATATTTTTAACCAGTAAAGCAAGGTCACAATTTTATTATTTACTCAATGCCAAACCATCCCAAATCGATTTGAATTGGGAGATTAGGAGTGCTAATAGCAAGGTTTAGAAGTTGCTTAAATATTTTGTTTTCCTCACTTACCAAACTACGCGCATCCAAATGCCCCCATAACTGGGCACCAAATATTGCCACCGACACTGCCTGCATTCTATACATTTCCATCTCGAGGGCTATACTATGCCCCATACCTCGCCTAGCCCACGTGGTCGTGCTTTTTGCTCTCTGATTGGCCCAACTCAAAGTTTGTTGCACCTGTAAACCAAGGTAATTATAACCCTCCACCTGATCCAGTTTAGGACCTCCTATAAAAATGAACTGGAATTACCTTTACAATCTTTATTCAGGTAAAAGTCATTGCTTTAGATTTCAAAATATTAAATTTGAGATCATTTTCCCCCGCATCTAGTGGTGAATGTGGTTAGTTGTTTTTGGAGACCGGATGTAGTCATGTGCATGAAGGAGAAAACCCCATTTTCCCCACCTCCCTACAACACCTAACAATATTATTTAGATTTCCTAGCTATTAGGGGGTGGAGGGAAGTGTTATCATTGGGGGTTGGACTGAAATGAGTATAAATTGCAAAAGGTTGGGATTTTTTCGAGCGTGTACTGAAAAACATTGCTAGAAGTAAAGCCTCCTTACTTAATAATTATGCCTAACAAAGGGGCGAGCAACCTTAAAGATCCATGTCCGTGGATAATTGAGAATGTATTGTTACATTATATTGAACACAATCAACGCTGACCATATATGACAATGGACCACTGTTGTTGACTGTCTTTGCATAGCCCTTTTAAATGGTCAGTGGGTCTGGATGTAATGACACTCATTCCTGAGCAATCTATGGACCTACATATCATGGATGGGCAAAATTCAGATCCAAACCAGGGATGACCATGATCATATGGTATGAAGTCCATTCATCACCCGTTTCTTTTTTTTTTTCATGGCATTTTTTTTGCCAATTTTGTACCGCAAAAACTCATAGAAAAATATGGGGGGTGGTTAAAGGGATATAAGATATGTGGGGGGGTGGTATGGGAACTAGATTGTAAATAGGAGCGAAGGAGATCTAGGGGGCATCCCCCCACGAAAACAAAATTCAATTCGTTTTGCTGCAAAAAATCAGCGCAACAAAACAGGCGATGGAATGACATAGAGCGGTTGGTTTATAGATGGACAAATCTGTTTATCTAACATACCAGGAAAAAGGCAACATCGGAACCTATTAGGCTCCCAGTGCCTGCTCAGAACAGGATATTATAAACATTTATCCTACCGTAGTCATTTCAGGGCCATAGAACCAGAAATGCTCAAGCTGCAAACGTCAGTAAAGCAGCAGGCACTGGGAACTATGAGGCTACCAGACCCAGCTCAGCATTGAGCATTCGAAGATCTACAGCTGACAGCAACGCCCAGCCAATGCCAGCCCAGCCTTGTGTTTAATAGAAACGATGCAGATGCAAGTGCCAGTCGGACAAAACTCAGAGGCCACCACATAGGCGTTGAAGGACAGTTCAGCTGACTAGCGAATGATGAGCCGCAATCAGAGAGCCAGTTTTAAGGGTCAGGCCGAGCATTAGTCAATTTTCTTGCCCGCAGAGAGTACAATGTTCTACTATTTGTCTCTTGTTAGATGTCAGGTGCCCTGATTTCCCAAGGACTGATACACTGACACTGTGAGCGCCTAGGTAATATCGTAGTCACCAGTTATGTCATCATCAGTGAACAAATAGCTTCATAATATGTGTTCTTAATGCAATTTGCCACAGTTAAATTGACCTGCAATTGAATCTGGCCTTTGCAGGCAGTGAGCAGTTTAGAAGCGCTACGTGGAGGGTCCTGGGTGACATCGATGTTGAAAATGCCCGGATTTCCTATTGTGGCTGTCAAGTACCTGTCTTTATTTGCCCACTACACATGGTCACCTTTGGCGGTCTTGTGTTATCATGATTCCTCAGTGACTGTACATGGAACAATCTTAGCTCTACAGTAACTGTGCTTCTCAGACAGTCACTTCCCATTGATAGAACGTAAAGAGTTTCATTGATGTCACAGTAAGCCCAAAGAACCTAACCAAACATCAAAGTAGTTTATATAGGAGATAGATTCAATCCAATAGCGCTGATGTAGCAGAAATCAGAGAACAGGGGTAAACCCCTTGTAAGAGAAATAGAACACCCCATGTAGAACGTTGTATCCATACATGGGAATGTTCTATTTCTCTTACAAGGGATTTAACCCTGTTCTCTGATTTCTGCTACATCGCCGCTATTGGATTGAATCTATCTCCCATATAAACTACTTTGAATCTAGAACATCGCTTTCAGACTACCGTGATGTGCTAAATATACGTCTGTGATTATACTTCACTCCTGATGTGCTATTCTTTCGTCCATAACCAAATTTCATTATTGCCTCTGGTGCAATCCACTCTGGATTTTGGGCCTTGAAAACGACCATTTGGGTCGAAACATGTGTCGGCTGTACAGAAACTAATGAAACAATATTTATGTTTATGCTACATTTGTAGTTCGCAAATATATTTTCACAATTCTCTTTAAACCAATTCCATACATGCTTGGCTTTGCGCGTTTGACTACATTCCCATACCAATTGTGACTTCTAACTGACTTCGAGCATTGGAAGGGTTGGCTCTGTGGGAGTGTTTACGCGCAGGCCTGGGTTCTAACCAACAATTGTAGGTGAATAACTAGCGCACAGGCACCTTTTTTCGAACCCCTTCCCTTTCAGTGGAGCCAAACATCATATTGATGATGCAAGGGTGGGTCAAGAGAATAGAATTGTTTCCTTTCAATAGATAAACCATTTGAAGCACTTTCCAGTAGATTATGGCACATTAGAACCTTGGCCAGGGTTGCGGGGGTGCCTGCCATTCAGCTGGCAAGGAATGGGGGCTTGAACCACTGGTGAAATCCCCAGTTTCATGCCGCCTGACGGCCGGCTCACCCCCACCACCATCTTCCCCCCACCCTCCGTCCCTTTTTAAAATGTATTTATTAATTTATTTTTTCATCTCCTCCACCCCACTACTTACCTTATTTCGGCAGCGGTGGGTGACACTGCCGCATCCACTCCTTCCCCATGCCTCCCGCAGACCCCCATTGAAAGGGAAGAGGGACGTGCAGAGCTTTCCATGGCAGCCCTCTTTGTAAAGGATTTTCCTTCGTACATCCGGACGCTGCACGCATCACATTGAAAGAAGGAAAATTATGTTTTTAGCATCCTGGCTTACCGCTTTGGTAGTCCAGGGTGATAACGGCCTTAAGCCTATGTTGCAAGTCCTGAAACGGTGGTTAACGCCCCAGAGCCCTCATTGATGGCCCTTGCTTCGCTCTTCGCGTTTACTTGGGCTGCTGGGCCGTTACCCCCATTCCAGCCCTTGGAACGGGGGCTTAACGCCACATTAGTACTCAGCTAGGGACAATCAGATTATTACAAACAATGTGATTGTCTCTCGCCAGGTCATTACCCAGCCAACAAAGACTCAACCGCTGTGCTCCGATCAGAGCCCCAAGTCCTGCAGAGTTTTTTTCCTTTCTTCACCGGCCATCATGGAAAGAGAGAGGGGCTACGTGTAGTCCCTTTCACCCCGTTCCATGGCAGCCATTTTCTTTGTTTTTTTTGTTCAATCTATATTATGGTCCCCGTGGAAAGGGAAAAGGGGCCATGTATTTGTCCCAGGGGCATTACTCGACCGGTAATGCCTCCTCCTCGGGTTCTATTGCTTTAATAGGTATGAAAAGCCATCTGAACATCAGACACATTTGTATGTTAAAGTTATCATTGTTTTCAAGCATGGTTGATGAGAATTGGAAGGTGTTTTCTCCCCACAAAATAGTCCTACTGGGGTGCTCTACTGCACTTCTTCACTTGCTACCTGTGTGCTCCAGATGGGGGGGCTCTAGAAAAAGATGGCACAGTAAGTTTCCTTGTTCTTTTAACATGCCACAGTATTCCATTTGAGGATGTCTAATGTAACGGCAAAGCGCACACTCAGCGTGGTGCCAACTTCCACATTACTAATGGCGCTTGCAATGCCAAGACATTCAATTACTACAGAATAGCCATCCTCTTAATGTATCACCCATTACGGGCCGCCAGGGAAAGCATTTTACACCATGTAGGGATTGCGTTTAAAGTCGCGTTCAAGTTATATTGCAGGAATACAGATGTACATCGAGATCCAGGTTATGTGCACTACAGCTTAAAGGCATGCTACTGCACTGAGATGTTCTATGTCTAGTGCTGCGTGTGCAATAAGGGCTGTTTGCAGGCAGTGCGCCATGGGTGCAAGCAGGAAGGGCTCTGTGCAAAGTGCAGCGCATATGGGGAAACGTCTTCAGTTTCTCCTCCAATGATCCGCCAAGTCAAAACTATCCCAGGAAACGCAAGAAAAGTTCAGTTATGATTGAAGCAACATTAAAAGCAGAACTGCCGAATGGCAACAGCTATTTCCCATTTGATGGGAATTATCTCTTCAAATTCAATGTACCTATATCCTATATCAATTTACCTGTAGCTATTGCCCTAGCACCCTGCTCAACCCGTACCCCCAATACTGATCACCTTTTGTTCGCACCCATTTTCGCGGTGCCCTAGCAGCTGTGTTCACCCCACTCACACGACCATACCCAAGTGACTTCTAACCCACCCCTTGATTCTATATGGTTTCAAAAAGCTCCTCTTGGGATATGATTTTGATAGTCAACCCCCTCCTTGTCCCACTCTCTGCCTTATTAGAGGCCCGCGTCCTTTCCCCTTTCCCAGTCTCTGAAATCTCCCCATTGGTTCCCATTGGATGCAAGGATTGAATTCAAAACCCTCTGCATTGTCCACAAGGCTTTCTGGGGCCTGGGTCCAAAATACCTTCCGCTATCCCTCCGCAAATACCTCCCCTCTCGAGCTCTTTGCTCCTCTACCTCTAACTCCGTCCGTCGTTTTTTCAAAGAAACGAGCTGGGGGTAGATCTCTGTCTACGGCTGGGGCCTCCCTCTGGAACAGCCTTCCTGCCACTCTAAAATTGAGGAGAACCATTTCCGGTTCCGGAAGCACCTCAAGACCTTCCTCTTTTCTTCTGCCTTCCCTCCCCTTGACCCCCCACTGTCCTACGGGCCCAGATACCTGCTCACCCTGCTGCACTGCCTCCGGGCCACCCCTTGCACTGGGGTCTGTATCTGTACCCATACAGCCCACCACTTTTCTTCCTGCACTTATCAGACCTACCCTGTCTGCTGCCTTAAACCTAGCACTTGCAAATTGCTGGCTGCACTACCACTGTTTGTTGCCATTATTTATTTATTTATTTATTTATTTATTTATTTATTTATTATCTGTTTCTCCTCTGCTTCGCACTTTCCACTTCTCCCCCTTCCATGCACTTTTCCCCTCCCTCTTCTCCATGCACTTGCGCGTTCTCAATGTCACTGGGCCTAGTAAGATCGCTGTTTTGTCCTTCCCTGTTCCCCTCCCTTGCCGCGCTCTGAAACACTTGTGTACGAGCGCGATAGAAATAAAATATCAATATCAATAGACCTCCTCCCTTCATTAGACGTCGCCAATCTGCTTCATTTAACCAAAGCCAACCCACTCCATCCCCCAACTCACACTGTTGCTATCACTGACCGCTTTTACTCACAAGCTTCAGAGTAGCGAAGGCCGTTCGCCTGCTCTTCTCCATGCCTGGACTGACTTCTTCACATATGTCCCACCCAGTAAACTCATAGTAGGCACCCTTGCTCCCAGCTACTCACACCAATCTCCCTTAGCTTTCATTTCTCCTGTTTACTCTGTTCTTAGTTTCGGGAAACTCTTTTCACAAGCAAGTCTGCCCAAAGTTCATGCAGCGGTTAACATTTCCTTCCTGGAATTTGCGAGACCTTAGTTAACCAACTTGAATGTGGCTGCTATTAGTCCTGACTTCCCTGTTCATCCGCTCATTTTACTTCTGGACCCCAGGTCATAAGACTATAGTATCTCCGCTTCCGGCAGCACCACGCACCCTTCTTTCGTTCTTATGCCGAAATGTGCCTCTCTGTCCACATCTTCCTTATTTTTCCTCCCACTCCCCCAAAAAACACTTCTTCAACCAGTACCTCGACCCTTTCACCCAATTACCCCCCTCCACACCTCACAAGTGCACAATTCTTAGCTAATCCAACCCCAGTTATCAAACCTACTCAGGTGAACAGATCTTCACCTGTGATTCATTTGCACCAGGTGGTCCTCTCAGCTGTAGGTTGCCCCTCCTACCACCTTATTTGGTCTCCTTTGTCGTAGGGGCAGTGACCCTTTCCTGCTGGTTTGCTTTCTTAGGATGGCTTCCACTGCCCACACAGTCCCATGGTCAGTCCATTTGCTCTCTACTATGTTCGACACCTACCCCTGCCCCTTCATTTCCCACTCCCTGTGGGGATATGCTGATTTGCCAGATTGGTGGGTCACCTGGGTCTGGGTTCTGTCTTTTAGAATGCAGAAAGAATACAGCTTTTACTTGTTTGTCAGGATTCAATGAGCCGCCCAAGTTTGAGCAGAGATAAAGTTTCTCAAGCATGCTGGTAATTGTAGGCCACATAAGTAATGTCTCTATGTTTAGGCTACATAGAAGTTCACCCAAAGCCTGGTCTTTCTGCGCTGCTTCATCAGGAACATGTTATTTATTATCTAATCTATATCAGCATGCTCAGCTCAAACCTCGCCTTCCTGCACACAAAAGGCTCATTCATGCACAATCTAGGTGGCCAGTCGCTCAGTATTTACTTACAATCAGTCCTCTCTCTCTCTTCTGTTGCCAGCAACATTCACCTTTGCCATGTTCAACTCTAGTCTCTACCATCTCCGGTTCTGGTTTAGAAGACCATCATTACCATTCTGGAATTCAGCTGTGTTGTTTACATTAATAGAAACACAGGCAATGAAGCCTACACATCTATTACCAGTGCCCAAAGCAGTTTCTCTAGTCCATCACCCACTCTGCTCGGCACCCTATTTATTGTCGAACACACGCCTATAGAAGACCATCATTACCCCATCTCTTACCTTTAACCTTTTCATGCTCCGTCATCCAGCAGACGGAAGCCTGCCTGTTTCCCAGGGTGGGGGCACAATACACCACTTATGGAGCAGGGCAAGCACTTTGAGACTACCACGGTGGTGAGTCAGCGTTGTGGCGCTGCCCGATGACGGGCGCGCACGCGGCGGCGTGACGTTGCACGCCGTCGCGTGCAGTATAAATAAACGGGGCGTTTCCCGGCCGCGACAGAGCGACCGGGAAGCCCGAACCAAGACGGACGTGTTGGTCTGTGTTCTTGGGGCGCCGGGGCTTACGGCGAAGCGCGCGGGGGGCGGCAGTCACCCTCAATAAGCGTATTATAAGTGCACTGGGTTCTATGTCCCAACGTCGCCAGTTTAGTTTTCGTTTAGTTTTTTCCCCGACAGGGTTTTTCCGGTAAAAAAATAAATTGAAACAATTGGCCTTCAATCCGTGATTATATACTCCTTATTCATCTCCCTCCTACCCCTTATATCCCCTTACTCACAACCACATATTTTTCGATGTGTTTTTCCCAAATAAAACTTCGAAAAAAATTAGTTGAAAATAAAACGGGCGATTTAACGTCATACCGTGAACATAATATCACAGTAAATGAAACTTGCACTAGCTGTATGCAGCACATATGCATGGGCGTAGGACATGGGGGCAGGGGGGACAAATCCCCCCACAATTTTAAGTGGGAGGATACAATGGCATTTATCCCCACCCAGTTTGTGTCTCTCCCTGCAGCATGTAAAATACAGTCTGCAGCCGCAGCCTGTCTGTGCAGTGATGCGTGCAAACTGCAGACTGTCTGCGGGCTGCAGCAGCGGGTAAAACAAGAACTCTGCTCGCTCATGCATGCCCCCTCCCCCTGCGCCTGCGCATTTGGAGTGTGCCCAGGTCGGGGAACAACATACTGCACGTGCCCAGAGTGCGCAGTGCAGAGGCGTAGGCAGGGTAGTGCCTGAGGGGCAAGGCCCACCCAAAATCTGTAAATGCCCACTCAACAGCGCTGTGTGGGTATTTACAGATATTTTTGTCAGTGCAGTGGGCCCAACTACATTAGCATCAGGCCCCTTTTTCTAGACAATCCTGGCTACGCCTCTGGCGCAGTGCACTTCTGCACAGCCTCAGGCAGCTTCCAGAATGAAGGAGTTTGGAGAAGCAAGCCAGGCAGCGACGCATGCTCCTGAGAGACTGACAGCGTGGGTATCGAGATGGGAGAGAGACATAGTGAGACTCTCCGACTGCTGCGACTCGACCTCCTGAGAGACCTCAGCAGGCTCAGTTTAGCTACTACTGTACTTTTAAGGTAAGTCAAAATGGCCCCTAAGCCCTCTCTGTCCAGGTGCAGCACCTCAAGGCCGTGAGTGCAGGGGGTGGATGAGAGGGGCACAGCCTCTGCTCCATTTAGACACTCTTAAGTATAAAAACGTTGCAGGTTGATTACAATGCAGGGGGTTAATGCGCTGCGTACACGTAGTCCTCATCCTTCTGGGCCTCTGTTTATCAGCACCCCCTGCCTCATTCCTGCACCTCGTCGTGCAAAAATACACATAGCAATAAATGTCTAGCGCTGCTGCCTGGTTTAAGGCAGTGGGCAGGGGCGCAGGGCCTGGGGGACCTTAGGCATTGGTAAGACGTGGCCCACCACCATTGATCGCTGAATGCTGCAAGCAGTAGGAGTTAGAGATGTCTGAAATTAGTGGGTTGTGAGAGGTGGGAGGGCCGGGCTCTAGAGGTTCTGCGTTAGGGGGAAAATTGGTAGAGCAGCCTTGCCTGGCTTAGTGGTATTCCCACAGGTCATGGTGCAGAGTGTGTCTCATTCTTGCCTTAAGGGCCTTGCAGTGGATTTCTTATCCCATAGCCATTCGGTGTATGGGGGGCTCTATGCTGATACTGAAAGCAGCAATACACTATTAAAGGTTACACATATCTCTTAAGAAAACATGGCATGGCCCATTTAAGTACAGCAGCAGCCCAGCTCAAAATGGCTAGTACTGCCCCGTTACAATTATGGTTGCAGCAGTTCTGCTGAGACGTCAGACTGTTGCCCCATTAAAAGACTAAAAGCCCAGTTGAAACATGCAGAACTGTCTCACAAATACTAGAGGGATTCTGCTCACAAGTGCTGCTACTGTGCCTTTTAAAGTATATCCCTGCCCTGGACATCCCATTTAGCTCAAGGGCTGGAAGAGGTGCATGCTGGGCGTACCACCGCATTTGTGTCAATCTTGACTCTTTTCGCAGCCCACCCACCAAAACTGCACAGAATGCACAAAACAACCCAGGTGTTTCCTCCAATCTAAATGGCTAACATGTGCTATAAAATAAACACGGTGGTTGTAAATCTGATTGGCCAGAGCACCTATGGCTGGGGGACATCAAAAGGAGCAGAATGTGATGCATTCCATGTTGGTAGGTGGAGCAGAATGTGATGCATTCCATGTTGGTAGTTGGAGCAGAAAGTGTTGCAGTGCATGTTGGTAGGTGGATTAGGATGTGATGCATTCCATGTTGGTAGGTGGAGCAGAATGTGATGCATTCCATGTGCTTGGGTGGAGCAGAATGTGTTGCTTTCCATGTTGGTAGGTGGAGCATAATGTGATCCATTCCATGTTGGTAGGTGGAGCAGAATGTGTTGCATTCCATGTTGGTGGGTGGTGCAGAATGTGTTGCATTCCATGTTGGTGGGTGGTGCAGAATGTGATGCATTCCATGTTGGTAGGTGGAGCAGAATGTGTTGCATTCCATGTTGATGGGTGGTGCAGAATGTGATACATTCCATGTTGGTAGGTGTAGCAGAATGTGATGCATTCCATGTTGGTAGGTGGCGCATAACGGGATGCATTCCATGTTGGTAGGTGGAGCAGGTTGTGTTGCGGGTTCACCTCCTCTACCAGCAGAAGGTGCCACATACACTTACTCTCCTTAAATGTGGTAACATTGCTGTGACGTGTTGCTTTTGTCCCAGTGCATGTATTTTGGCTCTGATGATTACTAACATATAATCCTTTTAAAGCGATAGCAGCATCGGCATTAATGTGCTATTGAATTCCATTAAAGGACTGCTGGATAACTGGAAGTCACGTCGGCTCGGCTGGGTTTCAACTTGTAGCCTGCATATTAAAAATATATCTCTGCACAGACACACAAAAGGTGTATCCCCCCAGCCTTGGAACCTAGGACTTGCAGGTTAAATGTAGATCTCTGCAGCAGGTCTAGTTACCCCCTGAGCTGCATGTACGAACCAGCTTGTGCGGCTGGAACGCACCTAAGGTTGAAGCAATGCCAGTAGTAAGCAATAATTCCCTGACTTTTGAATGGCTGTGCATCAGCTTAACTGGTGACTTAAAAGAATATCCCATACAGGAATCAGGAGATCAATAAACCGAAGGACTGATAGGCCTAAGGTCTGACACAGTAATGCAGGCTACACACACTGCCCACCATTGTACAACATACATGCCCACACAGGGGGACAAATATATTCAAACAATGTTCCTGTTTAGTGTTTTTGTTCTCTTCTTGGCAGCAAATGTTGCTTCTGCGCCATTATAAGCATAGGAGCTCTTCTAAGAAGTGCAGGTAGTGTGTGTTCCTACGATTATGTACATCTGTCCTGCTGGAAAGTGCTGGTACTTGAGCAGCATTCCTTAAAAAGCATTGGCAATGCCAATCCTTTTGGCGTTGATATGTTCTTTGCATGTTGCATTTATAGGCACCAGGGTGCAAGGAGGAGAGCGCAAAGTTTGAAGGGAGGATGCGATAAGGGGTGCTGGATGAGAAGGAGAATAGAGCAAGGGAAGACACCATTGATAGAGGATGCACTGATGATGATCAAGAGGAAATATGAGTGAGAAAGGGTGCAAGTGAGAGGGTAAGAAATAATGCAAGAGTGTGAGAGGAGGATGAGAGAGGAGGTAAGGCACGTGGATGGGGGAATAGAGGTTATAGGTTGGGAAGTGAAGTGGTAACATTTTTACGTGAACTGAGCCTTCTGAAGTGAGACACCAAATTGAAGGATTTTATACTCTGAACTGTTTTTCTTTTTCTTTATTTTCTTTTGTTTTCTTTTCTTCTTTTCTCTTGTTTTATACAGCAATTATATAAGTGATTTAATACGTACTGCTATTTTAAATGCTGTAAAAAGTCGTGTTCTTTGAATAAAACACAATAAATAAATAAAAATAAAAAAGTCCCAAGGAGTCCCCTGTCCACCCCAGATTTTATGGGTCTCCTACGCCCCTGCACATATGGCAATTTAGCGCGCTCTCTCTCTCACTCAAACTCTGAAAACTCTCTTTCACACACTCTCCTCTCTCTCTCTCTCTCTCTCTCTTTCTCTCTCTCTCTTTCAAAACTCTCTTTCTACCACTCTCTGACTGTGCCCCCTTTCACTCTCTTTCGCCCCCGTATTTGTCCCTCAATCTAGCTCTGCATTCTGTTTCTCTCTGTCTCTCACTCTGCCACTCTATCTCTTTCTGTACGAGTGAGGATGTCATTGTCTGGTGGGTGTTTGCTGGAGTCACACCTACTATTGTTGACAGCTCTGTAACCACAGAAAGACATTGATACTGATATCAAGGGGTCTATCTATATTTTCAAAAGCAGGTATTACAAAAATAAATTATTTAATTGTACTAAGATTGCAAAACTACTATTTTTAAAATTGTACATGTTTATTCGTAATGATCAATCACGATATGTATTGTTGTCGGAATTAGAACGTTACGCTTGTTTTACTGAGCATAGCACATTACCAAAACCTACACTAACTATACATATTATGTCCTGAAAGAAGGTTATCCTTCCAAGATGGATAGAATGGTACACTCCTATTGTACTCTTTTGAAGGGGACAAATAGCACCAGTGAGGGGTCCAGCTTGCTTTGCATAAAAGCAAATAGCATTTTGGGAACATAACAATGGACACAGATGACAGATATACCTGTGATAAAAGGGGAGTGGGGTGAATGAATCACAAAGTACATAATTCAGACTGGGTTTGGTACTCATTTATTTTTACACAACACTCACCTTAACAATAAAATGTTTGTAACAATGAAGAATATACATTGCTTCGGACAGGCTTGGTATTCAGATGTGAAGATAAAATGGTTGTGACATTATTCACTCCATTGGGGGTCCATGTGCAGTCTGGAGATGTTTCACTGCACACAAGTTTAGCCGGGTCGCAGGGTAAGGAGCGCTGTGAATATGCTGAGTTCCCAATGCACAGACATCCTCAGAGTAGTATATATAAAGGTTTATGCCATTTTGTTAAGAGTCACAGTGACCACTATGCTAAGAAGATGACAGTCATAACCATAACCAAATGCATATTTCATTTAACAGCACATCTAGCTGCACACAACAGCGGCAGCCCTGCAGCTCCATTATACACACACGCACGCGCATTACAAACTCGGACAGGGATGTCATTTGGGGGTCGCAGCTGCGACCCCTGTGGTCTCCCTTGCTACCCCACAAAAATATTTATTTTAAACTATTTTTTTTAGATGTAAGCTCCTGGGCTGTGTGCAGCGCCATTTGTGGCTATTTAAATAATGGAGGGGCTGGCTTCCTTGTTCAGTCCTCTTAAAAAAGAGGGGATTCCACAAGTGTAACACTTTGAGCAGTGACCCTAGATAAGAAAGAATAGGACTAACAAATAATTTGTCTTTCTGGAATTCTATACGATAATTGCTAGACTCATTAAAGACCACAACTCAGCCTTTCATCCTTCTGAGGTAGATAAATGAGTACCAACACAGGTTGGGTGATATTGCATGTATATTTGTTCTATATAAAACGCTTAAGCGTAAGTGCTATATAGTAACACATCATCATGATTTGGCCTTGGAAATCACATGCTGTCACAGTAATTTGGTAATATGGGCCTATTCACACTGATATTAATGATTCATATGGTGGTGATCCATTCTTGTATGAAATGTATGTCACATTATAGTGATATTGTAACCTTATTTTTCGTAGTGTACTTAGGAGCAATGCTATTTGATGCCACTTCCTATTTTGTCAAGGGCTGAAAGGTTGTGTTCCATCGCTTTCCGTGATGTCAATTCGGGGTGGGGCCACATGAAATCACTTCCTGTGATGTCATCAGAGGTGAAGGGTCATGTGATGTCACTTCTGCTACTCCTGACATTTTGGTGAATCGACTTCCCTGAACTCGGACCGAACCTGAGAACCGACAGAGGACTTTTCCCCCAACGTTCCCTTTTTCACTAGCTTCTTACCAGGCTTGGACGGGCCGATGGGGCAACAGGGCAATGCCTGAACACAAAACACTTTTTTGGGCCAGTGTGATAAGTTACTTCACCATGCGGCTAGTAATTCTGACCAGTGTTACTCAATAAACACTCTTTAAAATGCATAATTTGCATCGCATTTTATTAAAAACCTCCCCCTTGGGTACTACTCAAAATGTCTGTCACACAAGGAATTAATTGCCATTTGCAACTGTGGGCCACTTTTGCATTGGTGCCCCAGACAGTTTGATGTCCCAGTCTGACCCTGTTTCTTACCCAGTCAGCAGATTCGGGCCTACCTCTATCTTGAAACAATGGCACCTTCATAAATAGTTGCTCAGTGCATCTTTTTTTAAAAATGTGTTTTTAAATGTGTGTGTCTACGGAGAAACAAAACACTGAAGAGAACTGTGCACTGTTGCAATCCAGAGTCAAATGCAGCCTGGCTCTGGGAGACCTTGAGTCACCTCCCGCAGCTACAAGATAGAAAGGTGATAGTGTTGCAATGTTTATCTCCCAGTAGCACATTCATTGCAGGAAGCTGAAGCCAGCAACCTCCAGTTCACTTCAACATTACGGTGCAGAATTCAAAACTGTGAAGGCAGAATAAAATGAAAGGTACGTCTTCATTGGAATGTGGTTAGTATTTCGGTTCCATTTCTTCACTTTCACTTGCTTTGCTCTGTCTAGGAAATGACCACTCCCTGCAATGCACACACTCCTAGCTGCTATTCCATTCATTGTCAGCGTCTGTGAAGGCTATATTTGAAGGCCTTCTTGTCATGATTGGCAATGAAGATTACCCATGCTAATTGCACAGGGAGACTTGATTCTATTAAAGACTTGGAGGCGAGCATTATGCTTCAACTTCATTCATTCTACTCCTCAGCAGTTTCAACAAACAACATAAGAAAACTGAAAAAGCTCCTCCTTGTCCTTTTTCCTTTTCTTATAAACTACAAATCCCACTGTCTCTGTAGGTCTATCAAGTTCAGTCCAGCCTATGATGCCCTTCCTGTTCCTGGACTCCTCCTCTTCTTTACATGCTCTGAACTGCATCACTCAAACTCTCAAACAATGTTCAACCAACTGGCCGAACAATCCAACTTTCTCAACTCAGTGACGCTGCTCCACATCTGCGCTGTTCTGCTTCTCCTAGGCCTCGCTGCATACCAGTCTTCTTTCCTCAATTCTTCTCCTGATCTTCCCCTAAAGGATCATACAAACAACATCAGGGTGAAGTCCTTGTACTGTAACTCAACCATCATTAATTGCATACAATGTAAAACAGTACATAAAAGGGTGGGAATTTAATGCTTGCCTCCTAGTCTTTAATAGAATCAAGGCTCCCTGCACAATTAGCATGGGTAATCTTCATTCTATGTCAAGACTGGAGGCGAGCATTATGCTCGTTCAAAGCTTCCCCAATACAGTGGTACCAAGCTTTCAATCAGCTTCAAATAAAACTCTTTAAAAGTATTATCACTAGCCCAATCAGCCGCTTGCATAATATCACGGAATGATACCCCTGCTGTGAATGCCCTGGACGCCATCGCACCTCTCACTGAATGCGCCCCATACTCTCTCATGTCTATGCCTGCTAGCCCCCTCACTTCTCTCACCCACCTTGCTATAGTGGCTATCGCTCGTGCCTGAAAGGGCTTTCTATACGCTATCAACAGCCGCGTAGTACCGCCTGCCCTGCAGTCCATTGTCCTACTCTCATATTCCTTAATATACCTCGCCACGCACCTTTTAGTGTTGTTCGGGAAATAAGGATAATGCACTGTAGTGGATCCTGTCTTTGTCCTTCTAACTATCGAAAAGGTCACTCCTTCTGGACCGAAAGATTTCCTGTTAATCTCAAGTGCCTTGACGTCTGCTACTAGCTTGCAAGACACTAAACATAAAAGCATCGCTAACTTACCGGATAGCTGTTTTAGCGACAGATACCTGTCCGCCGGCCAGCCTGCTAGTAACCAGAGCACTACTGTAACGTCCCACAATTGATTGTATTTCGGTTCTGGTGGTGCTTTATATCAGGCTCCTTTTATGAGCCTCACTACTGCTGGGTGTCCCCCCGCTGGCACCCCTTCGATCAAAAAAGGTCCTGCTAAAATAGCTGACCTGTACACCTCGATAGTGCAAAAAGCTTTCTCATCTTGCAAAAGGTGTGCCAGAAAATTCAAGATTGCCACTACAGGGTCTGAAACGGGATGCACATTTCTCCCTCTACACCAGCTTGACCACTTGGCCCAAGCTGCGTTGTAGCTCCTCCTAGTGGATGGAGTCTAACATGCCGCGATGAGCTCTGCAGCTTGCGTCGAAATGCCTGGCAGTGCCCAGCGTCTCCTGATATTCTGCACGCTATTAGCGGAAGGGTCCCTCTCACTCTCAGAGGATGAAACGACCCAGCTGGGTCCATTAGGAGCTGCTCTCCATCTCGGAAGGCTCGCGGCCTATCTGCTGCCAGCTCCATAAGCGTCGGAAACAAGACTTGTGACTTCCACAATGGCGCCAACAGAATCAGCTCCGCTTTCTCTCTCCGACACTTCGCTAGGACTCTGCTCAACATCACGAAGGGAGGAAACGCGTAATGTAGCTCTCCTGCCCACTCTTGGAGGAATGCATCTGTCCCTTGAGCGTCCGTCTTCTGCGCATTGAAGCGAGTTTGCAAACAGATTGTTTGTGAACTGTGCCCCACAGCTGATTCATTCACTGAAAGACTTCCGGATTCAGTCTCCGGTCGCTGGAGTCTGTCAGATACCGAGAGTTCCAGTCGGCTACCACATCTACATCTCATGGGAGATACTCTGCTGTTACCAAAGCCCCTGACTGAAGGCAAAAGTGCCAAAAACCTTTCGCTAGTTCTGCTAGTAATTTGGTTCTCGTACCCCTAGGTGGTTTATGTACCTGACCGCTGATATATTGTCCATCTTGAGCAGGAGACATGAACTCCCTCTCGTGAACACCTTGATGGCGAAGGAGCTTGCTAGCTCCGGTATCCAGAGAACCGCACCTTGCTCCCCAGCCTACTCGGCTGGCGTCTGATTCTATGGCCAGATCTGGACAATCTCCGAAAATGGCACGTCTGTTCCAGGTGTTCATAATCTTCAACCACCCTTCCAGTTCTGTGATGGATTCCTGGTCTGGGAGAATTACATAGTGGTACTTTAGACCTTGCTGCAAGAGCTTGATCTTCAGTCTCTGAAGCGCTCAATAGTGGAAGGGACATGGAAAGATCGCTTGAACCGATGCTGCCAGCATCCCCACTATCCTCGCTAGCACACTGATCGATATTTTCTGTCTGCATAAGCAGTCCCTGATCTCCTTCTTGATGTCCCTGATATTCTGTTCTGGCAATTCTAGTGTCTCTATCCTGGTGTCTAGGACGAACCCCAGGAAGTCTAGTCTCTGCGCTTGCGTGGTGTCCAACTTCTCCACATTCAGTCGAAATCCTAGTGACGTAAGGATGTTGTGGAACCACGTGGTCTTATAAACTAGCGATTCTCAATCCTCTGCTAGCAGAAGTAGATCATCTAGGTATATAATCATTCGAATACCTTTCTCCTGAATCGCTGCTGCTACTGGTCTCATCAATTTGGTAAAGTCCCAAAGCGATGAGGCTATCCCGAAGGGCATTGTTTTGAATTACCATAGTTGGCAGTTCCAGCGAAAAATCAGAAAGGTCCTGAATTCCTCCTGCACTGGCAGCCAGTCAACCAGTCCCC
Organism: Ambystoma mexicanum; assembly: GCA_002915635.3. Taxonomy (NCBI): domain Eukaryota; kingdom Metazoa; phylum Chordata; class Amphibia; order Caudata; family Ambystomatidae; genus Ambystoma; species Ambystoma mexicanum. The sequence continues at coordinate 225,804,749 of CM010927.2, forward strand.
CTCTCTCAGGGAGTCTCTCAGCTGGTGTATTCCCTCCATCTTGAAGTGGCGGTATACAATACAGCCACTCAGTTCCTTCAGGGTTATGACAGGTCGCACCTTCTCCTTTCAGTGGACCAAAAACATATTGCTTACAAATCTTGGGGCTGCCCTGCACCTCTCTATGGCCCCTTTCAAATCTAACTGGTGCAGCTCGATGTCTAGACGCTCTTGCTCTTCTTGCGCTAGGTGTTTCTGTAGCGGCCAGTATGTCTGCACAGGCTCCTGTATAAATTCTAGATGTAGACCTCGGACGGTCTGCAGAACCCATCTATTGGCTGGAAAGCATGCACCAATTGTTCCAGAAAATCTCTGTTCTCCCTCCCACTGGAGGGTATTTTGCAGCTCTCACCTGAGGTAAAGCTTTGGCCTCAGCTAGCTCCTATTCCTCTGCGAGCTCTCGGAAATCGCCCTCTTGCTAGAAAGAAGGAGGCCTGTTGCTTATTCTCCCAGTACTGGGCTCTGGAATTCAGGTGTCTTCTGCCTCCCCGGAAGCAACCGCCCACACGACCCCGATAGCGGGCGTTCCCGGCAAAAACTCTGCCTGGGAAAATCTTGTGTATTGACGCTTGAACCTTCTCCAGGGACGTATACGTGCTGATGAAACTGCCCATTTCCTTACCAAAGGTCTGTCCGAAGAAGAAACCCTGTGCTGCATCGCTGGCTTCATAAAATGCTAGATCACACAGCTTCGGGCCTATCTTAAGTAGTAGGTCTCTCCTTCTCTCTGAGGAGATGCCCAGTTTGCATTTACTGATAGGCAGACTGCTCTCTGGGCCCAGTTTGCAAGGGCTTCTGCATCAACTTCCTCTCCTGTGCGTGGCTCTCTCCGTCAGATCCATTATTTTCGCTAGTGGCCCTGCCATATCTAGCACTTTTTCCTGGCAGCTCTTCCAGGACCTGTCTATCCCCTTCCGGTTGTCTTTACTAGTTTTCTAAACAAATGTCAGCATCTTCGGGTCCAATTCTGGCATCTCAGCTACTTTGCCTGGGAGGTACCGACGCGGGCATTCTGCATACAAGCGTTGCCTCGCCTCCTTGTCTAGGGCTTTCCTGAGTCTCAGGGCCATGTATTGTGATACTCTGGGGGAGGGCTGCCAATCCGAGAGCAGGGGTTCTGGATACTGTCAGGGTCAAACATGTCCATGACCTCCTCTGGATCCTTGTCCAGATGCTTCTCTTTGCAGGCTTTCTTTCCCAGCTTTGCTTACCCCGCGGGGCTTACCCCATTCTTCCCCTGCTTTCTCCTCTTCCCCGTGAGAGGCCAGATCTCCTTCTGCCGGCTCCTCTTCCGAGCCTGGGTCATCTTTGCCCAAATCTTCTTCCTCTGGGCAGGGGTTTGTGTGGCTTGGCACTGCCACCCTTTGCATAAAGGCATCTCTCAGCTTGGCAAAGGCGTTGGTTGCCTCTGGGGTCTTCTCTTCTACCCCGTAAGGTCGACCCGGGGAGTCAGTAGAGGATTTCCTCTTGCGGTCTGATTACTCCCCTTCCCTGTTTTCGAGGGTCCTGTGGGTGTGCTGTCTGTCTCTCTGGTGCTCTCTCGGGGCTGGCTCAGCATGGACTCTGTGGTCTCCAGCTTATCTTGTAGGGGTTTCACCCCCTGCGCCACTGCATCTATCACCAAGCTTCCCAGTACTTCTTTAAAGCTGGAGGCGAGGTCTATCTATGGGTCTTGGTCCTCCTCACTCCACTCAAATTCAGACATTGTCTAGTACTGTGTGACTGGTACCTGTAGTAGGTGTCTTGCGCACGGCCACTGCTGCGTTGATTCTGATGTCTCAATATGTCAGAAACTGTTCTCTGGTTCTTACGTCTTTGTGCAATAATGCCCAGTCCAGTCTCTTTCACTCATATGATTTATGTCCTTTATATTTTTTAGTTTTTACTTTCTTTTATGTGGCTAGCAGCATACTCTGTATATAACCTTCTTAATTGTCCGGATGCCCCTCTGTCGGGCTGTCTGGCCGGAATGTCCTGTGAGTAGTCAACTCTCTGATTTCACGTAAGCAATGTGCCGCTTCTTGGGCTCTTCTGAGCTCTCAGATCTTCCTATCTGTAACGTGAGCACTGTGCATTTATATGATCACGGAGCGTAGAAGCTGCAGGCTACAAATACAGCATTCTGTGGCTCCCGCGAAGTAATTCTTAATCACCACTGGGCCCGGCTTATCTCAAACTGCACCTTCCGTTGCATTTGGAAGTGACGCTGTGATGCAGCGAGGTCCTTCGGCTCTGCCTCTCTGGTGGAGGGGGCCAGAGCACCTAGTACTCTGCCGACTCCGCCCCCACAAAGGTGGGGGCCGTGATCTCCTGACGGCTGGCATACCGGGAATGTGGCACGGGGCTCTCTTGCCTCGGTGCTACAGCCTACCTTCCAATTCTGATGCAATACTCTGCTGGGTTGCTAGGTGCGCACGCAGCGGTCTGCATGCCCTGCTGCTCTGTCGCTGTTTTCGGTGACCTCCCAACTCTCCAACATTATATACGCTTTCAAACCTACTGTAGCATACTCTCATCAATAATTCAATTATGTATATGTAAAATCATTGTATTATGTGAATCACACGGAGAAGAGATAAAGTGGTACTTATCTGCTGAAGAGCAGTAAAAGAAGAGAACGAGTCCAGGAACAGGAAGGGCACCATAGGCTGGACTGAACTTGATAGAACTACAGAGACAGTGGGATTTGTAGTTTATAAGAAAGGAAAAAAGACAAGGAGGAGCTTTTTCAGTTTTCTTATGTTGTTTGTTGAAACTGCTGAAGAGTAGAATAAATGAAGTTGAAGCATAATGCTTGCCTCCATTCTTGACATAGAATAGAATTATGTGTGCACATTTCAAATCGTTCTCATTCCTACTATGCCATCCAACATTTGAGAACCATTCAGGAGAATTTGTGCCAGGTAGAGGAAGGTTTGATTCTCCCATTTAACTGTACTGGAGAAAAGTGCATTTTGGGCATGAGAAAGTTAACTTAGGTTGTAAAATACTAAACCTGTAAAACACCCTCACAGCTCGCCCCTTGCCTGATCCAGGCACAGACTGGCCTATAGGGAAACAGTGCAATGCCCAAACGAAAACATTCAAGTGTGAACCAGTTTTTTGGGTCAAAGTGGGCCACTTTTTTGGCCAGTGTGGTTCAGTTTGCTGAGTTACTTTACTATGCGGCTAGTATTTGTGAACATTGTTGCTGAGTAAATATCCTTTAAATTGCAAAATTTGCATCTCATTTTATCAAAAGACCCCCCCCCCACCCCTGCGGTACTATTCAAACAGTCTGTCACAAAAGGAGTGAATTGCCATTTGCAAATGTGGAACACCTTTTCACTGGTGCCCAAGCCAATGTCATGCCCCAGTCTGACCCTGCTATGATCTCCCCTATCATCCCTTGCGCCTTTTAAGGAATTGCCATCTTTGCCATCCTTAGGCTCACACATCCTAAGCTCTCATGGTCGGATCCTATTAGTATGCAGGAGGCTATAAAAAGCCAGGATCCAAACTGCAAAACAACCAAAACATAATTTGACGACAGGGAGCCGTTCTGTTTGCACTGCAACGTAAACAGCGCCCCGCTGCCAAATTTTCATCATTTGCATGGCAGATTCTAAAAGTGCAGATCAATAGGTGAGGTGCATGTGTGTACGCTGCCTCTTGCCCTGCATGTTTGCACTGTGCTGTTTAAAGTGAGTAAATGCTACCTGGCATGCTTGCATGTCGGGCAGGGTTTAATTGTAATTCCGGCACAAATGCTGGAGCATTTGTATGGCAGAGTTGATGGATGTATATGGAAACGCAAGTTGTGTTCCGCCCCTCCTCTATGCCATACCAATAAGTGAAAATGAGCCATAGCATCAATGGAAGGCGTAAAAGCCTACGCAAGGCATTTACGCTTCCATGGCTCAAAAGAAAATGAACTCCCAATTGTCCCAACAAGAATCTCACGGGCACTCAGACAGTGGCCACTTCTGACCTCCAAGCATCAAAACCAGCAGCCTGCTCTGACTCAATGAGCTCCTTTTAGTCAAGGGGGTAGGCCTTTATGTCTGTCCCCAGACTCAAGCTGCCAAATGTGGCTAACGTTTGTGGCTGTATCAAATGTCAGTCATAATACCTACAAAAGGTTGTTTCATATTTGAAAGCACGCCATTTGGTAATCACTGTTCATGTGACCTCTCTTATCTCATCCTTTTGTTGTTACACAGTAAACGTGAGGTTGTGTCTCTGATCTTAACTTGTCTTGTACCATTGTTATTCATCATTTGTGTCTCCTGTCCTTTATTTTGTTCCACTTTCGTTTTCCCATTGCCTGCTTGCCTGTGAGACCCACGCCACCTACACTTGCTCTCAAGCCAATGAAGTGGACACCCTTCACCTCCTGCGCCCCCCTGTCCCTTGATACACAGGGGGCCTCATTACGACCCAGGCGGAGGTCCATGGTGCAATTAGCACCATGGACCTGGCGGAAATCGGGAAATACCGCCATGGGGGTTGGCGGACTTACCGCCCCATTCCGACCTTGGCGGGGCGGTAAGTCCCCAATCCCCATTTTACCCTTCCCCATTCCCATTTTTGCCCCATAGGGCATAATGGGAGTGGGGAAGGCGTTAATTACGCCACCGTAAATTACGGTGGCGTAATTAACAACAAGTCCCGTAGCGCCATGGATTTTTCCGCCTGCAAAAAGCAGCCGGAAAAATCATCCATGGCGCTACGGGAACTCGTAATCTGGCGGAGAGGTACGCCATGCACTACGCTGGCGTAATACCCTCTCCGCCAGGGTCGTAATGAGGCCCAGGATCTTTACTTTACACCCCAATCTCTGCACTGGTCCTGCATGTGACAGCTTCTTTGGCATGCACCCCCTCTGACCGCCTCCTGTTGCACCTGTCAACGTTGATATGTAGGGCCCGCTGGCATCATTATGTGAGCGGGACCTAGTTGGGGTGTGGGGTGGAAAAGGGGAAGTGACGCACGAAGATGGGTAGTCCTCAGTAGTAAGATTATAAATGCTGGGACCAGTCGCACTGCCTCCTTTCTCAGTTATTGGGCCTGACCCGTGTTACAGGTGGCGAGCCTGAAAGGGCAACACTGATAGAAGTGGCCTCTGTGCTTCTACATTGTCGATGAGGAGGCAACGCACCTTCCGTGCGTGGAGGAGGACGTGCCAGCACAAGCCCGTGCCTCGTCCCTCACAACTAGGCGACACAGCGCAGGGCTATGGCAGTGATTACAGGCAGGCCGGCCTGAAGTGCTCATGGTCCGGAGGCACACCACCTCAGTATCTGGTTGCAATGACCACATGGTTAGGGCCACAGCGGTGAGTGCAGCTGGGCCCATCAAAGCTGTGTGGATGGGCGCAGCAGCGCGATCAAGCACCCAGGCCACCCTTTACATAAAGGGTGCTGGCCATCACGTCCTCAACCAGGAGTTGGGGGGGACCCCGCCATAAGGGGATTCCTGGGTCCATGTGTGACGTGTAGCAGCAACTAAAGGCATAGGGGGTGCTATAACTTTACGCTTATACACCACAGGAGGCAAAAGATTACAGCCACCTGGCAAAACACACACAGTGGCACGGGTGAAGGGGACTCCCAGCCACGCATGGCTTAGAGAGGAGTCTGCGCCACAATGTCCGAAGAAGACATCCCGGCCATCGTATCAATGCGACTCTCAGGAACATTGCAGATGGCGCAGAGCGAGACCATCACATGGCAGGTCCCAGTGGCGTTTGACTTGACTGCCCCCGGTGGGTCCGGTGATCCAAAGACATCAAGGTGTAAATAGAGGTGATGGGGTTCATTGATAAGGAGAAAAAGGAGAATTTGCTGACCCCGGCGGTGGGTGCAGCAGTTTGAGATATCTTGTATAAACTTGTGGATGCAGAGAAGGCAACTTTTCAAGAGATTGAAGACGCCCTGGCCACCTACTTCGTTCCGCACACCAACGTCGACTATGAATGGCCCATATTCCACACCACGACTCAGGATGTGGGGGAAACTCTTGACAACTTCGTCATGAGTCTCCACATCCGCATGAAACATTGTGCTTTCCATCGTTACTCCAATGAAGAGGCACTCAGATCCCAAGTAATATCTGGATGTGAGTCCTCAGAATTTCAAAAGAAGCTCCTACAGTAACAAAGGTCTTTAGAGGAAATACTGGCAATGGCCAGATTAGACTCCGCTATCTCCCATCAATTTTTCAATGTGGGGATACTGAAGTACTCCCAACAACCAAATAACGATAGTCCATTCAGAAACTGTCACCCTCTTTTGGAGAAGGTGTGAAGAGAACTGGCATGACGTGCTATCGGTGTGGCTATAAATACCCACATGAAGGCACGTGCCCTGCATTCGGAAAGAAATGCTCGCCATGCAGGTGTGAGGACCACTTCTGCGCTGTGTAAAAAAACACCCCACATCCCCCACCATGCACCGAACCAGTGGCAGGTGGCAAGCAAAATACCAAAGGGAGGAACGCATGAGCACCCGCGACCCCAGAAGACACAAGCTCGGGAGGGGGAATACGATAAATATACTGAAAGGAAACCACACAGATCCTCAGAGAGAAGGATCTCAAGCCGTCCACGGCGCAATCTAAGGTACATAGCGGCGGGCTCCCAGTCAGAAAGTGAGTCATCAGGCTCCCCCACCCACCAAAGCAAAAGGGGCTATGTATGGGCACTGAATAACAAAATGGCAAAACAACACAGCTCCATCCTGACCTTAAAAGTCCTCAACACACCCACAGAATTCCTTATTGACACAGGGCCGCCAGTGAACGTCATGAGCGAAGACACCTACAACAAACTTCCACATCTCCCAAAGCTCAAGCCGTTGACGGTGGACATATGCCCATATGGAACCAACACTGCACTCCCCTACCTGGGCATGTTATCCACTTTCTGTGTGCACAAATCACACACAGCGTGCATCCAACTGCATGTATTGTCAACAACAGCCAATAGTGGAAGCATTCTTAGTTTTAAGGCGGCGCTGGTACATATCCTTTACTGAATCACTGTCAGGAATGAAGACGGTGCATCAGGTTTTTTCTCCGTTCTGTTCCGCACCACCGTTCTGATCCCTCGGATTCCTATCCAAGAACCTGTTTCCTCGCCCTGCCTAAAAACATTAAAGGATCATCCTTGCAGCGTAATCCTTCATGTGGAAAGCATCTAACCACTAAAATACAGACCGTATTTAGCAGGCGATGGCGGTTGCCATGGAGACTAGAACAGGCACAGAAGCGTTCTCCACATGCTTACACATACATTCTAATCACGTGATTCCGTGTCTTTTTTTATAAGCTCCTCCCGAATGCTACTCCAGTGCTTCTGAATTTGTTGAAGTGCGTTATGTCTTGATCCTGTTATTGTGCTTTTGTTTCCTGACTATTGCTCTGTTATCGGACTCCAATTGCCTCATCCTTGCCTGTTACGACATTTTGAATTCTTCTTGCCTAATACTTCTGGTAGCTGACACGGACCTCATTCGGATTGCTTTGCCTAGCCTCGGATTGTTTCAAGCCTGCTCCGTTATCGACCCAGACTTCTTCATGGACTGCCTACCTGATTCTTTGGATTCCGCGTTCTTGTTTCTCATCTTGCCCATGTTTCCTGGATTTGACTTTCAGTTCTGCCTGGATCCCTAGCTGTTGCAGCTCTGCCATCAGAGTTCACCCACAGTAGACCCGGAAGCCCTCTCCTGGTGTTGCCCTTATAGACTATAGAGTTCCAAGGACTTTGGGGTTTCCAGGAGCGTCCTTGTGCTGTCGGGTAAAGAAAGGACTTCCTGCCCCTAGACCTACTTGTGCCGTCGGGAATAGTTTCCTGATCCCTCGTGTGCTTCTTGGGTTTGCCTCCGGTGTTCTCCTGCTGCAGTGCATCAAGAACAAACTCCCATCACACACACAGTAAGATAGCCCAGACCCTAAGTCATTTGTGTATACTGTACCCTGTTCTCTATGGCTTTGAGCACTAAGATTTACTGTATCCTTACCTGTACCGTCCCGGTCTTTTGGTTAATTACCATCAAAAGCACTGCATTTGTCTGTAGTTGTCTATACTCAGGTTGGTGTTGTTTTCTTGCAATCTGTGAAAGGATTTATCTAACCTGCCCTTTCCTTTCCGGTTTTCTTAGGTGATCTGCTGGTCGTGTTGGGTCCATTCTTCTGAATAATAGATCCCTGGGTATTGGTTATTTATTCCATGCACAGGGTTATATTGTTAGGTAGAATTTGTTGGCGACACTTCGTGGGCAACATCTAGTCGGATTCTGACATATTCAGAAGCCACCATGGACCCAACCGAAACTTTGGCTCAGATCATGCAAATGTTCTCTTATTTACGTGCAGCCAGGGCTGTGGCGCATGCTTCCACTCAACAACGGAGAAATGAGTTGCAAGCTGGAATGCAACCTGCCTTGCCATCAGTCCCGGACCCGGCACAAGCATCAGCTTCCGGTCTTGGGTTACCCAGACAAGACTCGGGTCCGGTATATATGACCTCTCAGCTTCCGATGGCTCCACCTGAGAGGTTACTGGAGACAGCAGGACTTTTTGCACGTTCTTAAATCAGTGTTGTCTGCATTTCCTTTGCAGACCATCTTCCTTCCCTGATTCTACAACTAAGGCAGCCTTTTTGTTGTCTCACTTAGGTGGGACAGCTGCATCCTGGTCTAATCCATTGTAAGAACAGGGAAGCCCAATGGGAAGCCCATTATTGTTCGACTGCGATGCCTTGATTGAAGCAATGAGCAGAGTTTTTGATACTCGCTACAAGACCCAGGCCACAGACTTAGAACTGTTGGGGTTACAACAAGGTGATTCAACATTACTGTCGTATCTGGCCAAGTTTAATCAACTTGTGGCAGAAACTGACTGGCTTGAAGACAAGAAAGCATCTCTTTTCTATAAAGGTCTTTTCAGATTCTTTGAAAGACACCTTAGCAACAGTACCCATAGTTCCTTCTACTTTTCCCGAACTTCTTGACATGGTCCTTCAGATTGATGCACGTAAGACCGAAAGGAAGTGTGAAAAAAGAGCTTCGATCCTGTGGCCATGACAACAACAACCCCTTCGGCAGGGAGCTCTGAACCATGCAGATTGGCGTTGTACAAGGTCCTTTAACTGCAGAGGAAAGGGAGAATAGAAGAAGAAACAACCTCTGTTTCTATTGCAGTTCCTCAGAACATCTATTGAAGGCCTTTAATAAGAAACCAAAGCGGTCGGGAAATGCCAGGGCTCGGCAGTAGAGGGGGTCGACCTGCCGAGCTCAGCATCTCAGGATCTTATAGGACCTCAACCTTTTACCATATCTACACAGTGTCTATGTCCCCCAGATCATGAATGGTTTATAGACGCGGTACTCGATTCAGGAGCTACAGGCAATTACAATGATGATGCTTTTGCCAAGAGGTTAGGTATTCCAGTCATCTCGAAACCTCAACCTGAACTTGTCAATGCTCTGGATGGCACCACGTTACTCTCTGGTTTAGTCACTGAACAGACAACAAATCTTACCATGATCACTAGCAGTGGACATTCAGAGACCATGGCCTCATTGCGAGCATGGAGGTAATGAAAAAAGGAAGGCGGAATGGTATTACCGGCATTGTTAACGTGTCTGGGCCATTATGAGCCGAAAACCCGCCATACCGCCACCGCCCGTAACGTGCCCCTTCTTACCGGCATCGCGGCGTACACACGCCCCTTTGCGTGGAAATACCGGGATGCCGGTAATAGGAGGACATCACAAGTTATGCGGGCATGCACTTACCGGCATCCCGAAGGCGGTAATTAGGGCCTGCATGACAGCGGCAATACAGCATTGCGGACCACCCGTAAATAGCAACCTGCAGTATAGCCAACTGCCACAGGTGCACACAATCACCACAGGTGGAGTCAATGGAGCCTGTCCCAGTACAAAAGGAGTACACCACACACCACCCCTTCCTACACCAAAATGATACCACTAGCAGCTGCAATCATGGGGCTGGAGGACATGCCTGTACTGCTACAACTACAGCAACAACAGCAACAACAACAACAACTACAGCTACAACAGGCAGCACAGAGGAGGCGCAGGAGGAGAAGGAGGCGAGACAAGGCCAGCAAGTTCCACCAGTGCAGCCAGTGGTACCATGTAGGCAGCCACCAATCTCCAATCCTCGCATCAGACCCAGTCTATTCAATCTAACCCTGAGCAGATCCACACCCTGTACCGGTTGGACTGGGACACCATCAACTCCATAGTGGACATGATACACAACGACATTGTCAGCCTCATAGAAATACGCACTGCCATCCCCCGCTACAAAAGGTGGTGTCTGTGCTCCACTTCCTGGCCACAGGCACCTACCAGCACACAGTGGGCCAGCTGCATGGTATATCACAACCACTCTTTTCACGCATGCTGACCCATGTGCTGGATGCCCTCCTGATGCACGCTTGCAACCAAATATCTCTACCACGGACTGCCAGGAGCTTGCTGACACTAAAGTAGGCTTCCATGCACTGGCGGCATGCCCAATTGCGTCGGTGCCCTCGACTGCACCCATGTCGAATTGGTAGTCCCTCATGCCATAGAGGCGGTGTACCGCAATCGCAAGCAATACCACCCATCAATGTGCAGATGGTATGTGACTCCTGCAAGATCATCACACATTGTTGCACCCGATATCCCGGACCATGATGCCATGGTGCTGCGTAACTCCACGCTACCCCATTACATGGAGCGACATGCTGGACGACGTGCCTGGCTGCTTGGTAAGTAGCCTGACTGGCAGTGCATCGGGGTGGTGAGGTGGGGGATGCATACTCCACCTGGGTGGGATTGGCGGTGAGTGGACAATGCACTCAGAGCTAAACACTCTTGTGCTGAACATCCCAACCTGAACATGACATATCAATTGCAGACATAACAACAATGCCGTACATCAATGACAACATGCAAGACGCACAAGCAGGCCACCATGGGTATGTCAAGCGATGAATGACTGAACATGATTACAACTGTGCCAATGCCGCTAGTGTGATTAGGTACAGAGCAGCATACACTCAATTATGGGTGGCAAGACATCGTTCCGCATCCACAGTACATCTGCGTCAGCATGCAAGAGAATACCCTGCATCATCTGTACAAAGCAATCCACACTAGCAGACCAAAGTGCAGTACACAACGCATCAAATGAACCTGTGCACATACATACAGGTACATGTACATGTCAACACCAAAAAGCTGTAGCCATAGCTGTGAATCCTAAAGGTGCCAGCTCAGATTGACTCACACATACCTCTTTGTGCTCCCATGCAGGTGATGGAGGCTATCCCTTGAAGACGTGGCTACTTACCTGTGTGCGGAACCCGCGTAACAGGCACGAGGAGGAGTACAATTGGGTACTGTAGTGATACACGAAATTGCAACCTTGCCAATCAGGGCTTTAGATGACAGCATTAGCCGCTGAAAGCCAATAGTGTATTCAAGGTATGTGCTAAAAATGCTGACAGTAGTCTGTTGTAGCACTTCCATTATGCAGTAATGAGCTACAAGGAATATGCAGGCCTAGTATGAGTGATAGGTCACATTATGCATTGTTGATAGACAGGCAGGGAGAGGGCCCTAGCTCTGTAGCTAATAGGTATTTTTGGAGTGTTTGGAACATTATGGCACCTATATAGCGCTTAGATAGCCAGTCTTAAGCGCTATAAACACTAAGCTATGAGTGCATGCCTTTTAGAGCTTGCAGATGGGGTTAATACATCCCTGCTTCCCTTAGAATATTCTGCCTCACTAACGGTAGCCTGCATGGCCCCAAGCTAATCTTCCTTTTCTCTGGGAAGGCACTGATAAGACATTCCTGAGCTTTCGCAGATGGGAGCCAGGAGGGGCTCAGAAGGAGCAGTGGAAATTAACAGAGTTGGGTTTTTCCATGAGCCAGCCTATATTTTGCACAGGGAAAGTTCTGGAACTGTGCGTCATGGACGGGCAGCACGAGATTATAAAATATCCATGCTCCCATGACTCGGTGGGAGATCGTCCTGTGGACTTGGTTCGTGCAAGGTCAAGTGCCCGGAATTGGCTCTGACGGCGTCCTGCAGCACTGTTCTCTGAGCGGGGCTTGTTTACAGCTAGCTTATGAGGGCCAGGGTCTCCCAGTGCTGATTAAAGGGACGTAAGACTGTGTTTCTCTATGTTTCTCTATATTTCTCCATGTTTCTCTATGTTTCTCTATGTTTATCTAAGTTCTATATTTTGCATTTCTCTAAGTTTTATGCTTTGTAATATTCTCTAACTTGAATCCCAAATGTATATGAAATTCACTGCTTAGAATAAATATGCTAAAACTTATTGAAGGTGTCATTTGTCACTAGCATGAGATCACTGCTCAGCACAATAGAACCTGTATTTTGGGCTGAATTGGGTATTTTTTGCTCTCAAAAGGCTGGCCCCGAGGAAGATTTTGCCCATATCAAGACATTTGGTGGCAGCTTTGTGGGATTTGTGCAGAGCAGTGCCGTGCTGTGAAGTGACAAATTGTGTGAGAGAACACAGTGTAGAGTGGGGAGCAGGCTGTCGCATTTCCTTGGTGGTCTCACTGCAGCTCTGAGACTTCAAAAGGCAGCAATGTTGTGTTGGCTTGCCGTGGCCGATAGCTTGTGTGGTTAAGACTCCCTTCAGTAAATCAGTCGTGACTGACTTATTGCTTGGGAATGGAGCCAGGGAGTACAAGGCGATAAACAAGCGGGAAATGGCTTTGTTTAAAGCACTCCGATGAATGGTCAAGAAAGATGTATGCTCAATTAGAAAAGAATTTTATCATGCGGTTTCCCCAGTTTAAAGTTGTAATTTGAAATGCAAAGTGAGACGGAGTTCTCATCTCTATTCTGTCATGAGGCAGGGAAAATAGTTGCAAGGATTTGACATGCAAATTGTGAATAGTAATTTAACCATTGACTCAGCCCCAGTGTGCTAGCGAGTGGGGGTTGTAATGTTCGGAGGCGAAGGTTCGCTTTTTGATGTATGCTTTTGAAGTGTTGGCATTCCTGAAAAATAACGTGGGGAATGAGCCGTGCTTAGGAGAAAGAGTAACATCTGTGCTGAGAGCCTAAAGGGTTTGTTTTTCTTTTGGCAACTGTAAATTCCATGTGCTAGTGGTGGCGAATTCTGTTTAAAGGAAACACACTAAAATGGTTATATTGCATTTTAGCTGTGCCATGCTTATAATGGGTGAGAGACTCACTTAAAAAGAAAGTGAGTGAATGTTATTTGGATTTTCGATTTTTGTGTATTGATTTGAAATTGCAGAATCAGTTGCAATGGTTGGGGGGAAAAAACAATTTATTTTTCTAAATTGCCTCTAAATTGCCCCTGGAGTATTTTTGACTGTCCCACGCTATGCCATGGATTTGTGCTGTTGCCTTATAAGTGATGCATGTTTTTGGAAATAGTGTCCTGTTGACTGTGATACATGGTGAAAAATGTTGTTGACACATTTAACAGCCCACAAGCAATACAGAGTGTGGGTTGTTCTTGCAGGAAAGAACCGTGCAGGGAGCTGCACTGAACATGGCAATATATATATTTTTTTTAAATGCACTGAAATAAGTGGTTATATTCTGGCAATGGTACAACAGAATGAAAAATCTGTGTGTGATAAGATAGCACAAAGATTTAGTGGGTTGCGAGTTCTCTTGAAAAATCGCACATTGCATTGGATTGAGCTGGTGAAGCCAATTACGAGGAAGAAAACGTATGCTTTTAAATGGGACATTAATCAGTTTAAAAACAGGCTAAAAAGACGCTTTGACATTTTGCAAAATTACATGGAGTAGAATCTGATGACAAGAAAAGTGCCTCTTTTGAAAATAAGAGTCTTGCTGTTTGTGCAGAGCTTGTGCCTTGAAGCTGTCTTGGGCGAGGTGCGCGAAAGGAAAGCAAACAAAAGCAGAATACTGCACTTCTGTTTAGTGAAATGATGCTTCAGATATGGGAGCTTTTCTGAGTTGCTGGGGCAGTGCAAGAAAGAGTTAATCTGTATGAACTGTCTGAAACGAGTGCCTTTCCATTGAAGCCGCCACAGTGTAAGAGTTATAGAGCAAAGAGATAAGCTTGCTGCATGCTCATGACACTGCCAGGTGCACACGAAAGATAAACAATGACATTCCTGCATTCCTTCCCCTGTGAGAGACCGTCAGTGAGCAGAAACTGAGGAAGGGGGTGCAATAACAGAGCTGATCAGAAGTAAAGAATTTGCCCAGTAACACTGAAAGGAAAACAAAGGCTGCATGCAGGATGGCAGACGGGCACATCGCATCTGAACATTTGGGGAACCTGTGCATCTGTGAATGGGCTAAGAAAAGACAGCTGCCCATTCCAACAGACATTACTGTGCAAACCGCATTCCCATGCACCATGTGATGTGATGTGAAATGAAACGCTATTGCTGTGCAAGCTGCATTCCCATGCACCATGTGATGTGAACTGAAGTAAAGCGCTGTGCACTGGAGAAGAAACCTCTAGGCGCTTTGAGAAGAGAAAATACACATCTGGCAAACTGCAAGCTACATTGCCAGGGATGGAGTAACTGACAAAGACATTATGGCATTCCAGATGGAAGCAAAACTGACAAAAGTGCTTAGCCGTTTTGCAAGAGACAACATGCAGAGCAGGGCTTTGGAGTACAACTTGAACACTGCACATTAGCCATGATCCAGAAGCCTCACGGCTTAGTGCAAGAATGAATGATTTGTTGAAGCAACAAAAAGAAACTGACTTAGACTATCGCGCTCAAAGGGGTGGTCCAAGAAACAGCAAACACCCTTTGAAAAAATGACAAGTGAAAAAACCAGAGGCTTGAAAGACACTAGCTGTATGGAGAAAAATAAACAAAGCTGCTTGTGCAACTGCAGGCGGTATTGGACTGAAAGATTTTACCTTTGAAAAATGGAGTGATGCCAGCAGGGCAAACTAAATCAAGATCATGAGACACTGGAAGCAAGTTGGCGCCTGGCATTTGTGATAGCTTTGGTGAAAAAGAAAAGCATTGTGCGACCTGGGTACTTATTATATGGCTTTGTAAAAGCACAGATCAGTCTGAGGTACCATTGACCAACTATGATTGCATTGCACAAATGAGTTTGTGATTAGGCAGTTACACCCGTATGGTTGAGTGTAAATAAGCCCCAGAAACATGCAGAAGGGTGATAAATAATTGCAGTAGCAATGATAAAGTGTGTAGTTACCTGATGAGAACGTCTGAATGGGGGTGGTGTTATGGGAAGGGGTAGATAACGCTGATATTGAAGAATAATGATATTGAAGTTTTGATGAAATCCTAACATTTCTGTTTGTATTTTGCCTAGGCAAAAAAAAAGACAAGGCATTTCACAATAACAGAAATAGATGTGTGCAGTTTGTGGGTGACACTGATCTCAGAGAATATGCGAGTCAACTTTAAACGTGTCCTGCACCGCACTCAATGCTGCTATTTGTTCTGCAACCTGCGAAAGGTGTCCAACAGAGTAATAACTTTTGCTGAACTGGCACGGTGCAGACTTGGCTAATTATCAAATATTTGATGCTACACATTCAAATGATTCAGTTGCTGAAATAACTTAATTGACATGGCTTGCCTTTCTTGTTTAAAGGACTATGGACAATGAGTTGTGGACTGTAACATCATGCACCACAAACAGCTGTGTGACACAGCAATTGAATGCTAACACATTGAAAAATGGATTTTAAATGCACTGTTGAGATGAATCTGAAAAAACGAAATGGTTTTGTTCTTCCAACTGAATTGCTTTAACCAGAGATGTTTTGTTTTTTTGAAAAAAAAAAAAAAACACTTCTACGTTGCACGTAGGCAGGAAAATGATTTATGAATTGTTGGGGCAGCAGAATTATGCAAGTAGGAGCGTAATTTATTTTGAGATAAAATGAGTGCGCACATCAAAGTCACCTGTGCGTAGGTTAAGATTCTTAATTTGAAGTAATGCTGCCAAGTGTGTGAGCTATAATTTGAGATGGTAATCTTTGAAACACTGGATACTTTTACAGCCAGCTTAAGGCAGGTAAATGAAACCATGACTGACTTGATGTTTGATTTTATGACACATAGTGTGACACGGTTTTTGTTAAACAACCAGTTTCATGTTTTTGTGGGGACAGCTGTCTCCAGCACACTAATGCAAAAGTCACCTTTTGATTGTAGACATTTGGAATAATTCTTTAGAAAAGCGCTACAAATGAGTATCCACATGGAATTGCTAGTGTACTGGCCTGGCACATTGTCGGGCATCTTTTGTCACTGAATGGTGATACAACGATTTGTTTAATTTGTTTAATGTGATGTTTTTCTGACCAAGAACTGCAGCAAGTGTTCTCGCCAAGATTTTATGGACTATAACTTGACTAAATGCATTTTACACAATGGTGTGATGAAACAGCAACTGCGGATAGTAGTATGGTGTTTGTGGCTAAAAACTAATATTGTATATGTAGATATCCCACTTGAAGAAGGGTATTCTCCAAGTCACAGAAGGTAGAAATTGCGAACATGTTAGACTTTCCAGTAGTAAGCAACATGTAAATTGTAGGCTGGTAATGCACACCTCCATTATTACAGTGATACACTTAGACATAGATTTATCATGAGGCAATGTTTCCTTAGTACTACCAAGCTGCTACAAATGGAGTCCATTTCTATGGCCCATCACTAGAGTGCGCGTAGCTAGCGAGCTAGATTCATTAATTGCAGGAGCTTTATATGTTTGTGACATAAAAACTGTGCACAATAAGATAGCCACTATGGGTTCTGATGCCAGCTCTGCTATAGAACTTCTGGCCTAGTGGGGCCCATTGATACGCCCAACACTGCTACAAGTATTGGCAACCACTGAAGATGGCAGAATTTTAGGTATGAAGACATTTTTTGCTGCCATAGGGCAGGTCAACAAGACTGCTAAATACACACGATGCAGTGTATGGCAAACATTGTTAAATCAGCAGGTGTTGGCTTTTTACTGGGTGGGGGCGACCATCCTCCACACACTGGCACGCAGAGCTACAGTTACCAGCATACATATGGATTGAATTGCTTGCTTTTGATTGCATGAATAACACATGCCATGCTTGATGTAAATTAGTAGAATTGTTTTTATTTAGATAACCTGGTGCCCATGGGTTCACCTTGTTCACGAAATTAGATGGTTTCTGGTTGGGTTCCACATACATGGGGGAAGTGTCTAGTCACACAGCCCATAGTCACGCTTGAATGCCCTGGGATCAGGGGGAGGTAGGCCCTTAGAGTGAAAGGCTGCCAGGTTTTAGAATTGGTAACCATACATAAATGCAATAGTGCATTGTAGATTAGACTAAACTGGATTGCCTTGACATTCTAACTGCATGCTGCTTTTTAACTGACAATCAGTTATACAAAATTGATTTAGGTATTTTTGTGTAGGCCAGGTTTTGGCTAGAGTAAATGTCCATGTTCACTTTGTGTAGGTATTTTTGTGTAGGCCAGGTTTTGGCAAGGGTATATGTCACTGTTCACTTTGTGTACATTTTTTTGTTTTTGTTTGTTTAGGTAGTGTTTTACCTTGCATGCCACGCTGACTAACCGCTAGAAGATAGTTTGCTTAAACCTCTTGCAAAGCCCCAAAGTCTTTATCACTGCACTAAATACTATATTGATAGGTATTAGTCAGCATTTGTCGCACACACGTTGAATAGGGGTGGAATGTAGTGATACACGAAATTGCAACCTTGCAATCAGGGCTTTAGATGACAGCATTAGCCGCTGAAAGCCAATAGTGTATTCAAGGTATGTGCTAAAAATGCTGACAGTAGTCTGTTGTAGCACTTCCATTATGCAGTAATGAGCTACAAGGAATAATGCAGGCCTAGTATGAGTGATAGGTCACATTATGCATTGTTGATAGACAGGCAGGGAGAGGGCCCTAGCTCTGTAGCTAATAGGTATTTTGGAGTGTTTGGACATTATGGCACCTATATAGCGCTTAATTAGCCAGTCTTAAGCACTATAAACACTAAGCTATGAGTGCATGCCTTTTAGAGCTTGCAGATGGGGTTAATACATCCCTGCTTCCCTTAGAATATTCTGCCTCACTAACGGTAGCCCTGCATGGCCCCAAGCTAATCTTCATTTTCTCTGGGAAGGCACTGATAAGACATTCCTGAGCTTTTGCAGATGGGAGCCAGGGAGGGGCTCAGAAGGAGCAGTGGAAATTAACAGAGTTGGGTTTTTTCCATGAGCCAGCCTATATTTTGCACAGGGAAAGTTCTGGAACTGTGCGTCATGGACGGGCAGCACGAGATTATAAAATATCCATGCTCCCATGACTCGGTGGGAGATCGTCCTGTGGACTTGGTTCGTGCAAGGTCAAGTGCCCGGAATTGGCTCTGACGGCGTCCTGCAGCACTGTTCTCTGAGCGGGGCTTGTTTACAGCTAGCTTATGAGGGCCAGGGTCTCCCAGTGCTGATTAAAGGGACGTAAGACTGTGTTTCTCTATGTTTCTCTATATTTCTCCATGTTTCTCTATGTTTCTCTATGTTTATCTAAGTTCTATATTTTGCATTTCTCTAAGTTTTATGCTTTGTAATATTCTCTAACTTGAATCCCAAATGTATATGAAATTCACTGCTTAGAATAAATATGCTAAAACTTATTGAAGGTGTCATTTGTCACTAGCATGAGATCACTGCTCAGCACAATAGAACCTGTATTTTGGGCTGAATTGGGTATTTTTTGCTCTCAAAGGGCTGGCCCCGAGGAAGATTTTACCCATATCAAGACAGGTACATACCCGTACCCGTGTTGTGATTGAGCAGACCTTTGGCCTGTTGAAGGCACGGTTCCGCTGCCTAAGCAGGTCTGGTGGAGCATTCCTTTATGGCTCTTAGAAGGTGGCAAAGATCACCATGGTCTGTGTAATGCTGCACAACATGTGCATTCGGAGAAATGTACCACTGCCACCTGACATTGACATGCATGCACCGGGTGAGGATGATGAGGATGATGATGGAGGAGAAGCAGCACCCCTGTCAGTACATGATGCACAAGATGGCCGTGCTGTACGCCAATCACTGATTGACGATTATTCTGAACCACAAGGACGTTGATCGTTATGTGTTAGTGCTACACTGAGCACTGGAACCGTGTGGACATGACACAGGGAGTATGGGAAGTTGGGCACTGTGCGCTGTCGTGAATCGAATGGACACACACGAAATGAAAAATGTCCAGGCATTAAATGACTTTGAACACAACAGGTGTATTAAGATTATTTACAGAAAAGTGCTTCCCACCTCCACCACTCACACGCCCTCCCCCCTTCCCCCAAAACACCAATCACCCCATACCCCCAACACCCCAACCCCCCAAAACACCCCATACCACCAATGAACACCCCATACCCATGAATGAACACCCCCTTAATCCCCTCTACACCACCAACACCAGCTTCCCCCTCACCATTGTCACCCCACACTATTTCTGGTTTTTTTTGTGTCTGGGGCAGCATTTCAGTCTGCCTAGCACTGCGCCTTGTCATCCGCACATGCCTGGAGGGAGCAGAGCTCGCAGGTTGTGGACGATGGGGTGGATGCGGATGATATTTGCACCGCCGATGCAGATTGTTTGGCGCTGCATGTGTTGGAGCATGCTGGATAGGACCTGAGTGACGGCCCCCAAACTGTCACGGATCATGACTGCACTAGAATTAATGGCCGCAATGGTCCAGCATTGGCCTCACGGATCTCCCGGCGTGTTTCCTCGCCATCAGCCACATATTGTTGCACCAGTTCGATCATCGAGTCCTGCCGGGCCTCTACCCTTGACAGGCGTGCCTCAATGTCAGTGGGGGCTTTGGAGGTAGAGGGTGCTGCGGCTGGTTGGGCCATTGCAGGACTGGCCTCTGGGGTGGTTGTGAGTTCTGGACGTGCAGTTGAACTGCAGAATCCAGCATGGCCTGGACAGTGTGCCCTGAGTGGTATGTTGGGGGTTGAATGGGGAGCTTGGGTGTGTGGACATTCCACATGGATTGTTCCATCAAAGTCCACGTACTCCTCTGCTTCCACATCCACATCACCGAGTGGAGCTGTGGCTGCTGCCTCACCACTGAACTTGTGGCAGCGGACTGGGTGCCATCAGCCTCCTCTTCAGCTGTTATTTGCAGCTCAGTAGTCACGTCTGCTGCTGTGGTTTCCTCATGTGCCTGCCTGGCCTGTGCCCTGTGGTCTGGTCCTGGATGTAGATGGCCTTGGGCAGGGTCCTGACTTCCACCTTCAGCATCAGTGCCTGTGGGGGAAGAAGAGATGCAGTGCATCAGTGTTGGTGTTACATGCAAGATGCATGAATTGGTGCTGCACAGTATATCATTTCTCATGCATTGATATTTTATAGGTGTGTCACACAGGGTAGCTTCAAGGGGGGGGCATATTGGCATGAGCTGTGGCATCTCCATTCGCATCTCCACTGATGCGTACCAGGTGGCATGCCATTGTATTGAGGTTTTTGTGATGTATGACATGCTAATGCTTCCTGTGTGTTGGGTGTCTGTTGGTAATTGGATTGGCACACATCATGCATTTCATTGTGGCAGGGTTTGGGCCTCCATCTGGACATGGATCTGTATATGTGTGTATGATGGGCCATGCATTGGCTTGGCTTGGCTCACTTTCACATCAGTTGTACTACGTCATGGTATGGCCTACTGGGGTTTGCTGGGTCACTCACCCCCATCTCCAGATGGCGTTCCATTTCACCGTAGCCCTCTATGGCCTCCATTTGGATGGTCGTGCTGCAGGTTTCCTCCCAGCGCATCAGCTTCACTGGTGAGTGGGCAACCCGCCTGTGGCCATGGCCTCCCTGCGATTGCTGGCCAGGATGTCCGGACCCTGAGACAGGGGTCGTCCCACCTTTTTTTACAGTCTTTGACTGTGTGGTGGTGGTGCCTACTGCTGACACCTTGTGTGTGACCTCCTCCCAGATTTCCTTCTTCCTCAGCTGGACCTCTCCTTTGAGGTTATTAGCAAAAACCTCTTGTGCATTGGCTGCAAGGGTGTCGGCCAGCATGTTAAGCTCCTCATCAGAGAAGCGCTTCTTGCGCAGGCGGAGGGTGGTTTTGCAGGTAGCCCTCAACATGCTGGTTGGTATGGCACTGCTCTCTCCTCTGTATCAATGCCAGATTGGGAGGATGGCATGGATGGTGTTTTTAATGATGGCCGCCGGCGCATTTCCCGTTCCGACGTGATGATGTTACTTCCGGGTCTGGTATTACGAGCCCGGTATTACCATGATGTTATTACTGGGTCATTATTGAGGGGTTGCTCCTTGGCGGGGTGGTATCGGCGGGTCCCGTGATGCCGCTATCAGGGGGTTGGAGGGCCTTTAGCGGCATGGCAGTACAGCCATTACCGGCATGGGGGTTCGCGCGTGCTCGCATACTCATAATCAGCCGCTATTAGCGGCGTCAAGGGAGCACAGACCCGCTACTTCCTCCATGCCGGTAATGACTTTAAGCGGGATTCTCGTAATGAGGCCCCATATGTTTTGATCACATTGCAGCCCCTCAATACTGTTGATTTTGGATTGCCTTGGTTAAGGTGCCATAATCCAGTGGTGTATTGGAGGCCCGGTGAGGTGGAGTTTGTCTCTAACTATTGCAAGGTGTTGTGCCTTGCTTCCAATGCAGTGCCACGCAATCCATGTCGTCCACTGTTGGCTGTCTCATCCTCGGTGGGTGCTGTAATATCGTCTTTATTGCCCAAGGAGTACACGAAATGTCAAGACGTATACAACGCTAAAGGAGCGGAAACCTCTCCCCACATAGGATGTTGGATTGTCCTATTGATTTGGTTCCTGGAGCCAAGATACCCTCAGGTCGGATCTATTCTCTGACACAGAAGGAGGATTTGATCATCAAAGAATACCTAGACAAATCTATAAGAACTGGGTTCATTCGACCTTCCCGTTCAAAAGCTGCATCCCCGTTGTTTTTTGTGCCAAAGAAGGAGGGGAACCTTCGGTCATGTATTGATTATCGTGCCCTAAATGCAGTCACAGCCCGAAACAGTACCCCATT
>CM010927.2:225826919-225887916 GCA_002915635.3 Ambystoma mexicanum
CAATGGCTTTCAATTATAATTTTCCATTGGATTTTCTTTTGTGGACTGTGACTTTGGACACCATTCCTTTGGATTATGATTTTTGGTTTTGCTTTTTTTCACGAACATGCTTCTTTTCATTTTTGTACATTCCCATTTCTGTTTCTTTATTTTTGATTCAATGTATGTTTCCTTTAATACATATTTTTTTGATCGAACTTCAATGTGTAGTATCATCTCATTGGTTTCATGCATATCATGATATGGGTTTTGAGATTCCATGACACCCATTGGGTGTATGTGAGGGACATGTGTTTGTTTCCAAACTTGCAATTGGTGTTCTGTCATGTTATTGCCATTTCTGAGTGGGTGGATGCAATACTCGGGTGGGTGTTTTGCATTGGAGGCTGACCATAGGACCAGGGATCTAGATTGTGATGACATGTTGGCTGGGGACATGAGTGGGGCCTGCTGGCAGGGTGCCCCACAGTGCTGGGGTGGGGGTGCAGGGGACATGAGTTGGACATGGGTGGGGCCTGGTGGAGGCTGCCCCTGGTGGCTGGGGGTGGGGTGTGGGGACATGAGTGGGGCCTGGTGGAGGCTGCCCCTGCACTGGCTGGGGGGTGGGGGTGGGAGACATGAGTGGGGGCCTGGTGGAGGCTGCCCCTGCACTGCTGGGGGGTGGGGTGGTGGGAGACATGAGTGGGGGCCTGGTGGAGGCTGCCCCTGGTGCTGGGGGGTGGGGTGGTGGGAGACATGAGTGGGGGCCTGGTGGAGGCTGCCCCTGGTGGCTGGGGGTGGGGGTGGTGGGAGACATGAGTGGGGGCCTGGTGGAGGGTGCCCCTGGACTGCTGGGGGTGGGGGTGGTGGGAGACATGAGTGGGGGCCTGGTGGAGGTGCCCCTGAGCTGCTGGGGGTGGGGGTGAGGGGACATGATTGGACATGGGTGGGCCTGGTGGAGGCTGCCCCTGGTGGCTGGGGGTGGGGGTGTGGAGACATGAGTGGGGGCCTGGGTGAGGCGCCTGCACTGCTGGGGGGTGGGGGTGGTAGGGACATGAGTGGACATGGGTGGGGGCTGGTGGAGGCTGCCCTGCTGCTGGGGGGTGGGGGTGATGGAGACATGAGTGGGGGCCTGGTGAGGCTGCCCCTGCACTGCTGGGGGTGGGGTGGTGGAGACATGAGTGGGGGCCTGGTGGAGGCTGCCCCTGTTGGCTGGGGGTGGGGGTGGTGGGAGACATGAGTGGGGCCTGGTGGAGGCTGCCCCTGCACTGCTGGGGGGGGGTGGTGGGGGACATGAGTGGGGGCCTGGTGGAGGCTGCCCCTGGATGCTGGGGGTGGGGGTGGTGGGAGACATGAGTGGGGGCCTGGTGGAGGCTGCCCCTGCACTGCTGGGGTGGGGGTGAGGGGACATGAGTGGGGCCTGGTGGAGGCTGCCCCTGCACTGCTGGGGGGGTGGGGGTGCAGGGGACATGAGTGGATGGGGGCCTGGTGGAGGCTGCCCCTGGTGGCTGGGGGGTGGTGATGGGAGATGAGTGGGGCCTGGTGGAGGCTGCCCCTGCACTGCTGGGGGGTGGTGGTGGGAGACATGAGTGGGGGCCTGGTGGAGGCTGCCCCTGGTGGCTGGGGGTGGGGGTGGTGGGAGACATGAGTGGGGGCCTGGTGGAGGCTGCCCCTGGTGGCTGGGGGGTGGGGGTGGTGGGAGACATGAGTGGGGCCTGGTGGAGGCTGCCCCTGGTGGCTGGGGGTTGGGGTGATGGGGACATGAGTGGGGGCCTGGTGGAGGTTGCCCCGCATGCTGGGGTGGGGTGCAGGGGGACATGAGTGGGACATGAGTGGGGCCTGCTGGCAGGTGCCCTGAGTGCTGGGGGGTGGGGGTGCTGGGAGACATGAGTGGGACACTGTTGGGGGCCTGTGGAGGCTGCCCTGGTGGCTGGGGGTGGTGTGGTGGGGCCTGGTGGAGGCTGCCCTGGTGCTGGGGGGTGGGGGTGCATAGGGGACATGAGTGGGGGCCTGGTGGAGGCTGCCCCTGCACTGCTGGGGGTG
Source organism: Ambystoma mexicanum (assembly GCA_002915635.3). Classification (NCBI taxonomy): domain Eukaryota; kingdom Metazoa; phylum Chordata; class Amphibia; order Caudata; family Ambystomatidae; genus Ambystoma; species Ambystoma mexicanum. Next base: position 225,828,942 of record CM010927.2, read on the forward strand.
GGGGTGATGGGGACATGAGTGGGGGCCTGGTGGAGGGTGCCCTGCAGTGCTGGGGGTGGGGTGCAGGAACATGAGTGGCTGGTGGGCCTGGTGGAGGCTGCCCCTGGTGCTGGGGGGTGGGGGTGGTAGGGACATGAGTGGGGGCCTGGTGGAGGCTGCCCCTGCCACTGCTGGGGGGTGGGGTGCAGGGGAACATGAGTGGACAGGTGGGGCCTGGTGGAGGCTGCCCCTGGTGGCTGGGGGTGGGGTGGTGGGAGACATGAGTGGGGGCCTGGTGGAGGCTGCCCCTGGTGGCTGGGGTGGGGGTGGTGGGAGACATGAGTGGGGGCCTGGTGGAGGCTGCCCCTGGTGGCTGGGGGGTGGGGTGTGGGGACATGAGTGGGGGCCTGGTGGAGGTGCCCTGCACTGCTGGGGGTGGGGTGGTGGGGACATGAGGGACATGGGTGGGGCCTGGTGGAGGCTGCCCTGCACTGCTGGGGGGTGGGGGTGGTGGGAGACATGGGTGGGGGCCTGGTGGAGGCTGCCCCTGGTGGCTGGGGGTGGGTGGTGGAGACATGAGTGGGGCCTGGTGGAGGCTGCCCTGGTGACTGGGGGTGGGGGTGATAGGGGACAGGAGTGGGGGCCTGCTGGAGGTGCCCCTGGCTGGGGGTGGGGTGCAGGGGAACATGAGTTGGACATGAGTGGGGCCTGCTGGCAGGTGCCCCACAGTGCTGGGGTGGGGGTGCAGGGGAACATGAGTTGGACATGGGTGGGGGCCTGGTGGAGGCTGCCCCTGACTGCTGGGGGTGGGGGTGGTGGGAGACATGAGTGGGGGCCTGGTGGAGGCTGCCCTGACTGCTGGGGGGTGGGGGACATGAGTTGGACATGGGTGGGGCCTGGTGGAGGCTGCCCCTGGTGGCTGGGGGTGGGGTGATAGGGGACAGGAGTGGGGGCCTGGTGGAGGCTGCCCCTGCACTGCTGGGGGTGGGGATGGTGGGAGACATGGGTGGGGGCCTGGTGGAGGCTGCCCCTGGTGGCTGGGGGTGCAGGGGGACATGCGTTGGTGGGCAGTGTGCAAGTTGACATGTGGGTTGGCTGGGGGACATGGCCATTGTGGATGGGGTGCCTGCAGGACATGTGCAGGGTAGGCCCCTGTGGTGTGGGCCACCTGCAGGGGCCGTGGAGGGTGTAGAGGGAACACCTGGGAGGACCCACACGTGCAATTCAACTGATGGAATCACGTGTGATACTTTCTGAGCACCCCTGAAATACACGTACCCTGCTGATATCGCGTGTGAAACTTCCCGCGCACCCCAAGATACACGTAGCCAGGACATTCGCGTGTGGAACATCCCGCGCACCCCTGGAATACACGTACCCTGCTGATATCGCGTGTGAAACTTCCCGCGCACCTCTTAAATACACGTAGCCAGGACATTCGCATGTGGAACTTCCCGCGCACCCCTGATATACATGTACCCTGCTGATATCGCGTGTGAAACTTCCCGCGCACCCCAAGATACACGTAGCCAGGACATTCGCGTGTGGAACTTCCAGTGCACCCCTGGAATACACGTACCCTGCTAATATATGGCGTGTGGAACTTCCCGCGCACCCCGAAATACACGTAGCCAGGACATGCGCGTGTGGAACTTCCCGCGCTCCCCTGACATACACGTACCCTGCTGAATTCACGTGTGAAAATTCCTGCGCTCCCCTGATGTACACATACCCTGATGGAATCGCGTGTGGAACTTCAAGCACATCCCTGAAATACACGTACCCAGCTGAAATGACGTGAGGTACTTCCCGCACACCCCAGTGATACACGTAGCCCGCTTGCCGTGCTGGTACAGGGTTAGCGCAGCCCTTTGCGCTGGATTGGGGATTTTGATGGCTTTTCCCTGCGCGAGAGGCGTTCTTGGGGGCGTAACTGGCGCTGCTGCAGGGTCGCTGCGCCACTGTGCGCCACGGCTGGTTTTGGTAGCTGGAATCCATGAATACGCTGTGCGCGGAAATGGTTTTTGGCGCACGCGGCTGGCGCAGGGATTCGCACACGCACACTGTGCGCTAGCCGCGTGCGCCACTTGTGCGCTAAATTCTATGAATTACCATGTTGGTGTTTAGAATTACCAGGACACCACCCGTGTCAGCTGGTTTAATTGTGATAACTGTATTTTCCCATTGTTTTTCAAGGTTTGTTTCTTATTATTCTTACCAAATTCATATTTGCCCTTTATTTATTTATTTGGATTTATAAAGCGCCCAGCGGCCCGGAGGCATTGTGGCTCTGTTACAGAATATTCACTTAGTGCAAGTTAGGACAGGTATTTCAGAAGCAGTAATACAAGTTATGACGGGTATTTCATAGGCAGTAATACAAGTTATGACAGGTATTTCATAGGAAGTAATACAGGTTAAAAGACAGTGCTGAAAGTGTTCCGAGGTTACAGAGGAACGGTGTTGGAGGCACTGCATTTTGGAAATGGTATAGTTAAATAACTTTGTTTTTAGCACCTTTCTGAATACTGTAAGGGATTCTTTGTTTCTTAAGCTGAGCGGAAGTGCGTTCCAGGCATTTGGGGCTAATACTTCATAGCTGATGCCGTTAGCTTTAGCTCTGTTGAATGCTGGGACTGAAAGTAGGTGAGAGTATTGGTCACGTTTTGGGCTGTAGGCCGGTGCCTGGTGTATTCTTTCTGCTAGGTAGGCTGGGCGGTCTGGGTGAGGCATGTGTATGTGATCGTGAGGGCCAGAGGCATTGCTAGGCGGGGCCTTAGGTGGCTATAGCCCCTGGTCTTTTGGATGTAGCCCCGGATAGAAGCTCAGGGGCTATAACCAAAAGGCTAGCTACCCCCGAGTCCCGACAATCCCGACATTAGTGTAGCCCCAGATATTTTCCAGACCTAGCAACACCCCTGGTGAGGGCCTTGAAAATGATGCGTTATGCGTTTGAGAAATGTAACCATATAAATTGTTCTAGAGGAACTCCATACAACCAATTGGATTCTGGATCACCTGATTAAAGGAAGCTTTTGGTTTAAATTCCCTATTTCCTGATCATTCTTGTCCAACAAGCCTTTCTGGCTCCATAGATGCAAACAGGTTTTACATTCACATTTCTACATAAACCTATGTAGGACAATCTGCTTCTCTAATAGGTACTTTTATATGTAGACAAGAATGATAATCCCTTCTTTAAAGTTCCATTTTGAAAGGACAAGCATATTTCTGGTTTCTCCTGTATTTTCTAATTCTGGATGGCCAATAATTGCTGCAACTAATAGCATGTTTGACCTGCCATCACAATACATTGATGTAATGTTTCAATCAATTATACAATCTACCAGTACGCATGTGAAGGATACTGGCCATTACTTATGTCTTCAGGGAGACTGGAATTCGATCCTAATAGTCGCATTCTATTCACGATGCATGAAATTAGTGTATAGACATCCGTTCCTCATGAAGAATGGTTAAAAGCGGTGGAATAGTTGTTATTACAGAGACTGAATGTACATTTTTCTTCATGTCTCTGAATTTCTATGGTAGCCATCATGGATTCATCTTATGCAAATGCATTCATGTTTTGTTTTTACAAAATCAGCAATGGAATAAACATTTGAATTCTATATGTGATTTAATGAAAAAATAATTGGAATCTGGGAGGGTTCTCCCGGTGAATTAAGAAAGTCAATATCTGAAAGCTATCAACCCAAGGATTACATGCACAATGGAGCACAGCATTTTTTTTAAACTTTTACTTGGATGTTGGGATATAAGAACAACAGATGACAGGCCACTATTTACACTACTGTGAAAGATAGTGAGCTAAAGAATCTGGGTAAGGCTCTCATAACCAGGACTAATGTCTGGCAGAGGAACTCCCAGGACCCCCTTGTTTTTTTGCATATTTAAGTAATTTTGGGTCTCACCTTAAATTACTAGGGGAAGCCAGACGTGGACCCCTTGTGCACTATTCTTAGAGAGGCACAGCTCCACACTACTGATGAGGTCCAACCAGACCGAAACACGTGTCTGGCATTGCTGTCAGTACTCTTGTTCAGAGGAGAATTGCCAAGCATTTCAGTGCTGGACTGCCCCAGGGCAGGACGAAGACAGGCAGGGATATTTCTTCTCTGTGAAAGATAGTGAGATGAAGAATCTGGGTAAGGCTCTCATAACTAGGACGAATGTCTGGCAGAGAGACTCCCAGGACACTACACCTACACACAGAAACAGCCTATTATTATCTTCTGGTTTCACCCATCAGATATGATAATAATACAGTGAAGATGCACTCACTTCAGCTTTGCTCAATCCTGACACAACGCATAGAATGTATTACATCAAAAATGATAAAAGCTTCTCTAGAGTATACATAACCAATTATTCAACTCAAATTAAGAAAATAAAAGGCTCATTAGGACTAATTGCAAAATTAGTCAGTATAATTCACTCTTTCCCAAACTGTTCCCTATTCAACCCGTGTGTGCAAAGTTGAAACATGTGAGAAGGAAAAGCCTAAAACATATATTGAGAAAGGAAAGATAAGGTCCCCCATTTAAGAGGTTAGAACACTCCTAGGTCGCTGAGAGAGCACAACTGACAATGAAAGCCTATAAGGACATAGAAGTAAAGATACTTTGCAAAGGCAAAAACAGAAAGATTCTGAAGAATGTATGAGTGACACCAAGAAAAGGAGAAACAATTGTAGGGAAAACTACTACCAAGAGAGGACCATAGAAAGGTCAAGAACTAAATGTTGTCTTGAAGAGCTACATGACCTAATAAGAAAGACTATCATGAGGGACTATAGTAAGGAATATATAGTATGACAAGAAACGTGAATAAAGAGAAGACGAAGGGAAGAAGAGACACTCGCTTTTCTCAAGTTATATTTAGTGGTAGGGTCAGAGAGGGTTAGTTTGGACGGAGGACTGAGTTACTTTGGACTTCCTGACATCTCAGGAGCACCTTTAGTTTCTTTAAATAGGTAGGGTATTCCCTCTAGTGATGGGAAAAGAAAGGCCTTATTCTTTTAGTTTAATAGAATAAAATAATGCCCTCAAAGTGCCCGCCTGTTTTTTCAACACACCACAGTAGCCTTAGAGTGTCTGCTGCCAATGATTATTATTCGCCACTGGTAGTAAATGTTTCCATTTCTTTGTTGCTTGGTTGACATTGGAAGCCCTGGACTTTCCTATGAGCAGTGCTGAACTGCTCTGGTAGCCTTAGAGTGTCTGATTCATCATGTTGATCTGAATCTGTCAGCTATACAGTTTCATTGCACTGGTGTGTCGCAAAGCTCAGTGAGATTAACATGAGTAAAAGACACAGGTGTATGTTTACACAAAGGGCTATTAGGCATATTTCCAAGGATGGGCAAAGGGATAAAGAAGTGCAACACGAAATCTTTAAGAAAAACAGGATAACTTGTCTGTACATGCAGGTGGCCTCACACACACTAGGATACACCCGCGGCGGCATGGACTTTAAACAGCCATGAGGGGAGGATGGAACCCTGGAGAATTCTGCGTGATAAATCGGATCTCTCAGAGGTGAATCAACATCACCGCTCTGTGGCTGAGCGAATATTTAGGACTGTTCCTAAATGTATTTAATCATATCAGAAATGTAGGTAATTCCATTTTAATAATTTGTTTGTGTTCAATGAAATATTGTACTGAATTCTTTTTTATTTTTTAATATGTTTGAATGTTCTGTTTATTTGTCTTTCTTATGTTTCCACACCTAAATGTGCTTTTGCGAAACACTGTTGTCCCTTGTATGTCAATAGAAACACTGTATTGTATTGTTTCATTATTGTATTTAGATAAATTGCGATTTTTACACTACCTTATACATAAAAGCTAAAAATATTAAATTGTGGATAGATTTACATACATGAAAATAGATTTTTTTACATTGCATGGCCTAAAAGATTTTGAGACCCTCATAAACTACCACTTTTTTAAAACTAGGCAAGAAAACCTGCTTTCCTTTTCTTTCATTCTGACTGGCAAAATGATAAAACGTTGAGTTCCACTACAATCAATGAAGATGGCTGCCATTGGCGACACAAGTGAAAAACCAAATGAACTTGACACACCAGATACTTTCTTGCTTTGAATTACTTTTTCCTGACAACATTTGCTTTCCCCTAGTCTTTAAAATAGATATTATTCCGAATTGGAAAAAAAATATGTTTATACATTTTCATTTAGTTTCAGATGTGATATTTCTATAAAAGTGCAGCTGATGCGAAACAGTTGTTGAAATCCCAGATTATAGTGGACACCTTGTTTTGTTTTTGAGGAGACTTACCAAAATTACTAACACAAAGAGAGCTTTTTTGGAAACATAAACTTGATGCCATGTACCCACTTGGCCTCAATGAAGACTATTATCTAGGTCCATTCATCTAAAACACACACCCACTACCCCCTCTCCTTGATTAGGGATGCTGAAATCAAGTGTGGTTGATAGTATTTGATTAATAACAATGGTAAAGAATGTGAACCTTATTGAGGACAGGATAACTATCATCCAGGATATTCACCATTCAGAACATGGTATACGTGTTGAATTGTGCTGTCTTTAAAATTTTTGGCTAAATCACAGGTTAAGAGGCGACTGGGGTTAGACTTTGTTATGATTTACATGATTAGACCATACCCTACTTGAGGGATTCTTATCAAGAGAATAATGTGAACCTAGCCATGGGCAGTAATGATAAGTTCCTTAGTCATTGTTAAACATTTAAACTTTTTATTATCACGTCTAGCGACCACATAATGTGGTTGCAGTCTATTCCAGTACCCCTGCCTCTACATAGCCCTCATCAATCTTTACATAGGCAATAGATTTAGTAACCAAGAAACTAGAACTACCTTGAGCTTTCCCTTTCCTTCGTTCTTGGACGATAAGATGAATAGCCTCCATTAGCAACTCAAATTACATGTTTAGGCGGCTGTTGTTTACATGTGACGTCACGCACGTTATGCGCGTGATGACGTCACTAGGTAAACATTGAGCCCGTCCTGTGTACAACACAAATACCGTATGCACATTTAACACACGCGTTGTGTCCTTTTCCAAATCCTCTTACACTTAGAGACCTTAGCATCGACTAATCACCATATCAGCAAATAACGGCAGCCTGTACTTTTTTTGATGAGCATCGGCACACGCGTACCAGCGTGATGACGTCATCACTAGGCACCCCATAAATGATGCTATAGGTAACCACACAGAGACTGACAATCGCCAGGGTTCCTGACTCCATTGGACAGAACAACACGCTACAGGTGAGACAATGGCTCTTATGTAGAGGAAGATGAGCATAGTTGTTGAATCCTCCCCTGATAGGACCTTAATAGACTACCTTTAGCCCTTATCTTGTTACCCTGTATTCCTTAGAAAGCGTTTTGACATCGCAGTGACGGTTCCTTGGGACCCTGGTGCTTAGGCACACAACATCTGCTGGTTTTCCACAGAGAGATACTCTTCTTACCTCTATGTAAGTGCGTTTTTTATTATTATTTTTTTTATTTTACTAAACAGATTTTATCCCTCTCCTGCTCTGAGTAAACAACCTAGTCATCATTTGGCCTTGACTTACAGGCAGTGCGTTTTGAAACTAAGAAGCGGAAGCCATTTTTTCCGCTATGAGCGGGACTCATATGAGATTGCAATATGGAGGACTGATCCACTTTGAAATCAACTTGTAAACTCCTAAATATTTCCGGAAGGATAAAAATCACAAGGTTAGCAACTTAGATTCTCTTTCTCTTTAGCCTAATATTCTGTACATTAGAATTCATATAGACTCCAGATAGTGAACTTTGTAAATTGACCCACTTCTTATGAAAATGTTTTTGGCAAATAAAACACTGGCTTAAATGTATTGAAACAAAACAGTCACCATCTACACTAATCTTTTACATTAGGAATGCACTATAAAGATTATGCTAAATGTCTAAATCAGAGGACAGTGCCTCTTGTAATGCAACAATTAGGTAATTATGGATGTCTGTTATAAATGCACTTTGTTGAAACTTTTGTTGTCTTAATACTAACGTAAATGTAAATATAATTTTTTCTTAGAAATTACCTATTGCCCCTGATGAAGAGTGTGAAGCACTCGAAACGCGTTGGGCCCCTCTTGACTACCACATCATGAATATGAATAAAAAGAAGATGGTTTCTTGTGACCTAAATTTGTTTGAATGAGCATTTTTTCAAGATTATTCGTTTTCTAAAGCATATGTAATTAATTTACCGATAATTTATACACTATTATTTATTGGTCTGGTTTTCTAGACAAAGGATAGTGTGCAGGGGACGCGAGTTCCCGACTAGGGAACTTATTTTGTATTTGTTGCACATAACGCAACCTAGGTGTCAAGGTTGCATCCTTCTCCCCTGCACCTTAAATACATCCTCAATACCACTAAGGCACTTTCTCTACATCATTATATTGAATAGTCAACTAAGGGTGTGCTTTTGGTGTCTGCTGTTCTCTTCTTGTTTCAAAACACAACCTATGCAATAATACTTTAGGGCTAAATTTAAAATAAGAACAGGGCTCAAGTAGAGGGTACACACGGGTGGACGGAGTACACCCACTTTCATACTGCTGGCATACTGATTGAACACTGAGTAGCAGGCAGTACACATAAGTTTGTACCAATTATGGAAGTGTATTAAAAAAAGCTTGAAAATGAAAAGTCTCACAATAAGTGAAGAATAAGAATGTCAATTACATCTACTATAAAGGCAAAGAAAATAAGTTGAAAATAGAAATTGAGAAAACCTAAATACAGTTGAAATATAATTGTATCTCTAAAACGTAAGGAGTAAAGGATTTTAACAACAGAGTATTGTAATAATACAACCAAAAACAATGTTTCAATGATGTTGTGCATGAATGTAAATGTGATTTTAGACACAAGAAATGTTTAACTGTAGAAAAGTATGATGTGTTTTATCAAATCAATGGATTTTAAGATATCATTTGTAATTTTCTGTAAAATGTGTAAAGTTTTTCTAAAACTAAACAAATAAATAAATAAATAATAATAACATATCCCAACAGTGCAGCTGATCTCCTTTTTTTCTTGGAGTTATTAAGCTTCCAACCCCTGTTACCTATGCCAGGGTGCATAACTGGAATTGGTAGCCACAAAGATTCTGATGCCCCAGTGTTTAGCTGTCATTTGTAGCCTTGGGGCAGTGCTACAGTAACGTTGCACCAGAGCAAGTGCAATTAGTACTAGTGCAAAAACAAATTGTTTCAATTAATGTCAGTAGTGTGGACTTCATTTTTGTATACAGGCGTTTAAGTGACACAAGGGTACTGCAATCCTGATGCAGATCAACGGGGCTGGCTGCCCTCACCCTATCCTCGACTAGTAAATGGCTCACTCACCCCATGCATCTTCCCAAGCAACATAAAAACAGGACTAATCTAGCCTCTCTTCAAAAAGCCCACTTTGTGCCAAGGAAACGTACACACTACCCCCCGACCAGTAGGCAGCCATTTATTGGAGAAATCATTGAGAAGGCAGTTACCAACCAACTCCATGATCTGATTAACCAGCACAACCTGCCCCATAGTTACTTATCTGGGTAAAGACCAAATTGTAGCACTGAAGCATCCACCATCTAGGCCATGAATGACCTCTTTGAATCATGTACAAAGGTAACTCATGACTCCTGATCCTCGTTTACCTCCCTGCAGCATTTAACACAGTTGACCATCTCACACTTTCCAGGCTACTATTGAGCAGGATGGACTCTAAGGCACTGTCCTCAATTGGTTTGCTCTTAACCTTCAGGCAGGCACCAAGCAGCTCAGATATGAAACTTCAGGTCATACTGCCATCTGGGCATCTGCCCCAGTCCCAACCTCAATGCTCTCCATAGTGATCTGTACATGGAGCCATTGGGATCCCTTCTGTACAATAAGTGAATGATAACCAATTATACCTAAATGGCATTTGTAACCAGAAGATCTCACGCCTCAGGAATTGCCTGTCTGTTTGACAAGCTCATACTTGAAGTTCATTCCCACAAAGATAGAATTTGTTCCACTTGGTCACCCATTTAAGCGTGCCATTTATGCATGGCTAAATAACTTTCACCTTGACAGCTTCACGCCTCATGCGGTGCCCACCTGCCAAATCACTCTGGTTCACTATAATTAGCACTCTCTAATTCTGACAACATATCAAAAAAGTTTTCCAAGCTGTATGGTACCTACTAACGATCCTCCAGAAGTGAAAACCCTTCCTTACACTCAAGGACTTCACAACCACAGTCCTGGCCCTGGTAATCTCCCACATCGATGGGGAAATACACTCCTCATTGGCATTGCATCGATGCACCTGGTCCCAATTAGGTCCAATCAACACGCTGCGGTATGACTCATAAGGGGAAAGAAGACATTCAACCACATTTCTCCCATCCTAAAGGAGATGCAGTTGCTTTATACCCCAACCGAAATACTCTATAAGACTGCATGCATCACAAAGTAACCGCCACACTCAAACCTGTCTACCTAGCTGCAAGACAGTAACCCAGGGGAGCAGCGTGCTTGTCCAGGAGGCAGCACATCACTAGGCCTGAGAAGAAATTCACATGAAAGGAAGAAAACAGGAAAACAGCCTTTTCTTGCAACTCCCAGGCCTACTGGAACAGCATCCTATGGCAAACACGGAAACATTGCTTCACAGCTTCTTCACGGAGAACTGCTTGGTGTTTTGGTTACTCTTGTTATTCCCGTACTACTTCGATCACGGAACGTTTGCTTGGACTGTCTTTTGGATTTTCCCTACCTGGATTTTGGCGCGCTCTCTGATTACCTGGATTTTTTACCACTGGCTTGGATACTGGCCTTGGTACTTGGATTTCCCTGTCTCCAGTTCTGACTTTTTGGCTCCTGACCTCGGATTGTGTTTGGATTGATCACGGATTACGTTCTTGTTCCCTACCTAACTCAGGTGTCTCCCGGAGTGCCATCAGAACACCTCAGCCTGCTGCTGCTGTCAGCGATACTACCTGCCTACGCCTACAGCTTCCCACCTGCCCACTATAGGTAAGCTGCTGCCACATTGTCACTACTGTCCCTACCATTTTTGCCAATTATCACTGCTTAACATAACCCTTCATTGCCTTACAGTGGTCAGGGGTTCTTCCGGCGTTCCCGGTTCCAGGGTGACGACACTCTACACCTGTGGCCTCAAAGATTGCTCGAGTAGTGTTTTTGCTCTTACTCGTGTGGTACTTGGGGACGGAGGTATTATTTATCTACACAACCATCAAGTCAGAACAGCTGCACGCTTTGAGTGATGTAGTGAGGTCAGGAGGAAAGGAGATGGGAGAGTGGGGTGAACATTGAGGGCAGGAAGATAGATGATATCCATATTAGAGAAATTTGTCATTAGGCAACATAACTCCATCCAGTGATAGATTGTCATAAGGCAACTGAAAATACATTCATAGATGGAGCGGTGAAGGAAGGGAAGGAGAAGGTGATTTGGGTGGTAGTGGAACCTTAAGAATAAGATGAATTTGCCTAGGGAGGAGATGTAGAGTGTGATGAGTAGTGGGCCAAGGTCTGATTCTTTAGGGACTTTCACAGGGAGGTGTGTGAGAGAAGAGCTGCTAGAGTTCCAGGCGATAGTGAAGGAGCTGTCAGAGAGATGACAGGCACCTATTGGAGTGTGGTGTCAACGAAGCTGAGGAAGGCAGGAGCTCAAAAGAGGGAGTTCAAGGAGGCCAGAAGAATGATTTTACACTGAAATAACAAGCATTGGTATTAAAACACAAAACAAAGTAAGAACACAATTCCTGAATCAATTTTCTCTAAGAAGCATATTCCTTTTAAAGTGACCGGAGATGATGATAAGCAAGGATGCTGTAAAATAATTATTGGAATATTCGATTTCTATACTTTTAAGCAAAGTAAAGATGTTATTTATTATTTATTCTGTATATGTATTAAATGATGTAAGACAAATATTTTACATTTGTAAAAAAAATAATTAGAAAAGTGAGCTTTGGGTGAAACCTTGATTTATATTATTTGCACATAACAAAACAGGCCTTCCAAACAAAACATTGTTTCCCACAGAACAGAGGAACATAATTAGCTTGCAAAACCACAAAGACATTTTTGGGTCCTTGAAGCCATGGAGTGTAGTCTGAATTATTGTCTTTGTACTGAGAAGACGAGCTGTATGCATGCTGTCCAGGTGTAAATGCAGGCTTCAACCCCCTCTAATACCAAGCAGTATACCAGAAATCCTTGTAACAATATTTAGAAAATAGAAATAAATTAAAATGTATGGTTGCTCCAGTGACAAGGATCTCAAATCTGTTTTTCTTTATTGAGCCATTATTCAAAGCTGATAATGTTTACAATCAACCTGCCAGACTTCACCAAGTACTGCAGATTATCTCTTCTTTGAGACTCAGAAAACCAGATGCTATTTATCTACACATCCTTTGCAGGGTCTGGAAAATGTACATTGTAAACATGTTGAACCCTTAGAAGGATGTTTTATTACAATGTACTATATTAATCCTGTAAAGAAGACGTCTTGGTGCTTGTGTTTGGAATAATACATTGAACGTCAGACATGAGAAAATGTCATGGCCACTTGCCCAGGATCACAAGAGTGGCACCATCAAGTGGAGGGAGCAGGGGGCATCATGGGTCACACGCGTCCCTTTGTGACGTTTATACATGGGGGGCCTGGTTGGACGCAGTCCTGGTGCCTTTGGCGCCAGGCTCATAGAAGACCTTAAACAAGACATTTTCATTATGGGCAGAAGTGCTTGGTATGGAACAGAACTCTTTTATTATGGGCAGGAATACTCTCAAGAACTTCACTTGTGTGTAATTAGTTTGGGTGTGGCCTCCATCTGCATCTGTACGTGCAACCTCTAGGAGTGCCAGGGTGTGGCAAGCAGGACTGAGCTAAGGGGTGTGGCCTGAAGAGCTCAGCTATAATAGCCAGCCCAAACTCAAGGCTCACACTTCGTGTTATTCTGCACCTCAGTGCAGCATAACGCTAACCGTCGCCTGGGATTCATTTTACCTGGAGAGATCCTGCCATCTAAAGTCATACTTACCATCCGGAGGATCCTGCTTTCACCTGTATGCTTCTTTTTGGCACCGCGGCTCACCTGCAAACATCTTGGAGCGTAGACATCTTCTTCCTGGCACCACGGCTCACCTGCAAACATCTCGGAAAGCAGACATCTTCTTCCTGGCAACACGGCTCACCTGAAAACATCTTGGAATGCAGACAGCATCATCTGGGCATCGCGGCACGATGCATTCCATCCGAACTCTCAGCATCTGCAAAAGAAAGGCAAAAGACAAGGTTATACACTTAACAGACATTCCGTTAAGGGAGCGCTGCCATTAAACCTCGCGCCTTCTCTAAAACCATCACTCACCTGCTGCCGGATGTTGCGGTCACATGCATCTTCTGCTCAGCCACGTTCTGCGCCTCCACAGTCATAGTTAAGCCACATTTCCATCTATTTGGGAGAAAACAGAGAGGAACGTTATTCAGGGAAAAACATCAACACTGGGAGCAATAACATCAAGACATTGAGAGAAAGTTGAAAGTGGCGAACACACAAGAGACATTGAGAAAAACCAGAAAGAGGGGAAAAGACAAGAGACATTGGGCCTCATCACGACTTCGGCGGTAACTCTTAAATCTGGCGGTAGCGCTATTACCGCCAGATTTAAGGGTCCACCGAATCAGGGCTTCGGCGGATTTCGCCCCAGCTCTGAGCTGGGGGGAAATCTGCTGAAAATTCACGCTATTACCGCCGGCGTGAAATCCGCCGGCGGTATTAGCACGAAGATTCCCCATTGAGCCCAATGGGGAATGGGGCATTCCCGAATGGGCTCAGTGGGGAATGGGGACTTACATTACCGCCAAACTCATGATCCGGCACTATTAGCGCTGGGGAGTTCGGCGGTAGGGCTAATACCGCCCGCGCTAATAGCATTACCGTTACCGCCCAAGTCGTGATGGTACCTATTGAGAGAAAGCAGAAAGAGGAGCTTAGTCGCAGCTGGACTGGACTATTACTCAGGAATCAGTGAAGGAACTCCATTCCATCAACAAGCGCCCCTGCCAGAAGTAGCAGGATGGAGAGCTCATCATTCACACTTACCAGGTGAGCCTTATGGGCCAGTACATGCCCACTGAAATCGCACCTTGGGTCAAAAGGTTTGGGAGATACCACAGTCACCTATCAGTGCATTCATGTTTTTTCATATCCACGCAGGAGCAATGCCACCGATTGGTGCCGCCCACAGCGGATCCGCAGGGGATGCAACCAGAAAGGGGTGATTTAACTCCACGGAGGACTGCAACTGTGCCCCAACACCTCCGCAGAGACCAGGTGAGCATAACAGAAAATCAGAAATGAAAGTGAAAGATATCTTGTTAAACCATGCAGTTTGAAAATTAGATGTGTTAAAGAGTTACAATCCTGCAAAGCCTCAAAAACTCTCTGCCCAGGCATTATGGAAACTTCTGAGACAGATCTGTTGGCTCAACTACTAGGGAAATTACGGGCTGAATTACACGCCTTACGACAAGAGACTAGTGCATTAAGGCAGGATCTTATTGTAACTCAGGAAAGAACCGATGATTTGGCAAGACAGATCTTGCAGGCACAAGCAGGACAGGTTCCCTTGCCTGGAATAGGCCACGCTGCTCTGCCACAACAATCCACACCGGTTCTGGTAGTCCTTCCAGGGGCCGTGCCCTCAGCTCCACCTGAACGCTTCAATGGCGACCCAAACAAGTTCGCCATATTCATGAACCAATGTCGCCTACATTTCTTATGCAGACCGGGAACCTTTCCTAATGATCAAGCCAAAGTGGTATTTGTACTTTCATATCTAGGCAGTAATGCGGCAGACTGGTCAATACCATTAGTAACCCAAGATGATCCTTTGCTTTGGAACTTTGGGGGTTTCCAACACGAGATGGAGAAATTGTTTGCCTGACATGCTCAGGGACAAGCCCTGGACAACGACCTACTGTCACTCAGACAGGGAAACCAAGATCTATTATCCTACATTGCAGCTTTCAATCGTCTCATAGCTCAAACCAACAGGCCAGAAGAGAAAAGGACCACACTCTTCTATCGAGGGCTACGTGGGGAAATTAAGGATGTGTTGGCCCATGTTGTGAACCCACCCGAGGGATGTGCAGACTACATTAACCTCACAGTGCAATTCGACCATAGGTTGCAGAATAGGAAAATGGATCGAGCCAGAACAGAAGGTAGGACCGTTTTTGTGCGACCCCGTGAGACCCACACCAAGCCACATGAACACTTGGAACCAATGCAAATCGGTGGGTTACGGAGTCTTCTGACCAAGGCAGAAAGAGAAACAACGTTGTCTTTATTGTGGGAAAGCAGGCCGTTTCCTCCGTGATTGCCTGGTGAAACCTGCCAAGAAAATGGTTGGGGCAACAGATAAAAACGAAGAAGAAGAAGAAGAAGAAGAAGAAGAAGAAGAAGAAGAAGAAGAAGAAGAAGACGAAGAAGAAGAAGAAGAAGAAGAAGAAGAAGAAGAAGAAGAAGAAGAAGAAGAAGAAGAAGAAGAAGAAGAAGTAGTAGTACCGGATTCGAGGAAAACCCAAAGCCCGGCAAGGGTAGAGGTCCACTTGTCGAGCGAGTAAAAGGAATGCATACAGACCTCACATCTAGTCCTTCCGGTACTTTTGGTAAATCACAAGCAGCCGTGAAAGTTACATGCCTTGGAGGCATACATTGACAGTGGGGCAGTAGGGAACTACATTGACCAAGATCTGGCAACATGAATAGGCCTTCCTCTTCAACAAAAGCAGAAATTGAAAAAAATGTCACTGCACAGTGAATGGATCTCAGTTATCATCCGGCCTGGTGACACAATGTACCGAGAAAGTCAAGCTTCTGTTACAGGAAGGGCATCAAGAAGACATCACCTTTGATCTCATCGGTGCTCCTCAGTTCCAGATGATATAGGCAATGCCCTGGCTACAGACCCATAATCCTAAAATCAACTGGTGAAAACGAGTTCTGACCTTTTCTCAAGACTGCGCCGACACCTGTTACAACAAAGACATCATCAATCAAAAACCCAAGAAAAGTATTGTGCTGGGCCTCACTGGCACCTTACGACCTGAATATCACTGTTACCAGGATGTCTTCCAAAAAGAACAAGCTAATGTTTTTCCCCCTCATAAATCTTACGATTGCCAAATAGACCTCGTGCCCGGAGCCCAAATTCCCTGCAGCCGGATTTATGCCCTAACGGAGTAAGAAAACCAACATCTTAACACTTACCTGGATCAGTATCTGGCAAATGGTTTTATCTGCCCGTCCAAGTCTCCTGCCTCCTCGCCCCTCTTCTTAGTACCCAAGAAGGAAGGGGACTTAAGGACCTGTATTGATAACAAAGCAATCAACCAGATTACCGTAAAAAAAAAATACCCTTTGCCACTTATACCCGAGCTCCTGGATCAAGTGAAACACGCTCAGATTTACACCAAGTTGGATTTGCAAGGGGCCTATCGCCTTGTGAGAGTAAAAAAGGAGACAAATGGAAGACGGCCTTTCGCATGAAGTATGGCCTCTTCCAATACCAAGTTATGCTTTTTGGGTTATGTAACACCCCTGCAGTGTTTCAATTCTTTATGAATGATGTACTCTGTGATTTGTTGGACGTTTGCACACTCGTCTACATAGATGACATTCTCATCTACTCCAATTCCAACGAAGAACATATCGGTCATGTCCGAGCAGTTTTGTAAAATATTCTACAACACCAATTATATGCCAAGCTGGAAAAATGTTTCTTCCATGTGACCGAAGTTGAATTTCTCGGTTTCATGCTCACACCGCAGGGAGTGCATATGGACACACGGAAAGTTGATGCAATCCTCCAGTGGCCCTCACCAACCTCCACGAAAGGATTACAAAGTGTGCTCAGCTTTGCTAATTTCTACTGTCGATTCATTCCTGGGTTCTCGCAAATTGTTCACCCAATCACTTCTTTGCTGAGGAAGAACAAAAAATTCCATTGAACCACTGAAGCTGAAGAAGCCTTCCAGAAACTGAAACTAGCATTTACCACAACACCGGTTCTTCGACATCCCCGTCCAGACCTACCATACGTAGTGGAAACAGATGCTTCAAACATAGCCATGGGAGCGGTGTTATCCCAAAGAGACTCGGAAACTGGACAGTTACATCTCGTCGGATTCTGGTCCTGCAAATTCTCTGCCCCCCGAACTGAACTACGCAATCACGGATAAGGAACTACTGGCAATCAAGGCTGCATTTAATCAATGGAGACATTGGGGGTCATTCTGAGTTTGGAGGCAGCCATGGTGCTAGTAGCACCATGGCTGCCTCCAAAATCGGGTCTGGGTCTGTGGTGTCAGAATGGGGACTAACCGGGACATTCCGACCTATGCGGACCCGGTAAGTCCCCATTTCGAAAAACATTCCCCATTCCCATTTTAGCCCCCATAGGGCTCAATGGGAATGGGGAAGGAGCTAATAATGGGCCCACAAATTGCGGGCCCGTTATTAGCTCCATAGTCCCTTAACGGGTCCCGCTAAAACCGGCTGGTAAAACCAGCCGATCCTGGTGGGACCCGCTAAGGGACTTCGTAATAGGGCGGTAGGGGGTTAATGGCACCGGCTTCCTTACCGGTGCCGTCAACCCCCTACCACCAGGGTCAGAATGACCCGCATTATCTTCTTGGAGCACGACACACGTTCATCGTCATCACAGATCATTGTAACTTACAGTAGTTAAAGACCGCCAAAGCACAATCCTCACGCCAACTTCGTTGGGCGCTCTTTTTCACCGAATACGACTTTATTATTACCTATAGACCTGGACTGTGGAATGGTAAAGCAGACGCATTATCACGCATGAGTGAGGAAAAAGAAGCCTTTACAGTATCCAATCCCATGGCCATCATTCCTGAAGAACGAATTTAAACCATGATAGCTGCTACCACGTGTTTACATCACTTAAGAACCAGTTTACAGTCCCAGGTGAATCAGGTCAAACAACCGGAATGGCTTTGAAAGGGAGACCGATACACCATCGAAAACAACCTACCATATTTCCAAGGACGGTTATATATATAGAACAAGAAATTGCAAACTCAAATCATCACCAACTACCATGATTAATTAGTAGAAGGACATCCTGGAATAGCTAAGACACAGGCTGAGGTAAAACAAAACTATTGGTGGCTCCCTGGGAGGAAAGTCATTGCCCGATTTGTTACAACATGAGCTGGCTGTGCACAGCACAAATCTCAGAAGCAAAATCCTGTTGGATTACTACGTCCTTTAATGGTTCCAACACCATCTTGACATACACTATTGATGGACTTTATCATCGATCTTCCTCCCTGCAATGGTTACAACACCATCTTAGTCATTGCGGATTTATACTCCAAAATAGTTCATTTCATCCCTCTGAAAGGACTACCAACTGCTTCGACTCTCACCAATGTGTTCTTGGAACAAATTGTCCGGTTACATGGATTTCCATCAATACTGATATCGGATCATGGAACTCAATTTGTGTCCGCCTTTTGAAGAAGGTGTTGTGCAATTGCCAAAATTGACCTCCGGTTGTCCACTAGCCACCATCCTCAAACCGAGGGACAAACCGGACAAACCAATCAGATACTAGAACAGTATCTAAGATGTATGCTTCAACACTCCAAAGACTCCTAGAAAAACATATTTTGGGTAACCGAGTATGCATATAACAATTCGGTTCATCCAAGCACTGGACAAACTCCATTCTATACTCTACATGGAAGACACCCACAGACATCAGTGTTTGATCCACCCGATACTTTGGAAATGCCATAAATAAAAACCTTGCATGAATCTATCAATCAAGTTCTTGAGGAAGGAACTGAGCACTTGAACAAGGCCAAAGAAAGACAAACGCCGTTTGCTGACTGGCACCGATAAAAGAAGCTCCCGATTACCAGATTGGGGAAAAGTCTGGTTAGCGTCTAGACACATACCTTTGAAAGGACCACGGGCCTTACGCCCCAGATATTTGGGCCCCTGTATTATCAAGGCAATAATCAACCCTGACGCCATGAATTTGGAGTTACCATTGCACATGAAAATTCACCCGGTATTTCATGTCTCTCTCCTCAAGCCCATGAAACCAAACACACTTATTGATTCTCCATCAGAGCCGGAACTACTAAACGGGGAACACGAATATGAAGTTAAATCTATCTTGGAATGCAAGGTGGTTTGGTTCAAACTGTACTCTCTAATAGACTGGAAAGGATACGGACCTCAAGACCGAACCTGGGAACCCAGCGAAAATCTTCATGCCCCTCGATTGATTAGACAATTCCATCCTAATACCCCCACCAAACCAGGGCCATGAGGAGGATCACCCTTGAGAGGGGCCTTGAGGGGGAGTGCTGTCATGGCCATTTGGCCAAGATCACAAGAGCGGCACCATCAAGTGGAGGGAGCAGGCGGCATCAGGGTTCATGCACGTCCCTTTGGGACGTTTATACATGGGGGCCTGGTTGGACGAAGACCTGGCGCCTTTGGAGTGCAGACATCTTCTTTGTGGCAACACGGCTCACCTGCAAACATCTCGGAATGCAGACAGCATCATCTGGGCACCGCGGCACGATGCACTCCATCCGAACATACAGCACCTGCAAAAGAAAGGCAAAAGACAAGGTTATACACTTAACAGACATTCCGTTAAGGTCGTGCTGCCATTAAACGTTGCGCCTTCTCTAAAACTATCACTCATGTTGCGGTCACATGCATCTTCTGCTGAGCCACGTTCTGCGCCTCCACAGCCATAGTTAAGCCGCATTTCCCTCTATTTGGGAGAAAACAGAGAGGAAGGTTATTCAGGGAAAAACAACAACATTGGAAGCAATAACATCAAGACATTGAGAGAAAGCAGAAAGATTGGAACAGACAAAAGACATTGAGAGAAAGCAGAACGAGGGGAAAAGACAATAGGCATTGAGAGAAATCAGAAAGAGGAGCTTAGTCGCAGATGGACTGGACTATTACTCAGGAATCAGTGAAGGAACTCGATTCCATCAATAAGCGCCCCTGCCAGAAGTAGCAGGATGGAGAGCTCATCATTCACACTTACCAGGTGAGCCTTATGGGCCGGTACGTACCCAATGAAGTCGCACCTTGGGTCGAAGGGTTTGGGAGATACCACAGTCACCTATCAGTGCAGTCACGTTTTCCCATATCCTCGCAGGAGCAGTGCCACCGATTGTCGCCACCCACAGCGGATCCGCAGGGGACAAAACCAGAAGGGGGTGATCTAACTCCAGGGAGGGCTGCAACTGTGCCCCAAAGCCTCCGCAGAGACCAGGTGAGCGTAACAGAAAATCAGAAATGAAAGTGAAAGATATCTTGTTAAACCATGCACTTTGAAAATTAGATGTGTTAAAGAGTTACAATCCTGCATAGTTCCTCATAGGCCGCTATGGACAAAGCAAGCATTTCCATGTTTGGTACTGTTATTTGTAAGGAGACGGACATATAATCCTTGCAGTAACCTCCATGTTTGGTGCTGTTATTTGTAAGGAGACGGACATATTATCCTTGCATGAACCGCCAAAGAAAATATCAATAAACTACAGCTGATCCAAAACAGCGCCCTCAGAGCAATGTGGAGCATGAAACGATCAGATCAAATCTCCAATGTGAGACGCGGAGCACACTGGCTACCTATGAAGACGTGCATTGAGTTCAAAATCTTATCCATCACTTATCGCTTCCTCCACAACACTGCCCCTCATACCTCACTCATCGCATCTCGAATAAGTCCAATCTACACAACCTGCGATCCTCCTCCTCCACCTCCTAAATCACCCCGAGATTCACCAGAAAAAGAGCTGGAGTATCGAGCTTCACTGTGATCGCCCCCACCCTCTGGAACACGCTCCCTTCCTACATCAAAGAAGAACCCTCCTACCAGATCTTTCTTAAATACATCAAAACAGCACTGTTTAACAAATATGCCTAAAATACTTCCTGCTATGTATTACCTATAACTATAACCGTACTCCAACACTATCATATAACCTATGTGTCATGAATGCACAAGCTGTATTGTAACCTATGTAGCGCCGTGATACTTATGGGTCTTGGGCTCTATCAACAAATGAAATAAATAGATAAATAAATAATAAAATGGGATTTTAATGACCTTATACTTGTTTAGCCTAATTGCCTTCTTGACAATATAATTTTGCTGACAGGAGAGTTGAAAGGGAACCTGTGATTTTCACGCCAGAAATGGAAGGGTGATAGTTAATTAATCCTCCCATCCCCACAGGATTCTCATGCTATACAATCAGGCATGGTGAAAGAGGGGGTCCTTTGGTGAACTATTATGCAGTCCAAGTAGCCAATCAAAATAGAGAATGAAAGAAAATAATGTAATCATGAATACCTATTAAGGAGCAGTGTTAAACCCTTTAAAAAACGTAGCTCTCTGTAGAGAATGGGGCGTTTTGGGAGTCATCGGGTGCAGGAAGACAGTGTGTCCAGGAAGAAAGCACTGAAATCCTATACAGAGACAGAATAACTTCTAACAGAAGGGAGCCATTCTGGAAGAGAGTCTTCAAAAACCATTTTGGGGAGGACCATTGTAGACTGGGATGCAAGTAGAAGGGAGTTCAGTCCTTACAAGCAGGATCAGATTGCTTGCTGCTGGAGTTTGCTCTTGGGAGTAACTGAAAGCTCTGTGCCGATGTCCACGCAGTGAGTGGATATGTGGGAGCGAGAGCGAGTACAGCGACCATCTTGTGCAGAGCCCTGCTGCTGTGTGTCCACTAAAGAAACTTTACAAGTAAGCAAAGTATACCCTGAAACATGTCTCATCATAATTTGGCTCTCCATGTGTTTTGTACTACAACTCCCATTAGCCCCAGGCAGCATAACCAATTACGAAGGTTTATGGGATTAGGATTCCAAAACATTTGTAGAACTGCAGGCTGCTCACCTGCGCTGAAAGAATACTTAAAAGTACATCTGCATAATAATGTAATATAGAGCAGGATGTACTAGCCTCTGCATAATGGGAATGAGTTAATGGCCCTTTGTTTTTAAAAAGGGGGTGGTACAAGGAGGAACCAAATCCCAGGAAATACCTGGATGAGTTGGTTACTCCCCTTTATTTTTCCCTAAAAAATAGAAGTCAATTTGCTTAATACATAAGTAAATGCCAGAGGCTTATATGTGGGCAACTTGTTAATTCCTATACTATTCTGATTTTCTACGCTTTTGATTTATTACATTGTACATTTTAAAAGTGATGTGCTTTGTGTTTTCCAAAGCTTTTAAAAAAGGCAACTAAAAAAAATAAAGCTGTATTTTTGTTTTATCTGTAATGCTAATTGCTTATAGAAATAAAGAATTAGGCTGAGTGCATTGGTGTTGACACTTTGGTTTATTCTGCTTGTTTCTAGCAACAGTGCCTCAAGTCTTATTAAATTAAAAGAAATATATTAAAACGTACCTGTTTTTTTTTTGTCTCAGCAGGCGGGAGCTAGATTGTGGCACATCAGACCATTAGACTGATATTGCCTATGTCTGGAAAAGGTATCTGGAACAATCATTTGTGCACGTCTTGTTTGGGGGGTGATTTGTTACATTTTGAGTGAGGTTCTGTGCAATTGGAATTGCCATTCTAGGATGATCCAGGGTATGAAGGGCTGCAAATAGGTAAAATAATATGAAGAGGAAGTAGAGCTATCCAGGGTATGAAGGGCTGCAAATAGGTAAAATAATATGAAGAGGAAGTAGAGCTAAGAGTGGTGGACGGTGGTTAGTGATATGACTTTATAGCCTTGTCCTGCAGGCTGAATGCAGTTCTTTGCTGCAGGCACACTACCTCCTCAGCTATTTTACTCAGAGTTTGGGATCTTGGCAACAGCTATAGCAATTCACTTAAATATATTATTTGCATTGGGAAACCGTGGGATTGGAGGTTCTAAGTGAAAATATCTTTTTAAAAAGATCTTTTCACTAAAAGACCGATTTAGAAAGACTGCTCTGTTACCGCATGGAACTATCTTTCTAAATCAAACTGCCATGCCCCTGCCACACACAAGTGTGCGCAGGGGCTGACAGGCAGGTCGGGACGCGGAAGTGCACGACCAGGAGAACGGGTAAGTGTGTGGGTGTGTGTGTGTTGGTGTGTGTGTTGTATGTATGTATGTATGTGTTGTGGTTGGGGGAGTGGTGGTGGGGGGAAGGGGCTGAGGCTGAGAGATGGGGTTTGTGGGTGCATGTGTGTTAGTGTGTGTGTATGTATGTGTTCTGGTTTAGGGGACTGGGGGATGGAGGGGGCGCAGAGGAACAATGGGTGGCTCGGGAGGTGAAACCCCCCACCCCCAACCTTTACAATGCCGGTTTTCCGATCAAAAGAAAATCGGTCAATGTAAATCGGTCTATTTGTCTCAAGACCTTTAAAAAAAGGTCTTTTCAGATAGAACCCGATTGGAATCTGTAACTTTCAGATTTCTCAAACAGGTCATCAGCAAATTAATAAGTGCCCTAAGAAAATACCATTTTCTAATAACAACTTGTTCCAGCTCAATGGTTTTCAACTGAAAAATACAGGGGAGACCACAGAATCATTAACAATATTGAGAGTTTTGTTTCAGTTCACCCTTCCCCAGCAAACCACCAGATGAAAGTATGTCCAAGACTTGAAGGGCAGGGACTTTGTTTGCACTTTCACACCTCTTATACTCATTCATAAAAGTGACAGCAGAATTTGTATAGTGATCCTTTTAAAGGCGATAAATGACACGTCTGAATGATTCAAGGCACGCCGTCAAAGCACTTAATGTATTTTGTATGGGAAACTATTTGGCTTAGAGTGATAATTAATCGACCGAAGCCGAAGCCGAATATCTCATTTCAGCTGGAATTCTGCCGAAAACCTACTTGAAACTGAATTTCAGTACACCTCTAAAGAAGAGAGAAGAGTACTGATTTAAGAGAACCAGGTCTCATATTCCCTGCATCAGCCTGGTAAAGTAAGAGTTAAGCAGTCTTCTCACATTGCAGAGAAGCATTTCATTTTGTGGACGAACGCCTCTACACTGCGCCTTTGAATCTGCGCTGGGAGTTTTCTAAAACTCGCGCACGGCAATCACTCGCTCCCAGGAGGGGGCGGAGCTCTGTGTAACTCACGTGACTGCTCACGTGACTTTCCCTGCCCACAAAATCGAGCCAGTCTACCCTTGCGGCGTTAAGCCCGGGGGAGTAAAGTCTACTGGCTGTTGTGTGGCTGGATGGGCGCATTACAGAGCTAACAGATTAACGGATTACCCATATCTGGGTGATATTATCCTGAGCTGAGAGCGGAGACAGGCTGAACGCACTGCATTGAGCACAAAGGGTGAGCTATTCCCGCACCCTAAATACTCCTGTAAGCCATTCAGAAACCGTATAACGCCTGATAGATATAGTCCATCTTCTGGCCGGGGCATTATCGGGAGTCTGTGAGGGGCCTGACCCCTTCGATCCCTAATCCCCCACAGTTGAGTAAGTATTCCAAAACTGAGCTGCCCTAACCACATAGCTGTAGTGCCTTGTGCCCTCACACCAAAAGGAGAATGGCTGATACACAAGGCCACAACGGAAACCCTAATGTGGACCTATCAGTAACGATTAGAACGCTGTCTGCTGGCCAAACACCGGCGGAAAGCCTGACACATCCACACACAAGATCACAGCTGCGAAGATGGAACACGCTGGCTACCTCATGCAAACCCCTACGGCGGCAGTCGACCAAACCCAATCGTAAACCCGATGGTAAGTCAGACGGTGATGGCGACTACACGGGGGAGACAAACTGTTCACCAACAGCTTCTGACCCCGAAAATACACAAGATCTAGATCAAGACTCAGATCAGACTCAATCAAGAGAAGAACAACTGAAGACTACCGATGTTATTACCAACAACCAGCGACACATTATAAGTCTACAGAATGCAGGTCAAAACTGGATAGCACGCTGCTCAGCGGCGTTGGACTCTGCTTTCACCAATACAGAAGGAGACCAAGAAAGCGATCTTCCAAGCGTGCCTCTGAGCAACGTTATCTACGAGGGAGAGCCAGGCACTAATGGTTCACCCCGTAATTTACCATTAGAAATCGAGAGGAGCCAGGTCTTGACACATGACGAATGTGGCTCCTTATCAGAGGGTACCGAGATGGAAGCGACAAAAGAAAGACCACCCATAAACAGACATGATTCCTCCACAACTTTCTTGAAGAACTTGCAAGCAACCGGAGAAGCACATCTGCATCTAAAGCAAAAAACGGAACTCACGGACACTTGCGTTGGAGCCTCAAATGACGATGAGGTTTTTCACCAAGCAAATCATGATCCAACTGAGACCCTACGCAATAAAGAGTCTACTGCCTCGGGATCCAACAGGAGAAATTCACTGGAGGTCGTGAACAAGATACTAAACGACATCACATCAATAAACAAAGCACGAGGTGCCTCAGTAAAAGACAGTCTGGCCTCTTCGATCCACGAGTCCAGTGTTATCGAAGCTATTGAAGATATTGTAGACGTAATGAAGGAGACCCTGGGAGCGCCGTCTCTATCACAATGGAAAAATGCCTATGGGAAACGTAGGCGTATCGAGCATAGTCGATCTCCTACTTTACCATGTTCACAGAGAAAAGGCAATAAAATCCCTCTACAAACTTTAACGAGACCACCAGCACTCGCATCCAGCTATGAAGGTCCACCAGAGACGAGACAATCACCCCTCCTTCCGTCATCATCATCTGACTCATCTGACTCAGAGTCACAGTACAATATACCAAGGCGACTCAAACCTCGAACGCAACAACCCCCACAAAACAAGCACGACGAGCTCTCCTCTGACCTAGTCGGATGCATAATGAAAGAGATTCAACCACTTGTAATGTCTTCTCTTGCAATATCTATAGCTCAGTTTTTAAAATTGTATGAGCAAGTAGACGGGAATCTCAGAGATCTGTCCACACTAGTTGCAATGATCAACTCAAAATTGGTAGGACTAGACATGGAAATTACACTAACAAACCAAGTGCAACGAGACTCCAACAAAAGAATTGAGACTCACTTGACTACTCTTCTGGATCAAAGGAAAACTAACGGATCGGAAAAAAAGTTACTGGCAGAAGTCGCTAAAGAAGCACTTAACCTCCTAAAAACAAGGAAAATTACAACGGAGTCTGCCGATGAAGAACGAATCATTAACCGTCCGAAATCTCAAGACTGTAAGAACACCAAAACAAGCCCCCAGGTGACCACCAACTCGGAGCCTGACCAGAATAAACGAGTTTCTTCATTGCAACAAGTCGAGAGTATACCAATCGAAAGCCAAGGGGTGACTAGTCCTCCGCCTCTATCCATAGATCTAACCAAAGACGATGCCACACAGCTGACAAAATCACACGATGACACAAGATCGGAGGAGATAAGAAATTATGAACTAACTGACAACGTAACAAAAATCATCTCATCTAATTTGCACCCACAGGACCAACAAAATAAGCCTTGTTTCCAAACAATCTTAGACAAAACAAGATCGATACTGAATCCAGCCTCTCTTGATCCCCAAACACCAACTACCTCAACTGATATTGAGAATTGTGCCAGACTGCAAGATTGCGTCCCTGGGCAGCTTGATTCTGAAACTGAAAGAAATAATGGCATCTTTGCGATCTTTAAGCAAAACACTAAACAGACTACTGGGACTCCCCCAAACCCAAAAAGAAAGCAACTTCAAACTAAAAAAACAAAAAACCAATGCATTAAGAACTCTCGACGTGGTAACAACTCCAGAAAGTTCTTACGAAACATAAAAACCGTAAATGTAACAGTAAACCAGAATATAAAACCTGCGGATCCAATTCTGAACAAAAAGAGCTCAGAAAAGGAGGCAACAGATGATCTCTCTAATCAAAAAAGCGAGGAATTTAACAAGGAAGCTGAACAAATGAACGAGCTGATAAATATGTCAACTTACGAAGACACTGACGAATTAGAGCCAACGGACCATAAGAATTCACCTGAGTCAACATCAAGTCTTAATGACCCTCTACAAGACATGGTAAATACGAATATGGAACGAAAACCAACATCTACACTGTTGTCCTCACATACTACAACGCCACAAAGAACTTGCTCAATGATTCCCAAGACCGTAAATACTGAAAAAGCCCCACTGGTGGAGGCTAGCCCCATTTTCCTCACTTTGACAGAAAGACGATCAATGACGTTAAAAAAAAATGAGGATAGAGACTGTCAAAACATAAAATTACCCAAAAGCCTGTCCGAACTAGAATCCAGGAAGGTAATTCGAGAGCCTCACGAAGAGGTTCGAAAATTTGCACCAAACAAGGGTTACGGGAAAGAATCTCTGGTGATCAAAGCTACCGCAGCAACACAAATGCCTGGAGAACACAAAAGAAGTGATTACTACCAAAATGAACACCTAGGTAACAAAACTTCTACATTCACTTACAAAATAAAGATTGAAAGTTTGGAAAGCCAAGATGACGTGATCATGAACCGTAACAATGTTCTACGATTACTTCACTGCGTCCCGCGTCTGAGAACGATTCAATCGTACGACATCAAAACAGTGGAATTCCCCCAGGAAGGTCAAAACGACCTGGTACTAATACATCTAAAATCAAAAATGATAGCCAACAGTATCCTGGACGCAACGCCAGAGCTGATGTCGCTTGGATTCGACATTCTGGAATTACACAATGAAGAAAACCACAAAACCCACTCTTACAAAACTACAGAACCACAGTTAGTCTCATCCTTCTGGAAGAAAAGTAATGAAGTGAAGAGCCCTGAGAAAAAGCAAGAGATTGGACAACTCAATAGAATTCAGCGCATCAATAGTGATTGTGGCTCAGGAAAAGCGGAACACGTCCAAAATGACATGGTTGAACAAATCCAAATCACAATTACTGGTACCCAAGTTCTCAACAAAACAAACTGTACTGCCGAACTGGAAAATAATGAAAAGGAATCATCGGATAACTGGGGGTGGCTGGCAAAAGCCCTGAACAAAACAACTCAAAGCTAATGCCAAATAGAAAACCTGCCCCCAACAATCAAGTTCGGCTCTTGGAACACCAGAGGATTTGTGCATCTATATCAAGAGAGCTGCTTTCCGGGGTTGGATGTTGTGTGCCTTCAAGAAACGTGGCTGGATAAGCACCCCATCTCTGGAGAATATGAGATCGCATTCAATCCAGCCATCAAACAACCGACGGGTAGGCCCATGGCAGGCCTTATTACCTTGATTAAAAAAAGTTCTGGATATCAAATTCTCAACACTGAAAACGTGACTCCCTACATTCAGGCCACGACAATTGTACAAAGCAATTTAGGAAACAAGAAAACCCACATTCTGAATCTATATTGGAACCACAAGACTACAAGCGGCAATGAATATATAGATCAAGTCACAAATATCATTGATGATTGGTTAGAAGCAGATGCTGGCGTCAATATAGTGATCTGTGGAGACTTGAATATGAACTGCCTAACAATAAACAACAAACTAGATCCAAAAAACACCAATAAATTACAACTCGCCAGTCAATGGGCAACAGAGATGGAGCTAAGAAACCTCATGCTGATGAATGGAAACATAGCAGGTGATATTCCAGCTCAACCAACCTGGTCCAGAGGCACCCAACGATCGACGCTTGATTACTTTTACGTAAGCGAGAAAATTCATCAACACGCAACTTCACTCGTGGTATACCCAATGACCAATAGTGATCATGACTTACTTATTCTGTCATGTATCACAGCTTATGGAGCTAAACCTACAACATGGAAATTCCCAGTAATGATTGAATCTAACAGGGTCAGACTGAAACTAAAGAAAACAGAGGTTAAAAACATACTAACCACATATGTAGTCGAGCAAAAAGAGATCGATTACATCCATCTCTTAGACGATTTTAAAGAAAAACATCAAGGATCCACAGCTCGTGGCTTTGTCGCAAGACACAAATTTGATCTAGAGTTGAGAAAAAGAAAGAGAGATTTAAGAGCGCAAATAAGACATATACCGAAAACCAACGCCAATAGATACTTAACCGCAAAAAGAGAGTGCAAACAAAAGTACAAAAACTGGTTACGGTCACACAAAGCAGACATGATGCAGAACGATGCAGAACTAATTATGGAAAAACTGCAAAATAAAAATTCTTCTGCTTTTTGGAAGATAATTAACAATGAAGGAGCCCCGCAAATGGCAGTACTGACAAACGCAATAACTGAAGCTGAATGGATACATCATTACTCGAAGCTATACAGTAAGAGAACCATCGCAGCCGAGACATTACCACCTATCCGAGAAAAATGGAAGCTGGAATTCGAGAAAAACGATATCGAGGAGATAATAAAAAATGCTAGCTCCTCCAGAGCACCAGGTCCGGATGGCCTAACAAACCACACAATCAAAGAAAACCCAGAGCTGTGGGCTGAGCTATGCCACACGATGTTTAAAAGAATAGCAGCTAACTGTAAAAGCCCGGATTCATGGAAATTTGCAATAATCATCCCAATCTTCAAGAAAGGGAATCGATCTGATCCAACAAATTATCGACCCATTGCGCTGTTAGATGTGTTAGGCAAAGTGTATGCGACTCTCCTACAACAACAACTTGTGAAATGGGCAGCTGACTCAAATCACCTGGACCCACGACAGACTGGCTTTGTCAAGGGGGTAGGCTGCGCCTTGAATCTCCTCCTAATTAACCTTCTCAAAATGGAAGCCATAAGAACAAGATCTAAGGTGTACCTCGCACTGATAGACTTCTCACATGCCTTCGATAGCATAGACAGAGAGCTACTATGGGAGAAAATGAAGTCGTGGGAATGCCCGGAAGATCTGATAGCGGCCATCAAAGAGCTTCACACTGGCACAAGCATCAAAATCCGCCTAGATCAAAAAGGCACCCTATCTAAAGCGATATACACCTTTCGCGGGGTCAAACAGGGTTGCCCACTGGCTGCCATAATATTTAACTTATTCTTATCGGACATTGGAGGAGCCATTGACAGCGTACGCTCCTTCTCTCCACAAATACATGGAGCCCCACTAAGCTGGATGCTATATGCCGATGATCTAATACTGCTAGATGTAACACCTATAGGGCTACAACGAAAGATCGACGCAGTAGATCTACATGTGAGTGCAAACGGCTTACAAATCAACAAAAAGAAGTGCGAGGTGCTAACATTGCAAAACTTGAAAACATCAAAGCACAAAAAACCTAAATGGCACTTGGGAAAGGAATGGCTAAACAACACAACAAACACAAGATACTTAGGCATGCAAATCAACTCAAGCCTGAATGATAGCCAATGGGAACAGGTAGCCAAAACCAAATGCCGGCAATTTGCATGCCAAGCTAGCGTATTACACAAGAAATACGGAAAATTTTCAATAAAACCGGTAAGGAACTTTTACTGTCAAAAGGTAGTGCCGGCCTTGATCTTTGGTGCAGAAAATGCTCTCGGATGCTCTGCCGATGTCTGGTCCACCCTAGAAAACATCTTCTGGGTAAGAGTTTTGCAATTACCGAAAGGTACATCTACTGCGTGCATCAGATACGAGTTAAACCTAATATCAATTAATGCACGAGTTAGTTGGAACCTACTGAGTCTCTTCAGAAAGATGACTATGAAAAAAGTGGCCTTGCAATTCGAAATACTACAAAATCCTAGTAAAGGAAATCCCAACTGTCTGCTATCGCTGTGGTACAAACGCTGTGAGGAAATTTTGGCATTTTACGACATCGCCCAAAAAACCTTACATGACAACCCGGATGCTGCAAAAAACAAGATCTGGCTATTGGATTGGATCATGACTGGGAACTTAAGATCAGCTAACAACTTAATGAAGGAGGTGCCGAGTGAAGCAAGAAATCTAAACACTCTTCAGCCTTATATTGAGCTGTTCCCAGACAACGGCAGCAGAACTCTGTTTCTTCACTTCAGACTAAACGCATTTAAAACAAGAGAGTGGTCCAGAGAACTACGTAAGACTGAAAACCTTAATGCGGCATGTAGATTCTGTAACCAGAAGGAAGAAACTCTAAAACATCTGACACTCCATTGCCAGAAATTACATGGGGAGAGAACACTGACATTAGGCCCGTATCTAACGAAATTTCAAACGCCAAGTGCGGACGACTGGTGGCAAGCCCTGTTTGACAGCCGGGAGAAACATCTGAACTATGCGCTAATTCGTTTCCTGAGTCTGCTGAAAAACCTATTGTCATAACACTTAAAACAAAGCAAAACTGTGAGGTAGCACTAAAGAGGCTCTCAACTGGCGAAGGACCGAACGTGACTTACAAACATAAGATGTCAAGGTGTAAACAGACGAGAGCCACCCGGTCATTTGAGGAGAGAAGAGTGAATAAACCGCACTGTAATATCTGTTCTCCTTTTTTTAAAGGCATTTATGTCAATAAAAAAAAAAAAAAAAAAAAAAAAGTAAGAGTTACTCAATGTTGACAGAATGAAGTTTCAAGACTGGCACACAGAAGCAGTGTTGCTTGTTACAGAATCAGGCCACATTTATGTGATCTTGCACAATCTGGTTAAGTCTATTCTGGTACAAGTTTACCTAACTTCAAACAGAATGTTGTTTTTGTATGAATGACTTTGAATGAATAAAAAAAATATAAAAGGGTCATGCTCAACTCAAAACCGTTGGATAGCCTTGTACTCCTCTAAGTCTCTTGAGGGTATTGTAACTGGGCGGAAGTTTTTATAAAGTGTCAATGGCAAAGAATCCTGTTTGGGGGCTGAAAAGCAACCACGTGCAAGA
Source organism: Ambystoma mexicanum (assembly GCA_002915635.3). Classification (NCBI taxonomy): domain Eukaryota; kingdom Metazoa; phylum Chordata; class Amphibia; order Caudata; family Ambystomatidae; genus Ambystoma; species Ambystoma mexicanum. Next base: position 225,860,909 of record CM010927.2, read on the forward strand.
GTTTGTTGTCTGGCTGTCCATCTGTCGACAACCCAATTCATCTGTGCAGTCCAAGCAGGTTTCTGCTCCTGTCACTCCACGGAAACTACTCTGATGAATGTGCCCAACTTCATCACCTCTGTTAAGCACTCCAACTTTCCTTTGTCCTAATTCTCCTTCACCTGTCTGCTGCCTTTGACACTGTCCATCACTCTGATCTCCTTAATAATCTCCTTCTTATTGGGATTCGTGATCAAGCCCTTGCCTGGATTGAATCCTACCTTGCCCATCACCAATTCTGTGGTTCCTTAAGCAACAACACCTCTCAACTCACTCCTCTAACTGTAGGTGTTCCACAAAGCTTTGTCTAGGGTCCACTCCACTTTACACTCAACACCTCTGCTCTTGAGGCACTAATCTCCACCTTTGGGTTTTCATACCAACGCTTTGGGGACACGGAAATCTTCTTCTCTTTTCCTGATTTCTCTTCTGATCTCTCTATTAAAATTTCAAACTATCTCTCTGCCATTAAATATTGGATGGCTTTGCACTCTCTGATGTTGAACCCTACCAAAAATGAGGTGCTCTTCTCCTCTGCCAAAGCTCTCTCTCTCATATCTTCCTCTGCCTATTCAGTTCCCACCTGACACTCTCCCCTACTCTTCTACAACTAAAAACCTCTGCATCATCTATGACACTTCTCACACATTCTCGACTTTCATCTCCAAAACTGGAACAGCACCTCGCCTCAAGCTCCTAAATATTAGGAAAATCAGGCACCTCCTTCTGTCAGAATACCAGTCCTTTCACCAATGGTGGTAACTTGAACCCGTTGTGCAGTAATCAAGTTCTTCCCACCAATGTAACACTCAGGGGTACAAATGGACAGACTGAGCGTTCTATTGGTTGAAAGATGGCTGGACACACTGAAACCTGATGGCTGCAAGGGAAACACTTGATTAATACAAATGTAAAGCAACAGTACACATTTCATAAACAATAACCTTGGTAACTGACCTGACAACAAACAAGGTTTTCGTATGGCATGTATGACATAAATTAGGCAGCACTGCAGGATCGTAACTCTGAAGACACAGAAATTAGGTCACTATTAGGCAGGCAAAAAACAATGGCAACACTGGCAGGTAGTATTGGAAAACGATAGTTTCTTCTTACCAGCGTTTCCAGCAAGCTGATGTCATGACAGGAGAGAGTTCTGCCGTTGAATGAATACAATCCAAATGAGTCCGTGGGAAAAGGAAATCCACCTACACCACTGAAACAAGGACGCCTAATGTTCCACTTGTGCTATAGACAGTCTCAAGTTCAGCACAACAACAACCTCTCCCCAACGGCACGCGGACGCCTAAAAGAATTCCCAGTAGTTAGTAGCAGTACTTGATTCAGACGGGATCTTTAGCGCAAGTAAAGAAGTGGAAATGTCCTTGATGACTGGCAAACCGTAACCAAATCCAAAACAGTACCAAAGCAACGTAGACAGAATCACAGGACCAAGAGTAGTCGAGAGCAATCCGAGGTCACAACAGGTAAGTCGAGCAGAATCAAGAGCAAGGCAAACAAAGGTCCGTAAAACAGGCAAGGGTCAAAAAACATAGGAAATCCAATGTTGCAGAAACACCACTGTTGAGTCCAAAACAACAATCAGTAGCGCAGAGCTGGGAACGAGGCCGGGCTATATTGGGGCTTCCTAGCAGTGCAGCGAACACGTGACCGGCACAAAGGAGAACCACGTGACTGAAGCCGCATAACGTGCAAGCTTCTCCATGGCAACCCCCAATGCGTCCGGAACGACGCTTTGTGTTTGTGGAAGCCTGTACGAACAAGCCTTGGCACCTCAACACATTTGATTTTCAATCTGGAAGCAGCTTTGGTAACTTGCACACTGGTAGGATTGCAGGAACGTGGTGCCGACTACCATTTTCTAACACCTTCCTTTCAACACCGCGCAGCATCTCTCAACCACTCCTGTCTTCTCAAAACTGGACTACTGTGGCAGTATCCTCTTTGATCTGTCCAACTATGTTTTCTGTCTTCTCGACAAGATAATTATCTTTGTTACAAGGACTCTCTTTGAACTCCTTCACTTCATACCTATTTCCTCGCACCAACACCAGGCTGGATGGCTGATGGTGCAAAACTGGGCCAGATTCAAAGTTCTTCTCCTGGTTCACAAATCTATTCATGTTAATGCACCAGTGTATCTATTCTGCTCTATCCAACTCTACAAGCCTTTTCATAATCTCTGCACTGCCTCCTCGACTACCTTTGTGGCTCCTCGTCCTCCCTGTGCTTCCTCTTGCTTCCACTCCTTCTCTCTTCTTACTCTACTTGCATGGAATTCTCTTCCCCAGGACATGTGAGAAACAGTCCACATGGATTTGTTCAAGACCAAACTAAAAGCCTACTTCCTTGCCTCCAAATTACCCTCTTAACCTACCTCTCATCTGCATACTACCTAATATATTTCCCACTCCTCTAACCTGACTCTGTCCCTCATTTCCTCGGCCTCCACTCTAGCACATCACCCATCATGGTCACATCCCGAGCACATATGGCCGACCGCCTGCCTGCACTTAATAATGTCCATTGTTCATGGTCCTTAATCTATGTATGTGTACTGATATATTGACCCCGTTGACTGTTCCATTTACTCCCCTCCACAACCTGGTCAGGATGTCCCTCAAACTCACCCCATTGTAAGAAGCTACCTTCTTCCTGTCCAATATGATTTTGTATCTTTTGTACCTTCTTTTGTGATCAAAAGAGCATTGTTCCTACTGTATATAAATAAATAAATACATAAATACATTGACCCATTGCTTTGACAAGTGTGGCTTTGGTGAAAACTTTAATTTCTGCTCTTCCTCTCCTACCAACAAAACTTAATCAGGCTTATTGTTTCACCCCTATCTATTTCTACCTTTCGTCTCCTCCCCTACCAAAAATCTGGACCACTACCGATGTTTAATGTAACGGGGGAATGAGCCATGTCTTGAAACTAGTGCGAGGGACATGGTCAGTGGGAAATAGGAAACTGAAAAACTGATAATAATGTGGGATGAGTAGGATCTCGGCACTATTGTGTAAAGCGTTGTTACTGAGTGGCTAATTAACATTCTGTGTTGGCTCTAGTGGTGTCGCTGCACTACAGCAAGGACCATTGGAAAAGAGTGGTACAAACTTCTTCATAACCCAATCGTGTATTACCTCTGTGATTATGGGATCAGATAGATTGAAGCAAATGTCACTTACACTACGGGAATTCCAGTGTATTTCATGCATACAAATAATTCACCTGAATTGTGTAAATTTCTGGATAAATTATACAATTTTACATGTAGTGATGTCTTTGAACATTTTCCTGAAAAATGCACATTTGATCTCGTTAACATTGTTTATCGAAGAGGAACTCAGTAAACCTGGGAATTGCATTTACTTGGAGCAGTGTCATTCCTTCTTTGATTGATAAGAACAGTCAAAGAATCTGACAGCAGAGTGAGCAGATTTGACCAACCCCCAAAAATTGAAATTTTACAGCAGGCTTTACCCAGGATTCTAATGGTTACACCCACCAAAAGTAACTCCAGAGGACATTTTAGACTCGACAATCCAGCTACAATCCAGCTACAATTGTACAATTTTATGATTTATTATTGAATTTTGCAACTTATTAGACAGCAGACTAACACCAAGCAGCTACATTTGCACCACCACCAAACACCAACAAAAACCGTAAGTGTGGCATGGGTGGGGTGTAGAGCAATTACTCTACACCAGAAAACGCCTGCCACTCTACCTTACCTTCCCATAACATAGACTGCCATAGACTTAACCCATGCATACCGTAAAAGATATTTGACCACCAGCCGGATTTTATCCATGACTATACTTGAAATGTTGCCTTGCACTGCATCGTAACATACTAGCTCATGTTAACAAGTGTCACACCTGGAGGGAGTTGTGGACGCTAGCCTGTGTCGCTTCTAGATAGATTTGTGAAGATCGATGGAATTAGGAAGGTTAGCATACACCACACTTGATAGAACTATGATAGAAATGCAATTGTCGGCATGTGCCGCACTTAGAATTCTTAGCTTTGGCCTGTCTCGCATCTAAGTAGGGTTGTAAATATTAGCATATGCCACACCTAGATTGAACTTGAATGTTAGCATTTGCCACACTTAGAATTGAGAACATTAGCCTGAGCCGCATCCAGATAGGATTGTGAGGGGTAGCATGCGCCATACTTCAATGAAACTGCAAATGTTAGCGTGTGCCACAATTAGACGGAATTCCTAACTTTGGCGTGCATAGCATCTAGATAGGATTCTGAATGTTAGCATATGCCACACCAAGATGGAACTTGAATGCTGCATGTGCCACACTTAGAGTTGAGAACATTGGCCTGCCCCATATCTAGATAATTACTGTGAGGGTTAGCGAGTACCACACTTAGACGGAATTATGTAGAGCAGCAAGTAGTACACTTGGACAGAACTGTGAATGTTAGCATGTTAAACGTCACATAACCCACTAACCAATAAAAGATCAAACTCTCTGCATACTTATCTCACTCAGAAAAACTCACACAACCATCCCTTGCGCAACAGGCTGCATGCACTTCACCACACTGCCACAACACATAATCTCACTCAGAAAAACTCACACAACCATCTCTTGCGCAACAGGCTGCATGCACTTCACCACACTGCCACAACACATAAGCCGCACCAACAGCACACGCGGACTGACACTGATGCAATACTCGCACCAAAGCTCAGCACCCGGTGTCTAATGAGTTGATGCTGCCAACAGTACACAACTCCTCTCACTATCCTACTCCCTCTTCACCTTACTAACCCATCCCATCTTCTCCTTTACAGATCCTCCAGAGCACCTGGGGACCAATTCCGTTGGTGACAGTGCGCTATATAAGTACCTTTAACATACATAACATGACATAACATAACCACCGACAAAACCAGTCGGGCATATTTAATTTCAGAGCCCAGATTCAGCTCTTAGTGATTCATTATACAGTAAGTCTATGCCTAGCCGATTACTCAGAGGTTCTACACCGTGATCACTTTCAGCCATTGATGAACTGCATGATAGATAGTTGATGTCTATTCTCTTTGGCACCTCACCTTCATCCAGAGCATCTACATCATTTGATGGGCACCTTAATACACCCTCTCAAACTGATCCTGCAGCATGCCCTTTGAGCTACCTGGGGCAGGCAATGCATTAGCAATTGTCCATGCCCACAGATTGATTTAATATTGTGCAAAGATTTACTAAAATGTGTTAAACTTCTGTCAAATTTCAAAAAGAGTTGTAGGTTATCATTGACTTTGACAATCCTACTTGCTCCGATCTCAATCATTATTGAGAGCTACCCTTCCTCTAGACACCTTCACTTTATTAAAGCAGAAAAGCAAGTTGTCATATCAAGAACCCAAGAAGACTTTTCTGGTGGCTGTTCCGAACCATCTAAGAATCCTAGAAAGCTGTCCCAAAAAGGCAGATTGGACAAAGATTAATGCTTGCAAGCAGAATAAAGGTGAAATCCAGAAAATTTTCTAGAGAGCTTGGAGTGATGTTTTGCTAATTTTTCAGGGATCCCAAACACAGCAACGTATGCACCACAAGCTGTGCTTTCAGCATTTATATTGATGCTGCAGTCCTAGATAGCAGATTGAATTCAGGGAGTATGTTTTTGCTGTGAAACCCTGTTATGGTCACTGTAAATCACTTGCACTAGGCTGTGGTCACAGTATATCTATGCCAGTAATGGTTGCTTAAAACCACTGAAAAAAGAAAAGGACTATTAAAAAAAGTATTGTCTGCCAGCGTCCCAAGCCTATGGAACATCCTCCCTGGCAGCATCAGACTCACCCCCACGCTCCTACAATTCAGAAAATAACTCAAGACCCACCTCCTCAATTAGTCTATCCTCAACACCTAGGCCATCACATCACCCGCATCCCCTGACTTGCTATATGCCGTCCGCCCCTCCCCTCCCCACCACTCTGTACAGTTGTACCCCTCATCTGTGCCCCTCTTTTCATATCACTGCTGTATATATGTTCTGTTGCTACCTCTGAAAAGTGCTACGTTATGTTTCTGTCCTGTCGAATACCTCTGTAAAGTGCTCCGTTGTGTATCTGTATTCTTGTATACCTCTGTTAAGCACTCTGTTGCTTCTTGAAGCTGGGTCCGTGCTCAATAAATACCATATTAATAATGAAGCTGTGGCCAGAATTCACACTCTACGCCATTAAAGGCCACTGCATATCACTTGCATGAGGCTGCGGCCACAATCTATCTATGCTGCATAGGTGGATTCTAGCCACAACATCAGGCAAGCAATTTACAGTGATAATTTCTTGCATTGATAGAATGTCTTGCATTGATAGATTGTGGCCGCAGCATCATACAAGTGATTGCCAATGACTATTACTGGAAGATTTATAATGTGGCTGCAGCTTCATGTCAGTAACACAATATTCTTTTGTGTACTTTTGGTGTAATATAATTTACTGACTTTTGTATATATTACTCAAGAGAACCAATTGTAAATGTTATGGCTTATTGCCCCATTTCCTTTAAGAAATTGTGCTGTAAAATGCACCATTTCAACACATTATTTTAAAATGTTCTCTGGGGCGTAAATCTCTACAGTGCTTTGGGCTCTCTCGCTGCACTAGGTTGGTTGTGCTAATTTGGGGATATATTTAGGCCCATCCACTGAAAATATTCACCATCTCTGGGTGACCATGAATCACTTTAAATCATGTTGCCCTATTAGGAGGCACCCACCCCTCTCGTATCAAAAGCTGCCTCCGCCACTGGTTGTTTCTGAGTTTCTATGTCTTTGTGTGCAGCTGGCCGTATTGGCCTAATAGTTTCTAATGTCCAGGGTTCTGATGTGGCACCTGTGGACTCAGGGTTTCTGATTCCCAAGTCACCAGTTCTGAGCTATGCAAATAACAAGGGGGAGAGGGGTCCAAGGGCAGGACAAAGACTGATATGTTTAGCATGTTTCTCCTCTTTGAAAGATAGTGAGCTAAAGACTCTGGATAAGGCTTTTGTAACCAGGACTCATGTCTGGCAGAGAGTCTCCCAGGACCCCCCTTGTTATTTGCATATTTTAAGTAACTTTGGGTCTCACCCTAAATTACTAGGGGAATCCAGACGTGGACCCCTTGCTCACTATTCTTAGAGAGGCACAGCTACACCCTACTGATGAGGTTCAACCAGACCGAAACACGTGTCTGGGGTTGCTGTTGGTACTCTTGTTCAGAGGAGAATTGCCTAGCATTTTGGTGCTGGACTGCCCCAGGGCAGGATAAAGACTGATATGTTTAGGATATTTCTCCTCTGTGAAAAATAGTGAACTAACGACTCTGGGTAAGGCTCTTGTAACCAGGACTCATGTCTGGCAGAGAGTCTCCCAGGACACCCCTTGTTATTTGCACCAGTTCTGAGCTGACACTGTTCTCTGCAACTTGTAACCAGAAAGTGTATGATGCCTGATGCTCAAGTGGCACTGGAACGTTCCATTGCCCCAGTGATCCACTGGTACCCGGGTTTCTCGAGCTACACAGTTTACAATGACTGATGCTGGGTTGGTCATGACAACTGAGAATTTTATGAGGCCTGCTGCTGGGCTGGCCCTGCAGGCCCCTTAACTTCCAGTGCCCTGGTGGTGTGCTAGCCTAGTTGTCATATAGATAGGAAGTCGTCATTTTGACTCCACTCTCTACTTCCTTCCTCACATTTCTGACATCTCTAAGAAGTCAAACTATCATCTGCACCTCCCCAGAGGTAGTCTTCGCTTTCTCACTTTCCACCAGAAGCTCACTGTCTCCAGAGCTCTGGTCCTCTCAGGGCTGGACTACTGCAACAGCCTCTTTCTAAATCTTCCTACCTCTACTCTCCGTCATCTACAACTTATCCAGAACAGGACTGCAAGACTTGTCCTTGGCCTCAAGCCCAGGGATCATATCTCTCCAGCTCTGAAATCTCTTCATTGGCTCCCAATGGTGGCAAGGATCAAGTTCAAGACCCTCTGCATTGTTCCCAAGGCTTTCTGGTGCCTGGGCCTGTGCGACCTCCAACTCTCTCTTCCTAAGTATCTCCCTTCTCAAGCTCTTCGCTCATCCACCTCCAACTCTCTGAGGTTCAATCGCTTTTCCAAACAGGGAGTTGGGGGCAGATCTCTTTCTTCGGTTGGGGCCTCCCTCTGGAACAGCCTTCCTCCCTCTCTCAAACTTGAGCAGAACCATCTTCGGTTCCGGAAGCAACTCACGACCTTCCTCTTCTCTTCCTCTCCCCTGTTGATGACCTGTCTTTTCCATGCACTGGTCAGTTGGCCACCCTCTGAATTTGGGCCCAAGTCCCTGCCTGTCCAGTTGCACCTTGCATTGACTTTTGGTCCCCCCAGAAATTGTGATCTGTATCTGTAACTCTACAGTCCCTTCTCTTTGCACTTATGAGACACCCACTGGCTGCACCCTCTGATTACCGGCACTTACCCACCCACTGGGTGTACTCTGTTACCTGCACTTCTCCACCCCCCCCCTTTTTTCACTTCTCCCCTCCTTGCACTTGCACAATTTGACTGACCCAAGGCCTAGTACGATCGTTGTTTTGTCATCCCTTTGTTTCCCCTCCTTGTCTTGTCTTGTGCCTGGAAACCCTTGTGTACAGGTGCATTATAAAGGCCATGTCATATCATATCATATCATAACCTCCTATCCCCTAGTGTCAATGTGGAAATGATAGCCTCAGAGATACCTATGCACTGCACAAGTGGGAATAGATTTGCAATTGCCTTTTTCTAAGCTGGCATATATGACACAGATATTTGAGTACCCACTGCTCAGTTGGCACTGGTAACCCTCAGTGTTTCTGATATCCTGATAGTGGGTTAGCACTGGTAGGCTCAGAGAATCTGGCTCTGAGCTAGCGTTGGTCGATATGCTGCTTCCAATGTCCTCATTTTAGCACTGGGAGTGAAAGAATTTCCAATTCCCAGTGCTGAATTGGCACTGGTATTCACAGAGATGCATATGTGCTGATGCCGAGCTGGCACTAGCAGGCTTGGAGCTACCAATGCTCGGTGCTCAGTTGGCACAAGTAGCTCTAAAGCTGGCACGATGACTGGCACGATAGCCTCAATGTTTCCAATGCACTTATAGTGTTAGGCTTTTCAGTACCTGGTGGTGAGCTGGCACAGATAAAAGCAGTATTTCTGGCACTGGTAACCACACAGTTTCTATTGTCTTATGATATGCTGGCATTGGCAGCCTCAGAGTTTTTGATGCTTCAGAGATTCCATTGCCAGTTGTGGTTTGGCACTGGTTTATAAAGATTTTCTGTTGCCTCACAGTTGGAACAGCACTCGTTGCCCTATGAGTAAGCTTGCACTAATAGACACAGAGTTTCAAATCCGCTCATCCTCAAACCTTCAGATGCCTTGGCACTAAGCTGGCACTAGTGGACCCAGAGATTGCTTAGATGGCATGGGTGGGTGCCATATTTCCGATATCCTTGTACTGAATTACGTTTGACAGAGGCAATTATTCTGATGCCTGGTGCTGAGCTAGCAGTGGTATTTTAGAGTTTCTGCAGCCTGGTTCAGAGCTGGCAAAGGTATATGAGTTTCCAAAACCTGGTGCTGAGCTGGCGCTGGTGTTTGAGATTCTGTAACTTGGTGTAGAACAGGCATTGGTATTTGGGTTCCCATTACCTGGTGCTGAGCTCAAACTGGTATATGAGTTTCCATGTCATGGTGCTCAGCTGGCAATGGTATTTGAGTTTCTGTGTCCTGTTCCTGGGCTGGCATTGGTATTTGAGTTTCCGTGACCTGGTGTGGAGCTGACACTGGTATTTGAGTGTCCATGACATGGTGCTGAGCTGACACTGCTATTTGAGGTTCCATGTCCTGGTGCTGAGCTGACATGGCTATTTGAGTTTCTGTGGCCTGGGTCAGAGCTGATCCTGGTATTTGAGTTTACATTTCCTGGTGCTGGGCTGGCAATGATATTTGAGTTTCTGTGGCCTGGTGCTGAGCTGACACTGGTATTTGAGTTTCTGTGTCCGGGCGCTGAGTTGGCACTGGTATTGGAATTTCCAAAGTCTGGTGTAGAGCCAGCATTGTAGTTTGATTTTCCATGTCCTGTCGCTGAGCTGACATGGGTATTTGAGTTTCTGTGACCTGGTGCTGAGCTAACATTGGTACTTGAATTTTCGTGCCCTTGTGTAGAGCAGGCACTGGTGATTGAGTTTTGTTGACCTATGCTGAGCTGACATGGGTATTTGGGTTTCTGTGGCCTGGTGCTGAGCTGACACTGGTATTTGAGTTTCTGCGCCCTAGTGCTGAGCTGACACTGGTCTTTGAGTGTCCATGACCTGATGCTGAGCTGACACTGGTGTTTGGGTTTCCATGTCCTATTGCTGAGCTGACAGAGGTAGTTGAGTTCTGTTGCCTGGGTCAGAGCTGACACTGGTATTTGAGTTTCCATTTCCTGGTGCTGGGTTGGCACTGGTATTTGAGTTTCCGTGTCAGGGTGCTGAGCTGGGAATTGGTATTTGAGTGTCTGTGGCCTGGTGCAGAGCTGAAACTGGTATTTGAGTTTATATAACCTGGTGCTGAGCTGACACTGGCATTTGAGTTTCCGTGTTCGGGTAGTGAGCTGGCACTGGTTTATGAGTTTACACCAAAGTCTGGTCTAGAGCCAGCAATCTAGTTTGAGTTTCCATGTCTGAGTGCTGAGCTGACATGTGTATTTGAGTTTCTGTGACCTGGTGCTGAGCTGACACTGGTAATTGAATGTTTGTGTCCTGGTGATGAGCTAGCACTGGTATTTGAGTTTCCTAAACCTGGTGTATTTATTCTATTTTTATTTTTATTTATTTATAGAGCATGCAAAGCACACAGGCAACTGAGCCCTAAGACTTACTTAGGAATATGGTTACAAGTTTGAATAGCTTTGCTATTTAGTAGAGCAGGTTACAAGTTGGTTACAAATTTACATATTTACACATTTATACATTGCATTACATTTTTACATCATATTCTTACACATAAGACCTTGTAGGACTGAGCTAGGAGAGTGTGTTTCTAATGGAGGAGGCCGGTCCTAAAGAGAAGAGTTTTTAGATTTTTTCTAAATGACCAGAAGGAAGTGTTGTTTCTAAGTTGAGTAGGAAGGGAATAGGTGCTATCGCTGTGAAGCTTGAACCTCCTGCTTTTTGTCTTCTATACCTAGGGATTGTAAGCAAATTGGTGTAGGAAGGGTTGTGTCGGGTACCAAGGTCTGTGGTATCTTACCACAGAAGTTGTGTCCCGACACAATTGGCAGAAGACAAAGACTAAGAGAAGAAAAAAAAACACGACAGCAGGCCAACTTTCTTATTTATCTCTTTACACTTTTCAAATTTGTATCTGCTTCAAATGCTAAAAAGGCATTATTCTTAAAATGACCAGTTGATTCTGACTGACTGTAAAAATAAACCCAATTATTCATAAGTGCACCTCACTTTACAAATATACTCACTTTAAGTGTGTGTGAGATTTCTGCCCTGTTATCACGGAAAACCCCTCTGAAGTGTATTATCAGCACAAGGGAGTATCGCGGATTCTGCAAAGCCCAGCCACCCATGAAGGACTCGTATGTCAAGGCCTCAGCTTCCTGGAAAATGTTGCACTGCACGATTTTGGCCAGCCACTTGCTCGTCTGTTGGCTGTTTGCTGCTCTGCTATTCTGTCAGCGGAACTCCCATACCCCTTCTGTCTCTTGAATTTATATGCTATCCTGTCAATCTCATTAAAAACCTGCCTCTTTCCTGACATGCACAATCACCTAAGCTGGTTATCATATCCTCCCAAAGATGTTTGTAACAATTGCTTCATGCAGCATCCAATAGAGCCTTCTCAGTATTGCTTCTTCCTCAGAGCTCGTGTAATGAAACCACAGCTAATTCACTTTGCCTGCACGTTTTAATTCCACTGCAAAAAGAATCTTACTTTTGACCTGTCATCGGAATCCTTTTGCACTGCTTTGTTAGAGGTACATTATCAATTAATGGGAAAGTGTTAGTTGGTTAGTTTGGGTTAATATGTACATAGCGCAAACTGGACAGATGATCTGTTCACCCTGAAGTGAATCATTACAAATGCAAAAGGAAAAATACAAACAGCAAATGGAAATTCGTTTTACACTGGATTTACAACGACAGGCAGCTCAGGGAAGGGGTATAGCTCAGAATATGAAAATTGGTTTTCATTGACACGGACAGAGACACATGACTGATAGATTTGTAGTCAAAAGGGATTGCTCTCAATGGGACTATGGTTTGGGGTTTTCAATGGGACAGATGCAAATAGGAATTTGCAGGGTAATGCACACAATGCACAAGCAAATTCTGTTTTCAGTTGCAAGGAGACTAATTCTTTTGAGGCAACACTTTAATGACTATGGTTATTAAAGAAAGAAACTAGGGGCAAGGTGGTTCATTTTGAATTTTAACCAACTTATACCGTGAATTTCAATGGGGGAATTAATTGATTTACTTAAGAATATGCTAAGGAATTACACAGACACTGAGAGGTTTACCAAAGGGACTATGCTATTATATACAGGCTAAACACAGATTCTTTTATGGGAAGGTGACTGAATTGCACTAGCAATGTGAGGTTTTCAATTGGGTTTTCAATGGGTTGTCAATGGGGGCTTCAATAGGGTTTTCTCTGGGTTTTCAATAGGTGCAATGCTACAAAAAGAAGGGCTCATGCAATTTAGTGCTGGGACTATTAGCTACTTACAAAGCAAGACATGGTTTGGGATTCTGGAAAGTCAGCTGGTTCTCAGGACACTCTGGACAGCTAGGCAAGGGGTCTGGTCACTGCACACTCCTTGGTTTGGGATTCTGGACAGTCAGCTGGATGTCAGGACATTCTGGACAGCTAGGCCAGGGGTCTGGTCACTGCACTCTCCTTGGTATGGTTCAGCTGCATCCTCTCTGTCCTCCTTCTCCTGTCTCCCCAGATTTTTGTGTGTGTTCCCTGACTTAGTGCAGTCCCAAATGACATAATTCACTTTACAATCTAGGGGGAAAACTCTATAATTACCCCTACCCTCAGATAGGACAGTTTACCATTCCTCTCTGTGCCCCCTGGCATGATTGGTCCAAGGGAAGAGCACATCATCTGTCTATTTGTATTTTATTACCCTCTTTGTTCTCTTGGCTATTTTTGGACAAAAACCTAGTTATGTCTTATAACTTCATATTTCTACTAGCCCCTGACATATGCATTAGATATGCGGTTTGAGGGGCTCATAGGGAATTAGGTAAGCCAATCGCCAACTCCGTATGAGGTAGCATAGCACATTTGGCACATTTTTGTCATTTTCATCAAATGTATAATAGTTATGATTCTGCAAATGATCAAGCATGTTCCTAATTTCACCTTCCATCTTTCCATCAAATCCATACTTGTCACATCTTCCCAGCAGCCAGAAACTAGTCTTAACTGACCAGTTCAGTCCCCAAAGTCATAGGAAAATACACTATAGCTCTTAAGAACCACCTGGAAATTACATAAAAACATAGCATACAATGAAATTATTTCTCATTGTAATTGTTACAAAAATGTCTAAAATGGACCCAGTCCTTTAATGCCAATTTGGAAGATCTGTCCCCCTCTGTGGGAGAAGCGCTTTATCCCCCGTAGCCGGTGACCAGAGATTTTGATTACCCCCTTTGAAGTTGTCAGTTTGTCCTTGGTAGTGGGTGCAGGAGGAACTCACAACTCCCAGTCAGGTTTTTAGCCACACTTGCTTTCCTTGAATACCCAGAGCCCCCTGCCTTCCAGTCTGTCAGAGCAGGGAATTATCATGCCCGAAGTACATCACTGGCTGATTCACTAATAGGTGCGACATTCAGTGGAGAGCGGGGCTTTCAATTAAGAAGTTTCCTGCCTGAACCCCAAAACCATTTTTTCCAGTATTATGAGCCTCCTCCAAGATGATTGAAGTCTTTTGGGTGGGAACATAATGTACATTTCTTAGTCAACCTTCCCCCACAGCATTTTTCACTGACATTTCTGTGTGAGTAAAGCTATCCTTTCATGATGGCTTTTTAAAGTAATTCTTTATTTTTCTTTACACGTGTGCAAGCTGTTTCTTTATCTGATGTTTGAACTCCTATTTTGTATGTCACAGGATTCTTTAATTTGTCCTTTTTGAGTGAGCTGGCATTTGCTGTTGGTCCATTGACAATGAGGGGTAGGCCCCCTTCAACAGTGTTCTTTTATTTGACACCGAATAAAGAAAAGCCAAGCCATTTTTCATTTGCAGTGTTTTAAAGGGTAGATGTTCAAGTGAAATGAAAAGCAAAAGCCGAGTCTGGTTGTAGGAAAGCAATTCTTACCCCTCATGTGAATGAAAAGTACAATAAGGCCGTGTTTGATGCAGTGCATGACTTCATGTCATTCAAGTGAAACAAAAGCAATGCAGGGCCGTTTTTGGATTGCAGGTTTCAACTGCTTTCCACTCATGTGAATGAACAGTACAATTAGGCCGTTTTTGATGAAGTGCATGACTTCATGTAATTCAAGTGAAACAAAAGCAATGCAGGGCCGTTTTTGGATTGGAGGGTTCAACTGCTTGCCACTCATGTGACAGGGAAAGCAAAGCACAGCTGTTTTTGGTGCAGAGTTTCAATACGGTTTTTAAAATGAAAAGAGACTTCTGTTTAGGGCCTTAAGTGCACCCCACATGCGCTGTCACTCGTGATTGAGTTTCCATGTCCTGGTGCTCAGCTAACAATGGTATTTGAGTTTCCATGTCCTAGTGCTGAGCTGACACTGGTATTTGAGTTTCTGTAGCCTGGTGCAGAGCAAACACTGGTATTTGAGTTTCTGTGTCCTGTTGCAGAGCTGGCACGGTTGTTTGAGTTTCCATAACCTGGTATAGAGCTGGCACTGGTGTTTGAGTTTCCATGTCCTAGTGGTGAGCTGACATGGGTATTTGAGTTTCTGTAGCCTGGTGCAGAGCCTACACAGGTATTTGAGTGTCTACGACCAGGTGCTGAGCTGACACTTGTGGCGCACTTTCCACTCTTCCCCCTTCCTCGCACTTTGCCCCTTTTCCCATTTCCATGTACTTGCACGTTCTTAATGTCACTGGGCCTAGTAAGATCGTTGTTTTTATTCTCCCCTGTTCCTCTTCCTTTGGTTGGTCGCACTCTGAAACACTTGTGTATGAGCGCGATATAAATAAAATATAATTAATTCATTCCTTCATTTGAGTTTCCACAATCTGGTATAGAGCCGGCACTGGTTTTTGATTTTCCATGTCCTATGGCTGAGCTGGCACTGGTATATGTTTTTCTGTGGCCTGGCATAGAGCTGGTACTGGTGTTTAAGTTTCCATTTTCTGGTGGTCAGCTAGCGAAGGTATTTGAGTTTCCAAGACCTGGTGCTGAGCTCACACTGGCAGTCTCTGGGTTCCTCTTTGCTGGTGCTGCGCTGGACCCATTAGCCTCATGGGTTCTGATGCCCAGTGCTGGGCTGGCATCTGCAGTGTTCCCTATGCCCTGAAGTTGCACTTGCACTTGTAACCTTGTGGGTCATGAAGGTCCAGGGATTACCTGGCTCCAGTAGCTGTAAGGATGGCAATGCCCAGTGCTGGGCTCCCAGTGGTAGCTGCAGAATGCACGATACCCCGGTGGGAGACTGCCAATATTAGCTTTACAGTTTATGATGTCACATCGCTTTTGGGGCTGTAGTTGCCAGACCTTCTGAGGCCCAGTGCTGACCGGGCATAGGTAGCCTGGAGCTCCTTTTAAAAAATGTAGACACAACGTTCATAAAAAAGAAGTCACTAAAAATGACAGAGGAGAATCATAACAAGAGGTGCGTCACATTAATAGCACGTCATATATCTAATGAACGCACACAATTTATCTTGCATTGCTCGTGATAAGAAGAGATAACACAGTAACATCTGAATGCAGCATTTCACACAAAAACAAACTGACAGGTTGTGGGATCTCCCGCACTTCCTCTTTCTGGTGACATTTCAGAGATTTCCCTGAAGCGAATTCCCAGTACCTTTTCGAAGCCATTATAACCCGAACACACAGACCTTCTCAAGAAGGCCACAACACTTGCAGAGCCCCTTGGGTACTGGCATGCGCCTCTCATCTATGAAGCTTTACAAATAGAGAACACGTGTCAGAGAGCGTGCTCTCTCTACACGACCACCCGCAACAATCACTTCTACAGCCAGAAATGGATACAGCCTGCCACCGCTCTGCAGGGGGTGTGCACTACAACACACATCAATCCTACCCAGCATTGCCATGGATAAAGAATTGTAGTTGAAAACAACTGAAGAGACACAGGTTGCCGACCTCAGCTATAAAGCTTCTTAAAACCTCTTCTCAATTTTGGAGGCAGCTTAAATAGGAAACATGTTCTCCATCTTCCGGCAGTTTACCTTTGCTGCCACTGAGTTAAGAGAGCCCACCACCAACTGAACAGTTTACATCACCTGCACCGTTATCCTCAGTTTCCGATACCCTGGTACTGAACAGACATGTATAGCCTCAGCATTAAGTGATCCTGTGTACTGATCTCTGGTAGCCTCACAGTTTCAGATGCCCCGCTACTGATATGACTCTGGTAGCCTCACTGTGTTAGATGCCCTGCTACTGGGCTGACTCTGGTAGCCTCACAGTTTAAGATGCCCTGCTACTGAGCTGACTCTGGTAGCCTCACAGTTTCAGGTGGTCTACTACTGAGCGGACTCTGGTAGCCTCACTGTTTCAGATGCCCTGCTAATGAGCTGACTCTGGTAGCCTCACAGTTTCAGATGCCCTGCCATTGAGCTGACCCTGGTACACTAACAGTTTCAGATGCCCTGCTATAGAGCTGATTCTGGTAGCCTCACAGTTTCAGATGCCCTGCTACTGGGCTGAATATGGTAGCCTCAAATGGCCTGCTACTGAGCTGACCCTGGTAGCCTCACAGTTTCAGGCGGTCTGCTACTGAGAAGACTCTAGTATCCTCACAGTTTCAGATGCCCTGCGAATGAGCTCACTCTGATAGCCTCACAGTTTCAGATGCCCTGCTACTGAGCTGACTCTGGTAGACTCACTGTTTCAGATGCCCTGCGAATGAGCTCACTCTGATAGCCTCACAGTTTCAGATGCCCTGCTACTGAGCTGACTCTGGTAGACTCACTGTTTCAGATGCCCTGCTACTGAGCTAACTCTGGTAGCCTAACAGTTTCAGGTGTTCTGCTACTGATCAGACTCTGGTATCCTCACAGTTTCAGATGCCCTGCTACTGAGCTGACTCTGGTAGCCTCACAGTTTCAGCTGGTCTGCTACTGAGTGGACTCTGGTATCCTCACAGTTTCAGATGCCCTGCGACTGTATTGACTCTGGTAGCCTCACAGTTTCAGATGCCCTGCTACTAAGCTGACTCACTCTGGTATCCTCACAATTTCAGAAGCCCTGCTACTGAGCTGATTCACTCTGGTATCCTCACAGTTTCAGATCCCCTGCTACTGAGCTGACTCCGGTATCCTTGCAGTTTCAGATGCCCGTCTACTGAGCTGACAATGGTATCCTCACACTTTCAGATGCCCTGCTACTGAGCTGACTCTGGTAGCCCTACAGTTTCAGGTGGTCTACTACTGAGCAGACTCTGGTATCGTCACAGTTTCAGATGCCCTGCTACTGAGCTGACTCTGGTAGCCTCACAGTTTCAGATGCCCTGCTACTGAGCTGACTCTGGTATCCTCCCAGTTTCAGTTGCCCTGCTACTGAGCTGACTCTGGTAGCCTCACAGTTTCAGATGCCCTGCTACTGAGCTGACTTTGGTAGCCTACTACTGAGCTGACTCTGGTATCGTCACAGTTTCAGATGCCCTGCTACTGAGCTGACTCTGGTAGCCTCACAGTTTCAGATGCCAGCTACTGAGTGGACTCTGGTTGCCTCACCATTTCAGGTGCCCTTCTACTGATATGACTCTCATAGCCTCACAGTTTCACATGCCCTGCTACTGAGCTGACTCTAGTGTCCTCACAGTTTCAGATGCCCTGCTACCTAGCTGACTCTGGTATCCTCACAGTTTCAGATGCCCTGCTACTGAGTTGACTCTCGTATCCTCACAGTTTCAGATGCCCAGCTACTGAGCAGACTCTGGTTGTCTCACCATTTAAGATGCTCTTCTACTCAGCTGACTCTGGAAGCCTCACAGTTTCAGATGCCCTGCTACTGAGCAGACTCTGGTAGCCTCACAGTTTCAGATGCCCTGATACTGAGCTGACCCTGGTAGACTCACAGTCTTAGTTGCCCCGCTACTGAGCTGAATCTGGTAGCCTCGAATGGCCTGCTACTGAGCTGACTCTGGTAGCCTTACAGTTTCAGATGCTCTGCTACTTAGGTAGCCTAACAGTTTCAGATGCCCTGCTACTGATATGACTCTCATAGCCTCACAGTTTCAGATGCCCTTCTACTGAGCTGACTTTAGTGTCCTCACAGTTTCAGATGCCCTGCTACTGAGCTGACTCTGGTAGCCTCACAGTTTCAGATGCCCTGCTACTGAGCTGACTCTGGTAGCCTCACAGTTTCAGATGCCCTGCTACTGAGCTGACTCTGGTAGCCCCACAGTTGCAGGTGGCCTGCCACTGAGCTGACTCTGGTATCCTCACAGTTTCAGATGCCCGTCTACTGAGCTGACTCTGGTAGCCTCACAGTTTCAGATGCCCTGCTACTGATATGACTCTGGTAGCCTCACTGTGTTAGATTCCCTGCGACTGGGCTGACTCTGGTAGCCTCACAGTTTCAGATGCCCTGCTACTGAGCTGACTCTGGTAGCCTCACAGTTTCAGATGCCCTGCTACTGAGCTGACTCTGGTAGCCTCACAGTTTCAGGTGGTCTACTACTGAGCGGACTCTGGTAGCCTCACTGTTTCAGATGCCCTGCTACTGAGCTGACACTGGTAGCCTAACAGTTTCAGGCGGTCTGCTTCTGAGAAGACTCTAGTATCCTCACAGTTTCAGATGCCCTGCGAATGAGCTAACTCTGATAGCCTCACAGTTTCAGATGCCCTGCTACTGAGCTGACTCTGGTAGCCTCACAGTTTCAGGTGGTCTACTACTGAGCTGACTCTGGTAGCCTCACTGTTTCAGATGCCCTGCTACTGAGCTGACTCTGGTAGCCTCACAGTTTCAGATTCCCTGATATTGAGCTGACCCTGATAGACTCACAGTTTTAGATGCCCCGCTACTGAGCTGAATCTAGTAGCCTCGAATGGCCTGCTACTGAGCTGACTCTGATAGCCTTACAGTTTCAGATGCCCTGCTACTGAGCTGACTCTGGTAGCCTCACTGTTTCAGATGCCCTGCTACTGAGCTGACTCTGGTAGCCTAACAGTTTCAGGTGTTCTGCTACTGATCAGACTCTGGTATCCTCACAGTTTCAGATGCCCTGCTACTGAGCTGACTCTGGTAGCCTCACAGTTTCAGGTGGTCTGCTACTGAGTGGACTCTGGTATCCTAACGGTTTCAGATGCCCTGCGACTGTATTGACTCTGGTAGCCTCACAGTTTCAGATGCCCTGCTACTAAGCTGACTCACTCTGGTATCCTCACAATTTCAGAAGCCCTGCTACTGAGCCAATTCACTCTGGTATCCTCACAGTTTCAGATACCCTGCTACTGAGCTGACTCCGGTATCCTCGCAGTTTCAGGTGCCCGTCTACTGAGCTGACTCTTGTAGCCTCACAGTTACAGACACCCTGCTACTGATATGACTCTGGTAGCCTCACTGTGTTAGATGCCCTGCTACTGATCTGACTCTGGTAGCCTCACAGTTTCAGATGCCCTGCTACTGAGCTGACTCACTCTGGTATCCTCACAATTCCAGATGCCCTGCTTATGAGCTGATTCACTCTGGTATCCTCACAGTTTCAGATACCCTGCTACTGAGCTGACTCCGGTATCCTCGCAGTTTCTGGTGCCCGTCTACTGAGCTGACTCTTGTAGCCTCACAGTTTCAGACGCCCTGCTACTGATATGACTCTGGTAGCCTCACTGTGTTAGATGCCCTGCTACTGATTTGACTCTGGTTGCCTTACAGTTTCAGATGCCCTGCTACTGAGCTGACGATGGTATCCTCACACTTTCAGATGCCCTGCTACTGAGCTGACTCTGGCATCCCTACAGTTTCAGGTCGTCTACTACTGAGCGGCCTCTGGTATCGTCACAGTTTCAGATGCCCTGCTACTGAGCTGACTCTGGTAGCCTCACAGTTTCAGATGCCCTGCTACTGAGCTGACTCTGGTAGCCTCACAGTTTCAGATGCCCTGCCATTGAGCTGACCCTGGTACACTCACAGTTTCAGATGCCCTGCTATAGAGCTGATTCTGGTAGCCTCACAGTTTCAGATGCCCTGCTACTGGGCTGAATATGGTAGCCTCAAATGGCCTGCTACTGAGCTGACCCTGGTAGCCTCACAGTTTCAGATGCCCTGCTACTGATATGACTCTGGTAGCCTCACTGTTTCAGATGCCCTGCTACTGAGCAGACACTGGTAGCCTAACAGTTTCAGGCGGTCTGCTACTGAGAAGACTCTAGTATCCTCACAGTTTCAGATGCCGTGCAAATGAGATAACTCTCATAGCCTGACAGTTTCAGATGCCCTGCTACTGAGCTGACACTGGTAGCATCACTGTTTCGGATGCCCTGCTACTGAGCTGACTCTGGTAGCCTAACAGTTTCAGGTGTTCTGCTAATGAGCAGACTCTGGTATCCTCACAGTTTCAGATGCCCTGCTACTGAACTTACTCTGGTAGCCTCACAGTTTCAGGTGGTCTGCTACTGAGTGGACTATGGTATCCTCACAGTTTCAGATGCCCTGCGACTGTATTGACTCTGGTAGCCTCACAGTTCCAGATGCCCTGCTACTAAGCTGACTCTGGTATCCTCTCAGTTTCAGTTGCCCTGCTACTGAGCTGACTCTGGTAGCCTCACAGTTTCAGATGCCCTGCTACTGAGCTGACTTTGGTAGCCTCACAGTTTCAGATGCCCAGCTACTGAGCAGACTCTGGTATCGTCACAGTTTCAGATGCCCTGCTACTGAGCTGACTCTGGTAGCCTCACAGTTTCAGATGCCCAGCTACTGAGTGGACTCTGGTTGCCTCACCATTTCAGATGCCCTTCTACTCAGCTGACTCTGGAAGCCACACAGTTTCAGATGCCCTGCTACTGAGCAGACTCTGGTAGCCTCACAGTTTCAGATGCCCTGATATTGAGCTGACCCTGGTAGACTCACAGTTTTAGATGCCCCGCTACTGAGCTGAATCTGGTAGCCTCAAATGGTCTGCTACTGAGCTGACTCTGCTAGCCTTACAGTTTCAGATGCTCTGCTACTTAGGTAGCCTCACAGTTTCAGATGCCCTGCTACTGATATGACTCTCATAGCCTCACAGTTCCAGACGCCCTTCTACTGAGCTGACTTTAGTGTCCTCACAGTTTCAGATGCCCTGCTACTAAGCTGACTCTGGTAGCCTCACAGTTTCAGATGCCCTGCTACTGAGCTGACTCTGGTAGCCCCACAGTTGCAGGTGGTCTGCTACTGAGCTGACTCTGGTATCCTCACAGTTTCAGATGCCCGTCTACTGAGCTGACTCTGGTAGCCTCACAGTTTCAGATGCCCCGCTACTGATATGACTCTGTTAGCCTCACTGTGTTAGATGCCCTGCTACTGGGCTGACTCTGGTAGCCTCACAGTTTCAGATGCCCTGCTACTGAGCTGACTCTGGTAGCCTCACAGTTTCAGGTGGTCTACTACTGAGCGGACTCTGGTATTGTCACAGTTTCAGATGCCCTGCTACTGAGCTCACTCTGGTAGCCACACAGTTTCAGATGCCCTGCTACTGAGCTGACTCTGGTAGCCTCTCAGTTTCAGGTTTTCTGCTACTGAGTGGACTTTGGTATCCTCACAGTTTCAGATGCCCTGCGACTGAGTTGACTCTGGTAGCTTCACAGTTTCAGATGCCCTGCTTATGAGTTGTTCACTCTGGTATCCTCACAGTTTCATATCGCCTGCTACTGAGCTGACTCTGGAAGCCTCACAGTTTACGATGCCCTGCTACTGAGCTGACTCTGGTAGCCCTACAGTTTCAGGTGCTCTACTACTGAGCACACTCTAGTATCGTCAGAGTTTCAGATGTCCTGCTACTGAGCTGAACCTGGTAGCCTCACAGTTTCAGATTCCCTGCTACTGAGCTGACTCTGGTAGACTCACAGTTTCAGATGCCCCACTACTGAGCTGAATCTGGTAGCCTCAAATGGACTGCCACTGAGTGGACTCTGGTTGCCTCTCCATTTCAGATGCCCTTCTATTGAGCTGACTCTGGTAGCCTCACAGTTTCAGATGCCCCAATACTGAGCGGACTCTGGTATCCTCACAGTTTCAGATGCCCTGCTACTGACCTGACTCTGGTAGCCTCACAGTTTCAGATGCCCTGCTACTGAGCTGGCTTTCGTATCCTCACATTTTAAGATGCCCTGCTATTGAGCTGACTCTGGTAGACTCACAGTTTTAGATGCCCGCTACTGAGCTGAATCTGGTAGCCTCAAATGGCCTGCTACTGAGCTGACTCTGGTAGCCTTACAGTTTCAGATGCTCTGCTACTGAGCTGACTCTGGTATCCTCACAGTTTCAGATGCCCTGCTACTGACCTGACTCTGGTAGCCTCACAGTTTCAGATGCCCTGCTACTGAGCTGGCTCTCGTATCCTCACAGTTTCAGATGCCCTGCTATTGAGCTGACTCTGGTAGACTCACAGTTTTAGATGCCCGCTACTGAGCTGAATCTGGTAGCCTCAAATGGCCTGCTACTGAGCTGACTCTGGTAGCCTTACAGTTTCAGATGCCCAGCTACTGAGCGGACTCTGGATGCCTCACCATTTAAGATGCTCTTCTACTCTGCTGACTCTGGTAGCCTCACAGTTTCAGATGCCCTGCTACTGAGCAGACTCTGGTAGCCTCACAGTTTCAGATGCCCTGCTATTGAGCTGACTCTGGTAGACTCACAGTTTTAGATGCCCGCTAATGAGCTGAATCTGGTAGCCTCAAATGGCCTGCTACTGAGCTGACTCTGGTAGCCTTACAGTTTCAGATGCTCTGCTACTGAGCTGACTCTGGTAGCCTCACAGTTTCAGATACCCTGCTAGTGAGACGACTCTGGCATCCTCACAGTTTCAGATGCTCTGCTACTGATATGACTCTCGTAGCCTCACAGTTTCAGATGCCCTGCTACTGAGCTGACTCTAGTGTCCTCACAGTTTCAGATACCCTGCTACTGAGCTGCCTCTGGTAGCCTCAAATGGCCAGCCACTGAGCCGACTCTGGTAGCCTTACAGTTTCAGATGCCTGCTACTGAGACGACTCTGGCATCCTCACAGTTTCAGATGCCTGCTACTGATATGACTCTCGTAGCCTCACAGTTTCAGATGCTCTGCTACTGATATGACTCTCGTAGCCTCACAGGTTCAGATGCTCTGCTACTGAGCTGACTCTGGTAGCCCACAGTTTCAGATGCCCTGCTACTGAGCTGACTCTGGTAGCCTCACAGTTTCAGATGCCCTGCTACTGAGCTGACTCTGGTAGCCTCACAGTTTCAGATGCCCTGCTACTGAGCTGACTCTGGTAGCCTCACAGTTTCAGATGCCCGCTACTGAGCTGACTCTGGTAGCCTCAATTTAGGCCTGCTACTGAGCTGACTCTGGTAGCCTCACAGTTTCAGATGCCGTGCTACTGAGCTGACTCTGGTAGCCCTACAGTTTCAGAGTGGTCTACTACTGAGCAGACTCTAGTATCGTCACAGTTTAAGATGTCCTGCTACTGAGCTGACTCTGGTAGCCTCACAGTTTCAGATGCCCTGCTACTGACTGACTCTGGTAGCCTCACAGTTTCAGATGCCCTGCTACTGAGCTGACTCTCGTAGCCTCACAGTTTCAGATGCCCTGCTACTGAGCTGACTCTGGTAGACTCACAGTTTCAGATGCCCCGCTACTGAGCTGACTCTGGTAGCCTCAAATGGCCTGCTACTGAGCTGACTCTGGTAGCCTCACAGTTTCAGATGCCCGTCTACTGAGCGGACTCTGGTATGCCTCACAGTTTAAGATGCCCTCTACTGATGCTGACTCTGGTAGCCTCACAGTTTCAGATGCCTGCTACTGAGCTGACTCTGTAGCCTCACAGTTTCAGATGCCCTGCTATGAGCTGACTTGGTAGACTCACAGTTTTAGATGCCCGCTACTGAGCTGAATCGGTAGCCTCAAATGGCCTGCTACTGAGCTGACTCTGGTAGCCTTACAGTTTCAGATGCTCTGCTACTGAGCTGACTCTGGTAGCCTCACAGTTTCAGATGCCCTGCTACTGAGCTATGACTCTGGTAGCCTCACAGTTTCAGATGCCCTGCTACTGAGCTGACTCTGGTGTCCTCACAGTTTCAGATACCCTGCTACTGAGCTGCCTCTGTAGCCTCAATGGCCTGCTACTGAGCGACTCTGGTAGCCTTACAGTTTCAGATGCCTGCTACTGAGACTGACTCTGGCATCCTCACAGTTTCAGATGCCCTGCTACTGATATGACTCTCGTAGCCTCACAGTTTCAGATGCTCTGCTACTGATATGACTCTGCGTAGCCTCACAGTTCAGATGCCCTGCTACTGATATGACTCTCGTAGCCTCACAGTTTCAGATGCCTGCTACTGAGCTGACTCTGGTAGCCTCACAGTTCAGGTGGTCTGCTACTGAGCTGACTCTGGTATCCTCACAGTTTCAGATGCCCGCTACTGAGCTGACTCTGGTAGCCTCACAGTTTCAGATGCCCCGCTACTGACTGACTCTGGTAGCCTCACTGTGTCAGATGCCCTGCTACTGGCTGACTCTGGTAGCCTCACAGTTTCAGATGCCCTGCTACTGAGCTGACTCTGGTAGCCTCACAGTTTCAGATGCCTGCTACTGAGCGACTCTGGTATCTCACAGTTTCAGATGCCCTGCTACTGAGCTGACTCTGGTAGCCTCACAGTTTCAGATGCCCTGCTACTGAGCTGACTCTGGTAGCCTCACAGTTTCAGATGCCCTGCTACTGAGACTGACTCTGGTAGCCTCACAGTTTCAGATGCCCTGCTACTGAGCTGACTCACTCTGGTATCCTCACAATTTCAGATGCCCTGCTTATGAGCTGTTCACTCTGGTATCCTCACAGTTTCATATCGCCTGCTACTGAGCTGACTCTGGTAGCCTCACAGTTTCAGATGCCGTGCTACTGAGCTGAATCTGGTAGCCTCAAATGGCCTGCTACTGAGCTGACTCTGGTAGCCTTACAGTTTCAGATGCTCTGCTACTGAGCTGACTCTGGTAGCCTCACAGTTTCAGATGCCCCGATACTGAGCGGACTCTGGTATCCTCACAGTTTCAGATGCTCTGCTAGTGAGACAACTCTGGCATCCTCACAGTTTCAGATGCTCTGCTACTGATATGACTCTCGTAGCCTCACAGTTTCAGATGCTCTGCTACTGATATGACTCTCGTAGCCTCACAGGTTCAGATGCTCTGCTACTGATATGACTCTCGTAGCCTCACAGTTTCAGATGCCCTGCTACTGAGCTGACTCTGGTAGCCTCACAGTTTCAGATGCCCTGCTACTGAGCTGACTCTGGTAGCCCCACAGTTTCAGATGCTCTGCTACTGAGCTGACTCTGGTAGCCTCACAGTTTCAGATGCCCTTCTACTGAGCTGACTCTGGTAGCCTCACAGTTTCAGATGCCCCGCTACTGATCTGACTCTGGTAGCCTCACTGTGAGATGCCCTGCTACTGGGCTGACACTGGTAGCCTCACAGTTTCAGATGCCCTGCTACTGAGCTGACTCTGGTAGCCTCACAGTTTCAGATGCCCTGCTACTGAGCTGACTCTGGTAGCCTCACAGTTTCAGATGCCCTGCTACTGAGCTGACTCTGGTAGCCTCACAGTTTCAGATGCCCTGCTACTGAGCTGACTCTGGTAGCCTCACAGTTTCAGATGCCCTGCTACTGAGCTGACTCTCTGGTATCCTCACAATTCAGATGCCCTGCTTATGAGCTGACTCTGGTATCCTCACAGTTTCAGATCGCCTGCTACTGAGCTGACTCTGGTAGCCTCACAGTTTCAGATGCCCTGCTACTGAGCTGACTCTGGTATCCTCACAGTTTCAGATGCCGTGCTACTGAGCTGACTCTGGTAGCCTTACAGTTTCAGATGGTCTACTACTGAGCTGACTCTGGTATCTCACAGTTTAAGTGTCCTGCTACTGAGCTGACTCTGGTAGCCTCACAGTTTCAGATCCCTGCTACTGAGCTGACTCTGGTAGCTCACGTTTCAGATGCCCGCTACTGAGCTGATCTTGTAGCCTCAAATGGCCTGCTACTGAGTGGACTCTGGATGCCTCACCATTTAAGATGCTCTTCTACTCTGCTGACTCTGGTAGCCTCACAGTTTCAGATGCCCTGCTACTGAGCAGACTCTGGTAGCCTCACAGTTTCAGATGCCCTGCTATTGAGCTGACTCTGGTAGACTCACAGTTTTAGATGCCCGCTACTGAGCTGAATCTGGTAGCCTCAAATGGCCTGCTACTGAGCTGACTCTGGTAGCCTTACAGTTTCAGATGCCGTGCTACTGAGCTGACTCTGGTAGCCCTACAGTTTCAGGTGGTCTACTACTGAGCAGACTCTAGTATCGTCACAGTTTAAGATGTCCTGCTACTGAGCTGACTCTGGTAGCCTCACAGTTTCAGATGCCCTGCTACTGACCTGACTCTGGTAGCCTCACAGTTTCAGATTCCCTGCCACTGAGCTGACTCTGGTAGACTCGCCGTTTCAGATGCCCCGCTACTGAGCTGATCTGGTAGCCTTCAAATGGCCTGCTACTGAG
>CM010927.2:225887936-225924964 GCA_002915635.3 Ambystoma mexicanum
ACAGTTTCAGATGCCCTGCTACTGAGCTGACTCTGGTAGCCTCACAGTTTCAGATGCCCTGCTACTGAGCTGACTCTGGTAGCCTCACAGTTTCAGATGCCCTGCTACTGAGCTGACTCTGGTAGCCTCACAGTTTCAGATGCCCTGCTACTGAGCTGACTCTGGTAGCCTCACAGTTTCAGATGCCCTGCTACTGAGCTGACTCTGGTAGCCTCACAGTTTCAGATGCCCTGCTACTGGAGCTGACTCTGGTAGCTCACAGTTTCAGATGCCCCGCTACTGAGCTGACTCTGGTAGCCTCACATTTCAGATGCCCTGCTACTGAGCTGACTCTGGTAGCCTCACAGTTTCAGATGCCCTGCTACTGAGCTGACTCTGGTAGCCTCACAGTTTCAGATGCTCTGCTACTGAGCTGACTCTGGTATCCTCACAGTTTCAGATGCCTGCTACTGAGCTGACTCTGGTAGCCTCACAGTTTCAGATGCCCTGCTACTGAGCTGACTCTGGTAGCCTCACAGTTTCAGATGCCCTGCTACTGAGCTGACTCTGGTAGCCTCACAGTTTCAGATGCCCTGCTACTGAGCTGACTCTGGTAGCCTCACAGTTTCAGATGCCCTGCTACTGAGCTGACTCTGGTAGCCTCACAGTTTCAGATGCCCTGCTACTGAGCTGACTCTGGTAGCCTCACAGTTTCAGATGCCCTGCTACTGAGCTGACTCTGGTAGCCTCACAGTTTCAGATGCCCTGCTACTGAGCTGACTCTGGTAGCCTCACAGTTTCAGATGCCCTGCTACTGAGCTGACTCTGTACAGCTTCAGATGCCCTGCTACTGAGCTGACTCTGGTAGCCTACAGTTTCAGATGCCCTGCTACTGAGCTGACTCTGGTAGCCTCACAGTTTCAGATGCTCTGCTACTGAGCTGACTCTGGTAGCCTCACAGTTTCAGATGCCCTGCTACTGACTGACTCTGTAGCCTCACAGTTTCAGATGCCTGCTACTGAGCTGACTCTGGTAGCCTCACAGTTTCAGATGCCTGCTACTGAGCTGACTCTGGTAGCCTCACAGTTTCAGATGCCCTGCTACTGAGCTGACTCTGGTAGCCTCACAGTTTCAGATGCCCTGCTACTGAGCTGACTCTGGTAGCCTCACAGTTTCAGATGCCCGCTACTGAGCTGACTCTGGTAGCCTCACATTTCAGATGCCTGCTACTGAGCTGACTCTGGTAGCCTCACAGTTTCAGATGCCCTGCTACTGAGCTGACTCTGTAGCCTCACAGTTTCAGATGCCCTCTACTGAGCTGACTCTGGTAGCCTCACAGTTTCAGATGCCCTGCTACTGAGCTGACTCTGGTAGCCTCACAGTTTCAGATGCCTGCTACTGAGCTGACTCTGGTAGCCGTCAAATGGCCTGCTACTGAGCTGACTCTGGTAGCCTCACAGTTTCAGATGCTCTGCTACTGAGCTGACTCTGGTAGCCTCACAGTTTCAGATGCCCTGCTACTGATTGACTCTGTAGCCTCACAGTTTCAGATGCCCTGCTCTGAGCTGACTCTGGTAGCTCACAGTTTCAGATGCCCTGCTACTGAGCTGACTCTGGTAGCCTCACAATTCAGGCCTGCTACTGAGCTGACTCTGGTAGCCTCACAGTTTCAGATGCCCTGCTACTGAGATGACTCTGGTAGCCTCACAGTTTCAGATGCCCTGCTACTGAGTATGACTCTCGTTACCTCACAGTTTCAGATGCTCTGCTACTGAGCTGACTCTGGTAGCCTCACAGTTTCAGATGCCTGCTACTGAGCTATGACTCTGGTAGCCTCACAGTTTCAGATGCCCTGCTACTGAGCTGACTCTGGTAGCCTCACAGTTTCAGATGCCCTGCCTACTGAGCTGACTCTGGTAGCCTCACAGTTTCAGATGCCCTGCTCTATGAGCTGACTCTGGTAGCCTCACAGTTTCAGATGCCCTGCTACTGAGCTGACTCTGGTAGCCTCACCGTTTCAGATGCCCTGCTACTGAGCTGACTCTGGTAGCCTCACAGTTTCAGATGCCCTGCTACTGAGCTGACTCTGGTAGCCTCACAGTTTCAGATGCCCTGCTACTGAGCTGACTCTGGTAGCCTCACAGTTTCAGATGCCTGCTACTGAGCTGACTCTGGTAGCCTCACAGTTTCAGATGCCCGCTACTGAGCTGACTCTGGTACCTCACAGTTCAGATGCCCTGCTACTGAGCTGACTCTGGTAGCCTCACAGTTTCAGATGCCCTGCTACTGAGCTGACTCTGGTAGCCTCACAGTTTCAGATGCCCTGCTACTGAGCTGACTCTGGTAGCTCACATTCAGATGCCTGCTACTGAGCTGACTCTGGTAGCCTCACAGTTTCAGATGCCCTCTACTGAGCTGACTCTGGTAGCCTCACAGTTTCAGATGCCCTGCTACTGAGCTGACTCTGGTAGCCTCACAGTTTCAGATGCCCTGCTACTGAGCTGACTCTGGTAGCCTCACAGTTTCAGATGCCCTGCTACTGAGCTGACTCTGGTAGCCTCACAGTTCAGATGCCCTGCTACTGAGCTGACTCTGGTAGGCTCACAGTTTCAGATGCCCTGCTACTGAGCTGACTCTGGTAGCCTCACAGTTTCAGATGCCCTGCTAGCGACTCTGGTAGCCTCACAGTTTCAGATGCCCTGCTACTGAGATGACTCTGGTATCCTCACAGTTTCAGATGCTCTGCTACTGATATGACTCTCGTAGCCTCACAGTTTCAGATGCTCTGCTACTGATATGACTCTCGTAGCCTCACAGGTTCAGATGCTCTGCTACTGATATGACTCTCGTAGCCTCACAGTTTCAGATGCCCTGCTACTGAGCTGACTCTGGTAGCCCCACAGTTGCAGGTGGTCTGCTACTGAGCTGACTCTGGTATCCTCACAGTTTCAGATGCCCGTCTACTGAGCTGACTCTGGTAGCCTCACAGTTTCAGATGCCCCGCTACTGATCTGACTCTGGTAGCCTCACTGTGTTAGATGCCCTGCTACTGGGCTGACACTGGTAGCCTCACAGTTTCAGATGCCCTGCTACTGAGCTGACTCTGGTAGCCTCACAGTTTCAGATGCCCTGCTACTGAGCTGACTCTGGTAGCCTCACAGTTTCAGGTGGTCTACTACTGAGCGGACTCTGGTATTGTCACAGTTTCAGATGCCCTGCTACTGAGTGGACTTTAGTATCCTCACAGTTTCAGATGCCCTGCGACTGAGTTGACTCTGGTAGCCTCACAGTTTCAGATGCCCTGCTACTGAGCTGACTCACTCTGGTATCCTCACAATTTCAGATGCCCTGCTTATGAGCTGTTCACTCTGGTATCCTCACAGTTTCATATCGCCTGCTACTGAGCTGACTCTGGTAGCCTCACAGTTTCAGATGCCCTGCTACTGAGCTGACTCTGGTATCCTCACAGTTTCAGATGCCGTGCTACTGAGCTGACTCTGGTAGCCCTACAGTTTCAGGTGGTCTACTACTGAGCAGACTCTAGTATCGTCACAGTTTAAGATGTCCTGCTACTGAGCTGACTCTGGTAGCCTCACAGTTTCAGATTCCCTGCTACTGAGCTGACTCTGGTAGACTCGCCGTTTCAGATGCCCCGCTACTGAGCTGAATCTTGTAGCCTCAAATGGCCTGCTACTGAGTGGACTCTGGATGCCTCACCATTTAAGATGCTCTTCTACTCTGCTGACTCTGGTAGCCTCACAGTTTCAGATGCCCTGCTACTGAGCAGACTCTGGTAGCCTCACAGTTTCAGATGCCCTGCTATTGAGCTGACTCTGGTAGACTCACAGTTTTAGATGCCCGCTACTGAGCTGAATCTGGTAGCATCAAATGGCCTGCTACTGAGCTGACTCTGGTAGCCTTACAGTTTCAGATGCCGTGCTACTGAGCTGACTCTGGTAGCCCTACAGTTTCAGGTGGTCTACTACTGAGCAGACTCTAGTATCGTCACAGTTTAAGATGTCCTGCTACTGAGCTGACCCTGGTAGCCTCACAGTTTCAGATGCCCTGCTACTGACCTGACTCTGGTAGCCTCACAGTTTCAGATGCCCTGCTACTGAGCTGGCTCTCGTATCCTCACAGTTTCAGATGCCCTGCTATTGAGCTGACTCTGGTAGACTCACAGTTTTAGATGCCCGCTACTGAGCTGTATCTGGTAGCCTCAAATGGCCTGCTACTGAGCTGACTCTGGTAGCCTTACAGTTTCAGATGCCCTGCTAGTGGGACGACTCTGGCATCCTCACAGTTTCAGATGCTCTGCTACTGATATGACTCTCGTAGCCTCACAGTTTCAGATGCTCTGCTACTGATATGACTCTCGTAGCCTCACAGGTTCAGATGCTCTGCTACTGATATGACTCTCGTAGCCTCACAGTTTCAGATGCCCTGCTACTGAGCTGACTCTGGTAGCCCCACAGTTGCAGGTGGTCTGCTACTGAGCTGACTCTGGTAGCCTCACAGTTTCAGGTGGTCTACTACTGAGCTGACTCTGGTAGCCTCACAGCTTCAGATGCCCTGCTACTGATATGACTCTCATAGCCTCACAGTTTCAGATGCCCTGCTCCTGAGCTGACTCTAGTGTCCTCACAGTTTCAGATACCCTGCTACTGAGCTGCCTCTGGTAGCCTCAAATGGCCAGCCACTGAGCCGACTCTGGTAGCCTCACAGTTTCAGATGCCCTGCTCCTGAGCTGACTCTAGTGTCCTCACAGTTTCAGATACCCTGCTACTGAGCTGCCTCTGGTAGCCTCAAATTGCCAGCCACTGAGCCGACTCTGGCATCCTCACAGTTTCAGATGCTCTGCTACTGATATGACTCTCGTAGCCTCACAGTTTCAGATGCTCTGCTACTGATATGACTCTCGTAGCCTTACAGGTTCAGATGCTCTGCTACTGACCTGACTCTGGTAGCCTCACAGTTTCAGATGCCCTGCTACTGAGCTGTCTCTCGTATCCTCACAGTTTCAGATGCCCTGCTATTGAGCTGACTCTGGTAGACTCACAGTTTTAGATGCCCGCTACTGAGCTGAATCTGGTAGCCTCAAATGGCCTGCTATTGAGCTGACTCTGGTAGCCTTACAGTTTCAGATGCCCCGCTACTGAGCGGACTCTGGATGCCTTACCATTTAAGATGCTCTTCTACTCTGCTGACTCTGGTAGCCTCACAGTTTCAGATGCCCTGCTACTGAGCAGACTCTGGTAGCCTCACAGTTTCAGATGCCCTGCTATTGAGCTGACTCTGGTAGACTCACAGTTTTAGATGCCCGCTACTGAGCTGAATCTGGTAGCCTCAAATGGCCTGCTACTGAGCTGACTCTGGTAGCCTTACAGTTTCAGATGCTCTGCTACTGAGCTGACTCTGGTAGCCTCACAGCTTCAGATGCCCTGCTACTGATATGACTCTCATAGCCTCACAGTTTCAGATGCCCTGCTCCTGAGCTGACTCTAGTGTCCTCACAGTTTCAGATACCCTGCTACTGAGCTGCCTCTGGTAGCCTCAAATGGCCAGCCACTGAGCCGACTCTGGTAGCCTTACAGTTTCAGATGCCCTGCTAGTGAGACGACTCTGGCATCCTCACAGTTTCAGATGCTCTGCTACTGATATGACTCTCGTAGCCTCACAGTTTCAGATGCTCTGCTACTGATATGACTCTCGTAGCCTCACAGGTTCAGATGCTCTGCTACTGATATGACTCTCGTAGCCTCACAGTTTCAGATGCACTGCTACTGAGCTGACTCTGGTAGCCCCACAGTTGCAGGTGGTCTGCTACTGAGCTGACTCTGGTATCCTCACAGTTTCAGATGCCCGTCTACTGAGCTGACTCTGGTAGCCTCACAGTTTCAGATGCCCTGCTTATGAGCTGTTCACTCTGGTAGCCTCACAGTTTCAGATGCTATGCTACTGAGCTGACTCTGGTAGCCCTACAGTTTCAGGTGGTCTACTACTGAGCAGACCCTAGTATCGTCACAGTTTAAGATGACCTGCTACTGAGCTGACACTGGTAGCCTCACAGTTTCAGATTCCCTGCTACTGAGCTGACTCTGGTAGACTCACCGTTTCAGATGCCCCGCTACTGAGCTGACTCTGGTAGCCTCAAATGGCCTGCTACTGAGTGGACTCTGGTTGCCTCCTCATTTCAGATGCCCTTCTACTGAGCTGACTCTGGTAGCCTCACTGTTTCAGATGCCCCGATACTGAGCGGACTCTGGTATCCTCACGGTTTCAGATGCCCTGCTACTGAGCTGACTCTGGTAGCCTCACAGTTTCAGATGCCCTGCTACTGAGCTGGCTCTCGTATCCTCACAGTTTCAGATGCCCAGCTACTGAGGGGACTCTGAATGCCTCACCATTTAAGATGATCTTCTACTCTGCTGACTCTGGTAGCCTCACAGTTTCAAATGCCCTGCTACTGAGCAGACTCTGGTAGCCTCACAGTTTCAGATGCCCTGCTATTGAGCTGACTCTGGTAGACTCACAGTTTTAGATGCCCGCTACTGAGCTGGATCTGGTAGCCTCAAATGGCCTGCTACTGAGCTGACTCTGGTAGCCTTACAGTTTCAGATGCTCTGCTACTGAGCTGACTCTGGTAGACTCACCGTTTCAGATGCCCCGCTACTGAGCTGACTCTGGTAGCCTCAAATGGCCTGCTACTGAGTGGACTCTGGTTGCCTCCTCATTTCAGATGCCCTTCTACTGAGCTGACTCTGGTAGCCTCACTGTTTCAGATGCCCCGATACTGAGCGGACTCTGGTATCCTCACGGTTTCAGATGCCCTGCTACTGAGCTGACTCTGGTAGCCTCACAGTTTCAGATGCCCTGCTACTGAGCTGGCTCTCGTATCCTCACAGTTTCAGATGCCCAGCTACTGAGGGGACTCTGAATGCCTCACCATTTAAGATGATCTTCTACTCTGCTGACTCTGGTAGCCTCACAGTTTCAAATGCCCTGCTACTGAGCAGACTCTGGTAGCCTCACAGTTTCAGATGCCCTGCTATTGAGCTGACTCTGGTAGACTCACAGTTTTAGATGCCCGCTACTGAGCTGGATCTGGTAGCCTCAAATGGCCTGCTACTGAGCTGACTCTGGTAGCCTTACAGTTTCAGATGCTCTGCTACTGAGCTGACTCTGGTAGCCTCACAGCTTCAGATGCCCTGCTACTGATAGGACTCTCATAGCCTCACAGTTTCAGATGCCCTGCTACTGAGCTGACTCTAGTGTCCTCACAGTTTCAGATACCCTGCTACTGAGCTGACTCTGGTAGCCTCAAATGGCCAGCCACTGAGCCGACTCTGGTAGCCTTACAGTTTCAGATGCCCTGCTAGTGGGACGACTCTGGCATCCTCACAGTTTCAGATGCTCTGCTACTGATATGACTCTGGTAGCCTCACAGTTTCAGATGCTCTGCTACTAATATGACTCTCGTAGCCTCACAGGTTCAGATGCTCTGCTACTGATATGACTCTCGTAGCCTCACAGTTTCAGATGCCCTGCTACTGAGCTGACTCTGGTATCCTCACAGTTTCATATGCCTTGCTACTGAGCTGACTCTGGTAGCCTCACAGTTTCAGATGTCCTGCTGCTGAGCTGCACACGCAGCCTCAGAATACTCAATGCCTAGTGCTCAGCTAGCACTGGCAGGTTCAGAGTTTCCATGCCTTGATTTTGAGCTTGGGCTGGTAACCTTAGTGCTTTTTCTGCCTGGTGTCGAGTTGGCATGGATAGCATTAGCAGATATAGTGTTCTGTAATTATAGAGATCAATCCTATTACTACTTACCAGACCATGGCCGGATCAGTGTGTCCGGGGAGGCCAAAAGGAACCCACAAAACTCCTATGATGACAAGATCAGGGAGTTAGACTTGGGGAAGATGATGTTACGAAGAGAACAAACAGCTTGCCTTGCTGGTGAAGAATATTCAAGTCTTCAGCCCAGGATGAGCATTCATAAACCTTGGTACATTCAGGGGAAGAGGGGGAATTCCCCAGACTCCCCGGAAGGAGGGATGAGGAAACTGGGTCCTATCCTGGGCCTAAAAACAACTACAGGTACAGTGACCCTGAGAGTTCACTTTTGCCCCATAGAGAGGAGTCCAGATCCCATGTTTCTGGGAGATATTCCCAGTCTCATAGAGACAGGGAGGGCCAAGAAGACAGGGAAGTGAGTACCAGGTCTCAGTCAGAAGGTGAATGGACTCTGGTGCAGGAGAAGAAGAAAAAGGCAGGGAAATGGAAGAAAGATTGCGTGAAAGATCAAATAAGACAAATCAAGGCTATAAAGAGCTTCCTGACTCCATACCACAAAAATGGCAAGTATTCGGTATGGGAGCACATGGAACCTTATGAGCAGATGATGGCATCATTCCTGATTAGGAATTATGTGAATTGTATAGTGTTTGCTAAATGGACTTTCTCACTAAGTAGTTTTTTGTGGGACTGGAGGACCAGGATTTATATAATGATCCACCTATAAGGCAGCCATTTTAAAACATTTCTCATCACACAGAAGCCCACAGGAGGCCAGTAAGGCTGCATATGATTTACAATGTGGGGAGGATCAGGGGCCTAGGGAGTTTGTGCAGGAGCTAAAGTGCGCATCTGCTCAGAATTCCCAGCGGTTAAACACAAATAGTAGGGAATTCATAACTACTTATTTCCATGCTCTCCCCAAATACATGACTCACCTGGCGAGTGATTTTCACAAGCACAGGACCCTGTATTGGGTGACTGAACAGTCTACCAGGATCTATGAGATTCAGAAACCCGCTCAGAGTAAAAAATTAAAAAAAAATCCAAATCATCTAACACCCCTGCTGCTGTGAAGATGACAGAGGTCAAAACTACCACCCCATTGGATTTGGAGATGGGGGGCCTAAGGGTAACCCACCTGCCAATTAACAAAATGGAAAGCAGAAGGAATCGTTCAACCCAGCCCAATCGAATGGCAGTCAGGAAGGGGCCCAGAACTATAATCTCTATGACCCTGCAACCTATGTAAGCCCCAGGTCTAAGGGTAACAAATCTAATCCTAGGGTAGCTATACACTCACCCGGCCAAAGGAGGCAGAACCAATCAGGTAAGTACTGCCCCAAGAAACTTCCCTCCAAACTTCCCTCAGGAGAGAGATATCACTCGACCTACCAATTTGAATTTCTTCCTCAGATATCCCCCAAATCCGAACTGCCAAAACAATCCTCCTCTCTCTCTCTCCGTTTCCAGGACAATAGATCCCTGTACCGGGGAGAAGGGAGATTCAGGATGGAAAATTATGGGGGAAATTTCCAGTTCCCGAGCTACTATGGGAGAAGATACATTTACCTTTTTCGGGAGCAGTCGAGGTATGACTTGAGACTCCCTACCAGCAAGAAAAGGTCTCGCAGCTGGAGCGACAGGTCCAGCAACTGACCGATGATCGGGGGTGCATGCTGAGGGCTTGGTCCTACCCTCTACCTAACCCTACTTCCCAGAATTCTCCATTCCTCGGGGGGGGGGGTGGCAGGAGGAAACCTTCAAAAAACCACAAGTTCCTGAAGTGGGGGCCCGGGTGGAGGAGAGATGACAAGCCCTATATGAAGCTTCCTTTTTCACCCAGAGAGAACCCCTAAAAACCTCTCAGCCTGAAAGTGTCTCTTCTATCCCCAAAATGACAGAACCCAAAAAATAAAGGGTAAGTAGGCGAGGCCAAAAAAGAACCCACTTTGTGGAAGAAATCTGTATCATCTCCTTTAAAAGAGAAGACTCCCTGGAGGATTCAGGTAAGGAACCCTTATCTTTCAAAAATGGGAGGTCCCACCCAACGAAAAATGGGTCCCAAAAGACCCTGAGTGGGACAGGGTAAGTATGGAGACCGACCCAGTACAAGAAACTCTTCAACCCTGAGCCAGACAGAATTAAAAACGGAGGGGGTCTCCTTTCACCAAACAGGTTCTGAGAACTGTTGCCAGGTAAAGGTGGACAGACAAGGAGCCAGGGAAAAGGAGAATTTCATAACAAATCCCATTGCGAGTTTTCAAAGTTTTCTTTACAGATTCCCGAACTCCGACACAGAACATTTCCCAATATCACACAGTGTTGGAGTTCAATATTAAGAAAATGATGACCACCAGGCTGTCAAATAAGTCACACTTTCTCTGCACTTTGGAGGAGAAAGAAGGCCACTTTTATGCACCAGTCAAGGTGCAAGGTCAGTGTGAATTATCAGCTCTGGTGGGTACTGGATCCCAGGTCACCCTGCTGTCCAAAAGGGCCTTCAGCCAACTAAACTCAGGATGGGATAGGACCACCAAATTCCCCTCACAAAACTTCTCAGACAACTCCAAAATGTCAACGTGAATCATATTTCCATCGAAGGGACTGCAGATCTTGAAATAAGAATTGGACGACACCGGCTTAAACATCTGGTGATAGTTGTGACTCCTGAGGGCACCTCTTGTTTATTGGGGAACGATCTACTAAGGAGGTTATCACCTCTGATCGACTGTGTAAATAAGGTCCTCTGGAATCAGACTAACCACACTATTGAATTAAAAATCAGTACCAATTATGTCAGCCTGCATGGTACCTATCACTTAATCAACTTTCTGTAGTGTTCCATTTAAAAAATAACCAAGTTCCAGACATTACTGTCATCTCTGTAGCAGAACAAACAGGTGATGGGAACCCTTCTCTGTTTTCAAAAATCAACCTTCCTCCCAGTTTTAAGTGACAATCCACACTGGAAGGGAACACCCTAACATTTTACACCAGTTAGAAATCAGAAGAAATCTTGAGTCCCGTGAAACCAGTCAAGAAAGAACCTGCTCAAAGTCTGATGGGCATTCAGTAAAAGGGTGAACAGTTGTTTTTCCCAGTTCATTTAAATGAAGGGGATGAGCCAGTGCTGACCAGAGTATGCCTGATTAATGGAAGGAGCTTCATCAGCAAAGAATTATTCAGAAAACTCCTAAAAGATCCGACCATTCCCACATGTAAATGATTGACAAACAAGAAATAGGTCTGGAAACCCCAAATTCCAAACTTTTCCAGCCTAGCAGGTGTATGCTAAAAATGTCCATTGGCGACAAAAGCATAGAACATAATTGTTGGGTGTTGAGAGATGTCCCTTCCGCCTTTTATCTGGGAAGTGACATTCTCAACCGATTTGCAATCAATTTGGACCTAATTAATAATAAAGCCTGGTCCCACTGGGAGGTAACCCCGTGGGCTTTGATAACACTGAAAAAGCATTGCAGTCAGGTCAATTGCTGCCTTATACGGTTGATGTTTAAGAGCAAGAAGAGGTTACTACCCCAGGGCAAGTGCAACAATTTACTCTGCCCCTCAAAATGAAGTGAGGACAGAACATCAAACATCAGGATGCCTATATAAATCGAAATTCCCATATCCAACAAGGTTTGTATTTAAATTTGACACCTCTGGTAGACCTAGAACATAACACCATTCGAATATTGATGGATAATAGAGAACCTTGAAGTATCTCTTTGGGCGCAGACAGCTTTTTTGGAATGGCGGTTGACGCCCAACATTATTCTATTGATTTAGGTAATGAAATCATGGGACCAATCCCAAATGACTGTTTCAACATCAGTGACGGTATTCCTCCAGAAAAGATCCTTACTAGGCATGGGGGGATTTCTTGGTTTACTCTTCCTGCCCCTACGGGGTGGAAGAGATGACCTGTGACATTAGGAGGGAGGAGGTAGTGTTCAGTGTCAAGGACCACTACCTTGAATCCCGCATCCACGTCAACACCATCAAAAGAGATCTCTCCACCCAACTGCAAGATACCCCTGAAATTGCAAAGCCCAAGGTCTTTTCAAGTTTCAAGCAGATGGTGAAGGAAAGTATCAATCTTGCTGATGCCTGTGAGACTGAGGAGTAAAGAAAAAAGCTAAAACAGGTCTTCCTGAATTCCAAGATATCTTTTCAGTGGACTCATACGACTGTGGACATACATCCATTAATTCAACCACCAGTCCCACGGACCCCAAGATGGCTCCATTACATTTGTGAAACAATACTGGTTACCACTCACATCCATGGAATCACTCACAGAGATTATTAAGAACGTAGACTTCTGTGGGGTAATTTGTCCGATTCACAGTACCTTCAACACCCGTTTAATGGGGATACTCAGACAAATGGCCAATTTAGACTATGTGCAGACCTGAGGGATTTGAACAAATGGGCCACATGTCAAGATGGCCCCTTCCCTACATCGATCAGGGACTGGCCCTGATCCATGGGTCAAAGGTGTACACCGTCATTGACCTGACCAACAGCTACTGGACAGTACAAGTAGGGAAGACCAGTACAAGCTTGCCTTTACCTTCCAGGGGCAGTAGTATACGTGGACCTAAACCCCCTTTGGATACATAAACTGCGGCAATGAGTTTTTCATTTTCCTACATAAGGCATGCCGATTTCAGCAAAAGGGAAATCAGCATGGCCGATGTGGATGATGTTTTGATCAAGAGCTCAACTATGGAGGAACATATAGCAGAAATACTCTATGTTCTAACCCAGTTGCAGAAATTAAAAGACCCTACTACTCTGCGAGAATTAAAAAGCCTTCTTGAACTCACTAATTATAGTCGGAAGTTAATTGAAGACCAGACAGAGGTCACTCGACCCTTGGTCCATTTATTAAAGGCTGGAGTCAAGTGGGAGTGGGGTCCGGAACAAGCAGAGGCAGTTAAACAACTGAAAAGAAGTCTTTCCCAGTCTCCTTGTTTGGCTAACCCTATAAAGAACAACGAGTTCTTCTTGGATAAAGGGTTCTCAGATACTTGCCTTACAGCTGTGTTGTAGCAAAAGCACAACAAGGTCAACAAAGTAATCTCGTGAGCAAGCAAGAAGTTGTCCTCTGTTGTCCTCTGGGAAAATTCAATGATTGCAAGAAATGACCACCCATTCATACAGGGGGAGCACATAATTGTCGATACTCCTCTCCAACCCTTGCAACATCTCCAAAGTAACAAAATCTGGGCGGGGAACGTTAGTGTTAGGGAGAATTCTCTCTTTAGGCTGAATTTCCTAACCTAGTGAGTCCCCCAGCAGCTTTGCTGGATTTCTGGAGTTTGTTTTTTTTCTCCTGCCAAGAGTGAGACTCTTTTTCTCCCACTCTTGGACATGATTTATGGTGTTCCTTTGACTGTTAATGTGTTTTATGGGCTATGGGGTCCTTTACTCCATAGGGTCTCATGTGTTT
The DNA here is from genome assembly GCA_002915635.3 of Ambystoma mexicanum. NCBI lineage: Eukaryota > Metazoa > Chordata > Amphibia > Caudata > Ambystomatidae > Ambystoma > Ambystoma mexicanum. The sequence goes on from CM010927.2 coordinate 225,901,180, forward strand.
TTACTATGTGTGTTACACAGCACCCTCCGTGCAGTAACACAGGGGTGTCATAGTGACACCCCACCATAGACTCCATACCCTGGGACTGACTACTGTCTCCCAGGGCATGTAAAGTCACCATTGGCTTTACTAGTCCCAAATTATTAACAGAAACCAGTACAAACCATCATATTGTGGACATACTGGTCGGGGCAATTCAATTGCCCCGGGGTCTGTTAGTCGAGGGGGCATGTCTCCGTCCCCCCTGATCGAGTTTTGGCTGGTGGCAGTGGATACTACTTTTTATATTCGACCGCGACATATCCCAATGGGATTTTCCCATTGTTCGAGGAATACCAACTTTAATTATTTAATTCTCATAGCCTCGAACATACCGCCGGTTTATTTCTTTAATATTAATTCGCCGGTTGGTATTTTTTGCCAGGACTCGATTCTAAAATGGCGTTTGTGTTCTCTTCTCTGACTCCAACCCAAGTCGAGCCCTTTGTTCCACTTTTTGGCGGGATTCTCCACAGAAGCCTCCAAAAGTGGTGCCACTCTGTCTGGGTACCACAGTGGGTGTGGGAGGGGGTTTAGGCACCCTGGACTGAGTTGCCTTGGTAACTCAAGTCGCACTCTGGTGTGATTGGCCCAAGTGGTGAGCCGGCCTGCTCACCACTTAGCATGTTTGATTGACAGCTAGGCTGAGTGAATGGGGGTGTGCTGCATAAAAGCAGGGCTTTGGGGACTGGAACTTCAGAAGTTGCCACAGGACCTGAGAATCCAACGAGGGAGAAGCTGAGCCGACCTACCACGACGACACCACAGGTGGAGCCCTGCGGAACCGACTCACCACTTTCCGACGACAGAGAAGATCTCCTGGCTGGAGAGGCTTCTTCCCCTGACTGGTGGGCACAACCAGTTTACCTTCTTCTCTTAGCACCCCAGACCGGCTTGTGGTCGAATTGCCCGTGCCAAGCACGCCGGCAACCGGATAGCCACTTACCACTGGACCGCGAACTAAAGGACCACTCCTTTTACCTGAGAACTCTGCGGCTGGTTTCTTCCCTGGCGACGAGATCCTTTCTTCCCCCGGACGAAGCACCGACTTGCATCCGCTGCCAGGAACAACTGCCCCCGCTGGAGTATTCTCACCACTTTAAGGTACCGTGTCCGCCAGGCCTCCCTTTCTAAAGTTTTCTACAAGGTAATATAAACCCCTTAACCTTCTGGACTGGGCTGGCCGCCTTGACCTTCTAACTGGTCCCTTTCTTTGGTCCAACTCTTTTTGAACGTTTTCAAGACTTTTGTGCACTGCAACCGTGTGACCTTGGACACATTTCGTTTGATCCTCTTAAAGTGGATCCGGCCTACTGAACTCTAACTTCACGGTTTTACTTTGCCTTCCTCTCTTGTTGTGTTCTTGTAAAAGTGTTGGGACCTGTTTCAATTTTTTCTCTGTTTTTCTCTCCCTTTTAAAATGAATTATTAGAGTGCCATCTGCGTTAAGCGCTCACCGCTGTCTGAAAATAAGTGGGGCTTTACTTAAGACTTGTCTAATATTCTTCTAAGGGAGTGTATATCTTTTAGTGACCGTGTTTTTGAATTGCTTACTATTAGTGCCTGTGAGTTTTCCTAGATGTGGTTTTAAATAAATAATTATATCTCTTTTACACCAAGCCCTGGTCAGTGTTTACTTGTTCTACTGTGCTCTTTTGACCTATTGTGAATACTCTGTATACTGCCTAACTCTTCTTGAGGGAAGTCTGACTGATCAGCCACAGCTACCAAGTTAATTTGTGTGGTACAGACTGCTACCAAGTGGGTTTACTGCCAAACACCTGTAGTCTTAAATCTTTTGCAGTGGTCCCAGAGGGAACTGCACAGGTATCTGCCTAACAGTTAGTAATTCCAGAATTCTTTCCTGGATTCTGTCCATGCAAGGCTTTCCTGTGGAGATCAGATATGGCCAAAACAAAGAAGAGTCCTCTAGCGCAAGGGTTGGCAGACTTGCATGATTATGCTCAACAAAACTGTCACGAGGACGAAAGTCTAATGACCAAATACACATGGAGGCTTACTTACCTTCCTCACACAAGGTCTATGAGGAAGACACATCTCAGGGGATACCCAAAGTTTATGTGGATGGGTGCTCCTACCATGTTGATAACAACAGGGGAAAAGAACTGGTGGCTGGCATTGGGAATGCCTGGGTGAATGATAATCCGGTACCTTCTGCTGGTTATCAAATATTACCCCAAAGTATTCAGATTGCAGAGTTCATCAAGCCATCCTCACTGCAGTGCGCCACTAGCTCATTGAACTGGTCATAATCACTGACTCTGCTTATGTTAGGAATGGGTTTGAGGAGCACCTGATTAACAAGAAGAATAGAGGCATGCATTGGGCTAACAATAAACCCCTAGAACATGCCAAACTGATTCAGTCAAATGACAATCTGGTGACCTCCAATGAAATGACCATTGTAAAGACTGGAGGAGGGTGGCTGTACTACTGCCCCCTCTATATTAGGTTAAAGGCACAGAACAACCCCAGCAAGACTATACATTTCGTAAATGTGGCAAGCAGCCATGCTTAAACTTTCAGGAGTTGATGCAAGCAGGTTATTAAATTCGCTTTGTTTCCCCAAAGCCCCCTCAAAGGAATGTCCACACACTATGCTAGGTGATAACGCAGCTTGTTTATATAAAGTCAGGTTTGCTATGCATACCAAATATACATATAAATAATAACACTTTGTACTTGATATACCTATTCAGAGAATGGTAAATATATACACTCTATATGGTACCACACACTACTTAAATTCAGTAAGAACTGCACTAACGACAGTTTTAAATAGAAGGTGAATTCTTAAATAAGGTGTAACCAGCATAGAACAGGAAAAAAGGCAGGTCAGTTATGAACAGTGGCAGAATGCTTTCTTTAGACTAGACAAGTAATTCTGAGTGAGAATCCCCCCACCTGGGAAACCTGTAGTAGCATAGTTAGGGAGTAACTCATGTTGTCTTTTACAGGCCAGTCCAATATTGTTTTATAACGTTGTGCATTCTTTTAAAAGGTTCTACCACTCCAAAGTACCTGAGAGGCCACAGGAGAACAGGATCCAAGATGACCCTGGGACCCCTGGATGACTCCTGAGGCTAGAATGTGCTCTTCCTCTTCACAGTACCTTTGGTGCCTTGGCAGGCGACGTGGCAGAGTTTCTCGGCTTTACTCAACGATTCCCCTGGGATCTTTCAATGACTTCTGGCAGTGACAGGTGCATAGGTCATTTTTGGTGTCTGGTTTCAGAATTCAGCGGTTTTGCGACTTTTTGTTCTTCGGTGCTACAGCCACAGCCTGGCTATCTGGATGGCTTCTGGTGAACTAGACTTGAGCACTGGAATGGTCCTAGGACCCTCACCAAGTCTGGACCCTCGGGACACCTATGATAGCTTCTGATGGTGGAAAACATACTGGCAGACCTTCCACAGCACCCAATGACTCTAGGCCTTCTCCGGTGGGAAACAGTGGTCAGTGGTGACTGCAAGGATGTTCTTTCAAACGTTCTTAGGCAGTTTGGAAATTTCGCAGCTCCGGGTGTCCAGCAGCAATATGCCAGGGTACGCCCTCTTCTGGGCAGTAGACAGCGGTTCTGGGCTTCCAGCAGTCACAAAACACACCTCTGGACCCTGGGCGACCCCAGTGGACTTCTCTGGCTCGAGATGTCCGGCATTCCTCCTTTGAACTTCGAAGACCCCTTCTCCGGACAGCATGTAGACAGGACTAGCTTGCAGGATACTTAAATGAAGAGTAGCAGTTTTGCACAATGGTCCCTCGTAGCTAGGGGAGAGGTCTCCTTTGCAGTTCCTCTCTTGATCAGTCCTTAGGCGAAACAACAGCTTTTGGATTGTTGAAGAAATGTAGCAGCAGACTTCTCTTCCAGTGGGGCTTCAAGGTGCTGCTTCTTCTTGTTAAATTTTGACTTCAGCTACTTAACAAATTGGTAAGTGAGAGGCCCCCAGATATACACATCTGTCCCTCATTCAACCTGGCTGAGTCAGTCTCAGTCAGCCAATCACGCAGTAGGGCATTCATGCAGGTAGGCAGCCAATCATGCTCACAGGCATTCAGGCCATCCACTCCACCCAGACAACCAAAACAAAAGAAGTGGTTTGGGGCAAGTACCCAGCCTTTCAACACACTACACTGCATTCGTGTCGGTTTCAGGCAGGACTGTCTCATTCATTGTGTCACACACACAGAAACCAGACACTCACAATAGAGAATTTGAGTTCACTTCAGACTCCATTCACACAGGTCCCACCCCTAGGGTGTACCAACAATGCACAACACCTGCGAAGGCTCCAGGCAGTCTGACAGGAGGCAGCCCCAGAGCCATATAAGGTTTTTCCACCCAACAGCCAGTCAGAGGGAAAGGGAACAACAGATACATATATGGTGTTTCCACCCAACAGTGATTCAGGAGGAAGGGACAGAGTCAGGGCTTCCCAGGACTTTGAGAAACAAGGTAAAAGGCAACAGAAACCAAGAGGGTGCAGGTGCCCTCTTGCCTTCTGTCAGGAATCCATTGATTCCTATGGCAGGGCCTGGGTGTCCCAAGAATGGAGGACACTCAGATCCACTGCCATGTCAGCATGTAGCTGCCAGCAGCCCATTCTTGCTCTGTGGGCAACACACAGATCCCCAAAAGCACACATAAGGGGTACAAAGGTATAACTCCACCCATGGGTCCCATATGGGTATTCCATGGGCAGGGGTGTTGCTAGGTCTGGAAAAGATCAGGGGCTAAGCTAATGTTGGGACTGGTGGGACTCAGGGCTTGCTATAGCTTTTTGGTGTATTTATATATTTTTATTTATTTTATTACATTTGTTACACGCCCAGACCTGAAGTTATCACGGCGAGGTAACAGACAGCTTATAAGGTTTTGTATACAATGTTACAAATAAATGGAAACAGTGATGGCATTTCAATTTGTGACTCTAGTTACAGACATGGTAGGCAGTTAAGACATACATAAAGATGATGGGACCCTCTTTTAATGTTGCAGCTGAATAGGTCGAGGACACTCTAGTGCCCCAGTTGGTTGACATTCGTAGGCGTCCGTATTTATTGAACAACCAGGTTTTCAGGGCTTTTTTGAACCCTAAGAAAGTATCCTTATGTTTGTAGTCCCTGAGCTTCTATCCAGGGCTACAACCAAAAGACCCCGGCCTATAGCCCCCTCAGACTCTCCTGGCAATGCCTCTGCCCATGGGTGATGTTCACCAAAAGATAGAAATGAAGGGCTGCCCTTCCAGGGGTCCAGGCGGGAACTATGTGGCAGACAACATAGAGAAAACACACACAGAGAAGTGGTAGGACAAGGAAAGGAGGCCCTGTCCCTCCATAAGGCATTTCCAGCATCACAACCATCTATTGGAAGACGATAAGAGGTAATTCCAAAATATAGGAGACAGATAAGACTGGGACTGACTTGGCTGACCTGCTGTCTAAAACTGGTGCTCTGCAGAGGGATTCCAAACTGAATTGTTGCAGGTTGAAATCCAAGTTGCCGCAGTCTCCAGGCCACAAACATGTGCTAACAGCGAACTCTCAACAACCCAGTGAACTAAAGATACCCCAGATGCATATTTGATCACTGCACAGAAAGAAGACCCAATCATTGGGAAATGTTATCGACACATTGAAGACCCTGTGAGCTGTCCTTCAACTGTGTCGGATTATACCGGTAGAGAGGATCTCCCTGGTGTTGATCAAGTTTTCCAAGAGGTTATGGATCCAAAATGGTTTGTTAGTTAGGAGAGCCCTATCTAGCTGTAACCAGTGGGTGGTACTTACCTCATTCTGGAGCCTTATGTTGAACTTCGCCCATGACGTGGCCACTGCCATTTATAGGGTGTTTCACATGAAATTAAAGATCTTGCACGAGGTGCCATCTGGCCACACATGGTCCAGGACCTCAACGCTTACCTAAAGGGGTGTCGATTGTGTGCTCAATTTCAACCAAGTCCACACACACACAGAGCTCCACCACAACAAAGGGGAATTACACTGTCTTGGTCAATTGTGAATGATGATTTCATCGGGCCAGTGATTTGCTACTCTTGGGTAAACAAGTACATGTTGACTGTGACATGCCTATTCACAAAGTGGGTAGAATGTCTTCCAGCCCCGAATTGTAAAGTGAAGACAGCTGCAGCACAAATGATCAATCACATCTTCTCTCATTTCAGCCTCAGACTGAGGAAGCCATTTTACCAGGGGTGATGGCAAAGATGTGGGAGATTCTAGGGGTAAAAAGAAAACTCCACATTGCCTGCAGCCTGGCCTCGGGATGGTGGGGAGAGAGATACAACAAAGCAAATTTGAGTACCTTAAAAGAAGTGTGTGGCAGACTCTGAACCCAGTTGGGACATCATATTATCGCTCGTCCTGATGGCTATTAGGTCTACACCATCTTCTGCAACAAAGATACCTCCATTTTAGCTCATGACGGGATGAAAAATTGTGTTACCTCGGCATCTACTCTACAAACTCAAGAGTAGACACTGATAAATGCGTCCATGACTCATGCATAAATTTAAATTTTAAGGAGGCACTTCCAGTATGCTTTTGCTTATGCCCAGTGCAATTTAGAAAAGTCAGCTGAAGGAATGAAGACCAATTATGATATAAAGATCTCCAAGAAAGAATATGACGAAAGTGACAAGGTTTACCTTTACACTTTTCAAAGGAATCAGGCCAAGGGCTGGCAATTCCTTCCATTCTGCTGTGGTGCCTTTGAAATTTTAGATACAATATCACCAGTTGCCTACAAGATCTGCATCCCAAGGAGAGAACAGACAAAAGAAAAAAGGGTCCACATAAATCAGTTGAAAAGCTGTCATCCCAGACACGCTTTACGACTGATTTAGGAGCCAAATGAAAGTCGAGCAGAGGAACCATCTGAAGAATTAAAAAAAGGATGAAAAATTGGAAGGAAACTAAGACAAATTTATATATATAACAGGGAGTAATGTACTTCGTGCTTTGGGGTGCATTTAAGGACCTAAGCAGAAATCCCTTTACCTAAAACCGCATTTGAACAGTGCCACCAAAACAGATCTGCTTTTGTCCTTCTCGCACATATGTGGCAAGCAGTTGAACACGGCATTGGAAAAGGGCCCTGCATCTGCTTCATTGTCATCTGCATAACTAGAAGTTATGCCCTGCCATCAGAACAACGCTGCAGCTGTTTTTCTTCATTTAGAGAACAAAACGTATGCATGCAATCCAAAACAGCCTCGTTTTAGTTATAAATAACATGAGGGGCAAGGGTTTCTACATTCAAACTAGTCACAGCTTTTATTTCCCTTTGATGTGAACCATCGCGCTCAAATTACTGCAAATGAAAGAAGTAGCATGCGTTTTCTCTTTTCTGTGTCAAAATCAGAGAACTCCAGTGCAGTATCCCTCTGTGTCCATTAACAAACCCCCCACCAAAAGATTAATTGAAAGACAATCCCGTGGTCTGCAAAACCGCATTTGAAACTTTAATTGAAAGGCCTGCACACGTCTGAATCGGTTCTTTGAAAAATAAGGAGAAATGTCGTTTAAAAAGTCAACATCAAATGACAGCTTTTGCTTACACAGAAATATCACTCAATATGTGGGAGGGGGTTTGGCTATACAATGTACATTATATATATTTGTCCCCACAAGATTTGGTTACCTTGGAAAAGACTCAGAAACTTGAAAAACCAGTTTGATGCTGAGGCACAAGATTCAATGGAAAACCTAGCCTTCCATCGGAAGTCACATTAATCAGTCAACCAGTCCACAATGGCCAGTGAGGTGGCTGGGAGTGAGAGGATTCACTGCCCTGCTAGACTAGCTGGCAGCCCTGGAAGAAGGAACAAAGGAAGCCAGAGGTGTGATTTCCTCCAGTACCCACTCTGGAGGAGGAACTGTCAAACTTCAAAGTCCTTTGTTGCAAGCCGAGCCAGGAGGAGACAGTTTGTTGTGGGGGTCTTCAGCACCACCCCCACATGTGAGAAATCCTCCCCATTGACATTAAAGGACTTCTTAATTTTAAGACATTATTCCCAGCACCCTGAATAAGTAGTAATTTTGTATTATGCTAGTTTTCCATGTGATTTTTAGACGAATATAAAGAGACCAAGTGCATGTTTCTAGCACTTGGTGAGCTGAAATGGCTGGGAAAGATGCATATCAGGCTGATTTATAAATGGGACAAATATGAAACTAGGTGGAATGATGTGAGATGCAATTATGAACATATGTACTCATTGCCAGAATTTTAAATATTATGCATTTCATAAAAAGGGCAAAAATGTGCCAAAGCGCGATGCTACCTCGCACAGAGCCAGCGATCGGTTTGTCCAATTAGCTATGACCCATTGAATACGCATATCTAATTCATATGGCAGTGGCTAGTATAAGTATAAGTCTGAAGTTTTGATTCATAACCCATTTTTGTTAAAAAGTAGACTTGAGAGACAAAGAAAGGTCACAAATCCAAACACACAAATGATGACCTTTCCCCTGAACCAATCAGCCCAGGGGGAGGAGAGAGAACTGGTAGGCTGTCCTATCCCAGGATAGGAATCACTCCAGAGTACTTCCCCCCGGATTGTAAAATAAATTATGTAATTTTAGCTATATAAGGGGACACAGAGAGACACAGATAATCCATCCAGATCCATCTATCTATCCATCTATCCATCTATCCATCCATCTACAGCACGATACACAGATTCCAGATCCAGGCACTCCCAGGAATCCAGGAAGAAAGGAGAAGAGACAGCTGATCACACCCAAGAGGGTGCAGAGACCAGATCTTTCCTAGCTGTCCCCATCTTGCTGTCCAGAGTGCCCGACCGTGCCTAGCTAACCCCATCTAGGAGAGCGCAGTGACCAGACCTTGGCCCAGCTGTCTAGAATCCCATCCAGGGGAGCTCAGTGGCAATATCCCTTGGCCTCACTGTCCAGAGTGAACAGATCCCTTCCCTTGGCCTAGCTGTCCAGAGTGGCCAGAGACCTCGCTAGCTTTCCAGAATCCCAAACTCCAGCTTACATTGTAAGTAGCACATAACCCCAGTTCCCAAACAGCATGTCCCACACTTTTGACTCTTGCTTCCCATTGAAAATCCCATTCAAAGCCCCAAATTGCCAGTATAATCAGTTCACCATTCCATAGACACATCTGTATTAGCCTTTGTATGTTAGTATTGTATGTTAGTATTCCTTTTATAAGTCGTTCAGTTGTCTGTATAAGTCCTTAGTATCATTTTGCAGTAATTCAATTAATTCCCCTATAAAGAGATTCACGGTGTGAGTTGGATGACATTCAAAATTAACCTCACTATACAGAAGTAACAGGGGAAACCAGGGGAATCTGATTACTATGACCTGACCTGGATAGAACACAGAAAAAAGCTCAACATAGAAGGTCAGAGTAAAGTTGTGTTTATGTGGTGAGTACCAAAGTAGTCTACTCCATAGAGTAAAACAAATAGCTCAGTAACACAACAATAATATAAACGTGTCTAATCATGAAACATTCACTGGGTTGAAACAATTTAATTCAATCCACTGACACAAAATCTCAATTCAATATTATTTATTAATATATTTAGAATTTATAAAAAATACACAATATCATGAATGTTAATATCAATCAATTCATACACCAGTCCACTCGATTCATCTATGGGCTGGTACAATATAACATTTCCATCTAAAACCACAACCAACCACACTACAACCATACCTAACTCACACTCAAACCTTTCATCAAAACATACAACTATAACAAATATTTCATAGTCATCAAACCTATCATGCTAAAATACAACATTACAAATTTTGTCCATTATAAATATGGACTCTGTATTGTCACTACTGAGTCAATCTTATCTAATACACATTGTACTGACTCAAGCTAGTTGACCTTAAAACTGTTTATAATTAACAGTGTATTCCCCAACCCGACATGTTTCTTTCCGTATAACACATTATTAGACAGAAATTCTTCAGGGGTACTATGGTCCCACGTGGTCAGGTGAAATGTAGATGGAGAAACGAAGAAGATGTAGACTACACCGGAAAAAACTCACAGTCACTCTACTGTAGATATCTCGATCAGTCTCCTCTATTGATAACTGTCGGACACGATACCTAAGCGCCCAATGGCACCATTAAGATCGGCAGACCCATAAGAAGAAAAGGGTCAGCAGACCAATTATTGAAGAAGGGAGCGTATGTATAAGGCCGATTCCATGGGACCTCTGTATACACCTCAGTCAATGATGGGACCACTCAATCCTCAGGATATGCACCTATACGTTATGTGCATTGAAAAACTGCAAACTAGCAGCCAACACCCTCACGAACAAATCCAGAAATCTGGTCTATAAGGATCAGGTCAATGAATATCAGACCCAATGTTGATATGCGTGCAATATGCTGTGTTTTTGCAGCCATTGAAACTCGAACTCTGCGGTCACACCTCAGGATGGCTTATCAACAGACCCTATACAAGTGCAAAGGCAGTAACAAAGTAACAAAAGATCAAAATTAACCACCTCGTGCCAAGTGCCTTTCTTTATTAACTATAATCATTAAAATATAGTCTCAACAGAATTACAGGCCGATTCATGGAATAATTAGCGCGGCGCAAGTGGCCAAAAACGTGCGATTCGCAGTGGAATAGCGAAAATCGCAGTGCAAGTGCGAAAATCGCACGAAAAGCAGCGCACATCGATTCATGGAAGGCCATGCGCGAGAAAACCATCGGATGTGCGCTAAAAAAGTGCGCGGCGCACGTTGGCGCACAGGCCATCTAACGGCATGCGCCAGGTCACAGCGAAAATCGCACAGGCCACAGCGAAAATCGCACATAGCGCAGCGCACACAACAAAAGTAGGCAGAACACGGGGCGTAACACTCGGAATGGGGAACAACTTGCCAAAATGTGGGCGTCACGGGGGAAGTACAGGGTGCAAGTGCGCGGAACACCCACACGCTCGCCTACAACACGTATTCATGGAATCGAATAGGGCAAAAAAGCGCATGGTCAAACCAGCGCACAGGCACAAACACGACCGCCACAAGAAAGCAGGCGGTAGCATCTCTGCGCCTGTAAGAAATGTGCGCCAAAAGGTGCGCCAACAAATAGCACCTATATACAGCCATGATGAATGTCCTATACTGTGGCCCTCCAGGAGAAATTACGTGCAAAGGGGTACCCACAAACACGGACACCCGCTGACTGAAAAATAACGTGTGCGTGTATTCCGGGGTGCTCGGGAAGTCTCACACGCGATTTGGCAGGGTACGTGGATTTCAGGGGTGCGCGGGAAGTTCCACACGCGATTTGGCAGGGTGTGTGGATTTCAGGGGTGCGCGGGAAGTTCCACACGCGATTTGGCAGGGTACGTGGATTTCAGGGGTGCGCGGGAAGTTCCACACGCGATTTGGCTGGGTACGTGCGCAGGAATTTCCACACGTGATTTGTATGGGTACCTGGATCTCAGGGGTGCGCGGGAAGTCACACACGTGATTTTGCAGGGTACGTGGAGTTCAGGGGTTCGCGGGAAGTTCCACACGCGATTTGGCCGGGTACGTGCGCAGGAATTTCCACACGCGATTTGGCAGGCTCCCTGGATCTCAGGGGTGCGCGGTAAGTTTCACACGCGATTTGGCAGGGTACGTGGATTTCAGGGGTGCGCGGGAAGTTCCACGCGCGATTTGGCCGGGTACGTGCGCGGGAATTTCCACACGCGATTTGGCTGGGTACCTGGATCTCAGGGGTGCGCGGGAAGTCTCACACGCGATTTGGCAGGGTACGTGGATTTCAGGGGTGCGCGGGAAGTTCCACACGCGATTTGGCCGGGTACGTGCGCGGGAATTTCCACACGCAGTTTGTCTGGGTACCTGGATCTCAGGGGTGCGCGGGAAGTCTCACACGCGATTTGGCAGGGTACGTGGATTTCAGGGTTGCGCGGGAAGTTCCACACGCGATTTGGCCGGGTACGTGCGCGAGAATTTCCACACGCGATTTGGCTGGGTACGTGGATCTCAGGGGTGCGCGGGAAGTCTCACACGCGATTTGGCAGGGTACGTGGATTTCAGGGGTGCACAGGAAGTTCCACACGCGATTTGGCTGTGTGCTCCCAGGTATTCCCTGTACACCCTCCACAGACCCTGCAGGCAGCCGACACCACAGGGGACTACCCTGCACACCTGCTCATGTCACCCAGCAACTCCACCCCCCAGCCACCATGGGCAGCCCCCACCAGGCCCCCACTCATGTCCCCTATCACCCCCACCCCCAGCAGTGCAGGGGCACCCTCCACCAGGCCCCCACCCATGTCTCCCACCACCCCCACCCCCAGCAGTGCAGGGGCACCCTCCACCAGGCCCCCACCCATGTCTCCCACCACCCCCAGCCCCCAGCAGTGCAGGGGCACCCTCCACCAGGCCCCCACTCATGTCTCCCACCACCCCACCCCCAGCATCCAGGGGCACCCTCTACCAGGCCCCACTCATGTCCCCTATCACCCCCACCCCCAGCAGTGCAGTGGCACCCTCCACCAGGCCCCCACCCATGTCTCCCACCACCCCCACCCCCCAGCAGTGCAGGGGCACCCTCCACCAGGCCCCCACCCATGTCTCCCACCACCCCACCCCCCAGCAGTGCAGGGGCACCCTCCACCAGGCCCCCACTCATGTCTCCCACCACCCCCACACCCCAGCCACCAGGGGCACCCCCCACCAGGCCCCCACTCATGTCTCCCACCACCCCCATCCCCCAGCCACCAGGGGCAGCCTCCACCAGGCCCCCACTCATGTCCCCCTGCACCCCCACCCCCCAGCAGTGCAGGGGCACCCTCCACCAGGCCCCCACTCATGTCCAACTCATGTCCCCCTGCACCCCCATCCCCAACCACCAGGGGCAGCCTCCACCAGGCCCCCACGCATGTCTCCCACCACCCCCACCCCCAGCAGTGCAGGGGCACCCTCCACCAGGCCCCCACCATGTCTCCCACCACCCCACCCCCCAGCATCCAGGGGCACCCTCCACCAGGCCCCACTCATGTCCCCTATCACCACCACCCCCAGCAGTGCAGTGGCACCCTCAACCAGGCCCCACCCATGTCTCCCACCACCCCACCCCCCAGCAGTGCAGGGGCAGCCTCCACCAGGCCCCCACCCATGTCTCCCACCACCCCCACCCCCCAGCAGTGCAGGGGCACCTCCACCAGGCCCCCACTCATGTCTCCCACCACCCCCACCCCCAGCATCCAGGGCACCCTCCACCAGGCCCCACTCATGTCCAACTCATGTCCCCATGCACCCCCACCCCCCAGCCACCAGGGGCAGCCTCCACCAGGCCCCCACTCATGTCCCCCTGCACCCCCACCCCCCAGCAGTGCAGTGGCACCTCCACAGGCCCCACCCATGTCCAACTCATGTCCCCTGCACCCCCATCTCCCAGCCACCAGGGGCAGCCTCCACCAGGCCCCACTCATGTCTCCCACCACCCACCCCCCAGCAGTGCAGGGGCACCCTCCACCAGGCCCCACCCTGTCTCCCGCCACCCCCACCCCAGCAGTGCAGGGCACCCTCCAGGGCACCTCCACCGGCCCCACTCATGTCTCCACCACCCCCACCCCCCAGCAGTGCAGGGGCACCTCCACCAGGCCCCACTCATGTCTCCCTACCACCCCCACCCCCAGCAGTGCAGTGGCACCCTCCACCAGGCCCCCACCCATGTCTCCCACCACCCCCACCCCCCAGCAGTGCAGGGGCACCCTCCACCAGGCCCCCACTCATGTCCCCCTGCACCCAGGTCCTCACAATCACCAACCATGTGCGTTATGGTCAGCCTCCACAGCCAAAAGGCCCTACCAAGTAACCCATTCACCCACATGGAAATGGAAATTACATGTTACACCCCCAACGTTCATAAAGCAAATTAACCCATGTCTGTCACACACAATGGTTGCAAATGAATGGGAAAACACCCAACATGACATGCATGAAACCAATGAGATGATACCACACAGTGAAGTATGAAAACAAAATTGTATTAAAAAAAATGTAATGCTAATGAAATGAAACAAACTACAATGCCAATGAAAAAAAGAAAAGCTGCATGTCCGTCCAAAAAAATCAAAACTACAAATCCAAATCCAAAAAAATGTTGTTCAAAGTCACATGAAAAATAAAATCAATACGACAGATAAAAATAAATGCAAAGACCATTGCTCCATCGAGACTAAATAAAAAATTAAAAAATAAAACAATCCAATGAAGAACTATGCACAAAACATCCAAGGGTCCATGAGCCCAAATGAACAAAGGAAACCTACAAAAAACCCTAACAAAAATGCTACTACATACAAAAAGTGGAGCTGTGTCCGTCGACTCCAAATCATAAGAAGAAACAAATGAAACCTAAAACTAAAGAACTATATACAAATGCGGCGGGCAAGTCCAGCGGCTCACTCCGTAGTGTTCTGGGCCAGGGCATCATCAAACTCCTCGTCTATGTCCCGGAGGCGGTCCTGTTCCATGGCCCCGAGGGTCCGCAGGGACGACGCCATCTGCTCCTCCAACCCCCTGCGTATTGCCTCGAGGCACTCAGCCCGCCTCAGGGCCCTCCGCATGGAGTTCTCCACCCTGACCATCGTGAGCCGCTCCTCTTCTGGCCGCCGCCGCTCCGCACCTATCTGCTGGCCCAACCGCAGCCACACGAAGACACTTCCTGTCCTGGGTCCTCTGCCCTCCGGCCGATGCCTGCCCCTCCGATGTTGATGGCCCGAGCCATGATGCCTCCTCACGTTGACTCTGCTGCTGCCTCCGACACAACTGCCTCTGCCAGCACGACGGCATCCAGGCTGATGGAATCCACCGACGGCCGTCATGCACGGGCCCTGCCTGATGATGCCGGCACATCCTCCATCTGCTGGGGTACAGTTCTGTGGTGTCCACCCCTGCTTGACCTCCGACTCCCGACTGTGGCAGGATGGGATCCCCACCGAGCTGGCTGCATAGGTCAGGGCAGGTCCACAGGGGCCTCTGGTGCATCTGGGCCGGAAGACGGCAAGGAGAACGACCGGCGTATAGCTCCACAGAGGAGGAGAGGGCCGCCAGATTGGCCGACACATGCAGAAAACCCCGAACATGGAAGATCGCCAATTGGGCCAGCATCGGCACCGGTGCTCTTCGTGATGATGTTCGTGCTTCCTCCCGGGAAGCACGCACGTCATCACGAAATGCACCCGCGCGCATCGCAAACCCCAATCAGGACCTTCTGCATACGGACACGTGTCCCCTCGTCCGCAGGTGGAGGGGAGTCAGGTGACAATGGACATCCCCTCTACCTGCGACGGGCCTGGGACGGGGCATCCCTGCTGGTGCATGGTGGTGGCACGTCACAGGGTCGGGGACAGCGACATGCAACAGGCCCGCTCCACGGTGACCTGTGCTGCCTCGCTGCCTGCCGCCTGGACTGCACCACTGTGCACCAGCAGGGATGCCCCCACCAGGCCCCATGTGTGCCCAGTGGCGGCCTCCTCCTCCTCTGTGGAAACCACCAACCTGGATGGCTCCTCACCGTCTTTCCACCGTAGCAGGCCCCTGGGGGCTCACCACCCCATCCGCTGCCAGCCGTGGGGGCATCCCCGCGCGCTTGCTCCACAGCGCCGTTCTCCGCCCTCTTCTTCACTAGGGCCGCCTGCGTAGAGGGAGACATAGAACTCAAGCATCAGGGTAACTGTATCAATGGTCCCCTAGACAGGAAGCAATAGCAGATGAGTTACCACTGTCAAAGTACACTTCCATCATGTCCCTCCACAACACATGGGTCAGTCCAGGCAAAAACACACACAGTAACAGGCATGGTGCATGCCATGGACATTTCCATACATGTCCAATTGACTCTTGAAACATACAATGATATGTAACTCACATGCATCATGGTCATGCCTATCACATTGCACAGCACTCTACGTCAGTCACCATCCATCTGGCCTCATACACCCCAAACACAGGCGGATACAAGGCGTAACTAGGCTGCATCAGTGAATCTGTGCATTGTCACACACATGTGCAATGCATCCATGGCATTCACAAGTCACAGACACGCAGGTCAGGGCACGCAGAATGGCTACCATATATGTAACTGGCATCAGCACCCATCCTCACCCCCCACCATGTCCAGGAAGCAGAGACTGGCATGCTCTCATGTTAAAATCTGCATAGGGCTTCCCCATGTGGCATTTAAAACATGCAACAACTCATGTGGTTCACAGAATCACTGGTCGGCACATGCATTACCGATGATGTCCCTGCACACATACATGCATACATGGCCCTATGTCACACATACAGGCAAGTATCATGAGCAACCAGCACGACCGCAACATGCGCCTGTCTCACACGCAATGCTTTGACACTTACCGCTCAACTCGCAGACGGGTCTCCTCTTCAAGGATCTGGGCGTGGAGCGCTGGGCGTACCGTTTCCAGGAGCCTCATCTGGATGGAATCATGCGGCCCCGGCCCCCTCCACGAGTGGCTGGGCCTTCACGAGGGTCCCTGGACCTCAAGTCCTTCCCAGCGGTCTTCTTGATCTTCTGGACGTCGCGGGTTGCCACCCCCTCCGCGTTGATGGCAGACCACAAACAGTCGGGCTCGCAAGATCGTCTCCCGTCCTTCCTTGCTGGGCGGGACGATCCAAAGAGGCATCATACTGCCCCTGGACATGCTCCATCCAGGACACAACTTCGGTGGCAGTGAAGCTGGTGGCCCCTCAGCCCCTCTGGCCTGGGGTTGTCCACTGGGTGCCAGATGTGGAAGTGCCCGACATGGCAACCCCGAGAGGCAGGAGTTGGTGGGCAACTGGGTTCCTGGGCTGGGCTGTGAGCGATGTTTCTCCCAGTCGGGAGTGCTTCTGTTCCAGCAGGGGTGGACATCAGTCAACTGGACCCTTGCAGATGGCTGATGTGCAGGCACCAAATGGCAGGGCACGGTTGGCAGCAGGGCAGGCATTGCAGGCAGGCTAGCAGCAGATTGGCACGTGGGAGGCTGCTCGGGCGCTGTGGGGCAGTAATTCGGCCTTATGGGCAGGAGCGTTGGTGTTCCGTGTAATTTTCGGGTGGCAGTTGATACACGGAGTGATTTGGCACGTGAAAATGCCTGCACGTCAGCGTGGAAATTCGAGGAAGGCCCTTAGTGCGTAAGCGCGTCAGCACGCATACGCGATTCTATTTGGGACAAAGGCCCTCAGCGCGTAAGCGCGTCTGTGATCGTGACTCCGCACTGGGTGTTTCCCACATAGGCACATGATGAACGGAGCACACGTGGTAAGACTGCACGTCAGGAGTGTCATCGCGTGGTAATTGGACAAAAGTGCGGCGTTACACGCGTATTGGCCTATGTACGTGTATTTCAGGGGTGCGCGGCACTTACACACGCAAGTACGTCAGCGCACCTGTATCCGCGGGTGCGCAGGAATTTCCACACGCTATTGGCCTGGGTACTGGATTTCAGGGTGCGCGGAGGGTCACACGCTCGCCTAAAACAGCGCGCAAAGAACACGTACGCCAGTAGGAAGCAGACATACGTCAACCCGCAACGCATAAATTTGCGCGCTAACAAAATAACAAGCTCAGAACCCAGGATGAACATACCGTTCCTAGCAGCAGTGGCCGTGGCTACCAAAGGAGGAGGAGGAGGATAGTCAGGGCCAGAATATTCACACCCAGAACCAGCCTTTTCGGGATGCCTGATGACCAGGTGTATGGGAGGTACAGGTTTCCACCACACATAATACTGGACCGGTGAGTGAGTGGGAGGATGACCTCACATCACCCACCCTGTGCTCCCAAGCACTCAGCCCCTGGAGAAGGTCCTCAATGTACTGCACTTCTTAGCCACTGGATCATTTCAGCGGACAAGTGCCATAGTGGGTGGGGTTCACAGGCCACGCAGTCACGCTGCCTACACCAGGTCTTGAACATCATCACTGCACGCCCATCAGTCCGCAGGCACATATACCTGCCCAGAACACCTGCAGAAAGGCATGCTGCCGCCCTGGATTTTTACGGTGTGGCACGATTCCCCAAAGTGCTAGGTGCCATCGACTGCACCCATGTGGCTCTACGTCCCCCAGGGCATCTGAGCACATCTATAGGAACCGCAAGCACTGGCATTCCATCAACGTGCAGGTAGTATGTAATGCCAAGGGAATCATCACCTCAGTATATGCCAACTATCCCGGGTCCACCCACGACAGCTTCATTTACCGAATGTCCACCCTAAGCCGGGACCTAGAAGCTGGGCGCATGGCGATACATGGCTGCTTGGTGAGTATGAATGCCACTGCACATGCATGCATGTCAGATACTGAGCAAGGTCACAACCCACCAATGATACCAATCACCACCTCCACAGGGGACAGTGCCTACCCTCTCAGCCCCCACATGATGACGCCAATTCGGAACCCCACCACGCCACCCAGGTAAGATATAACACAGCCCACATTACAACCCGGGGCATAGTGGAGCGCACATTCGGAGTGCTAAAGTCACGCTTTCGCTCCCTTGACCGTTCTGGCGGGCAGCTGTTATACGCTCCCCCAGTAGTGTGCAGGATCATAGTGGCAGCATGTGTCCTGCACAACGTTGCAACACGCCGGGGCCTGGCCGTGGACATGGTGGTGGCCCACATCCCAACCACATGCACAGCCGCTGCGCATGGGAGGGGAAAGGGCACGGGGGAGGCAGCCCGTACACAGCTAGTGGCTAATTACTTCACATAGAAATCACACCCCTGTGGAGTGCACACTGCCCTGGCACATTCCATCTGACAATCAATGATGACTCAACCTGACACTGATCCTGAATGTCTGGAGAATCAACCGTGAAAACCATATCAGCCTGAGATTGTTCACCTGGAAGTGTTACAATGTGTGCATCCCTACCACACAGACACCACCAATGCAGTTTTGTGAAGAAACACATTCAAGCAGCTAAAATGAATACCCACTTGCAAAATGCAACAAGAGGACAGTGCCATGTCAGCCAACCCATCCCCAGCACCGCCACACGACACACCGTGCCATGTCATGCTATTTGCAGGTAAACAAAGTAATCCCACAACATGACACAAGTGTCACAATGTACAGTGTCCCTATTGAAACTGCAACACCTGAAATGCTCACAGTAATGCAGGACCAACAACAAACTTGAGCAGGTACTACCATTAACATGACATCACGAATGTAAGAAATTAGTAGTCTCACCACCTGGAAATGCCTGCACTCCCACCACTTCCAACTGTACAGTGTTGGCGCCATGTAGAGTTGTAGGTGCACTGCTGCCAACATGGACCCCATCTCCAAACTAGAGGGCCTTGTGTAGACATGAGGAAAGGACCTGCAAATTAGGAGGTAGACACAGATGATGAGTTACACATCAATGCAACATGCAGTGTACAACACAACAGCAATATGCACTAGGAATGTATACACAGTATTGACTAGACTACCCACACATGTAGTGGGAGTCCAATGTCACCATGTACGTCAATGTCACTTGGGCACACCTTTGCAAGCCCATGGAAACGGGAAGCAGGAGGGGTGTGTGTGACTCAAACCCAAGCATCTGAACCAAATACATGACAAGCCTGCATGTGCCCAGCCACAATGCAGCGTATGCCCACAGGAACCACGGAAGCCAACAAATCGTCCCAAAAAAATTGGGAATAAAAGAATAAAAAATAAAAAAAAATAAAAAATCAAAAATGGCCATTGATGGGCCCGGGGGGTTGGGGAGGCCACCCAGGAGGTCCGAGGACAGGGTGCACACCAAAACCCACCTGTGTGGATCCTGGGAAAAAAAACACCTCCATGGGCTCATGGCCCACACGGCTACCCTATTGTGGGAGTATCACTGCTGTCGCTATTATCACCCTGTGCAGCTGCATCCGGAGGTGGTTGCACTATGGGAGGCAGCCCACGCAAGGCCCTAGTCTGTTCCTCCATGGCTGCAAGCATGCGGGTGTGGTAGGTCTCGTTCTGGAGGATGAGTGTGCGGAGGTCCCCATGCAACAACTCACGGGATGCCCGGACCTCCGCCCTCGTTGCCTGCATCTCAGCTGAGAGCGTACGGGTGAGACGCTCCAGCTGCTGTTCTGTCCTTTGGTGTGTTGAAGCCTCAAGCTCAACAAGAGTCGTCCTGAGGTGAAGGAGCTCCTGCCTCAGGGCTTCCCTGTGGCCTGGGACTCTATGGAGATGGCTTCCTGCAGAGTCGCCAGTGCCCCGCCTGTCCCTGTTGGACGCCAACATGTCCTCCCTGTGTGACTGGCAGATGGAGTCGGTTGCCTGCTGTAGTCGCTCCATCAGCCTTTCGGGGGGACAATGGAAGTGGCCACCCTATCCATGGCCTGAGCCATCATCTCTGATGATGCTGCCTGTTGGGTTGCCATACCGTAAATGGATTGCTCCCATGCGGTATTGCCAGGTGGCGTACGGCCACCACGTCGGCGGGCACCACACCGTCTGGGGCAAGGCGAACTGCGCCTTGCTGTGCCGGCACTGCCTGAGGCTGCAGGACTGCATTCCCCCTCTGATCTGCTGGCCCAGGAACAGGATCAGATGTCGCGGAGTGTGACCCTGCATCCGTAACCACCAAAGGCGTAGCTGCCAACACTGACATCCCCATTGAGGGTTCTGACCCTGGTGCAGGTGGGTGGGACAGAACAGAATCCCTCCCAGGAACACTCACCTGCGACGGCACGTAGGTCTCATCATCCGAATCAACACCTGAGTACAGCTCGGGGGAGGTGCAGCCAGAGACACCCCTTGAGAGCACGACCTGCAGCACTTGTGGGTTCTCACCCACCACCACACCACGTCCCTCACTGGTGTTGGTCGGCCCTCGGACCCCTCCTGGGTCTGCACCATCTCCACAACCCCAGCAGTATCAGGTGCGTCTTCCCCTGCAAAGACATAAAAACAAAGAAATGGAAACAGGCATTAGCACCATGGCACACAATGAGGCTGAGAAGCAAGAGAACCAGTACTTGATTGACACATGTCCCACATGACTAAAACCCTCCCATGCATGCACCCTCACTGCGTATGAAGGCAGGCAAATGGCACACACTGATGACACCAAGATGGAAGATGAACACATTTTCTGCATGCTGCCTGGCAGTGGCATCACACATTGGCCTGTGATTGCCAGGTGAAACACACATGCCATCACACAGATGGCATGTACCATTGCTATTGAGTGAAGATGGAGAGGAGGGCAGCACTTATTCATTCAGTCCAGTTCCCGCATGTAATAGCTTTTCTAATTCAAACAGGTCTGATTTTTCACCTGGAGCTGCCAGTCCAAAATGGTCCAATTGCACAGGGACATGTGTGAACAAATGATATCCAGGTAACAAAGTCACTCCACTTTACCATAGCCATGTCAGACATGTGACTAGAGGACTGAGAAATGCCTAGTAAAAGTGGTGGAATGCAAACAATCTGCCTGAATGAACAGAGAAAAATAAGCAACAATGTTGTGGCAAGGTGACACTTCAAGGGCAACTGGCGTGCTGTTGGGCTAGATGTCTACTGTTGGCAGAAGGGATACTGCTATGGCCAAATGCTGCTGCGCAGGATGTATTGCATGAAGCACATGGCTGACCCATACGACTCAGGCGCACACACTCTCACCTGGCACACAAACAGAAGCCCTCACACACACACCATGCACATGGATGACACACACATGCATGTGCACTCACCGGACAATGCCTCGTAATCAGGCAGATCTCCCACGCCTTGGATCTGTTCCTCCGTGACGTAGGTCCCAGCGACTGACTCATGTGGAGTGAGTTCCATGTCTTCTACTGGAGACCCACCTCCAGTCACTAGAGTTGCGGCATGACTTGAGGCCAGCTTATTCTTTGCCCTGCGCTTTAGGTCATTCCAGCGCTTATAGCAATCATTGGCTGTGCGCCTCACGATTCCAAGGGCACTTACGATGTCCGCAACGGTCTGCCAGTGTGCCTGGCGTTGTGCAGGTGTGGTCTTGGATCCTGCAACAATGACCATCTCGTTATCATGTCCGGACACATACTCGACAAGTGCATTCAGTTCGTCATCCGTGAAGCTGGGCTTCCTCGACGGGCCGGACTGTGTAGCCGTGTCTGGGGCATCAGCCTGTGCCGGACGAGCACTCTTCCTCTTCCGCTTGGAAGGTGGTGGTGATCCTGAGTGTCCTGCGCCGCTCTGGACACTAGGGGCAGGAGCCCTGGTGGACTCTGTATCAGGAGTGTGGGATTGCACACTCAGCATGGGAGTTGGTGCAGGCATTGGCTCAAGTGTAATGGTGTCAGGGGGAATGTCAGCAGGATGGACTAGGACCGACACTGTCCTGGCTGGGTGTGTGAGAGCTGGGGTGGATGGAGCCGCAGCTGCCCCTGCAGCCTCTCCGCCCTGCCTACTTGGGGCAGCAGATGACCTTGCTGCCCCAGATCCACGTGGCCTGATGACATCAACGTGCACCAGCGCACGTGTCATAGGCCTGCTGACCTGGAAGTCAGCCATGGAGTCAGCCAGGTCTGGTGCCACAATGGGCTGGTCCAACAAGGGCTGAGCATGGATGGTGTCAGCCACATCAGCCTCAACGGGGGGGGGGGATTATGGGTGCCCTTGACTGGTCCTCCACACCCTGCAAGTAACGACCACGTCCCCTACCGGATCCACCACGGCCACCACTTGTGGCTCTTCCACCTTTGCCACCCTTACGGAATCCTCGCCTCCCAGCCATGGCACTGATGTTAATGTGCGTATGGGAGTGGCTGTAACTATTGTCCTGGGCAATTGGGGGTCAAAGGGGTTGGGTACCAGATGGTAATTGTACCCTAGTGCTCTAGCAAGGCTGAATGTAACCCCTGGGGAAAGATGACGGGTCACGCTACGCACAGGAGGCCCAAAAAAGGGAGATGACGTGCACGCAACCCCTCCTAGACCACGTGTGCAGAAAGAAAAACCTGCACTACGCTGTGGCACCCAGTAACACAAGAATGAACGTATGCGTGTCACACGCAGCCTAGAATGACCTCTGAAGGGTAGGCTACACACGGGGCAAGCACAGATGTTAGATACGTGCGTGACTCACCGTCTGCCAGGTAAAAGAGCGTGAAAAAGGAGCGCGTTTGGTTGGCAACACCCCCGCCAAAAGAAGATTTGTACGCTGTCTGAGGAGACAGGACAACAGTAGAAGGGAACACTGTTTGAGGGAACAGGCCAGGTAAAACCAGTAAAAGAGAAAAAGAGAAAAAGCTGTCAGAGGTAACAGGGAGTAGAACTTGAAACGCCGTGAAGTAAATCGCGTGTGAAACGACAAGAAGTACAGAATTCACCCACTCGCTCTCCACGAAAAGCACGTACAAGGAAATGGTGTTCTACACGTACCTTTTATGCAGGCCCACACGTCCAGCGTCACTTACGCGGCGTGTACGCGCTAGGGCCATTTCCACCAATTACACGCTTTGTCACTTCTGCGTGTAGGGCCATTTCCACCAATTACACGCTTTGTCACTTCCGCGTGTAGGTGCAGGCCATTTCCACCAATTACACGCTTTGTCACTTCTGCGTGTACGGGCATTTCCACCAATTACACGCTTTGTCACTTCCGCGTGTACGCGCTAAGGCCATTTCCACCAATTACACGCTTTGTCACTTCTGCGTGTAGGGCCAT
>CM010927.2:225924984-226116298 GCA_002915635.3 Ambystoma mexicanum
AAACAGAGACTACAGAACTTTGAACCAAGAAGGCCCACTGCAAGCAAAAGTATTTGTCAGCAGGCCCAAAAAATCATTTGCAGACTATTCACAGCCGGACCCAGGTGTTGATTCTGGCCTGAAACCCTGTGCCAGAAAGATCCAGAAGCAGTGCTGTACCCAGAGAAAGCAGAGCAGTATCCAGAACCAGAGGCCAGAGATCCAGAGTGACCCAGACCGCTGTTAGCAGAACCAGAGAGCTGACCCAGATCACTGTGAAGTGCCGAGACCAGAACCGGAGTCCAGTCCAAAACCTGACCAGATCCGTGGGGAGGCCTATTTCAAAATATATTGTGAGTACCTAGCAGAACTGTGCAGAACCAATCTCTTAGTTAAAATAATATAATTCAATCTATTTTAATCTAACCAGAACTTCCTCCTAACTGTCACCTGTCATTTGCAAAACTGTCACCTGTCATTTGCAAGCTGTAACCTGTCGCTTTGAACTTTTAAAATTTCAAATCCGAAAAACTACCTTTATTTAATCGTCCATATCTCTGGAACCGTTTGTGCTAGGAACTTGGTTCAACTTTCCTCTGAAAGCTTAGTATCTCAGCTAGTCCTTATACTTTTTCCGTAATCACGATTCTCGCACTCGCGAATTTTGCCGCGATTTGCGATTTGCGATTTGGCCCGATTTCTTTACTTGTAACTTGTAAAAAGATAGCTGCTTTTGCCTGAACGGCTAAATTTCGTTTGCCTCTTAAGAACCCTCCCTGAATCATTGCTAGAGTGAGCCTGAACTCATATTAACTAGATACCACTCACCCTGAACCTCCTGAAGGGAATTAAAAGCATTTTCAGCATATTTCTCACTGCATTGTCACCATATTCAAAGCATTTTGCCCGTGTTTCAAAACTCCTATCTGTTGTATAAGCTGCTGGGGGGGAATTGAACTGAATTCTATTTGATTGCATTCCTAAGAACTGTGTCATCTTCATCTTCATCTCCTTACATTGCCTAAAAGGGGGGGGGGGGGTGAATTGTCCAAGAAAGTGATTACATTGTCTTTTGCTGAAACCCTATCAAGTTTTTTTCTGTACTGCATTTTCATTCCACCTTGCATCCATTTGAAACCATAAAAGTATTGTTGCTATCTTATCCATCCTATAACCACTCATCATTGATTATAAAGAAGTGTGCTAGTGCCAGACTATCCATTATTGATTACTGCTCAGATTAAGTGTGATATTCAATTATTAATTTATTATAAAGTGTGATATATATATATATATATATTGTTTAAATTCTCAAATAAACCTTTTAACTTGCAAAACAGAACTACTTCTTGGCTCAGTGGGGTCAGGGGGATTCCAAGAGAGGGGTGTTATAGAGGGGTAGTCATCCAGAACTCATGAACTGGACATAAAGATATATCAATAAGGGTTTCCATTCAGTATCCCAGACTAGGCATTGACTTAGCTGTAGTGCTGGATTGCATCCTCTTACAGGTAAGATTAATTTCCTGATCCTTCCCCTTGATTTCATCACTACTGTATGTAGGTAACTCATATGCGGGGTTGCTATACCCCGTGGCTGCCTTAAGCTCTCTTACCGGGTAGAATCCCTCTGACTTACTTCCCTCGATCTCTGGCTGAGGCAGGGCTGGTGGCATGGTAGGCATCTCACCCCCTCCATGCGTACATTTAATATCCAGTCTGCGGTAGGCTCTTCGTCCTTTAGCTGTTTGAACATTTTCCAAAGTTCTAGAACAGCAAGGCATTTTTCTAGTTTCTTGCCGGTATATGTGGCATGCAAATAAGTCGTCATATGTTGTAAGACACCTTTCGATAAGGACCCATTCTGTGGCCACGGCATAAACATCTTGTGGGCGGTACCCTTAACCCACTCAGCACAATATTTCTTAAGTTTGGGTGCATGTTTAGGCAATTGCTTACATAAGTGGGTGAGTGGTGTAATATCCTCCATGCTTGAATTCTGTTTTCAACAATATTTTCATGTACTTTCAATACTCCCAACAATATGAGCGAGCACCAAATACTGCAAGCTCCAATCCAATCTTTTCCCTCCAAAATGTAATATCATCAATTTATTCAAGAACATCAATCCATTGGCGATTCCCTCTTAGTTACAGAATCGCGTAAAACCCAAACTTAATTTCAACCAATCAACGATACAGTTCTTTACATCTGACATATAACAGAACACGCACGACAGACACTTGACAGACTAGACGGACACCCGCTGGACACACATATCCCTGCCTTCTAATCAATACCCCGACACAGAGTTTAAATAAACCCCTTTTGTGACGTCTTTAATCGTCACAGTAGCCTAATCGCCCCCTATTATATGGGCTCGAAGTTTACGTTTCTTCTGACTTCTATATTAAAGCGCAGGAACAAGGCGAATCCTCTTACATCTTTTTTATCTCAGGTGTCCTTCCTGGTATCCTCAGTTTTCTCTCGGGTGCCCTCCCGGTAACCACTGTTTTTCTCTTGGGTATCTATACCGGTAACCACTGTTTTTCTCTCGGGTATCTATCCCGGTAACCATTGTTTTTCTCTCGGGTATCTCTCCCGGTAAGCACTGTTTTTCTCTATTATACTCGAGTCATTATCCCCTTATATATATACAGTCTTCTTTACTTCTGATTATTTTATTTTCCGCCACCCTCCGTTACCTTTTCCCTTACTTGTTCTAATGCCTATAAAACCTTTGCCAAATATTGACTTTTTTGGTTCACTCACCGCTCGAATGGTTTCTCTCTGGATATTTGGGATCACTGCCCCTCCTTTACCGCCTATTTCGGTTGTTTCGTCCAATCAGCTGCCCATAGGAATGAGAAGGGTTATGCTTTGAAAGGCAGGTTCCTTCAGACCTACTGCAGTTTTCCTTTTATGTACTTATACTATCATTGTCCATGGGAAGCTTCTCAGTCTACTCAGCCGAATAGCGAAGGACTTGTGATATTGCCCAAGGCCTAGAGTTACTTCGTGTCGATGGTCAATAGGTGTCTTAGTATTAATTAATCAATAACTGATGGTCACAACCACCCTTGTCGCTACCAAGTGTACTGGAGGGTGGAGCGACCTCTGAACGGGCCCATTGAGATTCAGAGCTCGCCCTCCGGCACCTTATAATGAGATAGCTGCACCTTGAGGAGGACGGGGTGCAGGATTCTCTTACTCTGACACCAATCAATAAAGACAACTCAATGATTTGGCAAAGGGAAGTCCGTTTAATGACAAGTACAAAAAACGGGGAAACAAATGGAAATCAGCAGTGTTGCGATCGCCTGTCTCGCTTCAACTTCGAAATTCTTCATTCAGACAGCAATAGTTTGAAGTGGGAAAATGGGAGAACACGCTCCCCCCATTCTCATACCATCCATGGCCTAGAGGATCACGGCCCAAGCACCCCCCGCGAGAGGAGTTTGATCCGCTCACCTCCTTACCAGACAACAAGGTGCCATGTGTTCGTGGCCCACATGCATGAGGAGCATGCCCACTACCATGCCCTGGCCAAGCCGACGCCTGCGACATGGACCAGATTGACTAAAACAGCCGTAAAGCATCAACATCGTTAGAGATGCCATGACGACACTGGTCACTCACACACCAACCCACACGAAGAACATACTCAGTACTATGGCGTAGCAGACTGACACACTCACGGATATGCATTATTGTTATTTTTCACATAGGCCTCCTACAGCACTGCAGAAACACAAGATGCCGACCGCCAAGGCCACCATGTTGCAACCCACATGTCGAGCTCTCAGTACCAAGGTTACACCTGCCGCAGCCAGCACCCTTCTGGGCCGAAAAAGCAAATTAAATGCCCATAATTATGCTCCAGCTACAGTCTCTACACACGTGACCGAGCCGAACTGACAAGATGCCAAGCTTATGAGACAGAAAGTCGCCAGGGTCCCACGTCTGGGACACAGGTTGCAACAACGAAGCAACAAGTTGGACACCTACACCGATGGGAAAGGCGTGATCATCAGCCACTAGCAAGACCTGTCCATTGTCCGCCGCGAACACATAGTTGCACAATGTTGCCAACACAGGTACCTCGCGGGCTGGGAACAGCGATGGTCCCAGGCTTCGGGGCTCGCGGGAGAACCAATCAGAACACAAGGGGCTCATAACTGACACCATTACCCTTACCCAATCACCAAGTGTCCCCTTGTAACAATTTCGGTGTAACAACTGTTAGGGACAGCCCAAGTGTACCACCTGACCCGTCCTTATCCACTAACATTTCCTTCCATAGGTAACTATACTAACCCCACCACTCGGGGAACCAACCTGAAGTAGCGTTAGGTTTTGTGACGGTTTTTCCCAGGTGACGCGAGTAGTGCGTCATACTATGGTAAAAGGGCCTACGAGCCCCACTAAGAATGAGTGTGTCTCCCCGGATGCATACGGACGGAGAACTATTCCTGCAGTTATTATAATAAACAGCAGTAATTACTTTGTGTGTGCCTCATACTCCTTTTGGGACGCGGGAGGAGTTGGGGCCTCCCCAGCCACGGAGGTCCGTGGACGGCCCTGCCGGCCCCCGGGAGATCACCCCGACAAGTTGGAGGCACTGCTGAGATCTGCTTGAGATCTACCTAACCTACCCTAAGAGCATAACTACCAGGCCTCCTGCAGCGAGGCAACCCGGCAACACGGCCCCCTCTGCCGTTGCCCCCTTTCGAGGACTACAGGACCATCATAGAACTGTGAGAAGACCGGAAAGCGCAATCCGGACATTGGCCCTCGGGAGCCAACTTGAAAAGTATCCCGCCCGTGGTTGGCGAGTGTCCAGAGGTGGTCCAGACGAGGGGCGGTGGCGAGCCACTTTGGAGTGGTGCCCGCGGTCGAGCGGCCCCGACTCACGAGGACTTGGTGAGTATGGCACACCCAACCAGCAATATAATGTGCGGGAGGGGGGGAGGAGTTGTAAAGCGGAAGGGGGAGGTTGTAACAGTGTGTGGAAATGGATTTTTACTGTTCTGCGGCAGTAGAGGTGTGAGGTGTAAAGGGACATCCGTGAGGACCGTCCCCTACAGCATCACGAAGTGGATTGGGTGGGGCTTCAGATGCCCACATGTGACTGTTAGAGAGCGCTGATTGGTTAGAGATCACGGACACCTATGTAAAGGGGGGTGTGGCTTTCCTATGAGATGACGTTGTAGATCAATGAATAGATGAGGTTCCCTACTAATTGAGTGTTGAAGCTCGCAGGGGGTAGATAGGTTGTTTACCGAGTGCAGAAGATAATTGGCTGGTTAAGCTCCTCTGGAGAGGGGGCGTATCACACGCGAGGCGACGCAGCGTGTGCGCAGACCGATTATAGTAAGCAAATTGATTGTGGATTACCTTGCTCCAGACGAGGCGAGAAGACAGCTGTGGGGTTAATGGAGGATAATTGTGTGAAAACAGGCGCGCATTTCTGAAGTTTTGAAATTTGTACATACTTACAGTGTATTGTAGAAGTTGGTGACGTCACCCTTAGGGTTTGTATAGGACACTGCGGTACACCTCGCGTCGCATCTCACATCCATCCAGGGGTGGCCGGGGACGGGGAGTGAAGGAAGGAAGGGCCACAAGGGGAGAGGCGGCCATGCACAGAGAACGCCGGCCATGCTCAGATGGGGAAGGGCCACGAGGGGAGAGGTGGCCGTGCACGGAGAAGGCCGGCCGTGCTCAGACAGGGAATGGTACGGGGGGAGAGGCGGCCGTGCACTGAGACCGCCGGCAGTGCTTAACGAAAGGTATGTGGAAGTGAAGGGTGTGGGTTGAGGAGAGAGAGAGAAGGGGAGGACGAGGAGTAACGTTGAAGGTGTGACAAATACAGAAGGAAGAGGAAGGTGAGGCCGCCCAGAGGCACGCCGCACAGGGTACAGGGCACATCGCCACAGGGGGCGTTGTGTGCCACCGTCGAAGAGGGGCGTAGTTATAAGTAATAATTGTGTAGTAAAAACATTGCCTTCCTTTTCAGCGGATAGTCGAAGTCCCCAATTTACGGGGCCAGGTAAAAAGGTTGACATTTGGAAAAGTAAAATTGTAACATGGCCCTGTACTATGGGTCGGGGGCAGGAGCGGGATGGAGGAACATGGGGAACGCCTTAACAACTCCACTTCAGCACACATGTACGACATTGACACCACACAGGGAAAAAATAATTAAGTATAGCATTGAGTGGACACAAGGAATGGACAACAAAGTAAGAGTACCGTGGCTGCCTAACGGCAGCTTCGATATGTATACACAACACAGTCTGGTGACATACATTCACAATACCTACAAGGGGAAAAAATTAGCAAACCACTTAGAAGTTTTTGACCTCTGGAAAATGTTTCAGGGAACTAGACCTGGGGTACAGGTATGTACACAGTGCAGGGGGTAAAAGAGGAGAAGGGGATACGGGAGGGAAAAGGGGAAAAGGAACAGTAGAGGAAAGGAGGGGGGTGGGGACAAGAAGAACAAAAAGGAGCTCAGCACTGAAGAAAGTGAAGAAGAGGCAGAAGGATCATTTGCGGTAGCAGAGGCGAAGGTCAAACGAGAAGAGACAGAAGGAGTGCAAGTGGCTAAGATAGTGAAGAAGGAGGAAGGGGGGGTGTATCCACTGACAGAACTTAGAGAAGCGGCTAGGCAGCAACTAACGGCTGCTGAAGGATACTCCAACCCCGCATACAGCCCCCTGCCATACGCGCCACCGGATGATTGTAAAATGAGGACGGGGGAGGTAGGTACGGTAGATTCAACAACTACGCAGGTGAGGAAGGGGGATGACAGCAGGTACTTGGGGAGGTTTGCAGACGTAGCACTAGAGGAGTGGATAGCAGCGCAGGTGCTTCTGAAACTCCGAGGAACATTAACAAAGGAAGGGGAAGATACAGTGAAAAAGGCAAATAAGGAAGAGAAGGAAAACACACAGACAGGGTCGAAGGTACGTGAAGAAAGAGAAGGGCGACTGTCACAAGAGGAGAAAGAGATATTGGAGGAAAGGTTGGCAGAATAGAGGAATGTGCGAAGCGCATTGCTCAAGCAGCCCGAGGAAGAGACATGGAGGAGGCAGAATGAAAAGAAAGCACATATGGAAGAGTTGGCATGAGTAACGGATGCAGAAACTATACATAACGCGCACTAATTGCGAGTCGCCATGGGCATGCGAAAGAAGGGGAGGACCAAATGCAGGAGAGCAAAAGAATAGGGACACGATGGGGAAAATGCTGCACCCACTAACACCCACGCCCACACAAACACCACACCGATCACCACGCCCACTGACACCAACACCAGTGCACACCCCATATGTTGGCAGACTTAGAGATCTCCCAGGACGCAGACAGGAAGAAAGGGCAAGCACACCAATGGTAGGACCAGAAGGGCACAGAAAGGGGAGGAGAGATATAGGAAGTGAAAGGGTAAACACCTGTAACATCGATAGCATTGAAGAAATACCAGACATGGAGGAAAATGATGAATATAATGAAATAACCGCACATAGGAGGGTGAAGGAAGAGGAGAGGGGGTACAATTTAATGCCACTACTGGAGAGGGGAGGGACGAGACCACAATACATCCCCTGGAAGCATGCAGACAAGGAAAATATAAAATGCAGACTCCCATCGTTGATATATGAGATATAGTGGATATATGAGATGGAAACACACTGCAGGGAAACATTAGCAGTGGGAGACGTGAAGGGCCTCCTAATTTCCATACTGGGGGACGCTGCTGATGACATATGGAAGAGGGCGGGATTCCCCGGGGTGACAATACATGACACAGCACATGATGGAGCACCATTTGCCAATTGCAGACATGCGCTTTGGCAAGCATTGAGGGTACAATTTCCAGATACTTCACACATAGGAGCAATTACATCACGAAAGATGCGTGAGAATGAAGATCCTGTTGAATACATACAGGAGATTCAGGAGAAGTGGCCCTTGGAAACACGGGAAGCGTGGGACAAAACACTAGCAACTTTTTACCACATACTAGTACAAGGGCTCCCGGAGCAAGTACAGAGACAGTTAAAGAAATTAGTGGGGATGGAAGCTAAAGGGTGGCCAGAAATACACTGACAATAGTACACTATTGCAGGATGTGGCAGGAAAAAATGAAACAAAAGGAGGAGGATAGGAAGGCCGAAGAAGCAAAATTGGTTCAGAAGAAGCTATCGAAATATGCCATGGACGGAGCACTGATAACAGCCCCCGCACAACCACAGACAATGGTGACACAAGACATAACACAACTACAGGTAGCACCACCACAGCAAGCACAAGTAGTGACACAACAAATGCTTCCTCCCCCGACACACACACAACAAATGGGGAGAGGGTTTATGCAAATGGGAAACGGGTACCCAAACAACTACAGAGGGAGGGGCGGGCAAATGAGAGGGAGAGGATATGGCCCATCCATCAACCAGCAAGGGGGAGGGTTCCGAGGTTACAATCAACAGGGCCAGCAGGGGTATCAGGACTACATGGGGGGACTTCAATGGCAAGCACAGGAACCACCGACATGTGTCATATGTGGAATAGTAGAACATATGTCGCGCACATGTAGGATGAGACCAGCGCAAGGGGCTTGGGGGGAGTGGAGACAGCAAGGGCCTATGAGGGAACAACAGGTTTACCAACAGCAGGGGATGCAACAACAATTACCACCACAACAAACACACATGCCACAACAGCAACAACAACAGACATTGCAACCACAACAGCAACAACAACCAAACATACAAGCACACGCACAACTGCAGCAACAGCCAAGTATACAGCAGCAACAGCAGGTCCAAACTGGCCAACAATTAGCACAAATACAAGACAGTGCGATAACATCTACTGATGCACCTGTAGCCCAGACACAGCTTGGGAAGGTGACAATATTGGGTCATAACCCATACACAGGAAATGGACAGTCACTATACCCACAATAGGACAGCCTACCGACATCCTTGATGTGTCCCATCCTATCAATAACACCTAACCCCTGCAGAGGAACCACGCATACAGGTGACGATAGGTGACAAGAAATGTTCCTTCTTAGTTGACACAGGGGCCACTAGGTCATGCATAAGAGAGGGGAAGTTTCAACTGTTAGGCGAAGCTATGAACACTCAAGGATTCTCTGGGGCTCGAGGGTTGGTTCCTTTCACAGATAACATCTCCCTATCTGTAGGTGATCAGGAAATGTCACTGCCACTGCTATACTCAAAACAGTCACCAGTAAACATACTAGGTAGAGATATCATGAGCAGATTGAACATGACTATCTCCTCACTGACAAAGGGATAATTTGCTCTACACCAGGCATAAGCATGCTCACAGCTAGACAAATATTGCAGGCTTATTGTGGCAAAACAGTAGCAAGAGCAGAACCAACAGATGGAGAACTATTCCAATATGGGACAGACATGGCAATAGCATGGCTGCCAGGAATTGAAGAGAATGTTTGGAGGAGGCCTACAACTTACCTTTTCTGACCAGAAACACCAACCAGTGAGAGGGAAGGGACCAGGATATCACTGAGCATTGAGAGCATTGTGACAGCGCAGGATTACATCGCGGTGCATGCCCAAGGCAGGGAAGGAAGGGCATGGAGGGCAGTTATCGCTCTAGCAGATGGGTGCTGACTAACACAAGTATCTGATGAGAAGCTCTTCTCAGATGATAATGGTGAAGGGTAGATGGTGTTTCAAATGAACGTCCACATCTGGGCGACAGTAACATACAGAAATGTATTACAAAAGATGGCACTGGCACTAGAGGCACCTGCCGCTACAGTTGTGCCATTTTATGAGAAGGATATGGCAAAGGTACCTGCATCTTTATGGTCCACCAGTCCATATGACGTGGGCTGCATCAAAAGCATTGGAGGAGTGAAAATAAAATTGAAAAAGGGGGCCATACTGCCGAGAGTGAAGCAATACCCACTATAAAAAGGGCAGATGAAGGAATATATGAAACAATAACAGCACTAATAGAGAGAGGCATACTAGTACCATCAGAGTCTCCATACAACACTGTTGTGTATCCTGTGTGCAAGG
Organism: Ambystoma mexicanum; assembly: GCA_002915635.3. Classification (NCBI taxonomy): domain Eukaryota; kingdom Metazoa; phylum Chordata; class Amphibia; order Caudata; family Ambystomatidae; genus Ambystoma; species Ambystoma mexicanum. The sequence goes on from CM010927.2 coordinate 225,935,052, forward strand.
CCAAGGGAGGGTCTTGGCGTTTCATACAGGATCTAAGACCCCTCAACCACATTGTAGAGGCAGTGTACCCTATAGTGGCTAACCCAGCCACTATATTATGTGGAATACCAATAGAGGCATCACGATTCACTGTGATTGACCTCAAAAACGTATTCTTCTCAATACCACTACAGCCTGACTCACAAAATCTGACAAGCTTCACATACCGCAACACAAAATGGAAACACACGAGGTTGCCCCAAGGGTATTGTGAATCACCATCTATATTTAACAGGGTGATACAAATGGACTTGGGAAACATTGAGATGGAGAGCACAGTGCTACAATATGTAGATGATATAATCATCTGCAGCACAACAGAAGAGAAGTGCAGGAGAGACTCTGTCAAGATGCTCACTGTGCTAGCAGGAAAAGGGTACAAGGTAGACAAGGAAAAACTACAGTACTGCCAAGAACAAGTGCTCGTCATAGGCCAGCTCATTTCACAAAATGGAAGAAACATTGCACCTCAACAGGCACAGGCCATAACAAACACACTACAGCCACAGACAGTGAGAGAACTGCACCAGTTCTTGGGCCTATGCAATTACTGCAGGGCTTGGGTTTTCAATTACAGCTCATACACAGGACCACTGCTTGAGGCACTAAAAGAAGCACAAAGAGGGGAAAAGAAGTTGAGATGGACCACAGAAATGACAGAAGCATTTCAGGAACTAAAACATGCCATATCCACAGCACCTGTTCTAGCCACGCCAAATTATGAAGAACATTTTTTTTATCTTTTCACATTGCAGCTCAGTAGTGATGAGAGCAGTACTGACACAAAACACTAGCATGGGGCACACACCAGTGGCATTTTACAGTGTGCACCCAGACCCTGTAATGTTAGGACACTTCCCCTGCGAGCAGAGCCTGGCTGCTGCAGCCTTTGCGGTAGTAAAATCATCCTCAATAACAATGGGTTGCCCAACAACACTCTACATGCAGCATGCCCTTTTTTCCATTTTAAACAAACCAAAGTCAACATTGACCACTCAAAGAGCATTAGGGTACGAGGTTATCTTGTCCAGGCCTGAGTTAACAATTGTAAGGTGCAGCAACGTGAACCCATCAAGGTTCATAGCAGAGGTAGTAGAAGATGGCAACTATGCTCATGACATAACACAAGCTATCGACACATATTCCAGCACAAGGAAAGTTGAGGAAAATGCCCTAGAGGGGGGAGAGTTTCTGTACATTGATGGGTCCTCAACCATTGACCAAAGTGATGGGGTCCGCAGAACAGGTGCAGCAGGGGTAAGATTGACAGAGGAGTGGACATATGTTCCAGTAAAATGTGTCCAGCTACCACAACACTACTCTGCCCAGGCAGCAGAGTTAGTGGCCCTAATTCTAGCACTTAAAGAAAGTAATGACAAAAGAGTAACTAAATATTCCGACAGTGCATATGTCACATCAACTGTACACTCTGGGTTAATTAGGTGGCAGCGCAGAGGTTTCAGGAGGGCAGACGGCACCCCAGTGCAACATGCCCTACTAATTGCTGAATTAATTGAAGTAATTGAAGAGCCCAAAGAAGTGGCCCTGGTGAAGTGTCAGGCCCATACAAATGGGGATGATCACATTTCCAAAGGTAATAAAACAGTGTATGCACATGCTAAACATGCTGCGTACTACAGGGAGATATGGGTCCCCCCAGGAAAAGAAAAAGATAAGGGGAGAGTGGGGGCAAGACAGATCCTGATGAAGGATGGGTACACTCATATCCCTGAGAATGAAATAATGGAGGTACAGGCAGCAGCACCCATGCCAGAGAAAGAACTGTGGGTCAAAAGGGGATGCACAATGTCCCCCACAGACGCGTTGTGGTGACAAAACAATACAGGCAAAATAGTCATGCCCCTGGCCTTGTTGAAAACAGCACTGGCCCAACTACACCATCCCGCACACACAGGGAAAGAGGTGATTGCAGCACAAATTAAGGAAGGGTGGTTCTGTCCCGAATTAAATTCACATGTTGCAAATTTCATTAGTAATTGTCTCACGTGCCAACAGTTTACGGCTGGTCACACACTTCAAGTGATCAAAGGTGTTATACCCTGGCCGGAAGGACCCTTCCTACACCTCCACATTGACTACATTGACATGATCAACGTATATCAGGGGTACAGATATATGATTGTGGTAGTATGCCCATTTTCAAGGTGGATCGAAGCCGGTCCATGCTCCCATGCAGATGCCTTTAGAGCGGCAAAGTTCCTAGTGAGGGAGGTCTTCCTGAGGTGGGGGGGGTGTGCGAGGTATTGAGGTCAGACAATGGCCCACACTTCGACAACGAAATGTTTCAGCACGTAACTGCGCTCCTTGGCATCAAGCACAAGTTTGCATGTGCGTACCACCCACAGGCGAATGGTGTGTGTCAATGCCTCAACAGCCTCCTAAAAGAAGAGATAGAAAAGATACAACAGTCAACAAAAAAGAGCTCTCTCTACTGTCTCCCCTTAGCACTATTTGAATTAAGAAACAGGCCAGGGTCCGATCACCACCTCACACCCCACGAGGTGGTGACCGGGCGACAGATGCGCCTTCCACTGACACCACCGTCAAAGGCCACAACAGACTGCCATTCTGTATAAAATGTTTTTGGTGATGAAATGTTCGAATATATAAATTCCTTGATTACTAGTGTCACCTTTATCTCTCAACAGCACGAGCGGACGCGGGGCGGGTTGAAAAACACCCGACAAGAAGAAACAAACGAGGAACAGGAACAACCATTACAGTGGACTGTTAAGGAGGGGGACCACGTCCTCCTCCGCAATTTTTATCGCCGGTGGAACAGCCCCCGATTTACTGGGCCCCACTAGGTGGAAGCAGTAGCTCCTACAGCAATAAAGTTGAGAGATAAGCACGTCTGGAATCATCTGCATGACGTCAAGCCCTACAAAGATAAGACCTGCCCTTGCGTTGACGACAGGGCCAACACTGCAGCAACAGCGACAGAAGACAACACAGCAAAAGGCAACTGCGATACCTCCCCAAGCCCCTCCCAAACAACAGACACTACTAAGGACTCAAATGGACAATTGCCCATAGCCCACCCCATGGTCACGAGATCCCAGAGCAAACAGAACAAACGGCCAGCCCCACCCTGCCATCACCCAAATAAAGGACATTGCCTAACAAACTGTAATATTGCACCACACTTGTAGACATGTGCATGTTCTCTTTTTCTTTTTGTCTCGCACATGCAGGTACCGCGTACAACTGTTTATGTATGAAAGAAATGTGAAGTAACTAACATATGTTTTTGCCCAAGACAAATGCTGCCCACAGACGACAACACACCTGAAGCACTGTCACACCAATTTGTATACACTATAAAAAGACCAAAATATCTAAAAAAGAGAAGGATACGTGTGTATTACAACATGTTCATTTTGGCCATAGAACAATCATTCCCACATCTCCACGAGCACTTACCAGCCCTGAGAGATAGGGCACTAAGACTAGCGTGGGAACAGCTTTTCGCTTGGGCATTAAACGACTATTTGATAGGGAGAGCTTGAATAAACAGAACTAACAAATTACCACTTTTTAAAAAAAAAATGTCAGGCGAGCAACTTTATCGTCGAACAATAATAAGCTGCAGGACCGCAGCAAAGGTAAGGGGAAAATGCTGGTCATATTAGTTATTGTATTAAAGATTATAGGGTTGTTGTTGATCACTGGTCTACTGGTCTACTTGCTGCCACTGTCTGGCAGACACACTACGCTTATAATGTATTGGCTGCACCCCCTAGTAATGAACCCCTTACCATGGCTGCAACAGGTACGGTGTCAGGTGGTACGAGCAGAACAAGAATAGGGAGAGGGAGAATTAAACGTAGCACATATGTTGATAATAATGGGGTTGACACATATCTTACAGATTCCGCACACGTCTCAAACAACATTTGGTATCAGCACATGTCCAAAATTGATAAGGGGACAACTAAGAACAACTGCTACGTGTGCTCAGTGATCCCATACACCATGAGCGCCTCTAGAACATTTGTGGCTACTGAAGTACCAGCAACATCAGTGGAATTTCTGATATACCTGGCCCTGTTTCAAACAAAAGGACATTTCCAAGGGAGAATAATAAAGTGGCAGACGAGAGACACATACCCGTATGAAAATAACTTCATCAAGACACTCCACATGTACAATAACTACTGGCAACTAACAGAAGGACTCCAGTACGTAACGGATGGCCCAGACAAAGAAGAGACGAAGGAAGTAACGTTGAATTACCTACCATGTGAAAGGCACGCAAGTGAAGTTGCTGGAGTAATGGGGTGCTGGGAAAGACCATTGCTGCTAATATATGGGAAAGTTTACACGAAGGAAAGATGGACAGAAGGGGTTATGGGGTGTGAAATGATAAAACTGACAAAAACGAATATAGCAAAAATAGACGAAGAAAACAACAAGTGTTTCAACGGATGGATTAAGACAGCCGGACTGGTGACATGGTTGGAGAAGAACGAAGACCCGGTATCAATACTTCCACTAACTGCACCGACACTATGTTATCAACACAACGGAGACGTACATGTCGGAAGGGACAGCAACTGCAAAAGGATAGTGACAATAATAAAGAAGGGTGCCTGTACAGCGGTTCTAATGGACCACTAATGGGGCTGCGGAGACAAGGCATACCACAGCTTGCCGCCATGCTGGAACAGACTATGTACCATGGTACACATAAATGTACCATCCTTAGTGGTACCACAGAAAGATGTGAACTTGGCAAACTTCCCTAAAATGGATGAAGGGAATAAAAGGAGGAAAAGATCTATGAGGATTGAAGAAGGAAAAGAAAATAACGGTACAAATATATTGTCAAGAGTAAAAAGACAAGGAGAGCCACTGACGGGAAACTACCTGTGGGGAAGATCGGAAACAGCTCTCAGTGACATTCCACCAGGACACAGACTGTTTAGCAGAGCAGCAATGTTCTTCTCATCAATAATACATCCAGGACTGCAGGCGTGTGCAAATGCAAAATGGCTCCAAATAACAAGATGGGTGCTAATGATGACAATAAACTCCACAGTAAACGGATTTAATGCAATAAAAGAGGAATTGAGAGCAGTACGAATGGTAGCACTACAGAATAGGTATGTGCTGGACCTTCTTACTGCAATGGAAGGAGGAGTTTGTGCAAAACTTGGAAAATCATGCTGCACATTTATACCGGCTAATGACGCAGACAACAGCACCCTCACAGAGGCAGTATCACAACTTGCCAAGATGCATGCCAAGATGGAAGAAGAAGCGAAGGGAGTTAAAAAAGATGGCAGCTGGTTTTCCTACTTGTGGTCATGGATGCCATCATAGTTATCGGATGGCCTTAAAATAATAGCTGGGTGCATTATAATGGGTATGGCTGCCCTTTTAGGATTAAGGTTGTGGAGAGCTCGGACAGCATGGACTACAGATGAAATGATGGAAATGATCGGTATGCACGCCTCAATGCCAGCAGAAGACGACATACACACAGATATAATAATAAAGGAAAGGGAGAGATTGTGCAAGCAAATATTAGAAAATGAATCTCACCCGCCGTCTGTGAAGTTGGAAAACCAAAGGAACCCGAAGAGCTATGTTGGGAAGTGGGTCTACTGCAAACCAGGTGGTGGATGTGTATATATGTACTGGTCATTTGAAGATCATGTGAACCAGTATGGACACTTAGGAGGAATAACAAAAGTATGGAGACCATGCAGAGACAAGAGAGCGGATAATTTTGTGGTCGACAAGTTGACCAGAGGGGGGATTGAAGTGGGAAAATGGGAGAACACGCTCCCCCCATTCTCATCCCGACCATGGCCTAGAGGATCACGGCCCAAGCACCCCACACGAGAGGAGTTTGCCCCGCTCACCTCCTTACCAGACGGCAAGGTACCATGTGTTTGTGGCCCACATGCACGAGGAGCATGCTGACTACCATGCCCTGGCCAAGCCGACGCCTGCGACATGGACCAGATCGACTAAAACAATAGCTGCAAAGCATCAACATCGTTAGAGATTCCATGATGATATAGGCAACAGACAAGAACACACGTGCCGCCATGCACACTGGTCACTCACACACCAACCCACACAAAGAACATACTCAGTGCTATGATGTAGCGGACTGACACACTCACGGACATGCATCGTTGTTATTTTTCACATAGGCAGAAACGCAAGATGCCTGAAGAGCTCATGTATCCGCTTGCAGACGATTCATGCCACCCTACCCCCATAGGGATGTCATCATATATATATATATATATATATCTGCAACTACATGTGACACTCTGTCACCCTGCGGTACCCATGTTAGTGATTATACATCGCCTCCCAGGAAAACTAGGCCCGAGTAGGCCGCAAGCAAGAGTCCACAGGCCGGAACCTCTAAGACGAAAACCTTCTCGAGACGAAAAACAATGCGCTGACCATGCAGAACGAGTCCGAGCGAGAGCCCACCGCCAATGCCATCATGTTGCAACCCACATGCCGAGCTCTCAGTACCAAGGTTACACCTGCCGCAGCCAGCACCACTCTGGGACCAAAAAAGCTAATTAAATGCCCATAATTATACTCCAGCTACGGTCTCTACACACGTGACCGAGCCGAAATGACAAGATGCCAAGCTTACGAGAAAGAAAGTCGCCGGGGTCCCACATCTGGGACACAGGTTGCAACAACAAAGCGACAAGTTGGACACCTACACCGATGGGAAAGGGGTGATCATCAGCCACTAGCAAGACCTGTCCATTGTCCGTCACTAACACATAGTTGCACAATGTTGCCAACACATGGTACCTCGCGGGCTGGGAACGGTGATGGTCCCCGGCTTGGGGGCTCGCGGGAGAACCAATCAGAACACAAGGGGCTCATCACTGACGCCATTACCCTTAGCCAATCACCAAGTCTCCCCTTGTAACAATTTCAGTGCAACAACTGTTAGGGACAGCCCAAGTGTACCACCTGACCCATCCTTATCCACTAACATTTCCTTCCATAGGTAACTATACTAACCCCACCACTCGGGGAACCAACCCGAAGTGGCGTTAGGTTTTGTGACGGTTTTTCCCAGGTGACGCGAGTAGCGCGTCATACTACAGTAAAAAGGGCCTGCGAGCCCCACTAAGAATGAGAGCGTCTCCCAGGATGCATACGAACGGAGAACTATCCCTGCCGTTATTATAATTAACAGCAGTAATTTCTTTGTTCTTTTGTGTGCCTCATACTCTTTTTGGGACGCGGGAAGAGTTGGGGCCTCCCCAGCCCCAGAGGTCTGCGGACGGCTCTGCCGGCCCCCGGGAGATCACCCCGACAAGTTATACTCAAAATTCGTCATCATTGACGTGCAACACTCATAAGCTTATCATGCAATTCTATTGGGTGGAAAAGGTAACTTAAGCATAGGTGCTATATCTGTATATGGTAACAGAGCGTAAGGATTGGATAATTCTTATCGGGTGGGCATCTACGCCCATTCCTCTACATCACTCGTGATAGACGTCACTACAAGCACAACATCTAATTGGTTCTACAGCTATAGGACCCTAGATTATTCGGTCCATTGTGATAGGGTGGGTTACACCCCTAGGCATAAATCTCTACTTTAATTAGCAGCATTCAGAAAAGACACCCAGGTGCCTTGTGCCCCAAGATTCACCCTGCCTCCCTTCCATCAATCAGTACTTTAGGGCTATGTGTCAATTAGTTGGCTGAGAATGGCCTCGAAACGGTAGCTTCTTATCAGGAAAAGTTATGGCATCCTCGGGTACCTCTTTGCCCTTGTCTGGTCACGTATCTGTCCACCGTGAATCTGCTTCATTCTCCTTCTTTTCATGTATTTGTTTCTTCCGTAGCCTTGCCACCTGCCTGGGGCCTCCTTATCTCGACCTTCACTGGCTGGCTGCTATGCTCTGAAGTTTCGATTCTCCGTGACTGCCGCTCTCCTCCCTTCCTTAGGTTGACCTCGAATTCCCAGGCAATGAGCTGCTTCTTACTGAGTTTCGATTCTGCTCCTTCCTTTGGCTATGGATGGAATATGAATCTGGGCCTTGTTAGCCCTTTGCTGCCTGGGCTTAATTCTGCTTTTACAAAATGGAGTCGCACTTGTATACTGTGCTTCATTGAGGTAGATATATAATTGGCGCATGCCGCTCTATTCTTCTACTAAGCATTGCAAGCAGTAACGTTCTCTTAGCTTCTTGCGTTCCAAGCCTATTTACAGGCATTTTAGTCAGTTATGTGTGTTCATCTCACTTATTGGTTACGTTTCTTTATATTAACATCTTTTCTCTTACACGTCCATTACAACATTATTCCTAGCATTTCGCCCTTGTATGTCAACTTTCGTTCGTCGTTTATGTTCATCTGTACAGCTGTTCAGGTTCTTATGTCGTCACCATTTACCCTCCATTAGGGCTCTTTGGGTCTCTTCGGGGATGGCCTGTAAGTAGTCTTCATTTCGTGTCAGCTGCTGGTATGGTTGTCTCAGTGGGTACCGAGCTGCCCATGGCTGTCTGGTTATAGGCACTTTGACGGGTATTGCATTTCTGATGGGCATTGGGCAGGGGCCTAGAATTTCTCTCTGTTGGCTCATTTGTTCCTCGCACGTCACATATCTCGGCGAGTATGTCCCTGGTACCTTGAAATGGGGGGCCGGGGTGCAGGCCATATCTGGGACCTCCGCTACAGTTTGTTTTGAAATCATGGATTCCTTTGTCATCAGTAAGGATACATTTTCTCAACTAGAAGGCGATGAAAGGTGCCCTGTTGCATCACAGAAGTGAGTATGTGAGGCAAACAGAGAGTCCAAGTCTACATTTTTTAATTTTTAAGAATAGACACTTTAATAACAAGACCTGATGGAATGGGGTCATTTACATTGCATCATTGTGGGTGGGTCCATATGTTAGTGGAATACACACACAGGTGTGATGAGGATGTATCCATGGATCGGCATTTTCAGTGAAATGAATAAAACAATGAAAAGTGTTGACAAGATGATTACTTCTGAGAATCACATGTGCGCACATTAAGAGTGATATATAAATGAGAGAGGATGACAGTTTGATAGATTTTTTTAATAGTTTTTATTGTTTTTGAGGTGGTGTGGCTCACCTTACATTGTTAAATGGGAACCATTGATTTTCCTGTGTTTGTCCTGAGGAAGGTTGAGTCACCAAGTGGACATTATCTTTGAAGTCCTAATAGACAACCGAAACACGTGTCGACGATTATGTCTGTGGAAATAAAAACATACAGATTAAATCATTTGACAACAAGAGAAGGGAATTTAACAGTGTTAACATTGGATATTGTTTATAGTGACCAAGTGGGTCATGGAAATTGCTATGAAGTAAACTGTTGTAATAATAAAATTAAAAGGTGCATCTAGGCTGAGGCATTTATTGGTATATATAAAATGATAAGTGCACATGATCTGTCATCCTCTATCCTATTGTTCCATTATTTTTGTTTAAAGTATTTAGCCTGAGGGACCTAGTATTATAATCAGGCACCACTTGATTTATAGAGACATACTGGAGGGCATATCAAAGCAAACTGTGTGGCAGCACAGTTGGCCATGGGGTGGCTCTGACGCCCAGACTGGTCCAGACAGACAGAATATGGCTCCAGCCTTAGTGTTAGGCCCTTGCTGGAGGGCCAGCTTCCATTGGCCAGAGCAGGTGAAGAAACATGCAGCCAATCGTGCGTGAGCAGAGTCGGCCATGAGGGATCCAGGCCTGCACACAACAGTGCTGTGCACCAGCAGCAGCCATTTAGCAATATTGAATTATTTCGCAGAAGTCCCGTCAAAGGGACCCGATTTCTAATATTGAGAAATTACATCAATACGCTCGATATAAAGAATATTCATATCAGAGTTTTCTGCGGAAATACACCTTGTAGCATCAACCTAAAGCATTTCATCTTGTGCTTAGCCTTAATATTCTCCCTACTAATGAATATACCAGCCCCTGGAAAGCTTCTGTTTCTCTGGACGGCTTATGCCGATGCTGCAAACAAGAGATTGAGACTGCTCGCCATATCTTGACATCATGCACAGCCTTGATTGAGTTGTATAGGAGGGGTTACAGACATTTTGTAAGTGTAATAGAAAGTATCTGAGAAGACTAATTTTGGTCCACATTGATGGGGGCCCACACTGTGGTAATGAATTCAGATGCGTATGGAATTCGGAACAGGGCTATAGGTTTTAAAAATGTTTCACTATCTTCCTTTTGAGTATAAGGCAATATTACTATAAATGAAATGAAAGTATGTATCATGTGTGCAAATCTTGTTTTCTTTCTTCTAAGTTATTACTTAATTGATATTTTAGTTTTCATGTTTTATGTTCGTTCTTCCTTTGTAATGTGCTTAAGGTTTATATGTAACTAAACTAATGCACTTTACATTTTTTTTTAATGTGTGAATGAATGATACCTGAAATATAACGATTAAAGGCTTCGGGGGCAATTCTGCTTGATTCAAAGGAACGGGACCATCCATTTTCCAAGGCCATTTAGGAGTAGGCCAAATTCGAATTTCTGAAGTTTTTTGTAGAAGGTCAGTAAGGCTTCCATCATTAAACATAACAACCAATTATTTTAAGCAGTATATTGATTCAACAGCTGGGGACATTATTCGGACGTATTCTATGGTGTGCAGTTGCCCATTAGGGTGAATATGTGGTACAATGAGGAGACTACACTGTGTAACAATCTGTTGCACTTTTATGGCAAAAAAAGGGTACATATTTTTTATTTTATTGTTTTTTTATAACTATAATATCTGAATTCGGTTTCGAAGCGCGGGTCTGGATTCGAACCTCCATTGCTCTGCATGGTGCCCCTGTGATATCCTCTGTTCACTATATGGGGTGTGGCGCAATCAGGCCTGTTATGTTAGTCCTGTGTGGTTCAGGACTCTTGAAGGCAGCCAGAGGCATTGCTGTGGCGTGCAGCATTCTGCATCTTGCTCATGGATGCATGGCTCAGCCCTGGGACCTGGCTACATGGCATACTATACGGTGCCCTGTGGGTACTGACAACTCCTCTGTTCGGTAGGTTAGGGTGCACACCAGAGAGAGGCATACTACGGATGATGGATTTCTGTGTCTGGAGGTTTTTCACCATGAAGGGCTCTCACCCACGAGTTGTTCCGCATACATTCAGAACCAAGAGCCGCTGTGCTTGGCAGTGCACACTACATACGTGACCACACTCGGTGCTCACTCGATCCTTCTTCTCTGGAAGGAGCCGGTGCAGAGCCCGTGCACCAGGGAAGGGATGGCCAGATCTTTACGCCAAGATGGGGGCAGTGGCTTTGGAGCACCGTAAAGCTAATATATATTGTATTGGGTATTTATTAAGAGGGACAGTGATGCTCACTTGAATATGGCCTGTAGTTATAAATGATGATGAGGTACTAGCGTAAGTAGGAGAGAGTGCATTTTTAAGAGCTATTGGCAGGGGGCGTGGCTAGGCGCCGAGGCAAGATGGCTGCCTAGAGGATCGGCTCCGCCTCACATAAAAATAAAATAGCATTAGGGTACATAATATCACATTGAAACTTACCTTAATCTTCATAACGAGCGTTATGAAGATTAAGGTAAGAAGTTCCACCCGCTCACACTCGGTGGAACTTCTCCGCGGCTCCGGCGTCAGGAAGGGCTTCATACGCTGCAGGCTTCTCTCACGGGCTTCCGCATCGGAAGGACGTCTAAACGCGAACCGCCCCTCGTGAGGAGAGGTGCGGCGTTCCTCATCAGCTGACAACGCAGTCTGGGCCTAAACTTCAAGCACCTTCCCACGAGAACGCCACCTGCTGGAAGACAAAGTAACAACATTACAGTAAGAAACAGCCTTTAAGAAAACGCATTAACATTTTATATAAAAGCATACTGAAGGAAAAGGCTAAGGAGAAAAATATATATATATATATATATATATATACTTTTAAAATAGCAGGAAAGACAGAAAAGTTTGTTTCATAATAGAGGCAACACGGGTCTCCAACCTTATTAAGGAAGCTATAAGTAATTAAAGGGGCGAACAGGCTACTCTACAAAGTCACACAGAAAATCATAATACTGAGCACGTCAGTCAATCTCCCTTCTGCAAAAACCCATTTCTCCCTTAAACCTTACATCACTACCATGCCTTCTTGCTGCAACGTTCCGATATTGTACAGTCAGACAGGATTATAATCATACAGCCGGTTTATTCCTACAGCTCCACTGGTTCAAACTTCTATTTATGGATAACAGCTCTAAACAACAAATCTATTGCAATCTCCAGTAGTATATTCCTTATTATTCTGGGCTTTTCCACTTTTTGGTCTCTCGAAGTCAGAGGTAAGCTTTGGGAACAATATGGATGTAACAAGTATATACTACTCGTCATCATAATTACCTTCTACAAAGAATTATACGCCATAACTACTTGTACATGTTAACATCTTCTCAGATATGGCAACCAGCAAAGCAAACCAAAAAAATGGTGCCTCTACCAAAGACGCTACCGCCTCCTCAACTACTCTAAAAAGACCCAAAAGCGACTCACCACCTCCAATTGGAATCTCAGACTCCGCTATTGAAACCATTCTTGCTGAAATAAGGGCACTCAAACCCTTTATGGAAACCATTAACATTAAGTTACAGCAACTAGATGAAAGGTGGATGGGAGTTAACAACAGAGTAGATGAGGCAGAGAAAAGAATTGGCGCGCTTGAAGATTTATCACCTAAGGTAGCACAAATGGAGAAATCCATCAAAGAACTTCAAAAGCATAATGAAGATTTGGAAAATCGAAGTAGGCGTAATAACCTACGCATCTCTGGCCTTCCTGAAGGAGCTGAGGGCACAGACCCCATTGCCTTCCTACAAAAATTCCTACCGGCCATACTACATTTGCCTTTGGAAACTACTTTTAATATACAACGAGCCCATAGGATTGGCCAACCCTCAATCTCTCCCTCAGCTCGTCAGCCACCAAGAACGCTCATATTTTACCTTTTGGAATATTCTCAACTGCAACTTATCATCTCCACAGTTAAAGAACGTAAATCTCTAATTTGGCATGGCAGTAAGTTATTTATCTCACAGGATGTTGCTAGAAGTACAGCACAAAGAAGAAAAGTCTTTTTGGCGTTCCGGCCTGCTCTTAAACAACTTAATGTCCGATATGGCCTGTTCCACCCTTGCTCCTTTAAAGTTACATACGAAGGACGCTCTGCAGTCTATGATGATCCCGCTGACTTAAGGCTCTTCATATAAATCGTTCAAAAATGAAAACATGGACACCTCTTCTCCAGCGGCGGCCTCTAATTCATCTACTACTTGAAACTGGATCTCCATCACTTGACTTTTACACTCATAAGTATCTAATTACCTAATGCTTTGATTTTACATTGATATTAACTATGTGGGGTGGGCGCTCTTTTGGGTCCATCTTCCACAGGTAGTCTCTTTTCCTAGTTAGCGACTCGGTAGGCGTTTCCTATCCCCCATATATATCTCCCTTTAACTCCTTTTCCCATGTCCTGTTTGATCCCTAAAATTATTCATTCGTCAAGGTATACTAACCATCATAGCGAGATCAAACCCCTCTCTCCCCTCCCTGACCCCCAATGTTCCTTCCCTCTGAACAAATATTGGTGTAAACATAATTTCAATCGAATAACAATGGTATATGCTTTTTTCTGTACGATAGCCATAAGGTGTATGAATATCAAACCTCCTCTAGCTAAATGATCTTTAAATGCATTACATGGAATATTAAGGGTTGCAAAAATCCAATAAAAAGATCTAAAGTATTATCTCACCTGAATAAATTCAAACCAACAGTAGCTTGTCTACAAGAGTCACACTTATCCCTCAAAGAAACAATGAAACTCAAGTCTCTCTGGGTGAAAGAGGTGATAGCTAGTCCAGCTTTATCCAAGAAAAATGGTGTTGCTATACTTATTAGTAAGCAACAACCCTACAAAATCCTTGCTCAAGACGCAGATACAAATGGTAGATGGGTTTGGGTAAAACTACAAATTGACACGACACAAGTATCTATTCTCAATATTTATGGTCCTACACAACCAGATCCATCCTTTTGGAATAATATCAAACAAATGATTTTGAAAAATGACTTCACCAACTTAATAATGTGTGGCGATGTTAATCAGGTTCTTGAGCCTTTTTTGGAACGTAAATCCAGCTGCTTATTTAAACCCAACAAAACTCACAAATCTTTTATAAAATGTCTAGGAGAGACAGGACTTATTGACTCGTGGAGGATATCTCATCCTTCACATCTAGATTATACCTTCCATTCCCCCCCACACAACACATTGTCACGTATTGACTATATTTTTGCTACAAAGACTCTATCTGGATCCATTATAGACTCCAAGATATCCAATATCATTATCTCTGACCACGCTCCAGTCGTCACTTCCTTCTCCCTTACAGATATGAACAAAGGTTCTTCCAGATGGAAACTCAACAATTTTCTTTTAAATGATCCTAAATCTATTCAATCCATCAATACTTTCATTCAACAATACTTTAACGAAAACCAAGATCAAGATACCTCCACTGTCAATAATTGGGATGCATTCAAAGCGGCCCTTCGTGGTCACATAATGTTCCTATCAGGAAAAAATAAAAAAATAAGGAAAAAACATCTCGATGATCTTTATTCTAAACTCACTATTGCAGAACAAAACTACTATACTGACACTAACTCAACTAACCTACGACAAGTCATTAAGATACGCTTTGAAATCAATAAAGAAATCACTGAGTTAGCTGCAGGTACCATTCTTAAATATAAAACAAAGATCTATCAAACCTCTAACAAAGCAGGTAAAATGCTAGCCTCTTATTTAAAAACCAAAAAAGAAAAAGTTCAAGTCGCTCACATTCAAGACAAATTGGGCAAGATGCATCATAGGTCTGATGAAATATTGGAATGCTTCAGAAAACTTTATATGGATCTATATACTCCAGAATCTGCTATTCCCAAAGAAAACATTGATTCCTTTTTAAACAACATAAGCAGAACCACCTACCCCGAAATTGATCTATCTCATCTAGAAAAGGACATCACCTCTATTGAGATTACCAAAGCTATCCATGGCCTCAGAAAAGGTAAAGCACCTGGCCCAGATGGTCTATCCACAGAATTCTACAACACATTTTCTCAACTCTTAACACCTAAGCTCAAAAACCTTTTTGCATATTTCATATCACAAAAATGTTCCTCTGGATCCTTTTCTGAAGCTTTACTTATCATCTTTCCAAAACCTGAAAAGGACCCAACTCTTCCTAGCAACTATCGACCCATTTCCCTTAATATTAATATTAATATTGAAAGCAACATTTTTGCTAAAATACTTGCCAATAGAATCGAGTCCTCTCTCCCAAATCTAGTTAAACCAGACCAAACAGGTTATGTTAAAGGACGCAACATATCCTCCAATGCAAGACTCCTACTAAATGCCATCAACCTTGCAGCCAATGACAAAAAAGACACTCAAGGCTATGCGGCCATTGCATTAGATGCGGAAAAGGCTTTCGATCGTGTTGACTGGAATTTTATGTTTCAAACTCTACGTTGGCATGGGTGTGGTGATAAATTTATTTCACTGGTTAAACTTCTTTATTCTGCCCCCAAATCCGCTATTTACTTAAATGGTCAAACTTCCTCCTCTTTTCCCTTACTAAGAGGAACGCGTCAAGGTTGCCCTTTCTCACCATTACTATATATCCTCTCTCTTGAACCACTACTTGAATTAATAAGATCTAACAAAAACATCCCGGGAATTCAAGTTGGTACCTCAATAAATAAAATATCCGCATATGCGGATGATATTCTTATATTAATTAAAAACCCCAAACTTCATATTCCCAACCTCTTGAGTGTATTATCGCAATTTGGTCAGGTCTCAGGATATAAATTAAATACACAGAAATCGGAAGTTATGCCCCTAAATCCATACTGCCTTAAACATGATATTGCCACTTTTGGCCTCAAATGGTGCAGTAGCTCTGTCAAATATTTAGGTCTTCGTTTTGCCCCAACTATCCCAAATACGATCAAACTCAATACTGAAACCCTACTGGGCACCCTTAAGGATCTAACATCCAAATGGTCTCCAATATACCTCTCCTGGTGGGGGCGCTTAGATACTATCAAGATGATGCTTACTCCCATAATTCTATACTATTTGCAACTTCTCTCCGTCCCATTATCCCTTTCCTTTTTCAAATCCGTTTACTCTATTCTACTCAATTTTCTTTGGGGAAAAGGAAAAAGCAAAAGAATTGCACTGACGAAACTGAAAGCCCCCTATGATATGGGAGGAGTTAGATTTCCTGACTTTAAGTCATATCACTATGCATTTCTTATAAAACAGTCTCGTCAATGGTTCATGGACCCTATATCCGCTGATATCCCGACCTGGTGTACATTAGAAAAACAAGTAGTTCTACCACACGACATCACGGACTATATATACATATTTAAACATTTGTCTAAAAAAATGTTAGACCCTATTAAAGCTTCAATCTCAGCTTTACAAACCTTTCTCTTTCCCCACACTAAAACCCCAAATAAGCATCTTTCCCCACTATTATGGCATAATAAAAACATAGTAATCAACAATAAGATCCTCAACTGCAAAACATGGATTCAAAAAGGTATCAGATTCATCCAACACATTATAGATGACCCGCATATCCTGTCCTTCCAACAACTCTCTATCACATTTAACATTCCTAAGAAGGACTTTCAATTTTATAACAACTTAATTAATTCCTGCCTTGATGCACTTGCCCAATTTTCCAATGAAATTCTCACTCCAGATGCTCTTAGACTAATGCATCTTACTATAGTTGGTGAAGTTCGAGCCTCTAAAATATACAATATGCTCACCTCAACTTTTAAGATATGCCCTATACGTCTGAAGTGGGAACTTGATTTGGGTTTCATGTTCGATGACGAAACATGGCATCGTTTGTTTGCTAAGATCAAACAAATATCGGTATCAGCAAATATTTCACAACACTATTATTTCTTCATGCATAGAGCATTCATTACTCCGGCCAAACTGGCTAAGTCTAATCCGAATTATAATGCAAAATGTTGGTCATGTGGCATATCTCCAGCAACGTATAGGCATATGTTTTTTGAATGTTCATTTATTGTTAAATTTTGGCAGGAAATTTGGATGCTTCTCAAGCGTATCTTCTGTGTTGATGTGCCCTTTACCTTTGTGAACATATTTTTAGGAAGTATAGCTATTACATCTTTTTTCCCATCTGACTCTGCTAGACTATATGATTTATTTATCTGTATAGCTCTAAAATGCATCACTGCTAACTGGAAAGACTCTAGTTTGCTTACTACCAAAATCTGGTGGAACACCATTTGTAACACTCATAAACTGGAAATGTGCATGGCCAATAATCATAACACAATTACCAAATATAATGCTAAATGGTATTACTTCACCAGGTATCTTAACTGTTTTAATGCAACTGCTCATGGTACATGAATCTACACCCATATATATGCATCTTTATCTATATTTCCATACTCATATTGAAATGCTTGTACTTAATAATATTCGAAATGATTAGTTTAATTTTGATGAAATAATCCAATATACCCATCCCCCCCCCTATCCTCTACCCTCCTAATTCTTATATGTCTCTTGTCTGTCTCCCGGTACGTCTCCCCCCTAATCTCTATATTCACTACATATAAGTCACTCTTTGCAGACTTATACTACTATTAATTTTAGACTACTTATTATATTAATGCGGTTTATATCTACTATAGTACATATGAAATTCGTAAGTGATTTTAACAAATGCTTTAACAAATGACTTAGCTATATAGAAATACTATTACAAATGACCAGAATCATTTACTATGTCATTTCTTTATGGTTCTTGTTTTATTCAAAGTCTGTAAATTGTCGATATCTGTATCAAACTCAATATTTAAACAATAAAAATCATTAAAATAAAAAGAGCTATTGGCAATCGTGAGCCCTTCTAGTTTCAGAGTAATGGGGCTTGCCACCCTGAAAGATGAGTGGCTAGGTCACGTGCTCATTCATTTACAGTCCCTCTTGTGTTGACTGTATCGAGGGTATCTCTAACAACTGACCTTTCCACTGTTCTTTTATCCAATATACTTGAAAATGCACCATTTCGCACTGGTCTTATGTTGATGTTTTTTTTTAATCTTGTGTGGAGAATTCCATCAACTCTAGGACAACACATATTCTGAATAATGTCTAACTGTTCACATTGCGTGGGGGAAACCACTACAAATATCAAACAAGCATTGGCAATGCCAATGGTTATAGCTTTTGTGTAGGCATGGGAAAGACATTTGTCAAGCACTGTCGTAGTGGTATTAACTGGCCAACATAGGTACAAGCTGCAAAATGTTGCACACACCTGGACATATAATAGCAGTGCCTGGCAAATGCCTAATACTTATACATAAGCCAAAACTGTTGGCTTTGCCAATGCTTGTTTTTAACAGGGCGTAAATTAAGGACATGCATAGTGCTTATAAATCGAGTAGCTGAAGGCAGACCTGTTTAAGACGGTTTTATTACATCAGTAGCAGCCTCACAGCTCCAATTAAATAATTAACTCTCAGAAGACGCCTTCGGAAAAACACTGGCAGGCATTTCGAGCACACAGTTTGATGCTAAGGCTTGAAAAAGCTAGCTCAAAGAGATCACAGGACAATTTGTTTTCGATCTGGAGGGGAAGGAAGTCGGTGATAATGGCAATAGATTTTAGCATGGCCATGGGAGGTTGATGTGAGGGTAAATAGTCAAACAACACCTACAAGTTGTGCGTCCTTCCTCATATTTCTCCCGACTGCTGTACTCTAATGCAATCGTTTTGGCTTATAGGAGGCCCTTTAGCTAATAGTCCAAACTAAAATGTGATGATGGGACTACCTCTGTCAGTTTCCATTCATTTGTTGTTTTTTTAATCCCTTGTTTCTGGTTTTCATTGTGCTGCTGTGCAGGGGGGATGCGAGCTGTAAATGAGGGCTCAGTTGCTCTCAAATGATTTGCATATGGTTGATCCCCTTCTGCAGACATGAGCGGACATGATGGAAAGGAAGTCTTCTATAGGAATTCCTTTTGAGTATAGTTGATTCAATTCATTTCTTGCAAGACTTTTTGGTGTTGCTATTGCGTAAGGCCTCACGAAAAATGTCAGGGAGTTGCACATCCATCCGAGTTTTGCGTGGTTTGCCATTCGACAAACTTTTCAAACATTTCTAGAGATTTGTCCAGATAAGGTTTGAGGCCCAGACAGGGAGAGGATATTTAGGGCCCTTCCAGGGTTCGCATGCTGTGCCACACCTCACAGGGCCATTTGCCATGCCCACTGACTGCTGGAGCCCGGCAAGCCCCGACATGACATTGGGGCATGTTAAACTGATTTCTATCGCATGCGCTCAAACATTTGGCTTGCAACTCATAGATAAGACCCAACAAGCGCAAAATTCTCAGGGGGTGATCGTATTCATGTACGTATGTGCGCGGCCTAGCAGTTAGAGATAGACTGCTCCAATTGGTGCAAGGGTCATGGCTTATTTGCATATAGTTGGTCTCGCCTGTAATGGGACAAACTGATTTCAAAAGGATGCTATTGAAGCGGCTGGAGGCATTCCCCATGCTTATGAGTCATTCAAAGCTTTAAAGCCATCCCTGTGTGGTATTTTTTTTTAAACTGAGTTACAATTTAGGTTTTACAGTGAATCCTGAATTCGGAACTTTGTATTTTGTACTTTTATTTGTAATTTGCATGTTGTACTGTGTAAAAATTAATGATGTGGAAATTGTGATTTTGAGATGTTTTAAAACTCTCCTAAAAAATAGATTTTTTAAAAGAATTGCGTAAATTGTGTTCAACTGTTTCTAAATGTGTCAACTGTGTGAAAAGTCCAATTAATCTACTATATATATTGCACAATAAATAAATAAATAATTTCAACTGAGTTAAGGGCTGCATAGCCTGGGACTGCGGGAGGCGGTGCCATCGCGGGGAATATCTTCTATCTTATTTATTGCTCGTGTAGGGGCGCGCGGTATCACTTCTACTAACTGAAACAACTTCCAGAGGGTGACAGGCTGACTATCTAGCCGAATGCCCTTATTGGGGGGCGTGGCATGGGCATCCTCAAAATATTACTGGGGACTGGATGTCAATCTTGAATGATGGCCGTGAGTGGCCATTGGACCGTGGGTTCCCCCTTCATTGGAGCCCTGGAGTCTGAATCGCCATTGCACCTTCCTGGGGCCCTTAACATCGCTCATTGGAGGCGTGGGCCCTGTAAAAGCCTCATCCTAGGGTATATTGGTGTCTCCAGGCAGGCTGGTGACTTCTGCCACGGTATGCTTGCTGCTGCTGCTGCCACTTTAATGATTGTTTAAATGTAAATACACTGCACTCCCAGGTGAGACACTTGGCAGGCCCTTGCCATTGGTGTCCTGGCTGAGCCTCACAGCAGAGTGCCGTCTTCTACCACAAAGTGGAGGGCTTGGGCCCTCGCAAGCAGGGGAGTATCCAGCGTGGCAGGAGTGGGGGGTGAACTATGGGAAAAGTCCTCCTTTTTCTCGAGTGGGGAAAATGGGCTCTCCAAATGTGTGGCAAAAGAATGGAGCAAAACCTAACTACCAATCTTAATGGGCGTCCATAACCGCAGCAACAGAACCACTACATCTAGAGCAGTTTCAGCTGGTGAATTTGTAAAATGAAGGCGTGTCAATGATTTTCCTGAATTCAACCGAGTCAGTGCGCGTGCAGTATTTCGGCCCATTACACATTTTTAAAATATTGAGTTGAAATCGTGCATTTCGCATCAAAACAATCTGAAATAATGGGTCGCAGTGCAGAATTTATACTGCAGGGGGCATATGAAATCCTCACCAACAGTACAAAGGAACATTTTGTGTTGTGTGTTGCCCAAAATAGAATCAGGAGGCAGCTCTCCACAATACATGCCAGCATGCCTCGCCTTTCAAGTAGGTTATCCCAAATCAGGTCTGTGCCCCTTTCATAACCTTTGTGCCCTAAGAAAGTAATGAGGCTGGTATTCACACAATTTCATGCTGCTGGAGCCCAAAAAAGGGGCCTGTCACACCAGCATATGCTTGCGCTGCGCACCTTTCTTGCTGTTAGTCCCCGAACACAATCATGCAGCCTGTCATAAAAAAAGCCATGCTGAGCTCAGCCCAGCAACATGTCACTCCCAGTGCCCACAAGCTAAACCTTTGGCCCAGACATGCATAAGTACACAAACACATTCTCAAAAAAACACATGCACTTTCATTTTAACATACCATTGTTCTGTCTGTGGGTGGTAGTTATTTCATTGGAAAACGTGCTATCTCCTTAAACTGTATATATTTAATCCTTAAAAGGAGCTCTATTGTATTATCTTGGTAGCAGACAGATCTGGTAGGTGACTGGAGGGGAGGAGAGGGGTCTCTCATTTGGAAATGACACATCACGTTGCCAATTGGCTAAACACTCATGCCTTAGATAGGCCCCGCCCTGCTTGTTAGCGCCTGCTCCCAGATCACCAGAGCGGGCCACCACAGATGTCGGGATCACCCAAGGACCAGGGAGCCGCGTCCACGCAGCTTGTACACAGCAGGGAACACCTTGCACGCTCAGGATCACTGGATAGGACCACCTTGGCTGGGGGCAGAGGCGTTACTAGAGGGGGGGGGGCTGAGGGGGCGATAGCCTCGGGTCTTTTGATTGTAATCCACCCCCCCCCCCATAGAAGCTCAGGTGCTACAACCAAAATGCTACCTAGCCAGAGTCCCACCAGTCCCAACATTAGCTTAGGCCCCTGATCTTTTACAGACCTACCAACACCCCTGTGGGGGGGGGGGGGGGGCACCCAGTTCACCGCAGCCCGGCTGGCTCTGGGGGCACCCAGGCCGTGTTACCCCAATGTGACCCAGGCACGCACAAGTCCTGGGAGCTACCATGCTCCTAGGAGGGGTGACACGCAACACTGCTAACTACAGAAGCAGTTAGACACCTTTACTTCAGTAACTGACACAGCTTTGCTCCAGTGCTTTTTGTCCTGCTTATGGCAGCCCTGAAAGTGAGCACCTCCTCCCTCAAAACAAAGCCGCGAAATGGGAAGGGGGCGGCGCATCCATTATGTTAAACTGTTAGAACGTTAGCAGGGCCTGGCTATTCATAAAACAGTGTGAAACTGAGCCGAGTGGGAAGGCGGAACACGTTCACACCGTTGCAGGGCCCTCCGGGCAGTCAGCAGTGAAGCACAAATGTTCCTGCCAGGTCTAACAATGTCCTGTTTGTCGGCTCTGTGGGGCCCTCTGCACCCCCAGACCCTACCGCGCCTCTCTGATACGCCGCTGCTCCCCAGCCAGGCGCTGACATTATTGTCCCTGTAGTTATTCGCAACCCCTAGGCTGACTCTGTTTTTAGTGAGCAGAAAGGATAGGTGATGGGGTGGGAACTATATTTCCATGATACTTGGGTTTCTAATTTTGTTGCGTGTTCCTTTCAAAGTTTCTGTGGTATTGCGTAATATCAGATCTGCACGGGTTTTCATAAATGATGAAAAACAGATAAACGGGCTGTGGGATACCTCCAGTTTAGGAGGTGCACATGCAAAGCGAAACACAACAGTCCGCAAGCACCCCTCTGGCGTGTCCTCTGGAATATGTGTTTTCTGGCAAAGTCATTAAGAATTGGATTCGTGAAATACTGTCCATACCGAGCTAGAAAATAACGTGAGCCAATGTCATTCCAGACAAAGCACTGCCACGTTTAGATACGTGCAATGCAAAATATGTCCCCCAGGAGTAAAGCGCAAGCGGACAGGGGTCACGATTGGAGGTCATTCGATGAGTATTGCTTGGTATGGACATGAGTAAGGCGACATGTACAAGTGAAACCAAATGCATAGTGTTCCACATAAATTAGGCAAAACACAAACGGGCCATTTGGCACATTCCCACTTGCGGTAGAGGTCATGCTCAGTGAAACACGTGAAAGCACGTGCAACACTCTCCTGCTCCTGCTCTAGTCTCTGCTCCCTGTCTGCAAAAGTCATTAAGCTTTGGATTAGTGGAGCACTGACCATTCTGTGCCCGAAATCATTTGAATAACGATTCCAGACAACATACTGCTGCATTTGAATTGGTAGAATATCGTCCCTGCCAATCAGAAATAAACTGTAAGCACTCCTAGGGTGTGATTGGCTAGCAGAGCTCATGGGGAGAGTATGAGCTGCTCCTTCCATGGGCAGGGCACCCTGCTTGAAAACATATATTGTGGCATACTTTATGCTAAGCAGGAAAAGGAGCTGCAAAGTTTTTGTAATGAAGCCCATTTATCGAATATATATAACTTTATTTCATGTTGAAGTCAGAAAGCACTGGAGTGCTAGCATTGTGGAAAGATGTTACTTAACAGGAAAAGGTGCTAAAAGCGGGATCACTTTCAGTTGAGGAGGGCATCTTTTTTATTTATTTTACATATACTGAATATTTAACCCTAATACATGTGTTTTACTATTTACTTGTCCATTACGTGATGGAAACAATACAGAAGTGAAGGGCCCTTTTGTCCAAAAGCACAAATAGACATGGTGTCCTCTGTGCGATTAAGGATTCAAAACAAATTACCCCTATACCCTTTTTAATCAACAGGTTTCGGCAAAGATGTACATACACATTGTCAGGTTGCTGTATCATGTGACTTCTGCACTTTTAAAGTCGTCTGTGTAAAATGGAGAAATATTTTAGAATTTCACACTGAGAAATTAGCACATCTGTCTACCAACATGAGCTGGGAAGATACATGGACAAATACCCACATTTCTGACTAGTCTCAGATTCCGGCTTCACAACATAACCTAAGAATGTGATCCGGGATAAATCACTAAATCTCCCTTGTCTGCCAATATTAGGTCCCCCCTAAAAGTGGTTGAGCTTGCAGTCTACGCAATTCCAAAATCAGCCACACTCATGGTCACATAGACCAGTGTTGCTCCATATACCGGTGCTGGTATGCCGGTAAGATAGCTCAGCGGTTTGAGCACTCACTGCTGCGATCTGAGTGTAATCTGCAGGTCGCAGGTTCAAATCCCGGTAAGACCAGCTCAGCCTTTCATCCTTCCGAGGTCGATAAATGAATACCAATTTCGATTGGGTGGTATTGTATGTAAATTCGTGCTCTGTAAAGCGCTTTGGATTAAGGCGCTATATAAATAACACATCATTATATACAATAATAGTGTTCCTTCATATTTACCATACAAAGCAGCAGATATTGTTTGCAAATGTGCATGACTCGCTAAGGATATTGGTTACAGTTACAATTGCTGTTGCACCCTATCTCGCTCCTGCATACTAGCACTACATCACCCTCAATTCAATCAAAAATGTGCTGCGAAAGTACGTTGTGCTTCAAAATGACATTTTCTTTAAACCACAAAATGTCCCATTATGGTATGATATGGCATTTTTAATGCGCCTGTACACAAATGTTTCTAGGCGCGAAAAGGCAAGGAGAGGGCAAACAAAGGGAGGACAAAAACAGACATCTCACTAGGCCTTGTGTCATTCAGATCGCACAAGAGCAGGGAGGGGGGAAGGGAGAAGTGCCCGTGGTGGGGGGGAAGATGGAGAAGTGCGGAACAAAAGGAAAACAAAAGAGTGCAGCCAACGGGTGGCAAGTGCATGTACTCAGAAGTGCAGCCAATGGGTGGCTAATAAGTGCAAGAGAGGGGACAATAGGGTTACATATACAGACCACAAGTGCAGGGGAGCCAAGAGGCAGTGTGGTTGCAGCTGGACAGGTAGAGACCTGGGCCCAAATTCAGAGGGTGGCCAGGTGACCAGAGCGTGGATCAGACAGGTGATCAGCAGGGGAGAGGAAGTGAGAAGGCGGAAGCAAAGTGGAAGGTCTTGAGTTTGAACTAGTTCTCCCAGCCCTTTAAGATGAGGTAGCAATACCCTTGTGATGGATGGGGAGGCAGAAATTATTCAAACATCAATAATCCAAACGACTCAAGTAGTTGGCAAAAGGATAGCTGTTTTAATATCAATTATCTAAAACAGGGAGTACAACGAACATCAACGGATGTAGCAGCGTAAAGACTCTCATTGCATTTTGAAAAAACCTTGCTTATATAACAGAAAATCATCATAGGTGACGTTTTACCCATGTATTACTAACGTCATCCTACGTGGCAAACTACAAAAACCTAGTGGCAGTTGTGATAGGGTCTAAGGAATCATCTAAGTATACGATCCATACTCGTCTAGGGCAGTGAAATAAAGTGATTTGTTTCTCAACATCAGGTGGGGCAACTAAGCCCTTCCCTTTAAACATGTCACTATGAACATCACTAATTATATGACGTACCATTGGCTACACAACTACAGGACCCTTTATCATGCAGTCCTTTATCATTGGTTGGCTTCTAACCTCCATCAGTACCTTCCCACCCAAGTTAAGCAGCATGCAGGCTGAGCGTCCACGTGCTGGTGAGCTTGTCTTAACCATAGCTTACCACCAATTAGCATATTTATCTATCATCACCTCAGTGGTCTGCTGTCAATTAGGACTTTGAACTTGTCCTTGGGAGTGTTCTGTGCTCTGAAGAATTCAGGGGAGTCAGGCACGCTTTGCCCTCGTGCGTGGGTGTGACCGCCATGCTCGTCCAACTTCTCTCCCCACGTGACTGAAGACCACGAAATAGAGCTTCTAGTGTATGAAAAATACAATTTTTCTAATAGACCTCTGATGTCTTCCTGTATTTTGTCCATGCTCCTGAACAGGAGCATCATTCTTTCACACGATTTGTATCCAATGTCAGCTCACCCCAGCCCGATATGGCCTTGGCTTCTTGGCTCAATCAGCCCCGCCTTTCTGAGATTCGCCTTTAATTCACTAACTGCGACACACTGGAAAAGAGGCCTTCCTTTGCTCAGCTCTGCTACTGTATGTAGTGAAACATCCATTCTTTACTGACTCCGATATATATGTACACGTTGATGCATGCCGCAATCTATTCACTATAAAGCTAGCCTCAAGAATACTTTGTCTGCTTGCATTTCTTTGCATATTTACACGTGTGAATTGATTTGATATCTTCAATGTTTCTGTAACATAGGTTTCTTCATCATGAGCCCAGAATTTCACTTATCTATTCAATCAAAAATGTGCTGCGAAAGTACGTTGTGCTTCAAAATGACATTTTCTTTAAACCACAAAATGTCCCATTATGATATGATATGGCATTTTTAATGCGCCTGTACACAAATGTTTCTAGGCGCGAAAAGGCAAGGAGAGGGCAAACAAAGGGAGGACAAAAACAGAGATCTCACTAGGTCTTGTGTCATTCAGATCGCACAAGAGCAGGGAGGGGGGAAGGGAGAAGTGCCCGTGGTGGGGGGGAAGATGGAGAAGTGCGGAACAAAAGGAAAACAAAAGAGTGCAGCCAACGGGTGGCAAGTGCATGTACTCAGAAGTGCAGCCAATGGGTGGCTAATAAGTGCAAGAGAGGGGACAATAGGGTTACATATACAGACCACAAGTGCAGGGGAGCCAAGAGGCAGTGTGGTTGCAGCTGGACAGGTAGAGACCTGGGCCCAAATTCAGAGGGTGGCCAGGTGACCAGTGCGTGGATCAGACAGGTGATCAGCAGGGGAGAGGAAGTGAGAAGGCGGAAGCAAAGTGGAAGGTCTTGAGTTTGAACTAGTTCTCCCAGCCCTTTAAGATGAGGTAGCAAAACCCTTGTGATGGATGGGGAGGCAGAAATTATTCAATCAATAATCAAAACGACTCAAGTAGTTGGCAAAAGGATAGCTGTTTTAATATCAATTATCTAAAACAGGGAGTACAACGAACATCAACGGATGTCGCAGCGTAAAGACTCTCATTGCATTTTGAAAAAACCTTGCTTATATAACAGAAAATCATCATAGGTGACGTTTTACCCATGTATTACTAACGTCATCCTACGTGGCAAACTACAAAAACCTAGTGGCAGTTGTGATAGGGTCTAAGGAATCATCTAAGTATACGATCCATACTCGTCTAGGGCAGTGAAATAAAGTGATTTGTTTCTCAACATCAGGTGGGGCAACTAAGCCCTTCCCCTTAAACATGTCACTATGAACATCACTAATTATATGACGTACCATTGGCTACACAACTACAGGACCCTTTATCATGCAGTCCTTTATCATTGGTTGGCTTCTAACCTCCATCAGTACCTTCCCACCCAAGTTAAGCAGCATGCAGGCTGGGCGTCCACGTGCTGGTGAGCTTGTCTTAACCATAGCTTACCACCAATTAGCATATTTATCTATCATCACCTCAGTGGTCTGCTGTCAATTAGGACTTTGAACTTGTCCTTGGGAGTGTTCTGTGCTCTGAAGAATTCAGGGGAGTCAAGGCACGCTTTGCCCTCGTGCGTGGGTGTGACCGCCATGCTCGTCCAACTTCTTCTCCCCACGTGACTGAAGACCACGAAATAGAGCTTCTAGTGTATGAAAATACTATTTTTCTAATAGACCTCTGATGTCTTCCTGTTTTTTGTCCATGCCTCCTGAACAGGAGCATCATTCTTTCACACGATTTGTATCCAATGTCAGCTCACCCCAGCCCGATATGGCCTTGGCTTCTTGGCTCAATCAGCCCCGCCTTTCTGAGATTCGCCTTTAATTCACTAACTGCGACACACTGGAAAAGAGGCCTTCCTTTGTTTGCTCAGCTCTGCTACTGTATTTAGTGAAACATCCATTCTTTACTGACTCCGATATATATGTACACGTTGATGCATGCCGCAATCTATTCACTATAAAGCTAGCCTCAAGAATACTTTGTCTGCTTGCATTTCTTTGCATATTTACACGTGTGAATTGATTTGATATCTTCAATGTTTCTGTAACATAGGTTTCTTCATCATGAGCCCAGAATTTCACTTATCTTCGATACTTCCTTGATGCCTAATAGAATATCTGCATTCTCTAGTCTCTGCATCTCTTCTATGTACATCAGCTCGACGTCACCATTCTGCTCTTTCATTCATTTGTCCTGTTTCTTCCTGAATTTCATTCAAACGATCATCGTACTGTTTTGCGTGCAGTTATGGTTTCTCAATGGGAACCTTGCTTCCCGAATTTTCTTAGGTATCTGTAGTTTAAATGGTTTTGCACGTGTCTCACACTCTGGTTCCCAACATATAGGCAATATGGGCGAGGTGATTGAGGTGGGGGTACTTAGCTCGTTCTCTACAAGTTGCTTCCGGACCCAGAGATGCTTCTACTCAAGCTTCAGAGAGGCAGGGAGGCTGTTCCAGAGAGAGGAAAGAGATCTGCCCCCAACTCTTCGCCTAGAAAAGCGACGGACTCTCAGAGAGTTGGAGGAGGAGGGGTGGAGAGCTTGAGATGGCAGATATTTAGGAAGAGAGAGTTGGAGGTAACACAGTCCCATGCCCCAGAAAGCCTTGTGGACAATGCAGAGAGCCTTGCCGCCACTGGGAGCCAGTGAAGAGATGTCAGAGCAGGAGAGATACGATCCCTGGGCTTGAGGCCAAGGACAAGTCTCGCAGTCCTACTCTGGATAAGCTGTAGAGGACGGAGAGTAGAGGCAGGACAATTTAGAAAGAGGCTGTTGCAGTAGTCCATCCTAGAAAGGACCAGAGCTCTGGAGACATGCTGCAGTCCTCTGTCAGAAGGAGGGATCTGCCGTTCACAACAAGGTGCCAGCCTCCCATTCCCCTGCTCCAAGGCCTGCTGGGACTAGCCACAGTGTTCAGTGAGTTATTGCTGGAGCACACTAAAGCTAAGATGGAATAAGGGCTTGAGGCCACATTGATCAGCACCCCGCAGAGGAAAAACAGGCGCCATTCCTGATTCTCCCAGCCAGGTCTTGAAGGCTTGGTGGGGGGTGTACTCCATGTGAGTGATGGTAAATGGGAATGGTGGTAATAAAGAGTGGATGTAAAGTGCCCTGGAGGGAGTCAAAGGAGAACGGGGTGACAATGGAATAGAAAGGCAATAGGAGAGATGGGAAGGGAAGATTGGTAGACGGATATTACCACACTATTGTTCTTGATTCTCTTTTTCTGTGAGTTTGTAATATTTTTTTAAAGCTTTATTTACATGCGTCCAGGAATGACACCAATACATGACATTCTTGTGCATGCTCACTCTTGACATGTATACACGATCAGTATAATAAACATGCTCAGTAATTTTAAGTTTAACTATATACTATAACCAACCAAACTTTGGCGACATGACATTAGCGCACAAGTTCCAAAATGCCCCCCCCCCTTAATTAGTAAAATGATCAACTCATTCCCATAGTGCGGACCTTACAGTGCCCCACCCCATATCAAACCAAAGGATATAGTTGTCACATCCTGTTGCTTTATATACTTATGCCGCTATGTATGCCCCCTGTCCTGCTCTCGTGCTTGGTCACAAGACCTTTACTGATAACCACCATATCACACTACTAGGCTTACTCTCCCCTATACACCATCATTCAACTAGAACACAGCTGCACTATGACACATTCGGCCTAGCTGTTCTCATACTAACACGACTCACCAAACTGCCCATCATCCTAATAAAACACAGCTAGGTGAGCACATACCGGCTAGCTTAGACGTCTCCTCAGGCCTAACTCAGCCAGAACTCAGTCTGGGTGTCCACCCTCCAGACTGAACACATCCAACTGATTTCCTCAGCACCACACCTACGGCTAAGAAGCAGCTATCATACAACAACCACACCAGCTGCACACATATCCGGTGCGCCCACGTGCTTTACGACACCCTCTCTCTCTACTGACCTGAACTGCGGTTCCCGAGGGCGTTCAACCTACCAGCGCTTTGAAGTCATACCAATGATACATAAGGCGCTATATGAATGCCAAGTAACATAACATAACATATCATAACGTAATATTGAAATATTCCTCAACAACATTGGCTAATAGAACTGCTGCTCTCTATCTTTTACCCTTTCATAGAAAGGCAACCTCACTTTGAGAAATGTTTGGTATTTTTATCCACCATGAAGCCACACCTGGACCATCCCTTGCCTTCCAGCACTGTGCAAAAACCATTCTCGCCGCAGTGAGCAAGTGTGTAAGTAAAGCTGCCTGAGCCCCACCTGCGGTATAGACCCCCTCTGCCAAAGCTCCCAAAACCACCACTACCAGATCCAGGGGCAGCAGTAACCCTGCAATCTCTTTGCTATAACCCAGTACTTCTTTCCAAAGCAGTTGTGCTTTGGGGCAAAACCATCACATGTGCCCCAAGTCCCCAACTCCTCCGCATTCCCTCCAGAACAAAGGTGATGAATAATTAGCTATTCTGCTGATAAACTGTGGGGTAAGATACACTCTATGGCAAATCTTATGAGCCGATTCCTTAATCACGGTGCTTTGTAAGGTCTTTTGGGCCCACCACCAGATTTGACCCCATTCCTCTTCTGAAATCGTTTCTCCCCAGTTCTCTCTCCCACTTTTCAATATATGGCAGTCTATCCCCCGTTGAGGTGGTATCTAATAATCCATAAAACCTCGAGATGCCCTTTCATTTAACCCCTTCTTTCATAGCAATATCTATGCCCACCTGTGATCTTGTGACGTCCGCTTTCACTTCCCTATGCGTAATCCGGTGCCTAATTTGCATCTATCGAAAGCGTTCACTTTCCATCACTTTAAATTTCACCTTGCAGCTTCGAGCGATAATGGTATTCCCTCTTTGTAGAAATCTGCTAGTGTGATTGAATCTTGACCTCCCCACGCTCCCCAGAAACCCTCACACTTCCCTGGACTGAATTCAGAGTTATGCCTGACAGCAGATAAAGGTCTACACCCTGTGTTCAGCCCTTTCATTCTAAGCGCCCTATTCCAGTACATTAAAGAATACTTGGTAGCATGATACAGTGAGCCCTCTGCTTCTCATGAAGAGATCCCTAGAAAAGACAGCGCTTTCAGTGGGATGGTTGTGGCCACATGTTCTGTGTCACAGCAACCTTTGCTCCCAGTTTGTAGCGACCAATCCTACATGGGTGTGAACTGAGCAGCAATCAAGTATATCCTGACATCAGGGATAGCCAACCCACCCAACGATCGGGGTCCAACTAGCACCTGTCAAGCAAACCTATTCCTTTTCTTACTCCAGATAAATGAGAACAATTCTCTGCAACTTCTTAGCCATCAACGATGGAATACTAACCAGAAGTGCATGAAATACACAGAAGAGTCTAAGGAGAAGTGTCATTTTGACCACCACAATTCGAACGAACCAAGATAGTTCTTGCAAATCCCATCGATTTAAATCTTCTATCAATCTCTTCCAGAGAGGTGTGATATTTACCCTGTATCGCTCTGTATACTCCGGTGTCAGCATCACCCTGAGATAATCCACCCTTCTCATTCCCATATCAGCGGGTACACCCTCTTCCTCTCCTCCAACCGGTCGGGGTCTTCGGATTTATTCAGCGATATGAATTTCAGGTATTACATTATATAATAATATTATAATTGTTCTTTTATAATGCGCACACTGCTTAATACAAGAGATTGGTTTCTAAGTGCGGGATCAGGATTCGAACCTGTGTTGCCTTGTGTATTCTTCCTTCCAAGACATATGCGTTGCCCCTGAGCTATCCCCCTTACCTAATTAATCACAAACCCTGAGACCTCCCCGAACTCCTGCAAAATCTCCATTGTCCTTGGTAGTGACTGCTCTGCGTTACGTAAAAACAACAAAACATCATCTGCATACGATGCTATTTTATGAGTTCTCCCATTAGTGAAAACTCCTTAGATCACCTTATCTTGCCTTATCCCACTTGCTAGGGGTTTGGTTGTCGATGCAAAAATAAGTGGGGAAGAGGGACAGCCTCGCCACGTGCCCCTTTTAATATTGACACACAATTGGTGCCCTTAAAAGAGCGTGAGGCCTGTGGGAAGACCAGGATGCAGCATGGGACATCCCAAAAATAAATGCAATGTGACTGACAAGAACTCAAGGAACCGCAATAGAGACTGACCAGATTTTACACATTCTTGATCTGAGATCATTTAACAGCCATTTTCTTTCTGACCAGCACGCTAACAATACTTATTACGGCCCAAATGGGAGCTCAAGAATAGATCACGCCTTGGTCCTTGCTCAGATTGGCAACAAGTTATAGGGTTCCAAGTGGCTGAACGCTTTGAAAGAGACCATAGTCCTTCTCCTTAAGGCTAATAGTAAAACAAAAACCATGAGTCCTTCTTCCACCACGGATATCGCAGGCCCGTCGCTCAGTGTCATGAGCATCATGGATTCAGGAAAATCAAATTAGCAACATGTATAGTTCAATAGTGGGGAAAATTGAGCGACTATGCTCAAGGGATAGTGTGGATGGCCATGTCTTGGGGGCATTTGGGAAATTGATTGAACACATTCAGACGCGCATCACCATCACTAGATCTCTTATCTTCAAGGGTGCAAAGAAAGAAGAACCCTGGTTCGATATGGACTGTAGAAATGCTAAACACAAATTGTTTGCCTACCTGAAAAGTATTGAACATCTGAACATGGAGTATCTTCCTGAGTGAGAGACGAATATCAAATCTTAATAAGAGACAAGAAACAGGCATTCATGACAAAGAAATTGGCTTTGATGCTGGATTTTGTCAAAGCAGGCGATTCTGCTAATTTTTGGATGTCTGTAACCGCCAGAGATTTGAAGGGTGACGTAACTTTGCAAGAATGCATCACACCAGACAGGTGGCACATGCACTTTGAGACCCTTTACCAGTCCCCATGATGGAACGGGCAGGAGGAGCTGATAACTTTGCCACTCCAGTGATTATCGGTGGAACACCTACATAGTACTGTCAATGAAGTAGGTAGATGAGGCGCTAATAGATCCTGGTTACCTTGTCGTAAGGACAGAAGTTCGTTGTCCAGGGCCTGTCCCTGAGAGTGCCGAGCAAATAATCTTTCCATGCGTGTTTGAAAACCTTGAAAGTGTCGGAGTATCGGGTCGTCTTGAGTGACCAGTGGAACCGCCAATCTGCAGCGCAGCCGCTGAGATATGATAATACGAAGGCTACTTTGGTTTGGTCGTTAGGAAAGGCCCCCGGTCTGCAAAGGAAGTGTAATCGGCATTGATTCATGAATACAGCAAATCTTCTGAGGTCCCCCGCAAAACGTTCAGGTGGGCCAATGGCATATTTCCGGTAGATTAATTTGCACAGGGTTGCTTGAAACCATTGGGCGGGAATACCCCCGAACCTGGTAGAGGAGTTTGTCCAGCTTGACCTTGCAACAACTGCCTGGCAAGGTCATCAGTTCGTTCCTTAGATACAATTAGTTCTCTCCTGAGAGCGTTTGTCTCCTGACGTGCGGAATGTACTTCGGCCCGTAATTCCCCCAATAGGTGGGCCAGCGGATCGGTTTCGGAAGTCTCCATAGCGTCCGGGTGGGAAATTGTAGGAAGGCTTCGCGTTCTGTAACACTCACCTGACTCCCACGGAGACGCTGACCAGGTCTGGGCTGCTGCGGCCTCTTCTAAGGTGATGCGCAGGACTCGGAACACCGACTGGGCCGGACCCCCAAACTTTGCCTGTCTGATGCGTAGGAAGATCTTTCTGTAGATGGGGAAAAGGATTTTAATCACCTGCGGAGTGACGAGTCGAACCCCTCCTTTCCCCTTTTACTCTCTTTCAAACCACCTCTGAACCTTCCCATTAATTCTCACCTTAAGATTTTAAATGACGAGCTCTCCATCCTGCTGATGGATCCGAAATTGCCTCTGGGCCAATAACACATTCCACTGCAGAGGTGACACTAGTAGGTCAGGACGGGCATTGGGAGGCTGTTGTGTTTGACGTAATCAAGGCCCCGCAGTTTCAAGTAATTCGAGGAATCCCTTGGTTAGAAACACACAATCCTCGAATTGATTGGCGAGCGAAGAGGATAACCTTTCCTGATTGCGCACAAACCTGTTATCCAAAGATAGGCCTGGCTACAGTAACCCCTGTCACTTTACAGCTACCGCCGGAGTACATGGAGTTTCAAGACGTCTTCCAGAAGGAACAGGCCAACACGCTACCCCCTCACAGGTCATACGATTGCCAAATCGATCTGATGCCGGGTGCGCAACCCCCGTGTAGCAGAATTTATGCTCTTACGGAACCTGAAAATCTTCATTTGCGACAATATTTAGATCAGTACCTAGCCAATGTTTTCATTCGCCCATCAAAGTCTCCTGCATCCTCGGCCCTGTTCTTCGTGCCAAAAAAAGAAGGCGACCTCAGAACTTGTATCGACTATCGCGCATTGAACCAGATAACTGTTAAAAACTGTTACCCTCTGCCCCTGATCCCCGAACCTCTTGAACAAGTAAAATAGGCCTGCATATATACCAAGTTAGATCTCCGGGGGGCTTACCATCTGGTACGAATAAAAGAAGGTGACGAATGTAAGACCGCCTTCCGTACCAAATATGGACTATTCGAGTACCAAGTAATGCCTTTCGGATTGTGCAACGCCCCTGCTGCCTTCCAAAACTTCATGAACGATGTCCTTCGAGAACTCCTAGATGTTTGTGTCATCGTATATATCGATGACATTCTGATATACTCCTCTTCGGAATCTGAACATATAAGGCATGTTAAGGCAGCTCTCGAGAAACTGCGCCAACACAAACTATTTGCGAAAATTGAAAAATGTGTTTTCCATACCACAGAAGTCGAGTTTCTTGGTTTCATCCTGACACCTAAAGGAGTCCGAATGGATTCACGAAAAGTGGATGCCATCCTCCAATGGCCATCGCCTAGCTCTGTGAAAGGCGTACAAAGCATGCTTGGCTTTGCCAACTTTTACCGCAGATTTATCCCGGAATTTTCACGGATCGTTCAACCCATCACTGCACTCTTGAAGAAAAATAAACGCTTCAAATGGTCTGGGGAAGCCGAACAGGCTTTTCAGGAGCTGAAAGCCAAATTTACCTCCGCACCAGTACTGAAACACCCGCACCCGGATCTTCCATACATACTTGAGACCGACGCATCCAGTTTAGCCATGGGAGCTGCTCTGTCTCAAAGAGATCCCGAATCTAATCAACTACACCCCGTAGCCTTTTGGTCCAGAAAATTCTCAGCACCTGAAGTTAACTATGCAATCACCGATAAGGAGTTATTGGCCATTAAATCCACTTTTAAGGCTTGGAGGCACTATCTTCTTGGCGCTAGAAATACCATCACAGTGATCACAGACCACCGGAACTTGCAATATTTGAAAACTGCCAAAGCTCAGTCATCACGTCAGCTCCGATGGGCTTTGTTCTTTGCTGAATTCGATTTTGTAATGACCTATCATCCTGGCAGCAAGAACGGTAAAGCTGACGCCCTTTCCCGAATAGGAATGGGTGAAATAGATACAAGCGCAGAACCAGTACCAATAATTCCCGAACAGAAAATTCTGGGTATGATTACCTTACAAACTCTGGAGGACATTCAAACTAGAGTTAAGCAACTCCTGGACCCTACAGCCTTGCAAGATTGGATTTTAAAGGGATCTAACTTTACTGTTAAGGATGACCTACCTTACTTCCAAGGGCGCCTATTTTTGCCACACAAAGAACTACAAGAACTAGTTATTTCTCGTTATCATGATACCCTGATAGAAGGACACCCAGGGATTGCCAAAACAGAAGAAAAGGTAAAACAACAATTCTGGTGGCCCTCTTGGCGAAAGGACATTAAATCTTTTGTGATATCATGTGGTATTTGCGCCCAATACAAAGGACAAAAGAGGAGACCAGCTGGTCTTCCTCAACCTTTAGACATTCCACCAGCACCTTGGCACACCTCGTCACTGGATTTTATTACGGACCTGCCTCCTTGCTGTGTATATAACTCTATCCTTGTTATAGTGGATTTATTTTCTAAAATGGCCCACTTCATTCCATTAAAAGGCTTGCCTTCAGCTTCAGTCCTAGCTAAGGAATTTCTGGAAAACATTGTTCGTTTACATGGATTCCCATCCATACTAGTCTCTGACCGAGGAAGCCAATTCATTTCCCATTTTTGGAGAAAGTGCTGACAGCTGGCGCATATTGACGTAAGATTGTCGACCAGTCACCATCCTCAGACCGATGGTCAAACTGAGAGAACAAATCAGACCCTTGAACAATATCTACGGTGTATGTTGCTTCAATCTGAAAGTAATTGGAAAGATATCCTTTGGATTGCTGAATACGCATACAATAATCCGATACACTCGGGAACTGGACAAAGCCCTTTTTATACCATATATGGACATCATCCTCGGACCTCAGACCTCGAAATGCCCGCCGTAAACCATCTACATTCTACAATAACTCAAGCCTTCAAGGAAGCAACTGCGCATTTACTACAAGCCAAGAGAAAGTACAAGCAGAATGCTGATCTACATCGAAGCGAAGCACCTCAATACCAAGTAGGAGACCAAGTATGGTTAGCTACCAAACACTTATCGCTCAAGGGACCTCGAACTTTTAACCCAAGATATGTGGGGCCCTACTCAGTTACGGCCATCATCAACCTGGTGGCCGTCAAACTCGACCTACCAGCTAATATGCGTATTCATCCTATTTTTCATGTATCACTTTTGAAACCGGTGCAACCTGGAACTCGACTAATCAAGCCACCAGAACCTATCCGAATAAATGGAGAACCCGAGTTCGAGGTGAAGAACATTTTGGATTCCAAGGTGTCAAAGTCCAAATTGTACTATTTAATAGATTGGAAAGGATACGGGCCTCAAGAAAGATCCTGGGAGCCTAGTGACCATGTACACGCACCTCGGTTAGTCAAAAGGTTCCACCGGAATTTTCCAATCAAACCGAGACCCCCGGAGAGAACGATCTTGAGAGGGGCCTTGGGGGGGGAGTGCTGTCATGATGCATACTCCCGGAGAGCCAGTCCAAGACCGGCAGGCCCGGAAGCACACATCAGGTACCCAAGGGAAGGTCCAGCAACCCCAAGTAGGGGCCCTTTGGACACAGTCCTGGCGCCGTAGGCGCCAGGCTCATTTTGGACATCAGTCCTGGGGCCGTAGGCACCAGGCTCATAAAGGGAGTGCTTTTGGTGGACTTACCTGATGCAGACCATGCTGCCAGATCCAGACCTCTTTGAGGCCTGAAAGGAACTACTTTACCTGTGGGACTATTTTGCCACTCGGGCGTGGACAGGGAAGGATACATACCTGGTTGGGGAAGGATACATACCTGGGACTTCTTTGGAGGCTATTTAAGCCACGCCCAGACAGCAGCTCACGCTTCGCATTGCTCTGCTCCTAGCAGCTGGACCCTCACCGTGTCTGCTCCTGCATCCTGACTCCAGTCACGCCCGCTTCAGTCCTGGAACACCTAAAAGGAAGAAGAGAGGAAGAGAAGGTGAATAAAGGACATTACCTGATATTGCATGGGATCCGGGGCCAACATGCCGACGATCTTAAAGGAAAAGACATTATTTTTGGATTCCTCACGTTGCTCGTTGCAGCGCTGCACTCAACTCACCTGTCCACAAGGAATTCCGAACTCCTACGACCATCCGCACGTTCCGCTGCATTCCAGCACCTAGGAAGGAAAAGAGAAGAACAAAAGGTGAGCCAGAGAAAACATTGGGAAAAAACTGATTTGCTGGAAGGCTTACCTGGCGATTGGTGGGGGAGAAACCTTCCTCATCTCGGGTCGGCACGCCTTTTGGCAGTACCGCGTCCCGGCCCCTATGGGGAAAAAGGAACACGCGCATTAGTGGGTGAACATACAGACATTAGAAAAACCACCCCAACATAAGCTCACCTGAATTATCCACAGCGAATTGTGTTCTCTACGTGGAATCTTCGCTCTGCACCTGCGCTAAAAGACTAAAAGCAGTCCATTGAAAATAAAGGCCAAACAGGAAGGGAGAACAACCCTTGAACTTGATAAGTCATATACTTACGAAAGCGCCTTATTCATCCAAAAAAACCAGTGAGGCAACTGGACCTGAAGGCACCCGTCCGATAACCAGTGAAGTAACTGGATTCTACCACACCCCTGCATCAGAAGCAGGATGGAGAGCTTGTCATTTAAAATCTTAAGGTGAGAATTAATGGGAAGGTACAGAGGTGGTTTGAAGAGAGAGTAAAAGGGGAAAGCAGGGGTTCGACTCGTCACTCCGCAGGTGATTAAAATCCTTTCCCCCATCTACAGAAAGATCTTCCTACACATCAGACAGGCGAGGTTTGGGGGTCCGGCCCAGTCGGTGTTCCGAGTCCTGCGCATCACCTTATAAGAGGCCGCAGCAGCCCAGACCTGGTCAGCGTCTCCGTGGGAGTCAGGTGAGCGTTACAGCGTATGACTAAAACTCTGGGAGTGGCAAGGGGAATTCACCAAGGATGTGTCTTGGCCCACCTGCTATTCTGTATTTACATAATTTAAATGATTGACGAACTCCTTGTAGTTAGGCCAGACACCTCCAAATCTGGAACGTGATAAAGTCCCGCCATTTTCTTCGTGGATAATGCAGTGTTGATTTCAACAACTCCTATGGGGCTGCGGCAGGCATTGTCCTGCTGTGTGAGCAATTATAACAAGCTTGTGCTGGAGATGAACGCTAGTAAGACCAAGTCAATGATCTTCGGTATCCACAGAAATGTTTGCAAGAAAAATACTGAATGGAAAAAAAAGACCACATTTTGAAACTTAAAAAGAAATATATAGGTGTGGGGTGGGGCAAGGGTAATAGTGAAGGTGAGGAGTGCATGGGGGGTCTCCCCCCGCATTACTAAAAAAAAAAGATGCTGTAATTTTTCCATTCGGCATTGTCATGGACATCCTGATTTTCAGCCCGAGGAAATCCAAAAGTGGGTCTTTGAATGTTATGGTGGGAGGTGTTATCCTGGAGCAAGTAGAATGGTACGATTACCTGGGTATACGTTTCTCATCCAGTGCCTGTTGGACTGCCCAGCACATTAAGGACATGGGACCTGTGGAGAAAAATAATGGAGCTTTGAAAAGGGATTACATGTTATTTATTTTTATTTTATTTATTTGCATTTATAGAGCGCACAACTGCCCTCAGGCATCGTGGCGCTGTTCAAGAAGGCTTACTTGGTTACATAAGTGCTTGAGAAGAGATCCCTACATGCATGTTACAATGGTGCATGCACTAGGGTGCGGCTTGTTCAGTTATATGGTGCTTGCACAAACAAACAGTCAGCTTAACCTATATTACAGTTCAGCATCAGCAAAAGCATACAGTTGGTTTAACCTGTCTTGGAGTTCAGCAGCAGCATACAAGTGCAGAGGACAAATCAGGTGGCATGGACATGTTGGACAACCCCATGTTGCAGAGCGGCCGCTGTGTGCCAATGCGAGGTCCAAGATGGGTGGCACCAACGTGTTGCCCAGCCCTTTCTTATGGGGTGGCAGCAGCATGTAGTGCAGTGGACCAGTACAGTGGCAAGGACATGTTGCACATTCCCATGTTGCAGGGCGGCAGCAGTGTGCCAATGAAAAGTCAAAGATGGGTGGCACCAGTGTGTTGCCCAACCCTTCTTGTATGGTGCCATCAGCATAAAAATGCTTATGACCACAGCAGACAGTTGCTCAGCCCTTAGTTGTAGGGCCGTTGCAATGTGCCAATGCGAAGAGAGATTTTTCGTAGGGAGTGGCAAGGTAGGGATGGGATGCGGAGGGGAGGCGGGGTGGGAGGGACGGACGGGTGAAGAAAGTATAGGCGACAAGGGGGGGTGTGGGGAGACAGTCACAGACATACGGGCGACCAGGGGGGTGTGGGGAAGACAGTCACAGACATACGGGCGACCAGGGGGGTGGGGGGAGACAGCACGTACATCAAGCACGGAGGACCAGTTAGACCAGCCCTAGCAGTTTACCAAGCACAGGCGAAGGCTTCAGCCCTTTTTGGGTCTGAGGTCTGGGGCTACACTAATACCACCCCCTCACAGCAATTGAAAGCACGTTTCTTTAGAGTGCCCTACTTTTGCCTCAAAGCATCTCGAGTGCAGCAGTGAGGATGGAGTGTGATATGGGCTTCATCGGCGAAGAGGCAGAAATGAGGCCAATATATTACTAGCTGACAGTATGGGGCACCCCTGGCCTGGCTAAATACATGGAGGGACTTCTCTATGTGATGTCCTTGGGGGGTGGTTACAAAATCCCATGGTTGCTGCGTGTGAAGAAATGTCTCCTGACATTAGGACTAAGTGTGCACTGGGAAACCCGTTATCCAAGCCCACGGCCATTACGCTGATTGTTAAGTCGGCTTATCTAAGGTTTAGGAGAAGTAAAATCAGCATGATGTGCTCTGCATATCTGAGGTGCAAAGCATTGCCGGGATATGTGGAATATCTTGAAGTTATAGCGCCTTCCTATATCCGAGCACTATTGCTTTGACGTTTGTATTTTGTACCTGATGGCTCACGCCGAATAAAGGATTACAACGACATTAATCAGAGCAGACAATACACCATCAATATTCAGTCTCATGGTCGGTATTTGGAAGGAGTTTGTACTGTTTTTATAGCTCAGTAATGCACAGATGTTGAATAAAAGGTACATACCTTTTATTCTTAGGGCATGATTAAATATGATTCACCTCTTAGGCTCTTGTTCAGGTGTTTGTTGTGTGGTGTACAGTTTTTATTTTTCATGCTATGGCAATAGTTTTTGTTCCTTTTCCCGCTCCTCCTTCCATCTTTCCACTCACACTCCTTTGACCATCTCCCGAAATGTCCCTTCTTATCATTCCTCCTCTCTCTCCATCCTTTCTTATGTCTTTCCTCCTCACTCATCTCCCTTCCCAAACCCACTGTCTTGCACTCTTTCCCTTTTCCCGCCGACCCTGCCCCATCCTCTACCCTCCACATTGCTATCTCTCGTCCTCTCCCGGCCTCTACCGACCTTTTTTACCTCTCTTTCTCCCTCACCATCTCCATCCTTTCCATATATCCCACATTCTCTGCCCTTCCATTTCTCTCTTTCAGTCTCTTATGCAGCTGCACAAACTGGCTGCACAAACTGTTCCACAGCAGTGCAGTTGTGTTAACATGGCAAGCTATATTATTGGAACTGAAACCTGCGAGGCCACAATGAAGGCTCCATAGAGGTTGCGAGGTCAGTTGGAGCTATTTGTGAGAGTGAGGGACACAGAGAGACTGACGCAAAATGGGAAGGGGGTGAAAAGGGCAAAGAAAAAGGGAATGTTGACAGGTGAAATGAACAGAAAAAAAGCAAGTCAGAATGAAATCGAAAGGAAGGAAAGAAACAATTAAATTAAAGTGAATGTAGGAAGTCAAAGCAAAACATCTAAAAAGAAAAAAGCAATGTTCAAAGTAGAAACTTAACAAATATGAAAAGTATGAAGCAAAACCTACAACTCATTTATCATCAAAGCAGCACATCGAAATGTGTAGACTTACTTGTATGCAGCTCATAAAAGACACACGTTAAACCCTAAATTAAAACCTTTAACCAATTTCCAGAATGACCATATTGCGCACCCCCAGTTTTCCGACTTGCACACCTGGAGAGGTGGATAGCAGGTACCCTGGCAATACCTGGAGATGCTGCGTAGGCTGTTCTTCACAGGGATCTGCAACTCTGCAGGCCGCCCATGTGTGGATTTCTTAAGAAAGACCCAGGGAGAGCGAGCTGGGCACGATTTCAGTGAGGAGTTCATCACAAATTCCTTCTGACCTCTTCCAGGTTCCCATGCCAACTGTGTGCACTAATCTGTGCAGTTACCCCAGTCTCCGCCGACTGGGTGCACTTAGGACCTCCCCCTCCCTGTGACCATCTGTGCACTTGCAGGATCCAAATGCAACGTGCCTGAAGATCTTCTGTCTGTTCCCCCTTGTCTTCTCCCCTTAACTGCACTGGTAAAACTGCAGAATCGCAGTCAGGCCCATTTGCTGTAGTGTCTCAACTCTTAAATGTAGCTAACGCACGTACTCTGCCTGTGCAGACTATTATCGTATCAACATTTCAAGGGCTCTGAGCGACTGTTCCACCCCCCAACCCCATGTTTCCACCCTCCTTGAGCGCTTTGAAACACTTTCCTGTGTATATGCGCTATAAAAAAGAAACAATACAATACAATACAATGCTGGCCAAACCGCTTTGGCCTGCCTCCCACTCAAGGCTCAAGTCGACCATTATTGAGCTTGATGCCAGGCCTTCCCACATTAACACATTGAAGTGGGCAGCCCTTGCTAATTTTGCAAGATGCGTGCTAACACTTCAGCAAGCCGAACCCTATAGGAGAGGAGACAGAAGCCCTTCCGTCCAGCGCTCAATCACATTTGTGTTTATTTTCATAAGCGTTTGAATAGTTCCTTGCAGTGCA
The DNA here is from genome assembly GCA_002915635.3 of Ambystoma mexicanum. Lineage (NCBI taxonomy): Eukaryota > Metazoa > Chordata > Amphibia > Caudata > Ambystomatidae > Ambystoma > Ambystoma mexicanum. Next base: position 225,977,575 of record CM010927.2, read on the forward strand.
ATGAAACTATTCAAAAGCTTACGAAAGCAAACGGGTCCATGTGATATTTCCTCATTGTAAAGGCCGAACACAAATAAGACCGATTTCTTTTGGACGATTTTGTGTGGCCTTTAAAATGTGGAAATATGAGATTCTGAATCACCCCCGCCTCCCCGGAAGGAGATCCTGCCCCCAGTCCCCCACCCGTTTCAGCAGAATTATTGAACATCGGGGAGGGGGGGGGGGTTCTACCCCATACCCTGCTTTCATCACCCCACCACCTGAGCCCAACACATTCCTCCTCCTGTCCAACATATTCTCGCAAACACACATTTACCCTCTCGCCCCCTCCCTTCCTCACCACAAACATGCCCCTGCCTCTGCTGCATAGACACGCGTGCATGCACACGCACACACCGTAAATACACTTACCTTGCTCCCACATCTTCCCTCTTCGCTCACGCCTTCGCACACTCATGTACGGCCGTAGCATGATTGTTTGATTTAGAAAGACTGCCCTGTGCTGTAACAGAGCGCTCTTTCTAAATCTGTCTTTTTTTTAAAGACATTAGGCCTCATTAGGAGTATGGCGGTAAGGCAACAACGGCGCCGGTATCGCTACCGGCACCATTGCTACTGTACCGCCATACTAGGACTTCTGCTTGCGGGTGCTCTTGCAGCCACCTGGTCTGACCAGGTGGCTGTACCGGCTCCCGCGAGCAGAACATGATGGTAGCAACGGTACCATTATGAACGGTACCTCTGCTACCATCCTCCCCATTCCCATTGAGCCCTCTGAGGGCTCAATGGGAATAGGGACGTACCGGCTCTGGAACCCGCGCAAGGGGAATTACCGGGTCCGCAAAGGTCGGAATGGCCCGGTGATTCCCCATTCGCGGGTGCCGGAGCCGGATGCGAGTTTGCGGGTAGCCCTGCAAGGCTACCTCCAACCTCGTAATGAGGCCCATTGTCACAACGGGTGCAAAAAGACATTCCTGCCCCTTTGTTCAAGCAGTATGGGGGCAGGTGCTGCTGCTGTTCCACCCGTATACTCAGTTCACTCCAATGGGTGGGTGGGGGCTGATAGGATGTGGTATTGAGCAATGCGTCCCTTTGAATAATTACTTCCTTAGATAACAGCACATCGTGCTATGAAGATATTTTTGTATTCATTTTATGTCCATTGAACAGGAACTACATGTAATTTGTGTGATGCACGTCGGGCCTGTGGAGAGACATTCTAGTAACATGAGCTACGCTGATATGAAGGGACACACCAGGCTGCAGAAATAATGACCTCCCTAAGGATTGGAGAACCGTGAAAAAATGTTCTCATTGCGGGAAGCGCTTTCTTACAGAGCCTGTGGCGAGAGGGTATTAGAGGATATTCCTATCCTGGAATTACTTCCACAGGGTGATACATTGGGGCTGTGTAGAGATGGTTTTAGGGGATATTCCTATCCAGGAATTACTTCCACGGGGTGGTACACTGGGGCTGTGTAGATATGGTTTTAAGGGATATTCCTATTCCAGGAATTACTTCCAGAAGGGTGGTACATTGGTGCTGTGGAGATACAGTGTTTTCGAATATTCTTGCTCCAGGTATTACTTCCAAAGGGTGGTACACTGGGGCTGTGTAGAGATGGTTTTAGCGGATATTCCTATTCCAGGAATTACTTCCACAGGGTGGTACATTGGTGCTGTGGAGATACAGTGTTTTCGAATGTTCTTACTCCAGGTATTACTTCCAAAGGGTGGTAAACTGGGGCAGTGGAGAGATGGTTTTAGGGGATATTATTACTCCAGAAATTACTTCCACAGGGTGGTACATTAAGGCTGTATAGAGATGGTTTTAGGGGATATTCCTATTCCAGCAATTACTTCCACGGGGTGGTACATTGGTACTGTGGAAATACACTGTTTTCGGATATTCTTGCTCCAGGTATTACGTCCAAAGGGTGGTACACTGGGGCAGTAGAGAGATGGTTTTAGGGGATATTATTACTCCAGGAATTACTTTCACAGGTGGTACATTGGTGCTGTGGAGATACAGTGTTTGCAGATATTCTTACTCCAGGTATTACTTCCAAAGGGTAGTACACTGCAACAGTGGAGAGACGGTTTAAGGGGATATTCGTACTCCAGGAACTACTTCCACAGGGTGGTACACTGGGGCTGTGGAAAGACGGTGTTAGGGGATATTCTTCCTCCAGGAATTACTTTCACAGGGTGGTACATTCGTGTTGTGGAGGTACAGTGTGGATATTCTTACTCTAGGTATTACTTCCAAAGAGTGGTACACTGCAGCGGTGGAGAGACGGTTTTAGGGGATATTCTTACTCTAGAAATTGCTTCCACAGGGTAATACACTGGGGCTGCGGGAAGGTGGTGTTAGGGGCATATTTTTACTCTAGGAGTTACTTCCACAGGGTGGTACATTGAGCTGTGGATAGATGCGTTTATGATGGAACATTCTCATATTATGAATTCTCTCTGTGAGATAGTGGAGGACACTCAGGCTGTGGAGAGACCTCTTATTAGGGGGTATTATTATAGAACAGGAACCTCTTGCATTGGCTGGGCCCACACAGAAGAAGTGCTCGATGTGTCGCTATCAAGGATTACTTCTACAGAGAGGGGCGTGAGGAGAGATGCTCTTAACAGGGGTGTTCTTAGTACAGGAATTCTATATGTATGAAAGTGTGGATCTACCTGGGAGGCAACGGTGCACTGCGCAGAGGTGTTGCTAGGGGGCGGTAGCCCCTTTGTCTTTTGGTTGTAGTCCCGGATAGAAGCTCAGGGGTTACAACCAAAAGTCTAGCTAGCCCGGAGTCCCGACAGTCCGGACATTAGTCTAGTCCCGGATCTTTAACAGGCCTACCATTGGGGACCCACTCAGAGGGTTACAAGTAAGGGTGCAGTAGAAGCAGATGTTTGAGACGGGGCTGGAGAGCACCTGAGGTGGGAAAATGGCGTCCAGTGGTGCGAGCACCAGTTTAGATGTTCTTTGAAGAGTAGAGTCTTCAAGTCTTTCGAGGAATGTAGGATGGAGGGGCCAGCCATACCTGCATTCATAACCTGTTGCAAAGAATGTGTGTGTGGCAGGAAAAGAAGTGTTTCCTATGTTTTCCCCTCTTGCTGGTCTTTGTTTCCAGTCTGGTGGTGCTGTGGTTTCTGTTGCTGGGCTCACCTCTGGAGAATGTGAATTTCTGTTAGAGGCAGAGTTGTGTTTTGGTTGTGACTACTTTGTAGGTGATGCAGGCAGTCTTCAACATGATGCTTGCTTGAAGGGGTGGCCAATGCAGCTGCTTGAGGATGGGGTGATGTCATTGAATGGGATGAGGTGTACTGCAGCATGCCGGATTGCATTCAGTTAGACAAGGTGGCATGTGGCAGTCCTGAGAGTAGGGCGTTTTCACCGTCCTGACAGGAGATGATCAGGACTTGAACGGCCATTTTGAAGCTCAGGGAAAAGAGGAAAGGCTTGACTCAGTAGAGGCATGCCACTGGTACCATGCTGCTCGGGTCTTCTTGCCATTGTGTGTTTTCAACGAGAAGTCACAATTAATGGTAAGGCAGAGAGATGCTGTGCTTGGTGAGATTTGAGGTGCGAGCCCCTCGAGCTTCATGTCAGACAATTCTGGACCTGTGCATGCTTTCCGGGTTTCACAGGAAATGATAGTGATGGCCTTTCGGTATGGACTTGACATCTAGGCTTGGGATGGGGATAGACAGTGCTTGAGTCAATGGATGCCATTGGTGCAATCGATCTTTAGGTAAAGATGCATGCCATCCTAATATTGAAGTATCTTCATGTCTGTGTTGGTGAGGATTGCCTTGCAGAGGTTCCTTGAAGAGGTTGAAGATGACAGGGGGCAGATTCCTGGGTGGCGCTGGGAATTATGGGCAATATGTGTCAGGGAGGAGACACTGGGGTTGTGGGTACTTCTTTTCAAAGATGTTATTATACCAGGGATTGCTTCCAGGAGGAGGACTTTATTAGGGCTGTAGTGAGATGTTTTATCAGGGCTACCATACCCCTATCCTAGAAATTGCTGCCAGCAGGGCGGAGACTCTGGGAAGTGTGAAGAGGTTCTTACCAAAGAATGTATGTACAGGATTTATAAAATGCAAACCTATCTGGGAGGCACCAGAGCACTCTACATAGGGGACGCACCCAGGGGGCTGTAGGAAGAGCGCAGAGGTAGCAGGGGTTGCTGGGATGGGCAGGAGGAGTATGGGAGGGGGGACTCCAGAGGGGGGAAGAGTGGGGTTGAGTGGAGCAAAATATATTCTTATAACAAAAAGTACTTGCACAAGGAGAGCCAAGCATGGGGCTCTAGAGAGATGCTCTCGTAATAGGATTCAGTTCACAGGGAGTGGTGCATTGGGGCTGTGGGGAGATGTACTTATCAGCGATGTTCTTGTACCAGACATTACTCCCATCCATAGGGAGGGGTGTATTGGGACTGTGCAGAGATTTTCTTTTCAGTAATGTCCTAGTAATAGGGATTACACCTTTCCATGGGGAAGGGTGCATCGAGGCTGTGGAGAGATGTTCTTATCAGTGGTGTTCATGTAAAGGCGATTTATTCCATTCACATGGAGGGTGGCAATAGGGATTTGGAGAGATTTTCTTATCAGTGATGTTCTTGTAAAAGTGATTGTTTCCATTCACAAGGAGGGTTGCATTGGGGCTGTGGAGAGATGTTCATATCATCAATTTTCTTGTAACAGAGATTATATCCATTCACAGGGGGGAGTGCATTGGGGCTATGGAGAGATTTTCTTGACCTGCCTGTTCGAGTAGCAGGGAGTTTACTGCCATCCACAGGGATGGGTTCATTTTGGCTGTGGACACATTTTCTAATCAGTGGTGTCTTTGTAACAGGGATTATTTCTATCCACAGGGAGAAGTGCATTGGGGCTGTGGAGAGAGTTTCTTATCAGCTGTGTTAATGTAGCGTGGATTACTTACATTTCCGGTGAGGGGTGCATTGCGGCTGTGGAGAGATTTTCTTATTCTGCCTGTTCTTGTAGCAGAGATTACTCCCATTCATAGGGAGGGGTGCATTGGGGCTGTGGAGAGATTTTCTAATCAGTGATGTTCTTGTAAAAGGGATTATTTCTATCCACAGGGAGAAGTGCATTGGGTCTGTGCAGAGATATTTTTTTATCAACTGTGCTATTGTAGCGTGGATTAATTACATTCACGGTGAGGGGTGTATTGCGGCTGTGGAGAGATTTTCTTATTCTGCCTGTTCTTGTAGCAGGAATTACTCCCATTCATAGTGAGGGGTGCATTGGGGCGGTGGAGATATTTTCGAATCAGTGACGGTCTTGTTACTGGGATTACTTCTATCCACAGAGAGAGGTGCATTGGGGCTGTGGAGAGAATTTCATATTCTGCCTGTTCTTGTAGCAGGGATTACTCTTATTCATAGGGAGGGGTGCATTGGGCTGTGGAGAGATCTTCTAATCAGTGAGGTTCTTGTAAAAGGGATTATTTATATCCACAGGGAGAAGTGCATTGGGGCTGTGCAGAGAGTTTCTTATCAGCCGTGTTATTGTAGCGTGGATTAATTACATTCACGATGAGGGGTGTATTGCGGCTCTGGAGGGATTTTCTTATTCTGGCTGTTCTTGTAGCAGGGATTACTCCCATTCATAGTGAGGGGTGCATTGGGGCGGTGGAGATATTTTCTAATCAGTGATGTTCTTGTTGCTGGGATTATTTCTATCCACAGAGAGAGGTGCATTGGGGCTATGGAGAGATTTTCATATTCTGCCTGTTCTTGTAGCAGGGATTACTCCCATTCTTAGGGAAGGGAGCATTGGGGCTGCAGAGAGATTTTCTAATCAGTGATGTTCTTGTTACTGGGATTATTTCTATCAACAGAGAGAGGTGCATTGGGGCTATGGAGAGATTTTCATATTCTGCCTGTTCTTGTAGCAGGGATTACTCCCATTCTTAGGGAGGGGAGCATTAGGGCTGGGGAGAGATTTTCTAATCAGTGATGTTCTTGTTACTGGGATTATTTCTATCAACAGAGAGAGGTGCATTGGGGCTGTGGAGAGATTTTCATATTCTGCCTGTTCTTGTAGCAGGGATTACTCCCATTCATAGGGAGGGGAGCATTAGGGCTGGGGAGAGATTTTCTAATCAGTGATGTTCTTGTTACAGGGATTATTTCTATCCACGGAGAGAGGTGCATTGGGGCTGTGGAGATATAGTATTAACTGGGAAGGGTATTGCAAAATGAACTGGTCCTTTAGGATTGGAGCAGGCTGTGAAGAGAAACGTTCATGTGGAAATGTTCCTAAAACCCTAACTACTTCCAAGGGGTGGAGGGAGTGAGAAGCTGGGACTGTAGCTAGAGGTTATTATCAGGGAATGTTCTCATAAAAGGATTTTCTTTAGGTGAAGAGGTGTGCCCAGAGACAACGTCAGATGCTTTTTTCAGGGGAGTGACTTTATAAAATGAATGTCTTTCACATGGGGCCGGGGGGGGGGGGTGCTGAGCTGCAGAGAATTGCTCCCACTATAAGCATGCACTTCATCAGGAGGGCAATTCTGGGGTTTGGGGAGTCAAGAAGTATTTAGGTGAATGTGGCTGTAACAGGTATCGGTCATTTTAATCTTATAGCACTTTGGCAATTTTAATTGACATTCGATTACTTTTTGCCGACCTAATCGGTGTTGTGCCCATCCCTGATATGATAGGTTATTTGTAAAGCACTTAATACCCAGAGGTTTCTAAGCGCGGACCCGGGAATCGAACCTGTGGTGCCCCTTGTCTTTTTGCTTACGTTGCCCCTGAGCTATCTTCCCTTACTTTAGTTCGACCATACTTCTTTTTTCAACTTTTGCCGATCCCTACTTTTGGCGAATAGGAATAGTTTTGTAAGTAAGTAGAAAGGGAGAACATTCCATTTCACCACATGACCCCAGGGGCAAGTCTAGGCACAGCCTGAACTCTATGTCCTGAAACAGAGGAGGATTGGGTGCCCTACTCAACCCTCAATGAATATGTATGCGTGGCATTATATAGCTCATGGAAACCCTAACCCCCGACAGAGAACACGATCCATGCCCCCGAGACTGGCACCTGCTCTGTGGAAGAGTCGGAGACAGGGAGGGATTCAAGTGCCCGGAATAGCAGGGGCAGGGAGACCAAAGGCCCCGTGCCCAAATACCCACGTGCCAGAACCCCAGCCTCATCAATATCATAAGAACAGAATGAAAGTGAATACTGCAGGTCTTTGCTCTGCCAAACAGACACACTTTCTCCATGTGCTCAGTGGTCAAAAAGTGGTGCCAGTGGTCACATATAGGCTGATGTATGTATGGATCGAGGAGTAAGTGACTTGATCTCTGCACTTCTTAAGTACACTTCTGCTGTGCAAAATCCCAAAACATACTAGCAGCTGGGTGGAAAAATGGCAATGTTCCAGGTATAAAGGTACATATAGCGCCACACATGTGCACATAGGAAACTGTGCACCAGTGATGCAGTGTTCTCGTGTTATCTTCTTTAAGTGCCCATTGGCTCTGTGCAGAGGTCTACCGTACATCTGACGTCATCAGTGTCAGGCAATAAGGGTCCGGTAAAGTAATGGTCTTTCATGATATGGCTGGCGGTCCTCTCCATGCCAGATCCGGCCGATATGGGAGGCATCCTCCCTTCCGACTCTTGGTGAGGTCCTCCGTGGTTCAGCACAGCACGGCCGGTCTGTCTGCGGCAGCTCCACATCCAACAGCATTCTCCCTGGCCACTCCAGCTGATACTGTGATGTCTGTGGTCCACCGTGGGCTGTCCGGGCGGTGTGCTGGTGCGTAACCCTGGTGGAGTTGAGGGGTGTAAACCCCATAGTGATTCCAGGACTTGATCCAGGTTGCTGATACTGTGGAGGGTCAGCCGTGTTGGTGAGTGTTGGGTCGGCTCCGGGACCTACTCCAGGCCAGCCCCGGTGCTGGTGGTCCCCACAATCATCCTGCAATGACACGCTTAAGTTCAAGTGGGCATCATCTGCATTCTAGTACATGTGGGTGCCCATGCTGGCTATGAGATCTCTATGCACCGCTATGTACAATTGGATTGAGGCCTTGGGCACCCCAAATGGCAGCAGCAGTGACTTAGGTTGGCACGCTCCCATACCAACCAGTTGTTGACAGTTGTTCTTGAGAGAGGAAAGCCAGTCCTTTACCCATTTTCCCACACACATCGGTTAGCATAAGGTACCAAGGAGAACCCCATGCACGATCTTGCGGAAGGCTACAGAGATAGCCAATAGGAGCATTCCCACCAACCAGCAGACTAAAGAGGTCATCCAGGACCTGGGGATCATCTGTGTTGGTGCCACAGCCTGGTTGGAACCATATAGGCATGAGGCCAGGAGATCTTTCCTAAGCACATTACTACACAGCTGCGCTGATGCAAGACATTCAAGGAATCTACCTAAAGTGGCAAAGCAGTAACTAACTGGATGCAGGTTGCACACGCGCTTGGGGTCTAAAGCTTGGTTTTCACTTTAGGGCATCTGGAAAGACTTCAGGCGTGAGCAAAGAATGTATAATGTTTATCCAAGTGGGTGCAAAGAATCCAAAGGGAGACCTTGCAATAGATGCAGGGAGTGAATCATCCCTTACATTACTTTCTAGTCTAGACATTGATGTGATCAACTCATCCAAGGCTGCAGAAGAATGGCTCATCCATTCAGCTGAGGCAATACAATGCCAGCAGTCTGAAAGGGGGATGTTATCCCTCATCAAGGTCATTATATTGGGAGAAAGAAATCCAGAAACTCCCCGATATCTATGCACATACCCCAAAGTAGCTCCAGGAGATGGGATTTCTAGTGGTCCGTCCTAGGGACAAAAGAGCACTACATTTGTTTGGAGGTACAAGTGGACCTAGGCATCTTGCGGGGTAGCAGAACACAGCTCTCAGTAGCGGTGGAGTTGTCAGAACTACCTTTTCTGTGACTAAACTCTCAGTAGTGGCAGAGTTGGCAGCCCTACCCCTCCTGTAACACAGCACTCAGTAGCGGTGGAGTTGCCAATTGGCAAAGCCAACCCTCCTGTAACACAGCTCTCGGTGGCGGTAGATGTAGCAGAGCTACTCGTCCTGTAACACAGTTCTCAGAAGAGGCTGAGTTGGCTACCCTTTCTATGAGACGGCTATTGGGAGCAGCAGTTTTGGAAGTGCTACCCCTCTTGTAACACAGCTCTCAGGAGCCGTGAAGTTGCCAGATCTACCCTTCCTGTGGTTCAATTATCAGCTGAAGAGGCATTGCTATAATTCCTATTGTACAGCTCTCAGGAGCGGAAGAGTTAGCAGAGCTACCCGCCGGGTAGACAGCTCTCAGCAAAGTTTAAGGAGGCCATGCCACCCTTCCTGTTCTACAACTCTCAGTTGGGACAGAGTTGCCAGAGCTACCCTTTCTTGTACACAGTTCCCTTGAGAGGGGAAAGAGGAGATGCCCCTCTTGCCAGAGGCTAACGAGGAGGTGCTAACCTTCCAGTTACACAGCTTTTAGCAGAGGCTGGGTGGCAGACCTATGCTTCTTGTGGTATTGGCAAAGTTGACCTAATGCCAACTTGACCGGTATTGGCATAGTTGACCTAATGCCAACTTGACCGACTCCCATTTGACCACATCTTTTTGACCTAATTCTGTAGGTCAAATGGTACACTTCAATTAAAAAATAGTTGTTGGGTGGGGTAAGGGAATAGGTTGAGGTGGGTGGAAGTCGGGGGGACTGCGGGGGTCTCCCCCTGCATTAGTTTGAGTTGCGAGGGGTCTCACTCCACAGGAGGTTAAAAAAATGAGGTCACAAAGGCAGTAGATCAAGTTCTTTAGGTCAAACAACCCATATCCATTCCTGTGATTCAGCTCTAAGCTAAGGACGAAATGGCAGTGCTACCTTCATTTTACACTGCCCTTCCTTTTACACCACTCCCAGTAAAGGTTAAGGTGGTTGAGCTACCCTTTATCTTACACTGTCCGTCCTCTTACACCACTCCCAGTAAAGATTGGTTTGCTTGAGCTACCCTTCCTCTTACACCGATTTCCTCTTACACCGCTCACAGTAAAGGCAGAGCAGGCAGAGCTAACCCTCCTCTTACACTGTCCTTTCTGTTACACCGCTCCCAGTAAAGGCTGAGGTGGTTGAGCTACCTTTCTTCTTACACGGTGGTAGAAGTACACCAAGACATGAGTGGAACTATGAACTCAGCAGTGGCGATGTAGGCAGGAGCAGGTTGACAGTCAAGAGGCTGGCACAGACGAAAGAAGGCGGTATTGTTTTTCTTTTTTTTCTCTGTCGGTCAGTCAGTGGGTCATTTATATTTTGCCTATATTCGCTGATCGTAACTACACTAAACCTTATACATATGATCTACTTGGGCAGATGCTGCTTGAATAGGAGCCTGGAAGTAGAACAAGCTTGTGTTGTCATGAACAGAATGTATTTATTTACTCCAAATCGTGGGTGCTAAGAATTAAAGTATTTTCTCATCTGATCTTACAGAGAGATTTAGGGATTAATAGTGTTTGATCCTTCATAGATCAAAGTTTTCATCAAGGGATATGATGTGTGAGGATTTCTCGCAGGAAGGCAGGAGAAGCCCCATGGATGCATTCGAATAGCAAGCAAATATTTTGTAAGCTGCATTTTCTGCTCTATTGGACACCACACCTGGATCCTGTGAACAGCCTTGACGTGATCACTGTTTCTACATCCAGAAACAAACAGTTTTTAGCCACCTAGAGTCTGCTAATAAGTTTGATAGTAACCCCAGGGGTGCACTGAAATAGTTCAAGCGACTAGTCACTAAAGTTCCTACTCCAATTTTACACTTGTCCATGGGCTTGAATGGACAATCCCTATACAGCCACCTGATATCAAAATAGTATCCCTTGCTAATGGCATGGAACTTTAGAGACTATATTGTCTTAGCATTTAACCTGAGATACCAACTTGACACGTTTCTCAAAAATCAGGGGGTGATGGAGTGTGAGGGAAGAAGACTTCTTAGTGTGCAGTCGGACCTGGAGCGTTCCAAGTGCCAGATGGAATTACCAAAAGACGATCAATGGCCCAAATAACCAGCAAGACTCAAGGAATATGTCAAAATACTACTTTAAAATCAACTCAAATAAAGCAGGGAAACCTGGTGTACAAACTGATTGCAGCTCACTCACTCTCATCTACATTTCGATCACACAAGGGCTTTATACCTCGATGTTCGTCAGCTATGACGTCATCTTACGTAGCAAATAGTAAAAATCTATCAAAAGAAAATATTGGTTAGGGGAACACATATACTGTAAAATACTGGAGGGGGGTGTCTGTACTTCTGCTCTCTATATGTTAGAGGAGAGGCACAGAGGACCCCGGCCAAGATTCTCTATTTGGTAGCTATGGTCGAGCAATCAAGGCCTAGCTTCTCAGGAGGTGATGCAGGCTGGTTCTTAAGTACAGTGTAGTCCCCAACCCCCCACAAAGGAATGTCCACACACTGTATTACTGAAAACACAGTCTTTATATAATTAATATTCAAGGTTATGTACACTATCACAATAACTCACTTTGTACTCAGAAAATCATCAATGGTAAATAAATACAGTTCTACAGTGGTACCACAAATATTATTAGATCTCATTAAAGTGCATCAACTATACTGTCAAAATGTCACACAGATCAATAAAGAGGAAACCAACAGTAGAGAGAAAGGAAAGCAAGATGGTTGAACAATTGGCAGATTACGGGCATCTACCGATAGACACAGTTCCCCCCACCTGGGCAACCTGTAAAATAAAGATATAGCACAAGCCCAGTCCATATATTGATCAATAGTCTTAGGAGGTTATTACGACCCAGGCGTTAAGGGTTAACGCTGTCGTTAACCCTTAACGCCTGATTCCAATTTTAACGGCTGCTTTTAGCAGGCGTTAAAATCCATGGCGCTAAACCGCCTTGGTGCTAATTACGGCACCGTAATTTACGGTGCCGTAATTAGCGCCTTTCCCACTCCCATTATGCCCTATGGGGCAAAAATGGGAATGGGGAAGGGTAAATGGGAAATGGGGATTTACCGCCCCACTCACCTTGGAATGGGGCGGTAAATCCGCCAACCACCATGGTGTAAACGTTGGTGTACTTACCGCCTGGGTCGTAATGACCTCCTTATTCTCTCCTATAATGTTTTTACCCCCCCAATGTACCTGGTGGTGCAGAGTTCTTCGAAGAAGCGTTGAGGGATCCTTTTTGAGTGACTCCCTTTAAAGCAGGAGTCATGGATCGTCGAGAGGCGTTGAAGAAGGCGAACTTGGCGTCAACGGCGTCGATGAGAAGTTCGAGGGTGCCAAGACCACGGCGTCGATCCAGGCGGTGCTCGTTGGCGACGTCCTGCGAGGATGAGGTGTCCGGGGCACCTCAGCATTTGATAGTTCGGGACCATAAAGAGTTTCTGAAGAACTGTAGCCCAGCTGTCATGATTCCTGCCCCTCATGTCCCCAGCCCTCCAAGATGTCAGGCTGTAGCCAGGCCACGATCACCTACATGGCCCTCAAGGGCCTCTCCATCCCTCCAAAGACCCTCTTGGAGTCAGGCTTGGCGCTTGTGGCACCAGACTCACTCACTCCCATAGGATAACATTAGGGATTGGACTTGTAGTGCATTGATGGGGACAAGATGGATGCCCCAACATATTTCGGTTCCCAGAACTGCATGTGCAGTCTAGTCTTTTGGGTGTGGTTCAGCCCAGAGACACCTGTGATAGCCAGAGACTATTTAAGCCATGCCCAGGCTTAGAAACATGCTTTGCGTTTTCTGCACCTGCAGCGTGACACTCACCGTGTTCGGATCGGTCTCCAGTAGGCCTGCATCTTTCTTCTGCGCTCAGCTCCTGCAAGAACAAGAACACCGTTAGGAACAGCCTTACCTTGCGGCGCTTCTGCCCATCATTCATCGCTCCTTTTGTTCTGCGGGCATCTTCGGCGGTGTCATTCCCATCCCAGCACGCCGCTTCCTAAGGAAAAGGAAAAAGAACAGAAAAAAGGCATTAGTAAGCATTCTGCAAATCTTTGCTTATAAAGACTGTACGAGCTTCAAACGCTTACCTGAATCCCAGCCGCTCTGGGGGAACTCTGTCTCCGTAACTTCTCATCCATCTGCAAGAGGGAAAAGCACTCCAGGTTAGCGTGGAAACATCTAGAGGCGCCACATACCGCGCTTACTCATCGCATTTGTTCTTCATAACCGGCATCCACGCTGAAAACGTTGCGGCACCTAAAAGACACAGAAAAATAACTCAGTTCAATACAAATATGAAAGGGGTGCATCACGCATCGCGCTCTCACTCACCTTCAGCGCTACTCATCTCAGCAGCACGCCGCCATCCCCGGACGCCGGCCATCATCTAAGGAAGGAAAGGAACAAAGTTAGAGAACTGTTCAAAAGACTCATTATAATTACCTGTCGAACTCTTGCCAGTGAAGTAACTAGGCAGCAACGAGCTCACATCAATCAACGCGCCCCTGGGCTGAAAGCAGGATGGAGAGCACACTATCCAAGAAAACAAGGTGAGCTGTGGATCAAAGGGAAGGGTTGGACCCCGGGGAAGAAGGGGTTCAAGCACACAGAGACAATAGGGAGTTAAACTCTACCACTACTGTGTTTCCGGCCCAGTCTCCAGTCGAGTAGGCTCCAGGGAAGTGTTCATGGTCGTAAGAGGTCAGAACAGTCAGAGTGACGTCCCCGTGGATACCAGGTGAGCGTTACAGAGGCAAGGGCATCGAGTCGTCAAAGTCTTTGTGGTCTTCAGGTGGCGGGAAACCCACCGGCGGATTCTCCTCGGCGCGTCAGCGTCCTTGACTTTCTCCGGCAGGATAAAGCAGTCGTCGGAGCGGACAAGGGAGTCTTTTGATTCAACAGTCTTAGGCAAAGGAGCGGGCGGCTCCGGTCGTCGGTGGAACGGCGTCAAGTGGTCCCCTCTTCTGGGGCAACATGGTTTCGACGGGCGGTTACAGCAATACTCCGAACCCTGGGCAATGGCAACGGACTTCGATGGCAGCGAAGTTCGGGTGCTTCACTTCGTTCTCCTCGGCGGTCCCCGTCTCCGGTTGGCAGCCTTTTGAGGGTCTGACATCCAGGGAGCTTCAGCAAAGGTTAGCGGTGCTCGATGGTCCCTCAGAGCATGGGAAGAGGGTGCCTTACCAGGTCCTCTCTCGGATCAGTCCTCGACGAACTTGGCAGCTTTCTGATCGGGACAAAGCAAATGCAGCAGCTGTTCTTCTTCTTCCAGCTGGGCGTCGAGGATCAGCAGTTCCAGTTACTCTTCAAGTGTAGACACAGCTTCTGAACCATTTCTAGTGGTGAGAGGTCCCCAGATATACTATTCTGTCTCTCATCCACACTGCTGGGTCACACTCAGAAGCCAATCATACAGAAGGGCATTCATGCAGTCAGTCAGCCAATCAGGCATACAGTGCATTCAGGCCATACTCCTCCCTCTCAGACACTCACAACAAGGAATGTGTATTGGGACAAGTGCCCAGCCATTCAACACTACACACTGCATTTAGGCCAGTTTTGGGCAGGACTGTCTCAGTCTTTGTCTCTCATACCAGAAACCAGACAGCCACAACAAGAAGTGCATATTGGTCACACCCTCCATTCACCCAGGTCCCGCCCACACGGTGTGCCTACAACATACTGTCACTGGGAAGGCTCCAGCCAGTCTGGCCTGGACTTCACAACAACACCATGGGCCTCATTACACGGATGGCGGTAGGGATTTACCGGTACCGGTAAAATACCGGTACCGGTAAATCCCTACCGCCTTACTACGAGGTTCCTTTGCGGGTTGGGGGATTTAACGCCTGCTTTTTGGAGGCGTTAAAATCCAACCCGCTAAGGGACCTCGGAGCTAATTACGGCGCCTTCCCCATTCCCATAGAGCCCTATGGGGCAGAAATGGGAATGGGGAAGGGCAATGGCGGAAAGGGGATTTACCGCCCCTCCAACCTTGGAATGGGGCGGTAAATCCCCTTTCCGCCAAGGCGGTGCCGGTATTTTACCGGCATGAGCCATGGTGCTAATAGCGCCATGGCTCACCGCCTACCGGGTAATGAGGCCCCATGTTTGGAACTTCCACCCAACAGCAAGTCAGGGGGAAGGGACAGAGTCAGGGCTTCCCAGGACTTTGGGAAAACAAGGTAACAGGCAATAGAAAGCAAGAGGCCACAGGGGCCATCTTGTTTCCTATCAGGAATCAACTGATTCCAATGGCAGGGCCTGAGTATCCCAAAATGGAGGATACTCAGAGCACCTGTCAAATTCAGCATGGAGCTGCCACCAGCCGATACCCTGCTCTGTGGGCCACACACAGGTGCCCAAAAACATACACTAGGGGCGCAGGGTTGCACCCCCACCCATGGGTGCCATAAGGGTATCCCATGGGTCTGTACACCAAACCAAAACCAGGAAGAGCTGCACTGCCAGGAGTCCCACATGGACACCTGGGCAGAAAACAATACAGAACACAAATGAAAAAGGACTACAGGACAAGGACAGGGAGGCCCTGTCCCTCCAATGCATTTCCAGCATCCATATACCTATACCTAATTTAGGCATTAGTAACATAATTGACTGCCCGCTAACTGGTAGGCACGCCTTGAACTACCTCTTACTACATATAATACAGGTTAATAGCAGAATAACAACAGTGGATTGGCTTCTGCAACAATGCATGGTACACTGTTATATAGATGTTCATGATTGCTTTGCATTCTCTCCCAACCTGGGACATTTGGCTTGTTAGCAGCACATAAGAAAAACTAAACCCAGGTGCCGGGAATAACATCAGACCACTGCTGTCTTGGTCATTTAGCATACCATCTCTCATCAGTTAGGCCATAAGCAAGGGCTTCTTCTCTGTAGTTGGCCTTGCTGACTGTTCTCTTCCTTGGGACTTTTAAGGCATATAGGTGTCAGGAAACGGTGTGATATTAGGATACCGACTTCACGTTTCCGTTTTCCACATGACAATGGCACCGTTCGTACCAGGACATTGCATCTTACCTCTCCCCGAAAATGTACTTTGCCGTTGGCTCAACAGGTGTTTCTAACAGCCAGAACCCATTTCACAGATCGTGCTTGGTTGCCTTGGAAACTGGGCCAGCTTCCTTTTCGACGTGGTCACGTGCAACGCTGCATACGATCACGTGACGATACACAATCACGTGATGACCGGCATATAGTTTGTTTCAGGAAGCAACTCGGCGCTTCTAGTTGAGTCGCTTTTGCTTCTGTAGTGTTTGGTTCGATTCTACGTCCTTGTTGGTACTTTGACCTTGGCATTGTTTATATGGATTGTCTCTGTTTCTTCCCATCTGCTCAGTTTCTGCCCGCAAGTTAATCTGACCTTTGGCTACTTTTTTTTGGATTGTTTGAACCTCCCTTCCTGCTTCTGATTATTGCCCGACCGTTGCCGAACCCAGCTTGCCTCATGGACCGTCTGTGAAATTCCCTTTCTCTGATCAAGTTACTTTGACTTTTCACTGCCAGGATTCTCCGACCACTCCGAGCCTTGCTTGCTAATTCACGCAGCATCCGCATTCAGCACTTTGCTTCACTCGTGTTTATTAAGGACACAGAACTCAACCAACGTTGGCTGTTTTGGCAGACCGTGTTCATCTGCAGGTCCAAGCGCTTCCTAATTCCATCCACTCTCGCGTGCTTCATTAACTTACCTGGATCCTTTTCTGGAGTCTTCCCGCAATCAAACAGGACAAGAAAGCAAACTTTCCACCCTCTGGTCTGCGGATTATCAGTACTCAAGGCGTACGCGTGCCGTCTGGACCGGTGGCTATTGTGGACTAGAGACTGGCCATTTCAGGGTTAGGCGTCCGCGTGTCGTCGGGTATAGTTTCTACTTATCTCTGCCCAGAGAGGGAAATTCCACCCATCATCTCAATGTGGTAAGCCTATTGGGTTTTCTGTCTTACTTACTGACCTTCTTGTTGCTATGACTCTTATGGTCTTTTCTGTCTCTGGTTATTGTTCTAGGGGAAGATCTGTTTGTTCTTTTTCTGCTTGTACTTTTTGATCTGCGGTACAGCATAGTACAGGTTAGTGCCTCCTGTTGTATGCATTGTGGTTCTCTTGTTCAGGTAAAACTATTTGGTGACCTATGAACTTCGTTCTGCAGGTACCACATTGACCGGAGTAATAGTGGAAGTTTCCCGTGTAAGAGCCAGGACATCTGCTGATCTCCTTCTTCTGGTCAATATCCTTCCTGGTGTTAGTTTGGTTTATTCCTTTACCCAAGAGGAATATTGTCTTGAGGAATTCTACGGCTACACTACGAGGTCAAGGCCGCTAGATTTCTAACAATAGGTACATCGGTATCTTTAGTTGGTGCTTAATGCATAGGCATTGTTTTCCAGTCCTGAATCACGTGTGAGGAGACCATGATTCTATTTAATTTAACTAAGCTGGGTGCTGGTATTCCTCGTGGCCTCTGGAGACTTGGTTGCTCCGTCTTGCATATGCTTTCTGCATCTTAAATTGTTAAATACTTGGCACTTGCAAATGTTTTCTCCTTCCCTTAATCTAAAAGAAATAGGTCATGTGCATGTAGCTTGTCCTCTTTGACTCCCCTTGTGCTTTGCAGTTGCCTCTTGAAGTGGCATCCTTGATCCCAAGACAAACAGATAATCTTTGTTCCTCGCACAAAGCTGTTTTCCAGAACCTGTCAGCTTTGCAGCCATGGTCTCTCCCTTTAAACTTACTTGCTTACTATTATACGAAACGGCATCCATCTGTTCATCATGACCGCTTTATCCATGTTATATTTTCTCCTGCAGCAAGTTTCTGTATGTTTCTGTATGTCTCATTTACCTTGCGGTTCTGGGTATATACATTTGTTAATTCTCTTCTTACTTAACTTCTTACTTGATTTTCTTCATATTTGCATACATGTTTCTCTTGTTCATTCTTTAAGTACTCGCATATTGTTTCAGTGCATCCTCGTATCTTCTCTTTATTATGTCACTTTTCTCTGGCCTGATTTCACTTATAACTCTTCTATGTCCAGTGGTGTATGCAGACATCCTTCCACCACATCAGTGTGAGGGTACATTCGATGCAGTTGACTGAGTGTATAGCATCTCTTGTATCTTTGATGGGGTATTGAGATGATACCTGGTGTCACACAAAGAGCTCTCTTGCTGTTCATCCAGTATGATGAAGGTGAGGGGGTGGGCCCTAGAGATGATGTGTACATCTGCCACTCTACATTCCTCCCTCTGGTTGATTCCTCAACCACCTTCTCAATCTTCTTCATCTTTTCGCCACTTTGGTTTCTTCTGAATCCATATCTTCTTCACCCCCTCAGGTTACCTGCATTGTTTATGTGGTCATCCCCACTCCAGGTTATATGGCAACACTCCGCAGTTGGTTGACAGAACACCCAATGTCCTACATAGTTCTTATAATCCTTAGTGTAATACATCTTTGTTCCTGGGGGTGCAGTGTCTTCAATCTGTATGTGCTCGCCAGTCACAGCATTCACTTTGATTCATTATCTTCACCCCAATAGCTTTCTTTGCTGTCTTCTTGCATTGTGCTATGATGATTCTTACAATACAGAATCCTAGTAATACTAATGCTAGTATTGCACCAAGTAATTTGAAAGCATTCACCAACCAGGTCTGAACCCATGACAAAAGTGACCAGAACCAGTCATCCTGTTTACTCTTGTCTACTTCTTCCTCCATCTTCGTATGCAGGGTCGGCAGCATAGTTATTGCGTCTTTCAGGGTTTCATTTTCTCCATCATGGTCAGGTTTGTATGTGCAACAGGAGGGCCCAATCTTGGCGCACACTCCGCCCGCCTTTCAGTGGGGCAATCACGTCCAACACATACCTATTCTGGAGGGTCATGCGTCTGATAGCCCATAATTCTTCTCAAATCGCATTCAGTCGTTTTTTTGACCTAGTAACTGTTTGTAACAGCTCTCACCTGGTTATTTTGAACCACTTTGCATATACTGCAGTCTGGCATAAAAATTGCTGTAAATATCACTGTCATTTTACCAAATAGTTTATGCTCAGCTGGCATGTCATCATAGGCTTTTATCGATATTGCGAATAAATAGTTGTCTCTCTTCAACCGAAGGAGTTTAAGCAACCTCTTCTACCTTTGGTGTGAATCCACCTTTGCAAAGTTTTCAATATGGAGATCACTTTGGGGAATCGCCAATGTGGGAGCATGTATGACCACTACAGAGAATATTCCTCCCCAATTTTTAGGCAACTGCATATACGCTCTGGATCCACAGGCCCAATAGTGATACATTAGCAGGGCAGTTCCTCCATTCATTCCTGATATGTCAATTATCTGCTTGCATCCTTTGTTTTCTCCAACTTTAGTCAGACCCCTGTTCCTGAAGTACACTGTGCCATTCTTCGTCAGCAGTATGGATATAGGTCCTCCTTCATATTTGACCCATGTTAATAATTTTGCATACTTGGCCCATGACTTCAGACACTCATCATTCACTACTTGCACTATCTGTACTGGTGCCGTCATCAATAGATGTGTGTTACAGACTAGCATTCCGTCTTCCCATTCCTTGCTGGTTGCTACTCGTCCATATACTAGTAATTGAGGTCTTTCCCAACATCCAGGCAATCTTGGAATTTCCCTTGCATATGCACAAACAAGTCTCTTTGTTTGACAATCCTTATCATCTCTCCAGTCATACCACTGAGTGAATACATGAGCAATTCTGCTTTTCCAGTTTTGGTCTCTTTCCATTTGTTGCATTTTTATGTATTCATCTTCTCAGGTCTATTTGGAGTACCCTATAAAATATCGAGGGGGACTCACAGTACCACTGAGGCAGTCTCATGTTTTTCCAGGACTTGTTTCTATATGAAAATGGGGTCAAATCCTGTGAGCTCTCATTAAGAGGAATTGAAAAAAAAGGTGTTATTTAAGTCTATTACTGGAAAAAACCTGGCTGTGGCTGGAATATTGCATAATTTTGTAACTGGATTCGGAACCAGCGGAATCTCTCCTTCAACTATATCATTTAGGGGACGGAGATCCTGAATAAATCTCCATGATCCCCTGTTGATTTCTTCACTGGTTACACAGCCGTGTTACATGGGGATTCTGATGGTTCCAATATTCCTTCCTGTATTAAAGCGGAAATGGTTTCAAATATACCTTCATCTGCTTCTATGGACATGGGGTACTGCTTTGCTTGTGGCAAATTTGCTCCTGGCTTGAGCTAAATTTTAACTGCTCCTGTTCCACTCAATAGCCCCACATCATATGGTCTGGTCCACGTGATGCTTGGCATATTTTCTATATCTTCCTGAAATAATATGGTTTCTTTTTTAGCAATGCCATTCTCTGTGGTATTTATCTATTCTCTACTTTAATCCAATAACTAAGACTTATGAAGAATACTAACTCAGTGTCTGAGTAATCATCTCTGAACATTTCTTCATCTGTAAAGTCTGTCTATATCCTTCACTAAGGGCTGTTACTGCTCTCCATCCTCTTCCCTCATCATCTGTCCCATGGAGAACCACCCTTTTCTCACTAACCACTGCTTGCTTCTAACTCCAAAGGGATAATCTGTCCTCCTTCATCATCCATATGTATGTCTGTCCTAAGCAATCATTCTTCATATATTCTCAATACTTTATCTATCACTCTAAGAAGCCATGTCAACAAAATATGTACTCCATATAAAAATACTTCTGGGTCTAAGGGAACTCCTCTTAGTGCTTTTCGGCCTGCTAATATAAACTCTCTTACATGTATATAATGTATCCCTGGAGTGGGACACACAATCCCTTTGTCAGTAAAAGACAATGGGCCTCATTACAACCCTGGCATTAAGGGGTTAACAGCGCCGCAAAAGGTGGCAGCGCCGTTAACCCCTTAACGCCTGATTACGAGGTCCCTTTGCGGGTTGGCGATTTTAACGCCTGCTTTTTGCAGGCGTTAAAATCCAACCCGCAAAGGGACCTTGGTGCTAAGTACGGTGCCG
This sequence comes from Ambystoma mexicanum, assembly GCA_002915635.3. Classification (NCBI taxonomy): domain Eukaryota; kingdom Metazoa; phylum Chordata; class Amphibia; order Caudata; family Ambystomatidae; genus Ambystoma; species Ambystoma mexicanum. Next base: position 225,998,634 of record CM010927.2, read on the forward strand.
CAATTTGCAGCACCGTACTTAGCGCCTTCCCCATTCCCATTGAGCCCTATGGGGCAAAAATGGGAATGGGGAAGGGCCCATGGTGAATGGGGAATTACCCATGGTGAATGGGGAATTACCGCCCCGCCAACCTTGGAATGGGGTGGTAATTCCGCCATTCACCATGGCGGACCCCGGCATGGACCATGGTGCTAATAGCACCATGGTTTAGCGCCGGGGTCGTAATGAGGCCCAATGTCATATTCAGTTTTGTCATCAAATCACATCCTAATATGTTAACTGATGTCGGCTGAGAATAAAATTGTGGCATAGATACACCATGTTCTCCTATAGAAATTGGTAGTTTGTCAGTGAAAAGAACTAAACTCATATCCCCATAGAATCCCTGCGCATTCATGGCAATGCCAGTCATTGGGAGCTTTCTCTCGTGAACACAGGAACGAGTCACTGCTGTGTCTACAAGAAGCAAAAATGTCTAGCCTGATATTATTACCCAGACTCTTGGTTCCTCTTGGGGGCCTGGTGCCACTGATAGTACTAAACACATCAGGTTTCTCTGTGGGCTTTCCTATTGTGGATATAAATTCATCCCTGTACCCATGAAAGGATTTCCTCCTACCACAGTCACACTCCCTTCCTGGGTGTGGTTGCCTGTGGGGCTCCTGTATTCCCATTCCACTGTGGCACTATTGCGTGTTGTGTCTGTACCTGCTGGGTATGTACATGCACTTGCTGTGGATGCCCTTGTGGTGACTGTGTTTGCAATGGAACTTGCTGCACTTGCTGTACTTGCGGCACACATGTTCTATCCTGTGTGATCTTGAGCATAATATTCTTGTGGTTCTGTATTTACTGTGGAGAATAGCCCATCCCCCCTCTTGGAGCTTGCCATTTCTGCTGCATTTATTTATTTATTCATTGTACATTTGTATGGCACCTATACACAAGTGTTTCCAGGTGCCACAAGACAAGATGGGGGGGTGAGAAGAATGGGAACCACACAAGTAAAACAACAAAAACAGTTATATTGGCCTCATGACAATCCTACCGTGCAAGTGCATGACAAGGTGGTAAGGGTCAGGGGTGGGTGTAGAGGGAGAAGTGCAGGATTGGGGTTCCCCAAGGGTGGGTGTGGGCAAGTGCTAGGCGGTCAAAGGCAAAGGCGGCAAGTTCAAGGAGAAGAGGGTAGTAGGGGGGATGAGTGTGGTAGACAGGGAGAACCCGGTTGGGCTAGTCTGGGTAGGAAGCCCAAAGGCAAGTGCTGGCAAGGGATGCTGAGGGGACTGTTAGGGGGTGGTTTGGCCACTTTATGACTCTGATGGGAACAAGCCCCAGTTGCAGTGACAGAGGGAGAGTTAGCACAGGAGGTGGAGAGAGAAGGAGGAGAAGAAAAGGAAAGTCTTGAGAAGTTTCTGGAACGTAAGGAGATCCGGCTAAATTCTGCAGGGGGCAGGGAGGCCATTCCAGAGGGAGGAGCCAGCCAAGGGAAGGGATCTACCTCCCACTCTCTGCTTGGAGAAACATTTGACCTGCAGAGAGTTGGAGCCAGAGGACAAAAGTACTCTGACCAGGAGGTATTTAGGGAGGGAAAGCTGGATGTAGACAGGTCCCAGTCCCCAGACAGCATTGTGGATGATGCAAAGGGTCTTGAATTTGATCCTTGCATGACCCCTCTACTTCTACACATTCAGGCCATATGTCCTATCCTCCCACAGTTCCAGCATTGCTGCGGCTGTCCTCCATTGAATCCTCCTCCTCCTTTAGGATTGTGAAATCCACCTCATCCTCCTCTTAGTCCGTTCACTGTACCTCATGGCAAAGATTGTACCCACCTTGATCTATAGGATACCCTATATTGCTTGGCTGTGCTGGCTGTACCTCTCGTGTTGCCACACCTTCACACTTGTCAATACTGCTTCTTCTATGGCAAATTTTGAAAATATTTTCTGATCCAAGTTTTCCTCCTCCTGCTTTCTGCTCTCTGTCTTCTTCTTATTCTTTTCTTGTAACAATCGACAATAATGTAAAATAGTTAACTGTTTTTCTGGCCATGGCTTCGCTTCCATCCCTCACTTTTTCTTCATTTACCGTTGCACTGGTGGCTGAGGCAGTCCATGACATAAAATATGATAGAATAATGATACTGTTTTATCCAACGTTCTCTCATCTTAAGACACCAATGTTCTTGAATCTCTTGGATAAATGCAGCAGGATCTTCGTCCTCAGCAATTATCCTTGTCCTAATTGCACCCATGTCTGATGTGTCAGGATATTGTACTCTAGGCACCCTACATACGTCTGCTCTGCAATTATTAAATTGCATTCCATCGTGTATGATGTTTTTTGCTGTTACACTTGCATACACTGCTCGTCTCCAAATGTCACCAGCTCTATCCCCTAGGATAGCTGCAAGCAGGCCTTTTATGCCGCCGATGGCTAACATCATTCCTGCTGTCATTCTAACCCATGAATCAATTTTCCCGCACCTGCAGTCAAACTATGTAATTTACATTTCAGATTGTCTTTATCCAATTGTCGCCACGGTATATAATGTGGTTGCCCTCCCTCTTTCCTTAATAATGGAAATTGAGTAAATCCTGATCCACAATCATACCCACCTACACGTCTCATCTTCCAGGTGGGGCTAGTGTTACCCATTCATCTCTTTTCTGGTAAAATCCTTAATCTCTTACATACGGCAGAGATATATCCCCTGCACTGTGTGAAGTGTTGGTGGTTGTTCAGAATATGGTGTCGTTTCCGGTGTTTTTTCTTTTGGGTTTTCTAAATCTGACAATTTTACCCCTCTTTCTATGCTTTAGTCTATTGAAAAAAGTGTATGCGCCTTCTCTTCGCGCTCTTTTGTTTCCTTCCTTTCTTCATCTGACATCATTATACCCCAGCTTGTATGGCTGTCGTCCCTTTCCTCATCATCAGGATCTAGTCTACTTAAGGACAGTTACTGCATCATCCAATCTTTTTCCTCTGGTGGAGATCCTGTGATTATCCCTTTGGTTTTATAACCATCGTTCTCCCTCATTTGCCTATATAAATCCCCAATCATTTTCCCTATGCCTTCTGCCTCATGCTCATTAGCCCACATCTGTATTCTCAGTATTTCTTGCAGCTCCCTACGGGGCTGTTATGACCCCCTCTCTTCTTCCCAGCCTTCTCGTGCTTCAATTGGCACTATAAATCTATTAACCAAGTGATCTCTTTCATCATCCCTTTGTCCGCTACGCCTTCTCATTTTTTCTTCCCTTCTTTTCATCTCCCTTTTCTCTTCTTCCTCTCACCTTCTTTCCAACCTATGTTCTTACATTCTCTGTGTTTCATTTCATCACCTTTCTTCTCTTCTAGTCTCTCTTTTTCTTTTGTTCTACATACCTTATTTGTTCTTGCTTTCGCTTCCTCTCTTTCCTTCTCGTCTTTGTATGCTCTCTCTCATTCCTTTTCCTTATTGTCCCATTTCTCTTACTTCTCTTTCTCTAACGCCATTCATACCCTTTCCGTCTAACTTGAGTAACATCTGTCCTCTCATCCACTCGTTCTACACTATTGTCATTTACTTGTTTTTGTCCTTCTCTTCTGTTTGTCTCTTAGCTCCGTCCTCTATCTCTCTCTTTCCATTCTTTCATCATGCTCTTTATATTCATTCCATGTTGACATATATTTACGCTCTTTAATCTTGCTTTCTTCGATGTTGTCCTCATCTATTGTAAGCGGGTGGCTTGTATGTCGGATTAAAATCCATGATTCTCAGTATCTGTACTCTTGTTTTCAGAAGGAGAAAGAGGAGCCGAGGGCATTGCGACCTCCCCTTTATGATGATTAAGCATCTACTCTTTTTTGGGCGGGTCTTCTTTCTCGCTCTGATACATTTTCCATAGTTCTAAAATGGCTAACATTTTCTGTAACGTCTTCTCTCCATATGCAGCATGTAAGTATGTTGTCATGTGTCGTAATACGGTTCTTGATAATGAACCTTCTTGAGCCCAAGGAATATACATTTTGGCATCTATGCCTTTTACCTATTCAGAATGATACTTGCTAATCTTGGGTTTTTATATTGGTAGTGTCTTACACAGGTGTAGCAGGGTGTCCCCCATGATGATAAGTAATTTCTGACTCCCAATACTTACCTGACTTTTATTACTTCCTTATTTTAATCAGTTATACCCTAATAATCAAGTCGGGAAGCACCATCAGTCACTGCCCATTACTAAAACAATTATTTAACCAATTTTAAAGCCTATACAATAATGTTCTCCTTGTTCTTTCTTTTTCTAATTCGATCGATTCTTGCTGTCCTGGTGTTCTATATTTAACACTCTAAGAATCTTCTTTTATTTATTATTTTTTCTCAACTTTTATCCTCCTCTGATTGATGTCAATCACTTGCTTATAGAATCCGATAACCAGCTAGATTATTACTAATGTTTTATGCCTCCTAGTTTAAACACAGTAAATGTTTTAGGCTGAAATATTTATAACCCCAAACAAATGATCACTTCTTATTTTCTGCGATCGTCTTCTTTTAGTTTGTCTAGTAAATGTATATCATTTCAAGTTTACCTCAGGTTGGAGTTTTGCACGCATTACTCATCTTGACCTTGCCCAAGGAATCCCTAAAAATACCCCACTCAGAGTTTAATGCGTTGCCTTCCATCCCCTTGGAACAGGAATCGTGGTATCTCTCTCTATCGTAACCCACTTACATTACAATCCCCTACCCTTTATTTGCCACTTTCAATGAACTACTTACATCCAATGCTCAGCTCGAGTCCCTCTGTATTGACTCTTCCTGCTGGGACCGGACAGGAACTTCGCCAAAAGGGCACCTGCCGACCGACTTACTTTCACATATGTGTCTTTTCTCAGTTCTCTACAAGAAACCCTGAGATCTTCTGGCTATTGGTGGATGACATCAAAAATCTGATAGTCTGGATCTGGACCCGAGACACTGGATCAAAACTACCTGCACTGCAACCAAAATGTGTAATAGCACCTGGAGTGTTCCAAGTGCCAGAGGGAATACCAATAAACAATATCAGACCCAAATATCCGGACAGACTCAAAGAATATGGCAAAATACTACTTTATTATCAGCGCAAATAAAGTAGGGAAACCTAGTGAACAAACAGATTGCAGCTCACTCACTCTCATCTACATTTCGATCACACAAAGGCTTTATACCTCGATGTACATCAGCTATGATGTCACCCTACGTGGCAAATAATAAAAACCTCGAAAGCAGTGATTGGTTAGGGGAAAACATATACCTATACTTCCTTTAAGTGTTAGTAACATAATTGGCTGCCCCATATCTGATAGGCATGCCTTGAACTACCTCTTACTGAGTATAATACCAATTACTAGTAGAATAACGCAGCAGATTGGCTTCTGCAACAATGTATGATACACTGCTACATAGGCCCTCATAATTGGTTTGCATTCTTTCCTATCCTTGGATATTGGGCTTGTTAGCAGCATGTAAGCAAACTGAAACCCAGGTGCAGGGAATAACATCAGACCTCTGCCCACTTGGTCAATTAGTCTACCATCTCTCATCAGTTAGGCCCTAAGCCAAGGCTTCTTCTCTGTAGTTGGCCTTGCTGACTGTTTTCTTCCTTGGGACTTTTAAGGGAGTATAGGTACACAGCTAGTGTCAGTTGGAGCTTAATGAATAGGCCTTGTTTTCCAGTCCTGAATCATGTGTGAGGAGTCCATGATTTTGTCCATGTTGACCTTTTTTAGTGCTATTTAATTCAATTAAGCTAGGTACTATTACTCCTCTTGGCCTTTGGGGACTTGGTTGATCCGTCTTGCATATGCTTTCTGCATCTTCAATTGTTCAATACTTGGCACTTGCAAATGTTTTCTCCTTCACTTACTCTAAGTGAAATAGGTCATGTGCATGTAGCTTGTCCTCTTTGACTCCCCTTGTGCTTTGCAGTTGCCTCTTGATGTGGCATCCTTGATCCCAAGCCAAACAGATATTCTTTGTTTCTCGCACAAAGCTGTTTTCCAGTGCTTGTCAGCTTTGCAGCCATGGTCTCTCTCCCTGTTATGCTTCCTTGCCTACTATTATATGAAACCGACATCCATCTCATCATGGCCACTTTACCAATGTTATGTTTTCTCCCGCAGCGAGCTTCTATATGTCTCATCTACATTGTGTTTCTGCATATGTACATTTGCTAATTCTCTTCTTACTTATCTTCTTAGTGTACATGATTTTCTTCGTATTTGCATACATGTTTCTTTTGTTACGTCAGTTACATCTTAATTCTCCTGCGGCTGACTCACACTCTGACACAGCCCTCTATAGCCTGCATCTTTCTATCACTGAAACTCTGGATGCCCTTTCCCCAGTAATACGAATACGCCTAAACCCTACCTCCAAGTGCAACTCTTGGTATGACTCTGACCTCACCTCTCTGAAATGCAAGTGTAGGGTGGCTGAGAGGCAGTAGGGGTATCTGGGTCATCCTCTGACAAACTGGCCAGCTGCCTGCTCCAAAGGCAATAAAGACTCTTAGTTCCTGTCCAAGAAGCGAGACCACATCCAAGCCTGTGTCTCTGCAGCCTCTACCAACACGGCCACACTCTTCAAAATCTGCAATGAGCTGGCCAATCCTGTTGCAGTCTCCACCCCTCCTGTACCTTCCCAGGCCCTTTGTACAGCCCTTGCTTCTCACTTCACCACTAAAACTCAGGACATCATGTCCTCTCTCTCCTCCTCTCTTTCCTCTTCCTCTCCCTCTCCTGGCTGCCTCTCTCCCTCCTTCTCCTTTCTCCTCTTTCTCTTTGATCACCCCAGATGACGTTTCTAGACAAGTCCGATCTATGAAAGTTTCATCCTAGCAGGTTCTCCTCTGCTCCTCCGGACCATCAAGGACCACATCGACACACTCGCCCCAACCTTGGCTGATTTCACCAATCACTCTTTAGATACTGGAACTTACCCCTCCCCCCAAAAGCACTCCCTTGTGCACCCCCTTCTGAAGAAATCTTCTGCCGATCCTTCCTGTCCGACAAACTACCAGCCAATCTCTATCACTCCTTTCCTGGGCAAACTCCTGGAAAATCTCGCCATCTCACAGCTTACTCTCCACAATGAATCTGTTGGTTGTCTCCATGACCATCATTCTGGCTTCCGAGCTTCCAGAGACACAGAAACTGCTCTCCTGAACACCCATGCAGATCTGCTCACTAATCTCGACTCTAGCCTTCCTTCTGTCCTCATCCTCCTGAATCTTTCCTCTGCTTTTGACAGGGTACATCATGCCATCCTGATCAACCGTCTCTGTGAGAACCTGGGCATCACGGAACAGCTCCTTGCCTTGTTGACCTCCTTCCTCCTGGACTGGCCCTCTCAGGTCCACCTGAGGGTTCTTTCTCTCCACCACCTCTCTCTCCACATGTGGTGTTCCCCAGGGCACCAACCTCTACCCCTGGCTTTCCAACATCTACCGGGCACATTTGGCCCACCTCATCTCTGCTTTCTCCTCTAACTTTCAGTGTTATGCAGTTGACACACAGCTCTCTTTCAAGCTCCCCTCTGCCTCCTCTCCTCTCTCGCTCATTCCTGACTGTCTATCCATGATTTAGGAGTGGTGCGCATCCAACAATGTCTGCCGCAATGCCAGTAAGACTGAGATCATTCTCATTGGGACCTCTGCTCGTAAGGTCATCTTCGACCACACTCTCTCCTCACATCATGGACCACTATAAGAAGTCCCACTATCAGCTGCACCTCCTCAGAGGTATTCTTCGTTTTCTCACTTTCCCCCAGAAGCTCACTGTCTCCAGAGCCCTGGTTCTCTAAAGGAATTGTAAGATCGGACCGAAAAAAAGGTCCGACCGTAAAAAAAAGTCTGAACAATGCTACCACCTAAGGTTTGAACACCAAAAATTCCAACCTTTGGTGGTAACACTGTAGGTAAGTATAAAAAATAAAAAAAAGACTATGGGGGCTGCAGCGGTGTCCCCCTATACACACACTCAAATAAATAAATAAACAGGGGCTGCGGAGGTGTCCCGTGCAACACCCCACTCACTATACTTTACAGTATAGTGAGCGGGGGATGCGGGGGAAACCCCTGCAGTGCCCGGAAAAAAAAAACCTTTTGTGGTTCGTACATTTCACATGCAAACTTTCCGGCCGCGGGAAAAGCAGCCGCGGTCGGATCACGTAGATCATCTCTAAAGGTTGGATTACTGCAACAGCCTCTTTCTCAATCTGCCTTCCTCTACTCTCCGCCCTCTGCAACTAATCCAGAACAGGACTGCAAGACTTGTCCTTGTCTCAAGCCTAGGGATCGTATCTCTCCAGCCTGAAATCTCTCCACTGGCTCCCGGTGGAGACCCACTGTGTGGCCCACAAGGCTTTCTGGGGCCCGGGCCCGCACTACATCCAACTCTCTTCCTAAACACCTTCCGTCTCAAGCCCTTCGCTCAGCTACCTCCAACTCTCTGATGGTCAGACGCTTCTCCAGGCAGACAATGGGAGGTAGATCTCTCTCTCCTCTGCACGAGCCTCCCTCTGGAATGGCATCACTGCCCATCTCAAACTCGAGCAGGACCACCTCAGGTTCTGGAACAGCTCTATACCTTCCTTTTCTCTTCTGCTTTCTCTCTTGCTCTCTGTTGTTGACCCACCTGACTGCTGCGCTGATTAGATGACTGGCTGCCCTCAAGACCCATTGGGCACCAGGCTCCTCCATGACCTGTTAGCACCTGCACTGCCTTTGGGCCGACTGCACACTTTAGACTTGTATCTGTAACCATACAGGCTCGGCCCTCCTTGCAATTACCCAGAGTTGGATCTCCCGGCCGACCTCACCCAGAGCAATACTGCCCTGATGGCGCTCCCCTATTCCCTTCTCCCTGCACTTGCACGATCTGAATGACAAAAGGCCTAGTAAGAACGTGGTTTTATTCACCATCTGTCTCCCTACCTTGTCTTGTCATGCCTAGAAACACTTGTGTACAGGTGTTATAAATGAGTTATCATATAATTCTTTAATTATTTGCATATCGTTTCAGTGTGTCCTCGAATCTTATCTTAATGACGTCACTTTGCTCTGGTCTGATTTGACTTATAACTCTTCTATGTCCAGTGGTGCATGCAGACATTCTTCCACCACATCAGTGTGAGGGTACATTCGATACAGTTGTCTAGTTGCATAACATCTCTCATAGCTTCGATGTGGCATTGGGACGATACCTGGTGTCACACACAGTGCTCTCTTGCGGTTCGTCCAGTATGACAGAGGTGAGGGGGTGGGCACTAGAGAGGATGTGTTCATCTGCCTCTCTACATTAGTGTTGGCAGGATCGCCTTCATCTTTCTCTGGCTAAGATGAAGCCATCCATCCTTTAGGCTTCATAAATATAGTCAAATTTCAATTTAGCTGTAACTAGGGTGGCAAAATAAAGCGGTATGCTTTAACTTCAAAAAGTACAGTTGGTGAATATGGTTGTAAAAAGTAGTGGAACTGTTCACAGTGAAAAATAAAAGTAGTGGAAATCTGCTCCCGACCGTTCCCGCTCACTTCGATCTCTGCTCTTACACAGCTCCGAGTAAAGGCTGAGATGGCAGAGCTGTCCTTCCTCTTACACAACCCCCAGTAAAGGCTGAGTTAGCCTTCCTGTTATGAGTTACACAGCTCTCAGTAGGAACTGAGGCAGTAGAGTTACGAATTTGGTCATCTGGCTTTCAGTAACGCCTAGCAACAGTGCTGCCACCGGAGAAGCATAGGCATCAGAGCTATCTTTAGGCGCGCACAGCTCCCAGAAACGCCTAAACACAGCCTCTTCTAAATATGCCTTGGCTGACAGCACCCTTGGTGGTTCCCTCGAGGTAAATCTACCACTGGCAAAGTCTTGAGTGACACCTTAACAACAGAGATTTTACCTCGGGTTACACGAACTGCAGTAACACCTTAGACACACACAATTGAGTAATCCCTGTAAATGTAAAGGGTTTAGATAGAAGTGCACACCTATGGTAAGTAAGTTTAGTAAAGAAATTCGAGGATTATTTTAAATAAATGTTTAGGTGCGGGGAGGAACTGGGGTCATGGCACAAGACCCCGACAATAACATTTGAAAGTGTGCAGGGGACGGGAGGGTTCCCAAGTTGAATCCTCTTTCTTTTTACTAATCCCTGTAAATGTAACCATAGCCCTCAGTTTACAGGGCACCCATTAGCGCCGGGGACAGCAGAACTAGCTCTGAGGAGACAGCTCTCAGCAACTTCAGCAGTAGCCAGTAGCTATCGCTCGCGTTCTGACCTCGGTAGTGTGCGCACATGGGGTGCACTGCCCTCGTTATGGGCTAAAGCAGCGCTCTCCCTAAGTTTACACCACTCTCAGTGAACCCCTTAGACCCCAAAGTGGTCCATTGGGCGGCAGTGCTTCCGGTAATGCCCCAGGCAGCATAGAGAAACAGATGTGACTGGCCCCAGAGAGAGCGGAGATACCCTTTGAGCAGCACAGCTCCTAGTCAAAAGTCGAAGTGGGCAGGAACTAACGGGTATGACGTTCCTGGACTTCTTGGGAATATCTGCATTCCTTCCCTATTTCTCACCGGCAAAGTCACATTTTGTCACATTTTTGTTTTGCTTCCTCCCCACTGGGGATTCGAACCTTGGCCTTACTGGGAATGCTCTAGTCAAGCAGTGAATTGCAAAGCTGTTATGCCCAGCCCCCTGAATGAGCAAAACAAATAAGGCTGTTGCCCCGCCCCAATGACAGAACTGCTTGAATGTTCTGTTAAACAAAGGCATCATCTGCTCATTCGAAAAAGCCTTGCACCCCCACTCGCATCATGTGGACCCCCTAGGGGGTCCAGCCCCACAGTTTGAATACCACTGTGTAGTGTCACATCTTGCTCAGCTGCCTTACCCGGCCCATTCCCGAGCTGCTACATAGCCCTGCACTGATCGGTGCATGTGAATCACCTGATACGATATTGCTGCATTCACAGCTGTGTGTGCAGGTAAGGGGTGGAGGGGGTTACTATAGCATTAGCCCATGCCCCTTAGGAGTCGGGAAAGTGGGTGATTAGCAAGGGGAGGGTGCGTGATGCTGCAAGCTGTGGAGAACAATGCTGAGAGTAAGGATGGCATTTCTTCCCACTGTGTTTCATTTCATCTTGATAGATCCGTTGCAAAACACTTTGTGGGAGGCGGGAAGGGCGAGGGTAGAGTAGAGGAAAGGCAGGATCTGGGTATGGGGTTTGTATGGAGAGGGTCTATTGGGTCGGTGGGGAGTGGATGCGGACAGGTGTGTGGGGGTAGGCAGAGGAGAACATACTTCCACTACGTATTGTGTAGTACACTTTGACTTCTCTTCCTAGCACCCCCAGCGTGAGCAGCACTATCGCTCCTGTGACCCAGCTCATTGGGCCAGATTGAAGAGCTGTTTCTCAAGTTACAGAACGCCCGGTAAACCCGAGACGAGGCACTGGTCCCTGCTCCAAGCACTCACAAAGACAGCAAAGCCATCGCTCCAGAACACGCCGCCCAGTACAGACTGGAGAGGCCTTAGCTCTCGGTATTAACGTGCAGCCAGCGGAGGCGATTGGGCCGGCTCTCGCTGGCTCGGAGATCCGGCACCAGATGTGTAGCCGGATCTCAGGATCCAGACAGTCAGCTTGGGGGGAAAAAAAGAGAGCACCCGCGAGCAAACTGTCGCTTCCTACGGTGACCCCATGCAGAGGAAGTTACCATCCTCGGCCACGACCCGGTCCTCAGCCACGACCTGGTTTATTTATTTGTTTAATGTTTGTCTGATACATGATGGATCCGCATTATTTATTTATACAAACATTGCATAAATAAATATAGAGGTGTCCGACAAATATTGCATGAATACATACATACCCCTATTAACATTGAAACTATCACACACGATGCACTTACCCAACTATTGCCCGCATAGTGAAGTAACTCATCACCAGTGCCATGGAAGTGTTTAAAGTGGAATTGATAGTTTGGAAAAGAACCAGCATGAAAGAAATAGAGCCGTTTTTATAATAACTAATATTTTGGTCTCTTCCTTTGATCGGATGTCAACTGTCAGCTCCGCCCTCCTAAACCCTACCTCCTCCGGTACCGGCCCCCCCAAACATCGCCCCCACCCTGGCCCTTGTGATCCCCCACCGATTTGTTTCCATCTGCACCACTACGTGCAGCCGTGTCTTTACGGGCTACCGGTACCCAGCTCCCGGTCCGGGCACAGGTGCACATCGCTCAGCAACGCGACGCCTTGGACACCACAGCGACCCCTCTTGGCATGGTAAAGGAACTTTCGGCACCAACACAAAAACATCATCCTTCGACCGCCGAAACGCAAATCCAGATCGATGGCTTTGCCAATGCTTGTGACATTCCTGGTGGCTCATTGCAGCCTAGAGAGCAGTGAGCAATGCCGTCCATGGAAACTTGTGCATCTCCCTCCCCCTCCTGCCTGCGCCTGGCAGCAGAGGAAGGGGGAGGGAGGGAGAAGGGGGAGATAGGGAGGAGGGGGAGGGGGAAGGAAAGAGGCAGGAGGGAGGCGATGACGGGGGAGGAGGGTGATGCCATGGCAGCGAGAGGTGGAAAAGGAGAACACACAGGAGAGAGAGGTGCAATAGAATACAAACTATGGTATTTCCATGACCGTGACCTGAGAGGCGGGAGGCAGGGGCAGGGCCTGGCGGGAGGAGAGACGATTAGACGAGGTAAAGAGAAGAGAGGCAGTGGCAGGGAGAGGTGAAAAGAGAGGGAGTGAAGGGAGAGGTGAAAAGAGAGAGAGGAAAGGGAGAGGTGAAAAGAGAGAGAGGAAAGGGAGAGGTGAAAAGAGAAAGGGGAAAGGGAGAGGTGAAAGGAGGAGTGCTGTGACAATGAGAAATGAAAGGCGAGAGAGGACAGGTAGAGGTGAAAGGAGGGATCGGCCGTCATAGGAAGGCGGGGAAGTGAAAGGGGTAGGTAAAAGGAGGGAGGGACCGGTGACAGGAAGGGGTGAAATGATGGAGGGAACAGTTTTAGGGATAGGTGAAAGGAGGTGGGGCTGTGACAGAGAGCTGTGAAAGGAGGGAAGGGACAGTGATAGGAAGAGGGAGATGCAAAAGGATAGAGGTGACATGGATATGTGAAAGGAGGGGGGCAGTGACAGAAAGGAGGGGGTAGTGAAAAGGTTAGGTAAAAGAAGGGAGGGGCAGTGACAGGGAGTGGTGAAAGGGAGGAGGCTGTGGCAGGGATAGGTGAAAGCAGGGCGGGACATGTGATAGGGAGAGGGAGATGTGAAAGGGTAGAGGTGACAGTGAGAGGTGAAAGGAGGGGGCAGTGACAGGATGGAGGGTGGCTGTGAAAGGGGTAGGTAAAAGAAGGGAGAGGCAGTAACAGGAAGTGGTGAAAGGTTGGAGGCTGTGACAGGGATAGGGGAAAGGAGAGAGGGGTGATAGGGAGAAGTGAAAGGAGAGGAAAGGGAGACGTGAAAGGAGGAGGGCTGTGACAGGGAGTGAAAGGAGGGAGGGGGCAGTCACAGGACAGAGGGGGCAGTGAAAGGGGCAGGTAAAGAGAGAGAGGACAGTGGCAGGAAGAGGTGAAAGGAGGGAGAGGTAAAAGTTGGGAGAGGTCAGTAACAGGGAGAGGTGAAATGAGGGAGGGGTCAGTGACAGGGAGAGGAGGGGGCATTGACAGGGAGAAAGAAAGGCGGGGACAGTGACAGGGAGAGGTGAGAGTGGGGGAGTGATAGGGAGAGGTAAAAGGGCAGTGGCAGGTTGTGGGTGGTGAACTGATGGATGGGGTAGTGACAGAGAGCGATTCAATGAGAGCTGGACAGTGACAGGAAGGCAATGGCAGTGACAGGGAGAGATAAAAGGAGGAAGGGATAGTGACAGGGAGGTGAAAGGAGGGAGTGGGCAGTGACAGAGAGAGGAGAAAGGAGGCATGGTGAGTGATAGAGGTGAAAGTAGGGAGGGGCATTGACAGGGAGGGGTACAAGGAGGCATGGGAAGTGACAGATGAAAGGAGGGTGGGGCATTAGAAGGCAGAGGAGAAACGAGGGAGGTGGCAGGGAGAGGAGGAAGGAGGGAGGTGGCCAGTGACAGGGAGAGTTGAAATGAGGTACGGTTAGTGACAGGGGGAGAGGAAAGTAGGGAGATGACAGTAAGAGGAAGAGGTGAAAGGAGGGCGCAGCAACAGAGTAAAGAATGGCGAGCAATGACAGGGTCAAATGAATGGGAAAGAGCAGGCAAAATGAGGAACTGGTGACAGGGAGAGGACAGCGTGTTGACAGAAAGAGGTAGTGAGGTAGTGATAAAAGAGGCTATGAGAAAATATGGAGAAGGGTGAATGTAAATGGTAGGGTTCCATGCGTATAGGGAATGGGAGGGATTACATGACAGGGGGAGGCGAAATGATGGGGGCAGTGACAGAGTGAGGGGAAATGATGGGGCCAGTGACAGAGAGAGGAAAAGTGACAGAGCGTGGAGAAATGATGGGGGCAGTCACAGAGCGAGGGGAAATGATGGGGCCAGTGACAGAGAGAGGAAAAATGATAGGGCAGTGACAGAGCGAGGAGAAAGGATGGGGCAGTGACAGAGAGAGGAGAAATGATGGGGGCAGTGACAGAGCGAGGAGAAATGATGAGGCAGTGACATAGAGAGGAGAAATGATGGGGCAGTGACAGAAGTTCCTTGGCACTGCCTTGAACCATGACACATTTCTTGTCACTTGTCTTTGCCCCTTTTTGCAGTTATCATGGTGCCATGGCGTCCACTTATTGTCCACGGGGCTGCGTCATAGCGGGTGTCCAGTTTGGATTTGGAAGGGTTCCTCACCATGACCACTTGATCACCGACTCAGTGGTCGGACTGCCTGGCACGCCTCTTGTTGCTCCTGTGGGCGTTGGCTCCTGCCCTCCTTGTTTTGGTGCGCTCGTGGTTGAAAGTGTCTGGGCTGCTGCTCGGGTGATGTGGTATGGAGGAGTTGATGACTGTGCCATACATTAGGTCTGCTGGCGGTATTCCTGTCGCGCTGTGGGGTGTGACCCTGTAATTCCTTAGGAATCGGTATAGGTCCACCTACCATGGGCTGGCGTTGACGCGCGACAGGCGTAGTACCTTGTTAATTGTTCGCATGAAGCGTTCCACATGGCTGTTTGCCTGCTACCATTGCTGCATTATGTGATGATATCGGATGTTGAGTTCCATGAGGTATTTTTTGAACTCTTCCACTGTGAAGGGTGGGCTATTGTCGCTCCTGATTCTTCTTGGTAGTTCATGCGTCGCTAAAAGTTTCTCGATCGGGAGTATGACGACCTCTGCTGCCGTGGAGTTGACGATCTCGACCTCCGGGTACCTGGAGTGGTCGTCAATCGCCACTAGTAGGTGAATGCCTTCCTGTATATTGCAAAAGTCTATGCTTATGGCGTCCCATCTAGCGGATCCTCGCACCGCCGATAGGATGGGCTCCGGATTGGGCGTAGGCCCTGTTATTTGGCATGGGAGGCAGGTGCTGACCAGCCGCTCGACTTTTCCGTCAATCTGGGGGAACCACACCCGGTGCCTTATACGGGCTTTGGTCCGTACTATTCCCTGGTGGCCTTCGTGTGCCAACGCCACGACTTTGTCCTGTAGGCTCAGAGGGATGATGATTCAGGTTCCTCGCAGGATGAGATCTTCTTCAGTGATGGAGAGGTCCTGCCAGATCGCGAAAATCCCAGTGAGGAATTCTTTGGCTTCTGCTGTCTTATTGTGGAAGTTCCGTAGGAACGACCTCCATTCCCCTGAGCCGTTGGCAGCGGCTTCAAAAGAAGCTGGGCGGCGGAGGCACGCGTGCCGTTATGTTCGCTTCCTCATCGCCAGTGTTGTGTCCCTGATTCCGGCCGATGCGTCGGCAGGAAGCAGGGAAGAGTAGGCCCGCGTGGGTGGGCCTCGCTGCACTGCTCCGGGAGGAGCAGTGAAGACACGGACACCTTTGTGTTGCTGTCTTGCCCCGGAACTGCCTCCGCGGCATTGGGGCGGGGCCTTTTTTTGGGCGCCTTGCATCACCGCGTAGCGGGACGCAAGGCGGATATAACAATGGGGACAGTGACAGAGCGAGGAGAAATGACGGGGCAGTGACAGAGGAGAGAGGAGAAATGATGGTGCAGTGACAGAGAGAGGAGAAATGATGGGGGCAGTGACAGAGCGAGGAGAAAGGATGGGGCAGGACAGAGAGAGGAGAAATGATGGGGGCAGTGACAGAGTGAGGAGAAATGATGGGGCAGTGACAGAGAGAGGAGAAATTATGGGGGCAGTGACAGAGCGAGGAGAAATGATGGTGGCAGTGACAGAGCAAGGAGAAATGATGGGGGCAGTGACAGAGAGAGGAGAAATGATGGGGGCAGTGAGTAGAGTGCCTGGGAGAAAGAAAGTAGAGGACAGAAACAAGAAGAGGCTGGCACAATGATGAGGAATTCTGGGAGGGAGAGGCGGAGTGGGGGTGTGGGGGAGATAAAGTGGGAATGCACCATTGCATATGGTAATCGTCATTACTGCCAGTCCTACCCTTCCTCGTCCCAGTCTTTGCTAAGTGAGGTCCCTTATCTTGTCACAGGAATGAGTCTAAGCTTTCTTCTCCGAGCTGAGTGAATCCGTCCCCTCTCCGCCCTCGTGCACATTAGAAGAATGCTCACCCTTAATTCCTCCTTTTCACAATCAATTTGTTTGCCGAAGCCTCTCCTTGGCAATGAGGACGGCAGGGAACAGGAAGATCACGACTATAAGCAATGAAGCTTGCCAGGTGTTATTGAGGCGCTAGCCCACATTCCTCATCCTTGTCTCAGTCCTGACTAAATAAGGAATGGTGAAGCTTGGACTTCGACACACAAGCCGCACACTCGTGTTACTTTTGAGCAGGTGGGCATACCCATGGACATCTGCCCATGACGCTGCCGTAGATCTAGTGGAGCAGCCTGCACACTGGGGGAAGCGAGAGTAGCCTCCTGGCCAATTGCAGAGGAGCCGATCCAAAGCGGGTCATCCTCATAGGCGAAGGCTAGATGCATGCCGGAAGTAAGGCAATCCTGCTTCGCATACACCTCATCCGGGCGTGCTAGAAGCATGCCGGAAGTAAGGCAATCCTGCTTCCCACACACCTCACTGGGGCGTGACCAGGAATTCCCCAAAGGTGGTGAAGAATAAAAGATGCAAAGGATAATGGCTCTTGAGTGAATGCATGCATGCGTGACTGAGAGGGAATGATGCCACAGGCAGGGTGATGAATGAAACCCTGCACAGAGAGTCAGCTGATTCGGTGAGCTGGTCCTCTAACATGCATTATTATCATCATTATTATTAGTGTATTTATTGAGTGCGATCCTACCTTCAGGAAGCAACAGAGTGCTTGGCAAATTCTGGTGGGTGTACACAGTGATGGAAGGGATCAATACAAGGCAGCGGGGAGCTGACAACGAGGAGCGAGAAGGGTGGGCAATTTCACAGCAAAGGATCTACAAGCAAGCAGGAGGGGATGGGGTGGGGGATCAGCAGATCCTCCAGTCTCTGGTTAAGGGGGGAGTGGAGGAGATGTGGATCTAGGTGCCAGGGAGGCAGAGACGTTTTTATGGGAGGACACTGCCTGATCTAAAGAAGTAAGATTCCATTGTTCACCAGACTTAAATAGCACGTGTCAGGCTATTTCATGGCATGCTGCTGAGGTTCTAAGACTGTCTGTTTTGACTAGTACATTCTGCCTCGATCAATTCATCATGTAATGCCTTCTGTGTTCAGTGTGGTATGCATAGTTTGAACGGCACAACTCTGTGGCATTCTTTCCTTCATGTGGGAATTATGTTTATCATGTGCAATAGCAAAAGCTCAAATTCATATTGATACATTGAATACCACAATAGTTTAGAGGTTAGCTCAGTGTGTCAAGCACTCATGGCAGAGATATGCGTTCATATGTAAGATTAGAATAGCACATTCCAGCAAAACTGTCGGAGCCTTTCTTATGTTTGTAGTGTATGAACCTAACTGCATATGTACTTGCTATTATCAGCAATGTACCTGCACCAGATAGTGGTTGCTATAAAAACGAACATATCATCTGTATGGTGAAGGTCTAGAAATTGGTTTGTTCAGATCGTGTTGTAAAACTTAGACAAGCACCTCCAACGATGAGCATTAACTGTTAGTCCAAGAGGTGAATACGTATCCAAATTCAAGATTGTGGAACAAAAGCATTCATGCTTGTATCCTGGCGATGTCAGCAGACGATGCAGTGATCCTAGTCAAATCAACTAATATCATTTACATTACTGTGCTGTCTTATGTGAGGTTTGCCTGCAGTGGCCTTGTTTAGCCCATTACTTGATTTTTCTTCTTATGTGGGCCATTTGACTGGAAGGGGTGGTATAACAGAAGAGAGCATACTAGCTGTTACAGGCCTCTGGCAAGCATATTTTAAGGTCTACTCGTTTAACACAAAAATGGTTTGCTTTTTTGTAAAAGTCAAAGGTTTTTATGCATGTTTATAAATGACAATGTCACAGGCCGTTGTTTTGGAAGTATTTAAAGCTTTAAAATACAAAAGAAAAACCCAAATTAAAAGTGTTCAGTCACATCTATATACTTCCCTTGATGATGGAGAGAATGAAGCTAGAATAATCCCATTTTGCGTCACACCATTCAATAATATGTTGTTTTTATGACTGGTCATGTTTGGTAATGTGATGTGTGTACTTTCCAAGTCAGTTTTCTAATAAAATTAGATTGTTTTAGTTCATGATAAGAACTGGAAAAGAAAGTGCTCCAATGCAGAAATTGCAGAGTTGACTCCTTAAGCAATGTGTGATCCTGGGCATCTCATTTAATCTTATATTGCCTAACCTCTCAAACTTTCCAGTCCCTAAACCTTTCAAAATGTTCAGCCCTTTAGTGTGATATCCTTTGCAGGGTATGCTCTTCAGAAAAGCCTCACTCATAGTTTCACTGACTGTAGTGTTGCTTCCACTATAATAGTGAGCACTGATATATCGCACCCCACAGCACTTATCCTTTGATCTCTAATGGCAACACTATTTAAAACCCATAACCCATTCACCTTCCTGTTAACTTCTAATCTGCATCCACTATCCATGCCATGGTATGTGTAGCTTTCTCCTTCCTTCCCATTGGTCTCCTCTATCCATGCTTGAGCACTTTTGCAATATGTGAGGCAGCTAACGTAAGTTCTCAGTCTATTCTGGGTTACATGTACCTTTTACATACAGTCCTACATTAATACCACAGGGTGCATACCTTCCTGGATGCTATTGATAAAAGGTCTCCTGTATCTATACTAGGACAGAAGTGAACTCTTCTTAGACTGCTAATGTTGGCCTTCAAATGCTACTTGTTTATTATTCTGACTAGAGCAAGAATGAAGAGGGTAAGGGGACGTTAAGGGAGTGAACATGCTTATTTTGAATGCTGCAAGGCAGCATATCAACCTATAGGTTGTGTTCAGGGTGAGGGGGCAGAGGGGTACAACCAGATATTCTTGATCACTTAATTCCTTTGGTTTGGTGGAGGCGGGGCCCCAAAGATGTCTGTGCCCAGTGCCCTATAAGTAGTTAAGATGGCACTGCAGGGAGTAGCCATGTAATGATGAATC
Organism: Ambystoma mexicanum; assembly: GCA_002915635.3. Lineage (NCBI taxonomy): Eukaryota > Metazoa > Chordata > Amphibia > Caudata > Ambystomatidae > Ambystoma > Ambystoma mexicanum. Next base: position 226,018,270 of record CM010927.2, read on the forward strand.
CTGAGAAAAAGCTACAGCCTGGCTCCTCTCTCTGTTGGCTCCAGCCTGGTCTCTGCTGTGTGCAGCATTGAATGCAGCAGAGGACCTCTTCGAAACCGTGCATGGTTCAAACATAGTCATCAGTATCAGGCCATGAAAAGCAAAGCACCAGGCTCGACCTCCAGAAGAGATTCCTTACCACTTCAGAGGCACTGTCAAAATAACCGACGTACTTACCAATTGGCCACTTTTTGCTCCTCCAACATAACCAACGCCACACTACGCAGGACACTTGCACAGGACTGCAACCCCACCCTAACCTCATGCAACCTACACACCTAACACAAACATTAACACACATTCAAGGCACCCTTATGGTTACAACAAGTGGGGCCTCGAACCAACTCAAACCAACTCCCACATGCAAGACAACGCACACAGATGCCAGTTTCTCCTGGTTCTGAACCAATCCCATCATCCTATCCTCACTAAACACCCCGCCCTCTTCTCTTGCAGAGCCATATGAGCATATGGAGACTGCCCTTAGGTGGTAGCAGGGTGCAGTATAAATCAACATAACACAACATGATGTCTCCGAAGACCTTATCCGACAATCAGAGGTAAGAGCGACCACTGGTCGTGTTTTGAATCAAAGGAAATTACCACTAAACTAGAGAGGAATCTCAAGAGGACATCAGGTATCTAGAAGAGGGACAGACCCAGGTCAAGCTTTATCACAAACAGTACAACAACACAGTGGCACCGTCAACCGTACGTGGCAAATTAGCAAATGAATTGGTGGGACCCAGGCAGTGACACAAAATCACCTAATTGAAAGGAGTAACTGGACATATCTATCCAATCATACTTACCGAAATGCATACTTTATTCACAGATCTTATTGTCTGTAACAGCGCAACAATGCCTCCGGGCATTTTATAAATGTTAAAAAATAAAAATAAATGCAAGCCAATACCCGGACCATGCCACCCCTTCCATGCTCCTTCCCACTGCCAGCCCTCTCCCACTGCACCTCCTTATCTATTCTTAATGCCACACTTTGCAGGCCCCAACTCTAATGTCCGCTCCCTGTCTCTAGCCAGGAACTGGGGACCCGGCTTCTATTTGCACGGTGACCAAGTGTCATTTTCTTCCCATAAACACAATGTGCAAGTTGCGAAGTTATCACGGTGCATGTTCTTTGCTGTTACCTGACCATTAGCACACCGGGTTTAATAAGCATAATTCTCCATTCTTTAATCCTTACTGGGTGGTATGGTCTGTGTTAAAGACTGTTGCTTTGCATGGCCTTATTAACTTGGGCTGTCAGCTATTACTAAAGCAATAGAACCTGAGGAGGGAGGGCATTACCGGCCGGGTAATGCCCCTGGTGCGAGAGTTATAAGCCGAGTGAAGTATTTTAGCAGGGTACTGATAGCAATTTTCTCGAGTTGAGACACAGCGTTGCGACCGTTTCTCAACTTGAGAAAAAAAAAGAAAACAAAATGTCCACCAGGGATTGTGGAGAAGGAACTACACGTAGTCCATTCTCCTATTCCATGGTGGTCGAACGAAGAAAGAGATGGAACTCAGAGGGACGCGGAACAGAGACCGTGGACAGCTGAGTCTTTGTCCTGCTGATAGGGACCCGGTGAGGGCCAATCAGATCATTTGTAACAATCCGATTGTCCCTCTCTAGGTACTAATACTTAGTAAAAGCCTCAACCCTCAAAATGTGGCATTATTGCTTAAATAGTGTGCACTCACTTTTGCAGGACAGTTTCCAAGCAATATATCAGCATGTGTGAAACATTAGATTTGGCCCTATATTGCAAACCGCAATATAAAGCCACCCTAAAATTATAAAATCGTTGCAATATAAGAAAAAGCTGTTTTTATTAACTTGCAATTAAAGTGCTTAAATACTATGTAGATACAGCTAAGTCGACAATATTGAAAAACGAAATTATCTTTCATTATCTCATACATAGGTTAATTGCCTAAATCACTCCCTCAATTTTGCAGCCACAAAAAAAGTTTATTGCTGATTCTTTATCTATGTTTTCAAATGTTTTGCTCTCATTTGAAAGGAAAACTAGAGCTAACACCCACATTTTTTAATTTGCTGAAACTCCTCTCAACGATCCATATCAGCAACTGTAACCAAGATCCTCATTTACTCCAGCACGGAAGACCGGAGCCAGAAGCCGGCCCAAGCCACCTAAGGCCTGAGAGCCAAAGGCCCCTTCCTGTCTGCCCCTGTCCGCCACTGCGCTACGGCACGGGACGCTGTCCTGTCGCCACCCCCCCTGCCAGCCTGGCAAGTTTTCCTCATTATCACCAGTGGAACTCGCGATCCCTCTGCATATCATACGGACATTCAGACATGAGGAAGCACCAACGGATGGACACTTACATCTGACTTCCATGACTCCCACGGACCAGGAGGCACTTAGTCATATCAGTACTTGAAGGCATGATAACCGTAAATCACCCCCGTTTGTCCTCTAAGATGAACATAACGTGCTATGGGACATTTGCATCTAGACCTGTCAGTGCCAAATGCTCTCATCTTGTGTTAATTTGCATCTGATCCATTCCTGCCATCCTGTGTCAATTGCATCTGACCCATTCTTGCCATCCTCTGTTAATTCGCATTTAGCCCCTTCTTGTCATCCTGTGTCAATTTGCATTTGGCCCATTCTTGCCATCCTGTGTTAATTTGCATTTGGCCCATTCTTGTCATCCTGTGTTAATTCGCATCTGACCCACTCCTGCCATCCTGTGTTAATTGCATCTGACCCATTCTTGCCATCCTGTGTTAATTTTCATTTGGCCCATTCTTGCCATCCTGTGTCAATTTGCATTTGGCCCATTCTTGCCATCCTGTGTTAATTTGCATTTGGCCCATTCTTGCCATCCTGTGTTAATTGCATCAGACCCATTTTTGCCATCCTGTGTTAATTTGCATTTGGCCCATTCTTGCCATCCTGTGTTAATTGCATCGGACCCATTTTTGCCATCCTGTGTTAATTTGCATTTGGCCCATTCTTGCCATCCTGTGTTAATTGCATTTGGCCCATACGGGGATATATGCTCCCTGCCTCTGAGCAATTTACTTACCTCTAGAGCCCACATACCTCACGGCGCGGCAAACTCACCTACAGCATGTATTCCCTGCCCCTCTACGCATGTCTGTTAAGCGCACTACTCATTGAAACAACCACACCTAACCTCTCTAACCCTGAGCTTAACCACCACAATCACAACGCCTCCAGTCGTCCCCTCACCATGGACATCCTGCCCAAGCCTTCACACACTCCACACAACATATCAGTCACACTGATGCCCAACCTGAGACTGAGACTGGTCAGACTCAGATCCCGTACCCTGCCCATCCACTACCTTGCCACCCCTACACTCACACCACACAGAAACTGCCGACTTAGCTCACGCACCATCAAAGTGAACACACACCACCACCACGACAATACCTCTAAATGCCACAGCACTAAGCTAACACATACCACACCTAGCAGCAACTCCTACACTCAACGTACCGCCACACCCAAGTCAAACCCTCCCACCATACGCACAAAGAACCTCTGCCCCACGATATACAAGTGCGACTTAATCAATGTACGCTCTCTCAATGCCCACACACTAGAAGTTAATGACCTGATAACCACCCAAGACTTAGATATACTCGCTATCACAGAGACCTGGCTTAACGAAGCATCCGGCCCAGCCATCACGCTAGCCTTACCACAAGGGTATGCCATCCTTAGACAAGACAGGATTGCCAAATCAGGAGGGGGGTAGCCCTTATTCACAAAGAAACACTATCTATCAGAACCATACCCCACCAAGAGGAAGGGAATGTTTACATACTATCAGTAAAACTAGCACTCTCACCAAACAGCACAATAAATATCCATATCATATAACGACCACCTGGCCCCACTGCCAATTTCATAGGTCAAGTCAATCACCTCCTAGGAAACAATATCAAAAATTCCCCTAAATCACTACTTATAGGAGACCTAAACCTAGGATTCAACGACCCCAAGGACAAAACTGCGATCGCTCTAGCCAAAGACCTCCACGACGGAGGCTTCTCACAAAAAATCACATTGCCTACTCACACAAAAGGGTGCATCCTAGATTGGATCATAGACCATAATTGTAACATAGCCATCACTTCCAATATTAGCCTCCCTTGGACAGACCACAACTACCTCCAATTCGACATCCCAGTCTCAATATGCACTAAAGTGCCTACCACAGCACCGGCGCCCTTAGCCAGAAGTGCCAAAAAGCTCACTGCGGACAATATCAGTGCACACCTCAATGTGCCATGCCTAGCGCCCCCATTCTCCTCAGACCCTAACAGCCTTGCAGAAATATTCAAAGACACCATTATGGCTGTTAACACCGTTGCCCCACTGGAAAACAAAAAAGAGAAAAATTCTTTCCACTCTAATTCCTGGTTCACAGAGGAACTCCAGACTCTGCGCAAAGACAAACGACAGGCACTCAAAAACTGGCAGTGCAATCCTTGTGACACCACAAAAGATAACTTCAAATCCATAGCTAAAAAATACAAAGACGCCATCTTCATTGCGAAATCTGAAGCCTATAACCATTGTATCTCCGCTGCCAGCTCCCACTCTAAAGAACTCTTCAGTATCTTAAAGAATTAACTGTACCACCCACATGCCCTGATGAGATCGTCAAAGACGAAGCATGGTTGCACAGGCATACAATCAGCCATGCTCGCAAAAATAAACCTCCTCCAAAACAAGATATCTCACCACTACAAGACCTTACCTAAGCAAAGCCCTCATGCACAGACACAACCAAATGTAAGAACAAGCAACATGCCCAAATTCTCATTCACTGATATCTCCAAAGCAGATGTCATAGACATCCTCGGGCACCTCAAACCTTCACAATGTAAGGGTGATGTTTTCCCCCCTAAAATCATTAAGGACTGCGCAGAACCGCTCGCCCTCTTCTCATGGCATTTATCAATGCGTCATTCAAAACGGGCATAGTCCCAGACAGCCTTAAAGAGGCCTGGGTGCACCCTCTTTTAAAAAAAACAACGCTAGACCCCGCTAACCCCAATAATTACTGACCCATAACAACAGTTCCATTCCTCCTGAAAATACTAGACAAGGCCGCCCACAAACAGATTCAACTATACCTTGAATCGAACGCAATCCTAGGAAAAAGACAATCTGGGTTCCGCAAGGGGCACGGAACCGAAACCGCCCTTCTAGACCTAAAAAACAAAATCACTAACATCCTTGACAAAGGCAAGCCCGCTCTCCTCCTCCTCCTGGACCTCTCTGCAGCATTTGATCTGGTAGATCACATCACACTTACCAGTCATCTGGCGCATACAGCGCACTTCTCTAAGGACGCAGCGTCATGGGTGACCTCTTTCCTAGAATGCAGAGCTATGAAGGTGTTCTCTAACAGCTCATGCAGCACCCTCCATCATCCACTGCGGTGTCCCACAAGGCTCATGTCATGCCCCCACGCTCTATTACCTTTTTACAAAGCCTCTCTTTGATAAACTGGACTCACTCGACCCAGCCACACCCACAAACTACCGACCCATAACTACGGTTCCCTTTCTACTAAAAATTCTGGACAAGGTTGCCTATGTACAAATACAGAAGCACTTGGAAGAACACAACCTCTTAGGCTCTAGACAATCTGGATTCCGTCCCCAACACGGGACTGAAACCACCCTTATTGACTTGAAAGCGCAGATCGATTCGCTCAGAGACAACGGACAAGCTGCCCTACTCCTCCTCCTCGACCTATCTGCAGCCTTCGATCTGGTCGATCACTCCGTCCTTTGCTCACACCTCCACTCTTCGGCTCACTTCTCCAGCGAGGCCATCACCTGGATCACATCCTTCCTTAACGGCAGGACTATGAGGGTCTTCTCTCCCACGGCGGCAGCAGACCCTATACCCATCACCTGTGGTGTTCCTCAGGGCTCTTGTGTCTCCCCCACATTATACAACATATTTACCAAGCCCCTTTTCGATGATTTGGATCATCTTGGTATCACCTACACTAACTATGCAGATGATACTCAGATCCTCCTTCCGCTTTCAGGAGATTATGGAAAGGATTTGGCCTTGCTAAATAGGGTGTACATCATCATCCAGGCATGGATGGCTACTCATGGACTATGCCTGAATGATGATAAAACAGAACTCATCATCTTAGGCACCACAATCAGTATAAAGAAACTTGCCCGGCTTATAAATCCTTCATGATTGACGGGAACAACATCAAAGTCGGACTGGAGGTCAAAACATTGGGATTCTATCTAGACTCCAATTTTTCCCTCAAAAGACAAGTGAGCTCCCTTGCATCCTCCACGGCTTACACGTGCAAATTAATCCGTGCAGCCAAACCTTTCCTGTCCGACACTAGTTGTCTGACACTCGCCAGAGCCCTCATACTGTCTCGCCTTGACTATTGTAACGCCCTCTACCTAGGATCCACCAAGGCCATCACCAATAAACTGCAAACCCTTCAGAACAACGCTCTCAGAGCAGCTCTGGGCATCTCCAGAAGAGAACACATTACAGGATTCAGCCAACAGAACAATTGGCTCCCACCAGAGATAAAATTCTCTTAAAAACGGCATCCTCACCCACAAGTCTCTCAACAACGCAGCCCCAACCTACCTGATCAACAGGTTCCACAAACTATCCTCCTCAAGACCCATCAGAACCGCATACAAAGATTGCTTATCTGTCCCCCACTACAAACGGGCCACTATAGGAGGCAACAGCTTCCCGGTAAAAGCTGCCAAGTTCTGGAACTCCCTGCCTCCAAACCTCAGAGCAGACTTGCCTTATCAGAACTTCCGTCCAAGTTAATCTCCTGGCTGAAACTGAGACCCACTAAGACCAGGTAGTGTCCAGCGCTACACGCACACATCGTAACCACGTGTGCCTCTTGCTTATCTGTATATTACATTACGGCCTGCTGGCCTTACTGTTGATTTGTATATATTGTATATAACATTTGTGCACCTATATTTGTATTATGTATATTCCTCGTGTAGTGTAACCAAGCTTCGAAAATTCATGTAAAGTCTGCTCCCTGATACCCCCGGGTACGCTCGCGCATTATAAATAATAAAACAAACAAACAAACAAACAAACTTGGGATCACATACACAAATTACGCTGATGACACCCAGGTTCTCCTTCCCCTGACGGTTATCATCAAGACGCCACTACCCTACAGCAAATCTACTGCACCATACAAGGGTGGATGGCTACTAACGGCCTCTGCCTGAACGGGGATAAGACCGAAATCCTCATTCTAGGTCAGAAATCCACACTCTCCAACCTCAATCCGCTGTACCTCAACTTCAACATAGATAACTGTGTCATCCCAGTATTATCTTCAGTTAAAACACTGGGGGTTCACATAGACGCTACCCTATCTATGGACAAACAAGTCAGCGCCATAGTCTCGGCCTCCGCACAGAGTACTAAACTCATCAATGCAATAAAACCATTCCTAACCAAGGAAAACTGCCTCTCCATCGCGAGAGCAACCATAGGAGCCAAACTAGATTACTGTAATGCGCTCCTAGCCGGGACCTCTAAAAAATACCTATCTAGGCTCCAAACTACTCAAAACAACGCTCTTAGAGCAGCCCTCAGCATACCGAAAAGAGACCACATCACACAAGCCAGGAAGAGAGATCACTGGCTCCCAGTAAAGGACCGCATCTCCTTCAACATTCTCACAACCACTCATAAATGTACCAACCTAGATCTCAATCCACCAGACCAACCGGACTACAATATACCAATCAACTAACAATACCTTGCATCAATAGGACAAAGACAAGAGGTATAGGCTTCCCATTCATCGCACCTAAGCTCTGGAACTCCCTCCCCACTGACCTCAGAGCTGAAACATCACTCTTCTCCTTCCGCAAAAAGCTCAAAACTGCACTCTTCAACTAACCATGCTCTCCTAGTTACCTGCCTCTCAATGCATGTATGTAATAAAAGAATAATCTCGTCCATTGTAACATTGACGGACTTGAACTTTATGTAAGTATAAGCAACAATGTAACAAGCACCACGATGCCTTCGGTCTGCTGTGCGCTCAACAAATATGAATAAATAAATAAATAAAAAAATCCTCAGGGTGACCTAAACATTTGCAAACAACACATATTTTATTGTATGGGGAATACTGTGATCGATTGCTCTCTGCATGGGTATGAAAATAAATGAAATGATGCAGTTAATTATGTTTCAGATAGGGGGTCTGCTATTAAGACAACCTTTTCATAAATGCTCCATACTAAATTATAGTGCACCCTCAGCATCAACCCTGCAGTGGTCTGCAGTGGCACAGGGCAGGTCCAAAGGTCACATGTACATTCCTGACTGCTGTTGGAACCCAAAGTTCCTGCAGGCAGAGATAGCTTTTTAATTTCCAGCACCTCTGATCTAAACTATAATAATTATATTATTAATCTTAGTCAGTCTGTTGGCATCTGATAGATGAACTGTAATCCATGCCTGGCTGTGGCATGGTGACTACTAAGAGCACACAATTATACTGCCAAAGCAATTTGATATCACACTAGTTTTAGCACAGGGCCCAGCAATGAAAGGGCTGATGTCTATAGTGCCTCGTCTGACTGTCTCCACGGATGCCATGTGAGACAAGAGCCAGGCTGCAGCTTTTTGGTCCTCCTGCATGAAGGGCAACACTTTCCTCTCAGAGCACAGCAACCCTCACCAGGATATGACCTCAAAGTTGGTGTTTGAAAGGTTTCACTGGCACAACAAAGTTACACTCACACCTGAGTCCTGGCCAATGGAGTCCCCCTTGAATTTAGCAGGCATAGGAAGGGGACAGAGTTAGAGTAGCCAGATGGGAGAGGTGGGCAGAGGGACAGGTTCCACCATCTTGGTTTCTGTTAGGGCACTCTAGCACTTCCTTCCTCCCCCGATTTTCTGCAGGCAAGGCCCTCTGAGTATGATGTTAGAAGGCAAAGGACTCTTGTTACAACAGCCTGGAATGAACCCTTTACAGCAGAGATGTTTTGTACAAATCAACTATGCCATTTTGATTTTTAGATGGAAGGGGGGCTCCCTCCTTCTTTCATTCATCACTGGACTTAGAAAAACCAGAAGGGCTAGAGGGGGAGGTGAGCTCTGCATCCTAACCATCCGCAGCAGGCACCGAGTGGGGGGCAAACCGCTCTCGGCCACAGCATTTCTGCTGGATGTGGCACCGTAAGCAGGACCCACTGGGTGTGAAGGATTCTCCAGGTGCCAGCCAACGTCCTGGAGTGGAAGTGCAGAACTGAGGGACTCACCTAGTCTCTGAGAACAGCAAGCCAGAACCAGTTGCTGTTTCACTGCCTCAAGACATCTTCATGCTGGATTGACCATGCGCTGCTGGCATGTCCCTCACACCTTTCAGAATCTAGAAAGTGGGGCATCCCTTCAGCAAGGGTGGGGGGCAGTCTCACAGTGTGACGCGCCAGTAAGGTGCCCATGTAAGGCAGGCTACTGTGCTCGAAAACCAGACATGCTCTAACAGAGCCACATCACCATTATAGAAAAGCCTCTGCCAGAGAGATCTCTGTGGCTTCAAGTCAGTGGTTGCCCATTGTTTGAAGTGGTAGCCATACTCATTCTCATTTTTATTTAAAGCATTCCCTTTCCTGGTTTCTGACTTTCATTTTGCACTTCCCCTCTTATATCCAAAACCAAGAAGGCGGTAGATTCCATTACACCACGTATATGCTTGAATTTTCAGCTTGCCAACACTTAGGGCCTGATTACAAGTTTGGAGCTATTTCCTCAGGCAATACCACCAAACGGTATTACAATTACTGCATGTGGTAGGCAATCAATACCTTGAAGGTTCTGCATGATTCAGTTATTCCTCTTTTTGGTGTCCCATAGGTCGCCATGGGGATTGCATATTACTGCATGTGGTAATTGTAATTGTAATTGTTTAATAATTGTACCCTGCGCCAAACCCTGAGGTAGCTGGGCGCTTGAGAAACTTGGGAGTTACATACATACAGTAAGTGCCAGCACATTACAATCCAAAGCAGTATAAGCAATAAGGATCCTGGTTACATGTGGATCAGTGGACATGCAGGTATAGAATCAGACATACACAGGGTTACCCGAGTCGGAAATAGGCCTGAAAGGTTTGGCTGGGAGGGGATCCTTGTTGCACAGCCAAGCCATTATGTTGGCTTTAAAGGTGAGGAACGAAGATTCTTGTCTGAGAGGGATGGGAATGGAGTACCAGCTTCAAGTTACCAAATATGATCATTACTGCATGTGGTAATTTACCACATGTGATAATTACTGCATGTGGTAATGCTTTTGTGTGGCCATAAGTACATCCACACAAAAGCAGGGGGATTTAAAGAGTTGAATTGGTTTCCAGCCTATTGCCAGTGCTGGCGCTCTCCAACTTGTAGTATTTGTGTTGAAAGGTAAGCTGCCCCTGGGACTTTGCTCAGAGGCTGGTCTGGGCCATAATATGCTTTAATAAATGGATAGTCCTGAGTAGCGCTATTCCTTAAATGATGCAACTTACTCCTTGTTGTTATCACAATTGAATTGTTTTATTGTTAATAATTTTAAGAGAACATTTTAGTTTTCACAGGTTCTTTTCATTAAGCATTGTATAGTAAAAATAAAAAGGAAAAAAAAAATCAGATGCATTCACTGATAATGATTCACTGATAATGCTTAGTTTATTGTGTCAATCCTCAGTTTGCATCCACTGATATCAGTGGATTTGAAGAGTTTCAGATCTGAAACTCAAAATCCGGTGCAGTATTCTAACATATTTTACCACTATTGCCCAATTTGTTTTCCGCCCCTTTAGTCTCCAAGATGCCTTCATTCTTATGAAATGTTCGGTTTTAGGAATAGGCCCATGTTTTCTTTGTGTGATCCCTTTCATTGGAAACAAATCTTTGCGCCTGGCCTCCCTGGCCTGCTCTCTTTCCGTCTATGCGCAGAGAGCTCTAAGCACGAGCTACTCCAGGGTAAGGAAAAAGGGGCAGTGATTGCCTTTCTACCAGGCTTAAAAACAGGTCACTCCCACTAAAGATAGTAATGCAGATAAACCACAGCACACACCTGACCTAACACGATTATTTCACCCATACAGCCTCATCATGAGTTGGACGGTAAAGCTTAAATGCGGCAGTAAAACAATTACCGCAGCATTTAAGGGTCCACCCAATCACCAGTCTGGCCGCATTTACCAAGCTGGGGGTAAATGCACCAGAAAAATTCCCATTTTCGGGCTCAATTAGTGCCACGCTATTAGCGTGCGCTAATTTGCACCAAACATTCCCCATTAGGTCCAATGAACCCAATGCGGAATTACAGTTACCGCCCAAGACTTGATCCAGCGCAAATAGCTCTGGACCAGTTGGCGGTAACTCTATTAGCGCGGGCAGTAACACCAGCAGTAATACCGCTGGGTTACTGCCCAACTCATGATGAGGCCCATACTCTTATTTCTCCAAACATATGAAGGAGGAAGGAAAGCTCAGGGGCACCACGTTTGTCTTGGAAGCAAGACAACACAGCACAACACAGGTTCGGCTCCCGCCCCTAGAAACCACTCGTTGGTATTAAGCATGTTATAAATGAACAAATATAATTATGCAGAAACAGATTGCAAGCCCTATACTGTAGGTCACATCTTCTTTGGTGCACGTCATTTTGCATTTCCTGTATTTGTATTATTGGGGCAGAGAGGAAGAAGAGCGTTCCCTTTGCTAGCCAGACATGCTAAATTAAGCTGCTGTCAAGCTTTAGTGCTGTACATGAAGGCAGCAGCCACTCTGTGCCTGCAGGCACAATGCCTTCTTCTTATAGTCTACATCATGTGTGCCTCTTTTACATATTTGTCCTTGTCTGGGAATTCTCATCCTGTGAGATGCTTCATCATGGTCGATTGTCCCTGAAATTGTCCTCTGGTCTGACATACTGCGAGATGTACCAAGCAGTGTGCTCTTTACTCCTGTACTTTTTGAGTTATAAATACTCAAGAGGCTGTCATGGCATTGGGGATAAGTGAGCAAACAAAGCAGCTGTCCATTGATCTCTCTCTCCCCACCTTCTCTATTGACCTACACGATGAGTTTCGTTCAATATTTATGCAATTATCAAAATACCTTCTCATGTAATACTCATCATCTGCAATACTTCTCCCAGCCCTTTCTGCCTCCATAACTGGGCGGAATACCCTTTCCTGTTCTGACTGGGAATCTACTTGTTTTTTAACATTCTTCACTAACATTATGCCATAGGGACGCATTTATCTTATGATCAGTCAAATGCAGTGTGAGATAAAACAAGAAATAAAATCAACAAAAGAGAAAGGAAAACAAAAGGACCGCAATAGCCAGAATGTCTGTCATGTGTAGATGTGTCCTGCGGTGTATTGATTGGGGTATTATGAAGATATCAGGAACATAAGGATATGAAAGCATTCGTACAGTTTGCGTAGTAGATTATTATTTTTCAATGGTGTGTGATGCGAGCTGTATATACCTTTTTCAAAAAAGTTTACAACCACAAATAATGACAATAATACAATATTCGATTGGTGATTGTCAAACCACTTCCACTATTATGCAGTTCATTGAAAAATATAAAAATAGGGCTGATAAAAACATAAAAATATAAAGATGTTGAATATAAAAATAGTCCCAATAAAAATGTAAAGACAGAAAATTTGAAAAAATAGTCTCTTATAGATTTATGCTCTTGTGAAAAATAGTATAAAAAATGACCCAATAAAAACGTAAAGATCGAAAAGTCGAAAAAATAGTCTGTAATAGATGTATGTTCTTCTGAAAAATAGTATAATGCTGTGCTGGTGAGGTATTCAAAAAGTCCTCAGCATCATCTCCTTGCTTACTGTTCCAGTGATAGTTCAGCGTCAGTGTTCCTTAAGTGGTGCAATGTGATTTATATCTTCTTTATTCTCAAGTTCCTTATTACTTTTATCTTTTTTCTCAGCTTGCACTTGAGCTCCTGTCCTGGGTCTGGATTACTTCTCTTCTCCCTCGGGATCCTGGTAGTTGGGCAGGGAGGCAGCACTCTTGCATCATCTTATGTTGGCTATGTTGACCCACAGAAAAAAGTTGACAACTGCAGTAGTTTGCAATTTGATTTCATTTTTTCTGTGCATTTAACGATACCTCCCTCCTTTACTTTCCTGTCAAGAAATGAAAGAGAGAGGTATTTAATCAGGTACATCAAATAGTCATGCAACTCATTTACAAACACAGTCGCGGTGCCTTGGGCATCTGTCTGCACGCGCATGGGCGAGGTAATGGGCACATGCATCCTGCGTCCTGTCACCAACTCATAAGCAGTCTGAGCCTTGCTGATTGCGAAGGGCAATAGAGCCAGTGGTAGGCAATACATCCAGTCCTTACGTAGTGTGTCATGCATTCCTGCTAATCTTGCTAACCCGTGATGCCCGAGAGTTTTGTGCGCTTTATGAATGTAAAATAAATAAATAAATCTCCACGACCCTCCCTGAGATTTCTTCACTATGTATACAGCAGTGTTGCAAGGAGATTCGTATGGCACTATTACTCCCTGCTTAATGAGCAAATGTATTGTTTCATAAAATACCCTCATCTGCTTCTTTGGACATTGGATACTGTTTTACTCAAGGTAAAATTGCCCCTTTCTTTAGTTTTATTTTTACTGCTCCAATTCCTTTTAACAACCCCCCATCATATGGAATGGTCATCCATAGTATGCCGGGTATCCTTGCCAAATCTTCTTCCATAAATAATGATACCTTTCTAGCTAGCACTATTTGTTGTGACACCTCTGTATACTCTATTCTCAATTGACATGGTATATGTGAACGCAAGATAGCACATGGGCAATGCGCTGGTCTTGGAAGCAAGAGCAGGCAGAGCAACAGAGGTTTGAATCCCTGATCCACGCTTAGAAACCAAACTCAGGTATTACGCGCATTATAAAAAAAGCAATTAACTAACGATAAATATTTATCTCAAACAATACCTCATCATCAGAGTCACTGTAGTCAAACAACTATCTTGGTCAACTGGGTCAGTCTGTGTGATGCGTCAAGTGCAGCAACTCACCTTTCCTCATCTGTGTAAAATTACTCTATCCACCCTCACTACAGCCATCTCTAGCTCAATTTTAACCAGTTCCCCTTCAGGTACATTGGTAGGTATCTCTGTTTGGAATAAGAAGTATTTGGGTAGTCTCAATAACTGTCCCTGAAGCCATGCTAACATCACTTGTACTCCATAGAAAAATACTTCAGTACTCACCTCTGTACTTTCTGCCCATAAAATGCTTGTATGTATTCCTTTGCTGTCTGGAAATATATGCCTGGTGTAGAGCATATTATGCCTTCCTCTGTGAATTATATTGACATATTGAGTTTGGTCATAACATCTCTTCCCAATATGTAAACAGGTGTCTTCCTGGAATACAGGAATGGGATAGCTACCGTCTGATCTCCTACTGTCACAGGCAAACTGTCAGTGAAAAGGACAATACATGTAGCCCCAGAAAATCCTTGAGTGTCCATGAATATTCGTGAGATCGGAAATCTGCCCTCTCTGACACAGGACTTTGTTGCCCCAGTGTCAACTAAGAAGGAAAGAGTCTGGTCGTCTATAGATACCTCCACCCGCAGTTTCTGTTCAGGGTCTGTGGTTACTGATAGGATAGGGCACATAAAGCTATTCTTTGGGCTGTCCTATTGGGGATACAGGTTCAGTCCTGTAAACTGTCAAAGGGTTCCCGCCAACAGCTGTCGATTGCACTGCACTCTGTGGTTGCTGTGCCAATGTCTGCTGTGGTTGTTGGGGAACTATCTGCGGCTCTTGGGGTCACTGCACCAGCTGTGCTTGTGTCTGATCTTGTGAATATTGTGTGTAGTCATAGTACTCATAGTTTTGCTGTGGTGCACCATATGGTGCTGGATATGTCATACCCCCTCTTGGCCCATACTGTAATGCACCTTGCTGTGCTGCATTGCTCCTCTACTTCTGCACACTTGTGAAATCAGTCCTACTTTACCACATGTCCAACATACTGCTCCAGTGCCCCCAGGTCCTCTGAAGCGAGACTGTCCCCCACCAAACCCCAATCCTCTCCCTCTGTGAACAAATCCTCTTCCTCCAGCTCCCTGTCCATTATTCCTGTCTCCTGTATTTATCTCCTTCTACTGCCATTTTGTATAATTTCTTCTGCACAAATGTTGCCTCTTCTTTTTGCCTTTCCTGTATTTTCCTTGGATCCTTCTCCTGCTTTAATCCACAGTGATGCACGACAGTTAATTGTATCTCTGGCCATTGTCTCACTTCAATCCCCACAATCTTTTGGAACGGTCTCTGTACTTCTTCAGTTAGGCCCTGACATAGAATATGATAAAACACTGGTATATTTTTCTCTCAATGATCTGTAGTGTCCAAACACCAATGTTCTTTAATGTCTTGAATATAGGCAGCAGGGTCCTCAGTAGGCCCCATCTTCCTAGTCATTATGGCGCTCATGGCAGATTGATCTGGAAATAGCACCCCCAGTGGCTTCCATACATTAGCTCTACAATTATCAAATGTTAGCCAAGGCATTAGGAGATATGAAATCTGCTTTTCCAGGGGCGGACATAATCCTGGGGGGTGATTTAAACACACAATGCATTGACCTCCTAATAAATCAGAGAATATCTGTGGGGAAAAGAACTACCAAACATGGCCACCTGTGGGTAGAGTGGTTAAATGATTGGGGCTTGAAAATGTCAAATGGATGTCTTCCAGGTGACATCCCGGCCAATCCAACTAGGATTCAGGGCACGTCTGCCTCAATATTGGACTATCTCTTCCTATCTGGTGGTCTCTTCGAACAGAAAGTAAACCTAAACCTAAAAGAGGGGGGTGGTAGTGACCATCTTAGGTAGGAACTCTTTTTTCCAGAAATTTCGCCACGGATGTCTCAGAGGCTAACAGCCCGGAAAGGTAAAGTTCGCCTAATGAAATATAGAAGTATTTGCACCACCAGAAGTAGTGCAAAAAGTGAATTGCTCTCCCTCAGGCTTTATTAAATTTATTTGGCAAATCTGTCCCCCGAAGCCAGGTGGGGGTGGGTCTAATCAAGTTCACCGGCACGTGTATGATTAAGAAACGATGGCTAAGAAAAAAGATCTCAATGGCATATTTTGGAGGTTCTAGGCAAGAGAGATGCTAAGGGGTTTTGGGACACCATGCATGAAATGGAAGGGGAAAAAAATACTCAATTGTGCAATTTGGTACCTGCAGGTGATTGGATCAAATACCTAAAGTCAGTCTTTGGTCAACCAGTAAGAACAGTTTGTGACTATAATACTAAGGTGGATTGGCGGCACACCTCGGATATCGAAGACTTCATTAGGAAGGCGTCGTCCTCGAAAGCGGCAGGGCCTAACGGTCTGACTTATCAAGTCTTGAAGGGAAATCCAGCTCTATGGGCAAAATTGCTTAACTGGCACTTTAGGGAAATCCTGACTCAGAAACAACTACCAACATCGTGGCGCACTGCCACAGTTATCCCACTATTCAAGGGGGGGCGATATGGAGGCGGCGAAAAAATATCGCCCCATCGCCTTGCTGGATATTGACAGCAAGATTTTAATGAAAATCCTGCTGGGGGAACTGGAAGCATGGGGAAAAAAAGTCAGAATGCTCGCAAAATGTCAAACTGGGTTCAGGAGGGGACTCTCAACGGCATTGAATGGCATAGCATTAAATCTTCTGAGTGAAAAAACTCAGGGTAAGGGTGGTGAACAACTCTATGGTGCCTGGGTAGATTTCTCAAGGGCCTTTAACCAAGTGGACAGGGGAAGGTTGTGGAGGAAATTAAAAGCAAAACGCATCCCAGAGGGGCTCCTGGCGATGCTCATCGAATTCCATAAGGGCAATGACATCAGGGTGAGATTAGATGCGGAGGGTCATCTGTCAGAACCCGTGAGAGTTAAATGGGGGGGTCAGACAGGGCTGTCTCGGGGCCACGCTGTTTTTCAACCTGTATACCTCTGATATGGGGGACTTTCTAGAATCTTCGGCGTTGGCCAGCCCTTCCCTAAATGGTAAGAAAATACACTGGCTGGCCTACGCCAATGATGTGGTAGTTTTAGACAAAACAGCCATTGGGCTGCAACGTTTACTTACCGGTATTCACAATTATGCGGTTGAAAATGGGCTCTCCCCGAATCCTAATAAATCAAGGGTGTTGGTATTTAGGCAAAGGAATAAAAACATTGTTTTCCCCAGGTGGTCAATGGGGGGGGGGCAATCACAAATGTGGAGAATTTGGTTTACCTGGGATACAAAATCTATGCCACACCGGCATTATGCAAGGCGGAGTCTGACCTTGAGACACAAATAAAACCCCTAGCAGTTCAGATGAAAAGAATTCTTTGGAAATACAACAAATGTTCATTCATACCTGTCCTCAAGTTTTACCAGGCCAAAGTCATCCCTGTTTTATTATATGGGCTAGAAGCTAAACCCCACCTATGGAACACGTCCTGGCAAAAATGGCAAGGTCTTGTTTGGAAACATGCCTTGGGTTTACCAATGAGTCTATCAATGGACAACATCAGATTTGAACTGGGCTTAAGATCATAAAAATCTCAAGCAGGGTGGAAACTGCTGATTTTGCACCACCGTATTACGACAACTCAAGACCAATCTTTATACACAGATATGCGAAAACATCTGGAGGCTGGTAATTCCCACCATTTGGACAGACTTGACTCGCTGGCGAAGGAATGGCAGGAGTGGGCGGACATAGACTCGAAATTGTTGGAGGAAAATCTATTAAAGGCCAGAAAAAATGGGAGGAAATGGATTGGATTAAGACCCTTGAGAAAATAAGATCAGGGCCACACCCGAATCCCCTACAAAGATCGGAAAGAAAACTGGGCTTCCTCAGCAAATATCTAATAAAATTCCCATATTGGAGACTAAGGAATAAGATTTTTAGACTGAGATTGAACATATTACATACTGGGGAAATCCTGGCGAGAAGAGGTTTGGGGGATTCATCAGTGAGTTTTGTCAGTCGTGTGCCAAGCCAGAAAACCAATCAAATATCTAATGATGGAGTGTGAGGGCACGAGAAATTCCAGGCATCAATTTTTCAGTAGGTTCATTTCTGATTTAACATACTGGGCACATGACCATTTCTGGGAAAGCCTGATCGATGGTCACTCCCATCAAAAGACGATAGTTGTTGTTATGATGCTTGAGGACTGTAAACTCAAATTGTAAAATCGTTTTAAAATATTGTCCAAATGTTGTGTTAACTGGCTTGGATGCAAAATGCTTTGTTTGTTAACTGTATTAATCGTTAAAATTATGTATTTGATTTGAGATTTGTGAAAGGTTATATTTTTATAACCACATACAATAAAAAAAGAATTATCAAATGTTGACCCGTCATATTTAGTGTTATGTTCTGTCACTGCAAAATAGCCTGCTCTAGCTTCCACACGTCCTCTGCTTGGTCACCCAATATGGATGCAAATAGGCTTTTCATGTCACCTATAGCTAATGCAATCCCAGCTGTCTCTCGCTCTAGCTTCTAGATCCACCGGCCCGCAAAGGTGATGCTGCACAAGTTCTCCTTTTCAATGTCTCAGCTACACGGTGTCGCTGGCATTCTGGCAAGTTTCATAAGAAATATGGTGATTTATGTTCTTCATTTATGGGCAGTATTGATGTGAGGGGTGGATACAGGCTTAAGTTTGGCCACAGTAAATCTGTGATCTCTCCTATGCCTGGTCCTGTGGTATCCATTTGTTGGGCTTGTGCTGCCTCTTCTCCCCCCTCTTCATCACCAATGTCTACCCAATCTGCCTCTGCCACTTTCTTCACTGTCGTCATCCTCAAGTATGAGTTCAAAACTCATTCCCTTAACAGGCTCCATTACATATGTTCCACTCGTTATCTCTGCCCCTAGTCTCTGGGGTTATTGTCCGACACTCTTCTCCCCACATCTCTGGAATCACATTTCTGCTAATCATTTGTCTAATATCCTTCAATTTTTTCCTTTTCTCTTGCCATTCTCCTGTTCTTCTCATTTGGCCTCTTTACATACTCCCCCTTTCTCCTACCTCCCTTTCCTTCTTTGTCCTTCCTGTTCCTCCCCCTGCATCTTCTCTGATGCTTCTCTCCATTCCCTCTCATCCTTCCTTTGTGTATTTTGCTCTATCTCTTCCTGTGTCTCCCTCCTGATTTCCTCCCTGGCGGCTTTCTTCATTTCTTCATACTCTACTACCTTCTCATAATTATTTTCTGTGCCTTCCCCGTCGAGTGTCAACACTATTATTCCTCCTATCCATTTCTCTGGTTCCATCACAGTCTCTCCACTATCTCCATTACCTATGGGTACGCCCCTTGCCCAGTGACCATCTATCTGCATGCCTCTCACCCTCTGGAGCTCTTCCTTAGCTGCTCTGAGATGCCTTTCTAAGCTATGTAGCCTTCTATACTCTTCTCATCCCTTAACTGTGTCTCTGAGCTGCACCATGCTTCATTCTCCATTTGCACTAATGGGGCCTTTTCTTTTACCAATTTCACCCTTCTCCAACTATCATCACTTTCCTCATCAGGGGATTCATACCTGGGATTGCTATACCCTACAACTAATGCTTGTACCGGTTATATACCTGGGATGGTCGAGGCTGGTGTGCTCTCCTGATACGGAGGCGGTACTGTGAATTGTGTGTGGACGCCTGTCTCAGCTGGTGATGGCGGGACTGTTAGCTGTGTGCAAGTGCTTTCCTCAGAGGGAGAAGGCGGCGGCGCTGTGGGCTGCTTGTGCTCCACCTGACACATATTGTGCATCCATTCCTTCTTAGGTCCCTCCGTTTCTTCCTCAAAGGCCTTTCGGAGTTCTAATACACCTAGCCTGTTCTTGAGCTTCCTGCCCTTGTGTGTGTGGCATGTAGGTATGTGCACATGTGTTGGAGTACACTTTTACAGTGAGTGCCCTCTTGTGGCCACGACAGGTAAACCTTCCCACCAGTCCCATTCACCCATTCAGCATGATACTTAATGATTTTGGCACTATATCTAGGGAATGCTTTGCATGGGTGCATTATTGGGGTATCTGACATGGTGACAACTTTTAAGCAGCACGCAGATTGGCACACAGAATAAACAATGCAAAATAGTGGTCAGCTGACCAATAATTAGAACAGAAATAGTCTTTGCAATTCTCTCACACTTTTCCCTTTCTCACACCTCATCCCCACTTCAAATATACACCATCTATAAAATCTGTTTTCATTGTCTAAGGCCATGCCCCAATATCTAAATTCTACCTCTTTGTCACAAGAACAAATTCCGCTCACAATCTAAATGTTCATACTTACCCATCAACCTCTACCAAACAATACTATCTGCTCCTCTCACAACACATAAATAAAAAACAACTTCGACATGACCTGTCTCACAACACAACAAAATGCCGGCAATCAATAAAAACACATTACAACACAATAAAATACAGCTGTCTTCAGTTTATTTCTTTTGTCCTGGGGTATCCCTATCTCTCTGTCTCTTTAACTCTACCCTCAAAAGAAGGTGGCCCCCAGAGGCATACTGTGCAGTCTTCCAAGACCTTGTCTAGGGCTATCCTTAATCAACTTCAGTCTTAAATATCATATAATATATTTCCCACCCCTCAATTGTTACCATGCACATCGCATATTCACTTTTCTGTGGACCTTTGAGGGTCCGGAGGTATCCTCAATTTGCCAGCTCCTCCTGTTGCTTCCAGCAGGCGGTGGGATACCAGGCAGGGTTCCACTTCAAAACCAGCCTCTGCTGTCCTTCCAGTTAAGTTGTGCACAAACAAAAAAGGAAATCTGCTCTCCAGACCAATCCGCTGTCCAAAACAGAGGGTGGCAGGGCCCCCCAACGTCCACAAACTCCAACCCTACTCTGCTACCAGATGATAACCAGAGGTCAAAAGCCAAATAGCCCTCTAACTGGTATTTGCCAAAAAAGAGACATCACAGAGTGATTGTGGTATGCCAAGTGCAAGGTAACCCAGTTTTAATTGCTATATAGAACTCAGTTCTCTGCTGTTCTGGTGCAATTTAAAATGGCAGTTGCTTGTCACGTTATTTTCCTCGGCGGGACACATTTGCTTGCTATCGACTGAGTACCTGGTGCATGCATGGCACATGATATCTTTACGTATGGGTAGCAGCAACCTTATCTGCCTATAGGCGTCTGCCATACTTGTATAGTGAGTCCTTATCTTGGTACACACCTTCCTTTCACCTAATCTAATCTATTTTAAAATACACTAATTGCGCAAGCTAATGCCTTATCTGTCCCCTACTTGAGTAGCGAAACTAACTATTCTTTGTGCCAGCAGCATTTCCAGGAGAATTTAAAGTGCAGTTTCAAATGTGTCCTTTCTTATCTTAGAATTTAGTTTCTTCTGAGGGAGTCAGGGGGGCTGAGCCTGATCATGCTCTGTAGTCAATAATTACCCCACTACACCCTTAACATTATTGACTAGGGAATTTTAAACTGGATTGACAATGTGGAAATTGCCACAGTGAGGTTTAATCGGATGGGCTGAAACATTAAACTGAACTTTGTTGCATTTAGTAATCTGGCATCTGGTGGCAACATACTCTGATTGCATTTTATGATCTGATAGTTCCTGGTTGTATTCTTATTAATTAGCACAGCAAACATTCTTTGTATTAAATTAAAAATCTACTTTAAATTGGTGTAACGTCTACTAGCATATGATTTATAACTGGAATTTTACCAAGCGTCGTTCGGTGCATGGTGTCATCAACTATTTGTGATGTGGCAAAAATATATATATGTTTCTACTATGCATTTAGAATTTCTGTGAGGTGCACAATATTCAGATTGAAGGGTGCATGATTTGTGGCAAAATATTCCTTTGTATTTTAATGACTTCGAAAATGTCATGCTTTTCATAACAGAACTGCTTATGAGGAAAGAAACTGCAAACTCAACTGGGGCTTGACTTGAAAATGCATGGAATAATTATAAAATGGCACTAGATTCATCTCAGGCAGAAATATCCAAACAATACATTAGTACACATAAATCTGCAATCCAACTGTGCATGCAAACTAAATAAGACTCTATTTGACACACAGATCTCTTCAGAACACGTTTATTAGTGTTATCTTGGAGTCATCATTTACACTGAACCAGGTGATGCTCATATTAATGTTATATTATTATTGTATCCTAAGGGAAAATCAAGGTCAAAGCAAAGCCCAGTCAGTTGTCCCTCTGGACCTTGGTTACTGTGATGAGTTGCCCATCTGCTCCATCTTCCTCCTGGTCTTTAGCTCCCTGGTGAGTCGCCGGCAAAAACAAATATAAGCCAAACTCTTTCTTTTTGTGTGTGCTGTTGCTGCATAAAGAGCACTTTGGAAGATCCACATGGTGGCATGATGTATCCATGCACTCAAATCCAGCACTGATTGGGGAAAGACACGGTGAAAAGAATCATGTGAAAACCATTCTACTAAATGCCATAACTGACAACACGTCTTGACACACAACTCCTCCACCAAAACAACACAGTTGGAATGTACGCCAACAGAAGGTGCATTAAATGTCCCTGAATGCCACAACAACTTAATTCCCCTCTGCAGACAGAAAAGGGCCAAAGAACACCTTTGGAGAAAATAAAAACTCCCAGGCACACAAATCGACCTTCCTCTCCACTGCTAAGACCTACAAAGCTGCTATTATAACCACCCAATTCAGCATCTACAACACAAGGCTCATCAAAGCCAGTTCTAATACTAGAGAACTCTTCAAAATCTTTAAAGAAGTAGAATCCCCAGCACCTCACATCACCAGCTTCTCGAAAGACGAAGCCTGGTGCTCCCTCGTCCAATCTGCCCTGGCTGACAAAACCCATAAACTCAGCAACAAAACTATCCTCAAAAAAAATCCTTGCACTCAGCAAAGGATGTGTCTCCTCTCCATATAGTGGATCACCCCATGACCACTGCACCCGCTTTCCACTTTTCCCCCGTCCTAACCATTATCCAGTGGCTAAAACCTTCCAACTGCAAAGGAGATATATGCCCCTGCCACCTCATCAAGATGTGTGCAGACCCCCTCATACCTATCATTACTAAATTCATCAATGCCTCTTTCGCCTTCTGCTCGGTCCCTAGAACCATTAAAGAAGCCTGCGTCACATCCCTACTTAAAAAAAAAAAAAATCTCTTGACGCCACCCTCCCTACCAACAACTGCCCTGTCACAACTGTACCTTACCTTTTTAAAATCCTAACTGCCTACACCCAACTCCATACTCATTCGCAGACCCACAATCTTCTTGGCTCATGCCAATCTGGCTTCAGACCGAGACACAGTACTTAGGCCGCCCTCTTTGACCTGAAGATCCAGCTTGACAGTACATGTGGCACAGGAGAACTCACTATCCTCCTGTTACTTGGCCTCTCTGTGGCTTTTGATCTTGTTGACCATGACATCTTATGCCACCACCTTACCTCCAAATTCAACCTCTCCAAAGACACTGCTAGTTGGGTGAACTCCTATTTGAGAGAGTGCTCTTGCAGGATTTCTGCTGGATGTCAGGCAGCAGACCCTATCGGGGTCTCATATGGGGTCACACACGGCTCATGTTTGTCACAGAGCTGTACAATATGCACACCAAGCCCCTTTACGATCATCTCGACAACCTTGAAATCCCCCGTGCAAACTTTGCCGATAATACCCAATTACTACTGAAACTCACGGGCAACCACATCCCAGACTCTGCTAATATCACTCAGGTCTATAGCATCATCCACGCCTCAATGCCTCATCACCAGCTCTGCTTGAGTGATACAAAACAGAGCTCCTTATCATAGGCTCCATGCACCGACTCAAACATTTGGACTCAGCCTTCGCCTCTGTCTCCATGGATGACAACATCACCCCATATTCAGCCATGTGAAAACTCTAGGTGGCTACCTAGACTTTGAACTATCCAGGCAAAAACTTAAGGCCCTTGCATCACCAGCAGCTTATTCCACTAAACTCATCAACAGCAGCAGAAAATGTCTGTCCTCTGACAACTTCCTCACTCTAGCCAGGGCTATCATCGGCAGTAAACTGTATTACTGTATGTCATCCTCTCTGGAACCTCAACCAGAAACCTAACCAAGCTCCAACTTCTCCAAAACAACGCCCTCAGGATGGCTTGGGGATGAAACGAATGGGCCATACCTCTCAAATGAGGTGCGAGGCTCACTGGCTGTCCCTCAGAGCTCATATTGAATTTAAAATCATATCAATTGCACACCAATGCATGCACAACACTGCACCCACCAACATTAACCAGAGCATCTCCAAAGATGCCAAACCACACAGCCTTAATTACTTCAGAACCTTATCTCTAGGAACACCTAGATTCAGCAAAAAAAAGCAGGCAGAGCAAGCTTTATTATTATAGCTTCTACTCTCTGGAACTCCCTGCCTCCATGTATCCAAGATGAGCCCTCATATCTTATATTCGGGAAAAAATTGAAAACTGTACCGTTCACCAAATATGCCCAATACTTGTGCTACCACCGCATGACTGTATTGCCTGTACCTCACCACTGTATTGCCTGAACTGTAATATGAACTAGCACAGTGACACTCACGGGTGCTACCAACAAATTAATTAAATAAATAAATAACCCCCCACAGATACAACAACTTTCCTCTCCATTCTGCTTAACCACTGCTCTGACAGACACTACATGGGGTTTAGGGCCATTATTGGTCCAAAACCCTGCCTGAGACCTTCTCTTTCCTCAAGCCTACCTAGGCTTGGGGTAGTAGGACCTTACCAGTGAAGCACGCCCCCAGAAGTGGGGTTAATATCTATTTATATCCACCCGCAACTATCAATTTCACATAAGAACCCTTCCTTATGCATTCTTTATGCCATATTCATCTGTTTTTTAAATTATTATTTTGTATTATATGGTTAATACAATCAACATTTAATAAACAGTGCCCACGAATATCATGTGATTTTAAAACAATAGAAAAGAACATCAAGTGATTTTGTTTTTTTTAAATCTGAATCATTAAAAAGGAATTTATAAAATGCATAGGTTTCCCCCTCTCTATTTAACCTTGTCCATTAAAAGGCAATATATTTCATTTGGAAATGGTTACAGCATAAAAGTGAGTCTTAAGACATCTATAGGAAAAAAAACTGAAAAATTAAAATGTTACAATAATATGTTAATTTATCTAATTTCATCAGATTGTATATTCAGTGATTTGATAAAGCCAACAAATGCAATGACACAAGAAGTTGTCCGCCCAGCCAAACATAGGTTCAAAAAAGGTTCACTTCTGACAGCGTACAGGGTAGATAAATGTTTCCCAAAGAACAGCGTTCAATGTTGTTGCATAGTTGAACATTCCATTACCAAGTGCCTTAAAGATTCAACTGTGTCTGGTGTGAGACAGAAGTAACACATTAATTGTTCGTAAGAGATAATACGATATCGAAAAAGGATTTGTTTGGTGAGTAAATCGCAAAAAGATAGAGCCGGTGATCCGGCCAGGATAGATGCTTAAAAGGGGTGCAATAGTACCCAGTTTTTTAATAATCAGTGCACATATGTTTCAATGAGGGCTAGGAGTGCAACCAATTTATGGTAGTAAGCCAATAATAGTAACGTAATGATGTTTTAACTTTCGCTGGGAAATGTATAAGGTCTTCTGAGGTAGAACTAATATTATGAAGTATGATAGTTCATCTACTGCTGATTTAACAGACCCAGGCACATCTGTCGATTTGCAGAATATTGTTAAAGTGTTCGAAAAGTGCATCTTTAATGGGACATAGTATCTTTCGATAAAGTGAGAGGAGTTTTGAATCGGCTCTTGTCTGTTAGGATATAATTCCAAGTTCATGTCGTATAGCTGAATTTGGTAGTCAAAGTGTTTTCCGGCAAAACTAATCCTCAAAAACATGAAGTCAATGTATCACTGTCACAGGATAGGTCTCTATGCCATTTCCCCTCATAGAAGGGTATTGGCAGCTTAAGGGAATACTTACAGTACCTACAGTCAACTTTAAGTAGTTATGAAGACAAGGTATAAACACAATCTTTAAACAAGGCTCAAGTCGAGGGTACATGCGGGGGGGACAGACTCCACGCACTTTTTGAGAGGGTGACTCAGCCCCCCCAGCTAAAAGAGAAAAATTGGATGTTCTCTTTGAATTTATCAATTAAAGCCACAGCAGTCGTCAGGTTTGTAGACCGGACACTTCACCACTGCACTATATAACCAGATGAAAAATAACACAACTAAAGGTGAAATATCCCATTTCGGTACTGCAGGTCCCAGGGAAAGCATTTGTATTGGTTCTTGGAGTTTAAAACATGCACACCTTTGAACATTTTCAAAAACACTATTAGAAGAAAATATCCTGTCTTAGTTTTGTGTGTGTGTTGATTTCATGAAAGGCAAATGCTATCGTTCTGTGCAACCTGGGTGGTTATGGAAAGCCAATTTAATGGAATGTGCATATTTCACCTTTATATGCTATTCTCTGGCGACGTCACATCCCATTGCGTTTGTTGATGGGTCCCCCTACTTTAATTTCTAGGACTTGACCCCTGTCTTTAAACCATTGTTTCAGGTTCCCTATACATGGTTCAGAATAAATTATAAACCCTAAATAAGTCAGGGAGGATGCTGTCTTAAGTCTTAAGTTTCGTGTCCCGAATCCTCCAAGAGTACAAACTCTTACTTTTAAGTTTGGAGACTGGTAATACCTTTGTCTTATCAGGATTGACTTTTAGAGAGTAGGCCTCAACTAAACTAACAAATAATCCGGTGCTGTAGACCCACTGCAGCAAAGTCAAAAAGTAGGTAATCATCAAAATATGCTAAAGAATGTGGTCTGTGTGTACAGTTCTACAATGAGCCCGAGAAGACCATGAGGGATGCCCCAGTTCTGAAGTTTAAGCCATGCCTTGTATCGATCAACTGCATCAAATGCAGAGCTTAAATCGAGAGAGGCAACAACAATTCATTCACATTTCACTCCCAAGCCAATTGTTTTAGTGAGTTACCCATCATACCATTAAGTGAAGTTCCCAAGTGACAATTGGATCCCGTTTGCCATTTGCCCAAGATTTCAAATTCAGATATCCAAGATTCTAGGTGGGAGAGAAGAACTGATACAAATACTTTGCCTTCTGCATTTTAGATAGTGATTGGGTGGTAATTTAGCGGGCAGGACCTATCTCCTCTTTTGTAAATTGGAATGACATAGGCAGATGACCACATGGGAGGAAATCTGCCAGTGATTGCAATATTCTGAAAAAGTGCTGTCAGAACTTCAGCCCGTGTGGAAGGATCAATCTTAAATAAGAGATTGAACAGCCCACTAGGACCAGGTCTCGTGAGTGTGTTTAGGAGAAAAAATTGTCCAAACCTGTTCACTGACAGCATTCATTTGTGTGACAGATTGTGAAGGGTCCAAATTGTTAATCAGTTTCCAAAAGTCCCTTGCGTTCTTATTTTTTAGGCAATTTATCATGGACTCGGAGTACATTTGCAGTCTTTTGGCTCTGGTATTACGGATCCAGTTTTTATAGGATTGATTAGCTCCCTAATAAGATTGAAAGCATCGTGCACGTAGAGTCCCAAGTATGATTTAATATCTCTGATGCGTTTTCTTAATATTCTCCTTTTCATGACTAGTTGTAAATGGCACGCAGTGTTGCCCAAATTGGAGCGCTTCGCGAGTTTATCATACTCAGATGAATCACCTGAGGTAACCATAAGATTGTTTACAATGGCACTAAACTGATCAAAGTAACATAATCATGTTGCCATACTCCTGAGGCATTACTCAGGAGGCGTGAGAGATGGTTATTAACGTGATTTATCAAGCCAATGTTCCATATGATTCTGCGCAAAGGTGCCGAACAATTGTATGTCGAAAGCAATTTCTAACATGGCGTGATCACTCAGGGTGTTAGGAGTAACTGAGAAGCTAGTGCATCTAGAATGGAGCCAGGGTCTGGCAAAGATATGGTCTAGTGTGGATATATGGTAGCCATGTTTCCAAGTATAAGCTATGGCAGAGGAGGGGTTAAAAAAACATTCATTAATTCCAACCCAAATCCATTCAGACATGTCAATCACTGCCTCCCATTACCCTTTCTGGTCGAGGACCGTGTGCCCCTCCCCCATCATCGCCCAGGCACTCGGGATCAATACAATTAGAGTTTAAGTTACCAACACTTAATAGCTGACCACTTGGAAACATCTGAAACCAGTCCGGTAAATACATCGTTAACAAACAAAGAAAGTAATCGAGATTTTTCAATGTGTGGTGCCAGTAAATGTGCGTAATCAGACAGTTCATCAACAGTTCCCCATTGTGTTGTATATGAGTTGCAAGAATTACAGGGCATACTTCGTATGACCCAAGTATTGATATGTTTGAGGATGAACAAATGCCCGTTATTAGGCCACCAAAAGGACGACCTAAAGGACCTTGCTTGGCAGGAAAGAAAATAACCATCCATTGCTGGAGAGTCTTCCAGCCATGTCTCCTCTAGGTCAAAATGGTTGAGGTTTGTAATTTGCATCTCAGTTCAACGTTAGTGCACGCGTGTCCATTGTCTCTCGTGTTCCGTGACAATACTGTAAGTTTACTAGTTTTATCATTAGTGGCAGAATTTCACTGATCCTGTGACGCTTTTATTAACCACAACCAATTATTTGTCTACTCAGAAGTTTGGATCATATTTTTAAGACATTGGATTTCAGCAGCTGGAATAGATTGTTTTCCACTGTCACATAATTGGACAGCTTTGGCACAAGGCCAGGCGTAGTGGGAGATGTCAAAACCCAATACTCTGAAGTTTTCCCTTTCTGTCATAATGTATTGAATTTTGAGTTTAAATAAACAAGAGAGCAAGTGGCTCAGGAAGGATTAGTGAAGTCTACTCTTTGTATGCCATGGGAGGAGATATGGGATAGATTTGGTATGGCCGAGAGCAGCTGTAATATGGTCGTTCTTCTCAAGATCACCAAAGTATTTTCAGGCAACAAACCTGCAAATACAATTGCATATGGGTGATGCTGTGGGTGGTTCTGTTCTTTATCCATATGGGCCATATGGGCCAGATGAGGTACGTGCAGATTTTGTGTTTGTTGTTCGCGCTGCAAAATTGCTCTTGGGCCTACCGTTATGCACTTAGCGGAGTCCGCAGTCAAAAGAGTTGTATATATGATGTACTCCTTGATTATGAATGGTCTCCATGGGCATTATAGAAGTCAATGTTGCCGGTCATTGTAATATATCTCGGTGTGAATTATGAGTTAGACGATTCTTCTGCTCATGTCATAATATTTTGCGACTTCAGTTGGCTGAGAGTGGGTACCTTATGTCATGTTTCTGTAGAACATAGCGCTGATGGTGTCCCCATTCCGGTTAAGGGTGAGCATCTGGGAATATTCGACCCCTGTAATAGAGAGACGAGTTCCTGATGACTCACTAAATAGTTATTCAACTATGTACTCAGACACCTACTGACATACTACATCGTATTCTCAGTGTAACAATTTATTCAAATAAAATAGTCACCCAAGACTAGTTTTTAGGTCCTGAGTTATAACATTGTTTTAAAAAAACGAATTTAAAAAAGCGATTTTGAAAGACTGCTCTGTGACCGCACAGAGCAGTCTTTCTAAATCGACATACATGCCGGGAACCGGAAGTGCCGTCGAGGGAGAATGAGTGTTTGTGTGTTCATGTTTGTGTGTGTGTTGCGTGATTGTGTGTGTGTTCGTGTGTGTGTGTGTTGTGTGTTTGTGTGGGAGTCTTGGGTGAGAAGGGAGGTGGTAGGGGCTGAAGGAGGTGGGTTCGGGGGTGATGCCCCCTGATCAGGAGAAATCCTGCAAGATGGGTGGGGGGGGGGACACAAAGGAATGTTGTTTATTTTTTTTTAATTTTTGTAGGCCACCTAAAATCGGCCTGAAAAATCAGTCTTTTGGTTAGACGACCTACAAAAAATCGAGCAAATGACATAGAACCAGTTTTTATAGTGATTTGCAAATTAACAAACACACATTGGGTTTGATTTAATTCCTTATTTGTTTGTTTTAATTGATAAACCTGTAATGGATTCTCTGCTGGCCATGATTTGTAGTCCTAGATAACTTCACACATGAATGTAAATTAAATTGAAATGGCCTGGTCATGTGTTCGGAGGTACATTTTCCTAAACTAGTAAAGGCATAAACAAAATGGGATTCTGTGATTGTGAGAGTTCCCTCCGTTCGCTATGTTCACCTAGGATGCTTGCATGTTTGTATGTAACATTCTCCACCATGATAGGGCTCCACTAGGAAGGACTCAGCCACCCCGGTGTAGTTCTCTGGAATTACATTTCCTGATTACAAGCCCCATTGCCTCCTTGCTGGACTGAGTGGGTAACTCAATAGCAGTGAATAAAGAGTCCCTGCAATTCATGGGTTGGCTGGCTTAGGTTGGCTTAGGTTTAATCACAGGGTCGGGTTACAGTCCTGCTTCAGCGACCGACCTAGGAAGTTAAATGGGCATACATATGAGGTGGCATGTTATCCCTTCATTGCCTGCATCAAAAAATCCCCAAAGGATCTATCAGATCAGGGCCCACTTTAATAAGTTGGAGAATAATGGCAAATCTTTTCCTGGTGGCAGGATCTACACATTTCACTTTCGGAAAGATTATGGATTTCTGGAATCAAATTAATTCTAATTTGATTCTTGAGTAAAGTTTGTTTAAAATCTTTAACTCAGCCTCACAGAGGCATCCAGCCATTGGTCATTGTGGTTAGGATAGAGCCACTGGCCGGATGGGGCATTTTCTACATCCCCATTGATGCACTTCCCTTGCAAGGTTTCCTTCTTGGGAGGGAAGTGGGCTTGCGCCATCAGGGAGCTGCGGCTAGGAGCGGGGGGGATTCTGCACTTGATAGAAGCTGTACTATGAAGGAAAGCGAAATGGGTGTCAATGGTCCCGCCGCTCTCTCTGTGTACATCTGACCTGAGGCCCGTTCACATATTGGAGCATGCAAAGGCATCGGCTGGAGTAAGGGGTGGGTCGCAGAGGTGGTGGGAGAATTGTCAGCATCAAACACCACATGCAGAACCCCTCTTCCATTTCAATGATGGCCTCGGATGGAGGGGCGGGTCGCACGTGGCACCGGCCGCAACGAGGAACAGGTAAGTGGGAGGGAGGTGGGTGGAAAGATGGCGGATGTGTGTGAGAAGCATTTAATTTTTAAAGTGCAGACCTAGCTTGAGAGCAGCAGAGCAGTGTACAGGGTATGGATAGCCAGCGTTTCGGCTGGCATCTTTTAACAGTAATACAATACTGTGAGTTGCGGTCTGTTCAACCTTTGCTACTGGTCCTTGGGCAGGGTGTGTTGAAAAGCCATGTTTTGAGAGAATCGGAGGGGCATTCTGAGCCGATACCGTGATCGAGTTCCAGTGGGTGGGTGTGTGACAAGAGTACGATTGTTTTCAAGTCCTCTCTCTACGGTCGAGCTGTGATTTGAGATGGTTGTATCGATTTCCTGCATGTTGAATGTGGGCAACCAGATATTTAGAGCTTAGCCACCAGGTACGCTGACTTGCTATGCGTGAATGCCTTGCATATAATACATGACGCTTTGCGCGTTATCTTGGCCGGTGGATGAAGCCAGGGTAGTTCGCCTAGGATGCGGGTGATTTGGTCACATTTCTGTGTACCTGTAATAAGGCGTGCTGCAGCTTGGTAGACTGCTTTTAGGGGTGCCCAGTGAGCCATCGGGAGCCACATCAGGAGGGTTTTTCCCCATCAAAACCACAAAGAGCTGAAGTCTTCCGGCAGGATGTAGGGTTTAATTTTGTATAGGGTGAAGATTTGGAGCCAGGTCGTTTGAGCCATCTTGGCTATGTGTTAATTGACAGCAGGCTGCTGTGGATGGTGAAGCCTAAGGATTTTGCTGAGTCTGAGAGTTGCAGATCACATCTTTCTGGGTGCATATCATTGAGCCATTGTT
Source organism: Ambystoma mexicanum (assembly GCA_002915635.3). Lineage (NCBI taxonomy): Eukaryota > Metazoa > Chordata > Amphibia > Caudata > Ambystomatidae > Ambystoma > Ambystoma mexicanum. The sequence goes on from CM010927.2 coordinate 226,050,457, forward strand.
GGACGAGTTGTTGTTTAGCGGGTGGAACCGATGAGAACAAATTTGTCTGTGAAGGGGTTAAGTTGGAGGGGGAATGTCGACATCCAGGAGTGGAATCATCCGCAAATTGGTGCATGGTTATATTGAGATCTTTGAGGTGGGGGCCCAGAGGCTCCATGTAAAGGTTAAAGATGATTGGCGAGAGGATGGGCCTTGGAGGACTTTGCAGGAGACTGGGAGTCAGTTAGAACACAATGGAGGTCATTACAAGTTCCCCTGTCCGGAACAAATGCCTGTACAATTTCTGGTAATTCTGGCACCAGCATTTTTACTAGACCGGGGAAACACCATTTTGCCAGTGGGGGACAGGGATCTACCTCCAGGACTGCACCTGTCAGTAGATCAGGCCACCGCCAGCAAAGAAAGAGCTGCAATTACTGACACTGGTACTACCAGTGCCGGTAATTGCGGCAAACCCTCTCCATGGAGTCCTGTTGAACTGCATGAAAATGGGAGTAAACATCATTCTCGCCGCCAGTAATATCCCGGTAATACCAGGATATCAGGTGGCGGGAATGCTAACTCTGTTTTGGTGGCATCCTGCCACAATTACTGGCGGGATACCTCCAAACTCAGAATGAGGACCAATGTATTCATCTGTACGCCCTGGTGGCTTCACGAGAGATAGGAGGTAAACCAGTTCCGGACAGTGCCAGTGAATCACATTCTGTCGGCCACAACGGAGAGGAGGATATGGTGGTCCATGGTGTCAAATTCAGCCGACAGGTCAAGTCACAGATGTCATTTAGGATTCCCCCTTCCTCGCCGCCATGCAAATGTGACAGCATTTATGCCAGTATGGCATTTTCATGCTGACATTAGCGCCTGCTTTTTACACCAGTAAAAAGCAGGTGGCTACCATAGGAATCCATTGTAAACGCTGCCCGCCATGCATAAATGTCAGGTGGCGTTTGCTCAATTTACACTGCAGAGTGCAAAAGGGAGGCTTGAATGCGCTTGCACCACCATTTTATGACTCTCTTTTCAACTATAAGTGCAAACAGAACAGGTCCCCATTCGATGTTGAAGTTTGGTCCAGCCTATTTCACTGCAGAAGGAACAGAGGATGTCTGCATGGGGCAGAAGATCAATCACCAACCATAGCGCCCCAGCAGTTTTTTTTATTTTTTTATTTGCATTTATAAAGTGCTCATACAGCCCGGGGGCATCAAGGTGCTGTTACAGGAATATGGGATTCATTATGACTTTGGAGGTAGCCATGGCGCTATTGGTGCCATGGCTGCCCACTTTGGAGGTAGCCATGGCGCTATTGGTGCCATGGCTGCCTCCAAAATCGTGTCTGGGTTCCCTGAATGGGGAATTACTGGGCCATTCCGAGTTTGGAGGGCCCGGTAATTCCTCCTTCAGGGAACCCGGGCCCGGACCTTCCCCATTCCCATTGAGCCCCGATAGGGCTCAATGGGAATGGGTGCGGGAGCTAACAAGGTGCCTATTACGACCGGCCCGTTGTTAGCTCCCTGGTCCCCTCGCGGGACCCGCTCTAGATGTCTGGTAAAAGCAGACGTCCACATCGGGTCCCGCGAGGGAACCTCGTAATAGTGCGGAATGCGTTTAACGGCGCCGGCACCATTAAACGCATTCCGCACAGGTCATAATGAGGCCCTATGTCTTAGTTGCGTATTTATAATGCACTTAATACCCAGAGGTTTCTAAGCGCGGACCGGGGATCAAACCTGTGTAGTTTCATTTTGTCTTGTTTCCAAGGCGAGCACGTTGCCGCCGAGCTATCCTACCAGGACAACAGTGTCCACTGCATCACTTGCTGTCCGCAGAGCCCGAGCCTAGACCCTGAAAGCACCCCTGAAAGCACCCCTGACCTGCCCCCCCCCAAGCAGGTGACATCTAAGCGCCCATCAAAGCAGACAAAGGTCGCAATACTCCTGAACGTAGTATTTTCCTTCATAACAGGCTGAACTTTACCCCTGCTCGAATCAGCATGAGACGTGTAATGTTACTGTTTGTTGTGTAGTGAAATCTCCCATGTGTATCGCCCCTTTAAGGGGTCGGGTCCCTCCCCCATGTATTGCCCTCTTAAGATGGGCCATGATGTCGTCATGGCCCAAGCGAATAAAAGGGACTCCTGCAGGCACGTGCGGGACACGGCTGCAGACACCATGACTAAGTAACCTGTGTGTGTGTTGGTTATTGTGGCCTGCAGTCCCGCCCTGAATACAAGGGGCCTGCAGGCCACGGCATCATGGGGTCTCCCACACGGCCAGCCAGACGAGCCTGCCAGAGTCAGCAAGGTGAGCCTTGCCACCTACTGAGGCACTGACGCCTCCCCAGTGCTGGTGTCCCATAGCACTGCAAGGGGGGGCTGGTACGATGTCCCATGGCCAGCCCCACCCTTCCACCCTACGAGGCCCTGGGCCTCCTGATGCTGATGTCCCATAGCATCCGATGGGGGAGCTGGTACGATGTCCCATGGCCAGCTCAACCCCATAACATCTGGCGACGAGGAGGAAGTTGTCTCTTTCTCAAGATGGAAAAGGAGAGAGAGAAGACCACAGACTCATGAAGTGTAAGCAGTCTCTACGTCCCTTCAGCACAGCGCCTGACCCTCACTGCAGCCAGGAAGGACCCGCGCTTCACCGGACGTACTACGGCAGTAGCCCGGGCCACCCTGCAGTGAGCTGCATCCTGAGGTGCCTGGAAAGAAGGAGGGAAAGTGCAGCGGCCACAGCCGCAAAGAAAGTGGCGGTTCCTGGGGGGATAAAGCGATACTTCTCTTCCACCCCGGCAACCACCGCACGCAAAAAGGAAGTGGGCCCCGAGCCCTGCAGCATGAAGTGCGGCATCGGGCGCACAGCAAGGGGAGCCACAAGTGTTTTCCCCCCTCCAAGAACGGGAAAGAATGCCACGCAGCCCCGGCTGCAACTGTGATGACGCCCTCCGGCTGTGAATTAGAGGTGGCACCCGCCACAATCAGTACAACCCCAGAAGAGGCGTGCGGCCTACCCCCCTCTCCACCTCACCGCCGAGCGGAGGAAGCTGCGCGGCAACCGCCGCACCAAAGGGGTGAGGTGCCCTTTTCCCCACCTGCCGAGAATTTGAAGCGGCAACAAGGAAGTGCTCCGGGAAGAGGCATCGCTCGCCGGGAAAGAGGTGAGCTGGCCGTCCCGCCCCCTCTCTCTTTCCCCCACAGATGCCGAGGCCTGCCTTGCGGCCTCCGCCAAACAGAGACCTGAGCGGCCCCTCCCCCGCATGCCCGCACCACAGGCTGGGACGGGGGGAAAGCGGCACAAGCCGCAAGGGGGAAAGCCACAGCTGCACCTCCCCCACCTACCATAAAGGAGAAGCGGCGTCCGCCGCAACGAAGAGGAGCTGTCCCTCCCCCACTCAACCCGAAGTGGCCACAACTGCGATATCCGCCATGTGGAGAAGTGAGCTGCCCATCCCCCGCATGCCTGCCACCACCACAGGCCAGGCCAGAAGGAAAGCGACATGAGCCACGGGATGGAGCGCTGCAGCTGCGCTGCCGCCATTCCGCATGAGAAAAGAAATGCTCCAGAGCGGAGCGGAGAATGCAGGAAGGCACTACTCCCTGGCCATCCTCAGACCCGGGCCACCAGCGATAAGTGCTGCTCTGCTCCAGGCGGGAGTAGCAGCAGTTTGCATAGACTCGCTCCGTGTCCGAGCGATTTGATGGGCATTGGCACATGTTGGACCCAGGCCCCTAGGGACGGTGAAGTGCTGTCCTCCATCTCGCATCACCAGGGGTTTGAAATGCAACACCCCTCTGTGGCTGCCCAATCAGGCACCCTCTAATGTTATGTGAGTGCCACCCACGAATATATGGTCAGCATCAAGTTGACACATGACCCCTCCTCCGGTCCAGAGCCGTAATTGAAAAGTGACAATTGCAACACTGCAATTCCTGGGCCCAGTGGTGGGGGACTGGTACTGAAAGAAGAAAGGGAGCACGGCAACTCCAACTGACAGGTGTCCCATGGGAGCACAAAGGCAGCAATGGGCCCCGATCACCAGAGCCAAGAAGTCAGACCCCCTACCACGAAAGCCACCCTGAGTGACTGCTCAGCAGTGCCATCAACACCAGACGGGCCACTGCAGTCACCATGTCTGACCAACGGGGGGTTTTGACATCGAACCACCAACGCTCCTGAACTCCCTGCCACTGGTGCCGGCCGCATGCCACGCTGTCACAAAACTGAACCAACACCAAGAAGCAACGCATACGACAGGCACTGGGTTGCAGCTCATGACACGTGCCTGTGCGCCCTCCTGTGCCACGAAGGGAAAGATACACTCCCGGCTGGGGGAACATCGCCGAAAAAAGGGGTGAGCGATATCCAGTCACCCCACACCCTGTCGGCAGCACGTGGAACAGCATAGATGCCCAGAGATATGCGGATCGCTGCCCTGCCCACAACAGCGAGAGACTATGCCGATGTGGCCCCTGGTACCCGCCAGGTGCGGCTTTGCCGGCTGTGAACTGTCCCATCATCAGATCGGTCCGGAACGGTCGCTCGTGGATGACGAACTGGTCTCAGGCAAGCCTTGCTTTAGCTTTAAGAGGACTCAGTACACTTTGTTTTGATGCTTACCGCGCACTGTAATGCTTTACACGTCTCACACTTATAAAATTGTTCAACTACCCAAAACTAGCATGACCCTTAGTTGGAGGAATAATAAGGTCAAACAGTCATGAAACATGCCTTAAAACACAAACGTAACCATCATTAATGAAGGCCTGCTCCCTGAAACACCGGAAGGGAACTCGCGTTCAAAAGCACCCGGAACTCTCATCGACATGACCTGTCGGCAGCGGGGCCGCGCCGACGGAGAAACATATTTTTAAAAGATATTTGTCAGCACGCAGGGCAGCTGCCAGTGTGAAATGCGGCATTCCGTCTAATGGATTTTAACAGCGAGTTATTTAAAGCCAATGTCCAGCCTGGGAGGCGGTGAAAGCTCTTCCTGAGTATCTGCTGAACCTTGCTCCAGATCCAAACCCGGGAGTGGGGCGGACGGGGGCTGGGGGGGAGTGTTCCTAGAGGGGTGTGAGAAGTCGTGCAAATAGGCAAACATGTTGGTAGAGGGGCTAACAGCAGAGACTGTGGGCGTGAGGGCAAAGTTATTTCTGTGGGGGCATCTAACTTCTTTACACATTCTAATGAGACGAGTCTAGTGCAGCTTCAATGGAACAAGCAGTAGTCTAAGTGTAAAATAAAAAAATTAAAAAATTGGGGATGGATGCACCTTCTGCCCTGCCGTCTTTTCTGCTCCTTCCACTCCCCCATACTCACCGTCACCCCAATTCAAACCCCCTACCGGTGTCCTTCCTTAACTCCAGAGCACAACTATGGGCCTGATCACAAGTGGGGGGGTAGCCCTTAAATGCAGCTGTAACGGTGTCATCGCCACATTTAAGGTCTGCCCAATCTCCAGTCTGGCATGTGTACCCCCAGCTCAGACCTGGAGGTAAACACGCTGGAAAAATGCAATTTCCACGGCACAATTACCACTGGCGGTATTACCGCACGGTAATTGCACCGAAAACTATCAAATGGGGAATGGGGAGTAACAGTTAGCGCCCAATCCGTGATCCGGCGATAATACCGCCGGACAGGTGGAAGATAACGCAAATAAAGTTGGGTGGTATCGCAGCCAGGATACTGCCCAACTCGTGATGAGGCCTCTGTGTTTTACAACAGTTCTGGCAAGACTGAAGAAAACTCAGTTGGGCCTGAGCACGAGTTGGGCGATAGTCCTTAAATGCAGTGGCAAGGGTTTTACCGCCGCATTTAAGGGTCCACCCAATCTCAAGCTCAAAGCTGGGAGTAAACACGCCCTCAAAAATGCCCATTACGCCAACGGTATTACCACACGATAATTGTGCCGAAAATTCCCCTATGGGGCAATGGGGACTAACAGCGCCCAAACCATGATCCAGCGGTAATACCGCCAGATTGGTGGACGCTAACACTAATAAAGTTGGGCAGTATCCCAGCCGGAATACCACCGAACTCGTGATCAGGCCTGAAAGAATATGCATTTAAATGACAACCATTGGTGTGTTATTGTCCCACACTGCTTTATGCAGCTTTCCCTTGCAATCACCCATTTGCACCCCTTAAAGGACATGCCCAGAACTATAGACACACAAAGCCCGCCCTTTACCTGCAAACACCGCTGCACATGCATCAATTTGCAGATTACTGCTGAGCTTGGCTTTCTGACTGCTTGTGAATGAGCTTCATGTCCCAAGCACTCTATTGAGATAAACAGAGGCAACTCAGCACATGCGAGATAGCGCTATGAGGTGTGACACTGAATTGCTACCAGAAAGGCCTAGGTTTGAATCCCCAGCAGGGGAAAAGTTTAAATAAAATCAAAGGTGGCCTTTCCTACTGTCCTGGAATCATACTCTAGGGCACAAAATAAGGGAATGATGACAGCTATACCAGAGACATATGGGAACCTCATATGCTTGGGCTGAGCAAGGGGGCATGCCTAGGAAGAGTGAACACACGGGACACGTCCCTCATTTTGGATGCCAAACCGGGCACATTTTTAATCTCCCATCAAAACCACAAATGCAAAATTTGACGATAAATATATAATACATTGGGCCTCATTACACGGTAGGCGGTAAGGGTTTACCCGTACCGGTAAGGGCACCCGTGCCGGTAAACCCTTACTGCCTTACTACGAGGTCCCTTTGCGGGACCCGACCTTAACGGCTGGTGTAGACCAGCCATTAAAGTTGGGACCCGCAAAGGGACCATGGTGCTAATTACGGTACCGCAATTTGTGGTATTGTAATTAGCTCCTTCCCCATTCCCATTGAGCCCTATGGGGCAAAATGGGAATGGGGAAGAACCATGGAGAAAGGGGGAATTACCGCCCCGCCAACCTTGGAATGGGATGGTTATTCCCCTTTTCTCCATGGTGGTACAGGTATGGTACCGGCGGCAACCTTGTTGCCAATAGCACCATGGTTTACCATTACGTGTAATGAGGCCCATTATATCCATAAACAACACTTCCTACTGGCAAATGGTCCAGGGGAACCCACGTCTCTCGGCTCTGCTGGGGCATCGCATGGTGGTGAGGCCCTGTCCCCTCCCCACCATGCCCTACATGGGAGGCGTCATCAGGAAGCAGCTCCTGTTTCTTACCGGGCCCAACTCCCCCCAGTCCGACCACCCCATCCTCCTCCGGGAGCCTTCAGTCGCTGTGCCCCATTCCAACTCCGGAGTCCCCCGGAAAGGGATCTCAGTGTCCCCACGGCCCTTCCCCACTTGCCACAGGGATGCAGACCCATTGGTCCGTACCCCTCCACCTCCCAAACACCTGCAAAGGTTTGTATCCAGTCCACAAAGTTCTGCCACAAAAGATCAGTTCTGTGCTGGGATAGATGCACCCCATCCCGATGTGAAGTTCCCAGGCCCCTCAGTAGGCCATTCCTGATGAGGTGGAGGTGCCCAAGGTGACCGGCCACCCGGGCTAGCTCGCTGTTCAATTTACGAGCCGAAATGTTCAGTGGGCGTGCCAACCCTGCACACCCCCAGGACAGTCTGGGAATGACCAAGCGATCAGGGCCCCAGGGCAAAGCCTGCAAAACCAAGCGAATAATGAGGCAAATATTTGAGGAGCTCTTTTCTCCCCAACTTTATCAGGTCGTTGCCCCTGCAAAATCACTAGCACAGGGCTCGGCAGCCCCAATCTCATATATCCTTCCACCAATGAAGGCCCTTGGACCACTTGCAAGCCCCCGGATGCATCCAATAAATGTCTGTGGGTGGCACATTGGCCATTAGTTCTGGTCTTTCCTGCATTCTCGGCTCCGTCCTCCAGATGAATGAATGCCCCATGCCCCACGACCCATACCACAGGCTTCACCATCTCCTTCCTTAATAATGCCAAAATAGCGCATTTGAATTTTCATGATGCTCTTATTTTTAAACAGTGCCCTCATCTATCCCCTCTGTTGTCCCCCCTTTCTAACACAATAGGTGTAGTCTAAAATATCCTTTGTAGGCATGGGACTTCCACCGCCCCAATGCCTTGATTTCACCTTCCCCGAAACTGTAAGCCGCGGCTGTGGTGGCAGCCCCTATTCTAAAGGAAGGTGGGGCGAAACCGACTCCCTCACGGCTCTTTCGAAGACTTTTCTGAACGGATACCTAGATAGGCATGACCCGTCTTTGAAGAGGACCTGTCTGACTGCCTCTGTAGACCAGGTAAGCTCGTAGCCCACGTACTGGGCAAATGTCAGCCCTAATATGTGTTGCCAGGGCTTTGCTGGCCCCCTTTCCCTCCTGATCTGTTTTCGACTTCCTTACCCAAATGTGTGCCAGAGCCCCACCCTCAAAGGAAAAGGAAAAATCGTCCCTGGATAGACCAGCCAAACAAATCGGACTTTCATGTACCCACCACTTCACCGATCCTGAAGGCCCAAAAGAATGCTGTGACAAAAACTGTCCTGAACCGCGCCTTTTCCCAGTCATCTCTGCAAATCCATCCCGGAACCTTCACCAGTACTGCCAGTTTTTCTGGATCTAGAGGTCTCCTACCATCCCTCTCTGGTGCCAGGGCCCTCCTCCGATGACAGGGACCCTCCTTGTAGGCCTGAAAAGAAACCTATGGCTGCCATCTTTGTCTCCGGGAAAGGTGTTATGTCTAGGTCTGCCGCCGGCAAACATCGCTGGAACGCCTTCATTTTGAAATGGGACAAAGAATCGGCCGCATTATTAAGGACACCTGGAACATGCTTCGCCCTGAAACGAATATTGGCTTTCAGACACAGCAACACCATCTCTTTAGCAATCACAACACCTCAGGACACGACACCCTCTGGCTATTGATTGAGCACACCATACTGTCAGACGAGAACACAACGTCCTTACCCCCCTGCTCCTTCCCTCAAATAGAAAGTGCCACTATAATGGGAAAGAGTTCCAAAAATGTTATATTCTTGCACAACCCCTCTTCCTGCCAGCTGTCCGGCCACTGTTGTCCACACCATTTTCTGCCGAAGATTGCGCCAGACCCCACAACCACAGTGGCATCTGTAAATAACCCCATCTGGTCATTGCTTTCCATACTTTCTGGCCAGATCCGCACCCCTTTGAAATCCCTCAGAAAACTGTCTCAAATCCTCAAATCCTGTTTATGCTCTTTCGACCTGGTCTGGTGGTATTTTTTCATCAGCCCCGAAATGTCCCCCGCAATGGAACGGGAGAAGGGCCTCCCCATAGGGATTATTCTGAGGGTAAAATTCAACTGTCCTATCAAGCTCTGCAGCTGGCTAAAAGTCATCTTCTTGGCTCCAGACATGCAGATACCACCATTCTGAAGTCCCGCACTTTATCGCGAGGCAACCTACACTCCCCTGCCTCGCAGGCAATCTCTATGCCCAGAAAAAAAAGAGCGCTTGAGGGACCTATAGCTCTGTCAGCAGCCGAGGGCACTCTATTTTTTTTGCCACCTCCTGGAATGTTTCCAATGCCATGGCACACTCCTTTGGTCCCCTCCTTCCCATGAATAGGAAGTCATCCAGGTAATGCAAGACCCGCATCCCGACACATTTCTTCTTGACCACCCACTCGAGGAATGTGCTAAATTTCTAAATTTCTCCTAGTAAGCACATGAAATAAAGCACCCCATTGGTAAGCACCTGACATAATAAAATGTGCCCCTCACTTGGTAATTCTCGGGGTGAACCAGCAGCAACCGGAAGGAGGCCTCAAGGTCCGCCTTTGCCAGCAATGCCCCTCTACCCAATTGTTGCAATCGCGCCACTGCAGAATCAAAAGATGCCTACTTTACTGTGCACAGCTTGTTATCAATGTCATCCTTCACAGGGGCCCCTTTTGGAAAAGACAGATTATGAATCAGCCTATACTTCCCTGGCTCTTTTTTCAGGACAATCCCTAGCAGAGAACAAACCAAATCCCCCATTGGGGAACCCGGAAATGGCCCTGCCACCCTCCCCAACTTGACTTCCTTGGCCACTTTTTCAAACAGTATCACTGGTTGTGCCCGAGCAGATCTCTGGTTCTCAGGCACCGAGGGGGAGGGGAGGGTACAACCCAGCGACCGGTATCAGGAACCTTTTGCAAAACCATTTACCAGCAACTGTGCATCATTTATCCTGGGATGCCCATTTGCCCATGCCCTCAGCACCGCCACACACACGGGTGAGAGTAATCCCGCCATTGGTACACAGAGCATTGCGCCCCAACTTCTGCTCTTTGCGGTGCTTAATGCATTTAACTTCTCCATGCCCTGACATCCCGCAGAATGAGCAAACATGCTTAAATTTGCAGAGCGCCGACCTCAGGAGGATTTGAACGCCGCCCGCAGGAGGATTTGAACGCCGCCCGCAGGAGGATTTGAACGCCACCCGCAGGAGGATTTGTTGAAAGCCCAACATGCCCCCTTTTTGTCCCTGCTTCCCCCGCTTCACCCACTGCTCCGAAAGGACTGCACAGGGCACCCGGGTGTCAACCCCTTGTTACTGGGTGGGCGTGCTGCCATGCAGCTCGCCCATAAGTCCATTGCCCTAGATCCCTAGTCAAGTGCAGCACTGCCCACCTTTACATTCCTAAATCTCTCATCATACACTAACCAGGTGCCACATATACAATCATGGTACATGGTCAAAAATAGGTGGTTATATGATCACAATCTTTGACTAAGCTCTGGGATTTTTTGCAGTAGTATGGCTGCAAATATAGAAAAGCCTGTAATCAATTGGCTAATGATCTTTCTACCAAACATTATTTTCGTCTTTCCCTCACTCTTCCCATCTTAAAATTCCTCAATTCATCTGTAATCTAAGAGAGAGAATATGCCAATGTACTTTTCCTTCCATATTTTTTCTTTTGTTTCCATAGGTACATGCTAGCTAACATACCCGGGGCTTTTGCATGAAATGGGGTGGAGGCTTGCTCTGCCTGCCTGCCCCCAGCCAGGATGGCCCCGTGCCTGCTGTCACTGTATCTTGTGACCTCACCCCCTGCATTATTCCCCACACTCATGAATGCATGTGCGTGCTCATCTGTTCCCCCATGGATATTCATTGTTGCTGCTGTGTGCACACCGTCCCTCCTTGTGCCTCCAATAGGTCTGGAATCACCCCCCTGTTACTTGCTTGCACTGGGCACTTGCGCCCCTTTGCTGCTGTGCTTGCTGCCCTGGAGCGGGACTGGCTGGTGTCACCCCACCTCCCTGCAGTGGCCCTCCGTGGCACACTCCCCCACTACTTGTGGAAGGGCTCCCATCACCACACCTTGTGATCCTGTAGATGGGGGGCCCCACCCGAAACACAAACCAAGCCTCTCATTTGTCCCCCAAGAACCTGTCTGGCCCAGAACCCCCGTTCCCCAAGAGGTTCCTGCAAGACCCATGTTCAGATTGCCCCCAGCATTCCTGGTTCTGTTATTTGCTCCCACTTGAGATCCTAACTGAAAGGGACCCCCCAGCCACCAGAGGTTTCTGCAAGACCCATGCTCACATTAGAGCCTGCCTGAAAAGGACCCTCCTGGCCCCCCAAACTTCTTGCAAGACCCATGTTCCCATTAGAGCCTGCCTGAAATGGACGCCCTGACCTCCAGATGTTCCTGCAAGACCCATGATCCTAATACCCCCTGCACCCATTGTTGTGTTAATTGCCCCTGCTTGTGAGGTGCTGACTGCCTGTATCAACTGGCCCCCACTTCCTGTAGGCATGTCGCTCCCAGAGTTCCTTGCCATAATCTTATTGCTAGCCGCCTGGGATTGCATGGTTGGCACCACATGGGCACATATTGCAGGAGATGTAGCTGTCCTACTCCCCCCTCCTCTTTTTTGTTGGAGGAAAGGCTGCCCTGGTGGCCACATTCTTCCTTTGTGGCTGCAAGGTTTGTGGTTCAACTGTGTTTTCCCCCTACTCCAGCTGGGGTCCCCCCACTCAGTCCTACCCCCCCATTACCTGAGAGTGAACCTAGCACTGAGCCCAGTACCTTTCCCTGTAATAAGACAATGGTGGCAGCTATAGTTGCAGGATCTATCACCCCAGTCTTACTTTTCTTTTCTTTCCTTTTCTTATCTTTTTTTAAATTCTTTTATATGCAACTGCTCGTATTGAGAAAACACCCCTTTAATCTCCTGACATCTTACAGACCCTTTGTTTCCCACATTTAAACTCGAAACCAATGCTTTGCCCTACTCAGAAGCGGCTGTACAGTTCCTGCACGTCCCTGTAGCCCCGGACCTCATTGCCATGGCAACCAGAATCGGTAGCTCCCAGCCTCACCCTCATTAATACCAACCACGCCTTCTTGAAGTTCAGAACAGGGCCTTCGCTGTACTCTACAAACGAAAATTAGCCCTGCACACAATAATTGCAGCAAAACCAACAAAATGACTGTGTCCCTTCTCCCGGGAAAAACCAAAGCAGCGTTCCGTCTTGAAAACAATGTTGCAACAAACAAAATAAATGTGTCCTTTCAACCGGGAAAATCAAAGCAACATTCTGCATTGAAAGCAATCTCTGCCTGCCTGCCTAATAACCAAAATCCACGCTAACAACCTACAACACTGGTTTTAAATGATAACACAAAGAACCATGCAATACAAAACACTGTTCTGCAATTAACCAGGTCCCAGCTCCGTACCCCGCAGCCCCGGCCACAACACACAACCACCCCCAAAACAGTTCACCCTGCTGCTTCCCCCGATCCCAGCTTACCTCCACCACAAGCTCTGTCCCCGGCACGAAGATCGGGAATAAAAAACTCTCTGTGTTGACTCTGCAGCAATGTCAGAAGGTTCATGTCCGAGCAGTAGGGAAAAGGACTCCGGGTTGGCTTCAAGGGCACCAGGTGGTTGTGCGGGCATCGCACCGACAGTCAAGCAGGACAAGGCAGAGGCATATTATCTCCTTGTCCACCAGGGGCTCTATTAAAGCCCCACAACTGGTGCCAACTGGTGCAGCGTGCCCGCCCCCTGCCGCCAGAGCCAGTGAAAACCACCACACCGTCCTCCGGCTGGAGATACGGTTTATACAGGCATCCGCTTGCTCTTTACTCTCCCCTAGCTGCCCCCTACCCGCCCAACCTGGCAACGCTGTAAAGGCAGGGTTTTGCCTTTGTTGGTGCTCTCCCACTTTGACCGCTGGTTACACAAAGTTAACTCTTCATCACATAGGAAACCACACGCCTAAGAACTGCTGAGAGAGAATAAGCTGTCTCCTGTCGGCCTAGACCCCTAGCTCCACCCTCTACCCAAATTAGGCCCACCTTTAGAATTAGTAAGTGCAACTTCTTTCTGAATTTTCAGAACTTTCTGAATTTTGGTGTTGGATCATTGGCTCAAACACCCAACCTTTCAGTTAAAAGTCACAACGATTACTGACTGTACCACAGAGACTGGTTTGGAAATCAGTGTACAGCAAGCTATGTTATATCAATTAGACCAAATGCCTGTTTTGAATTAACATGGCAAGATTCACAGACAAAACTGCACAAATGAGATCATATACAGTTTATAGAAAGGAGAAGTGCTGGAAATATGATTGGGTGGTGGTTGTGGGGGCATGTTGGGCGAGGGGCGGTAATTGTGGGCTGCGATGGGGATAGTCTCTCTTATATTGTGGTCATCCAGTTTTTCGTTTGGAAATCTGGTCACGCTACCAGATACCGTTACCCTCTAGTCAGTGGAATGGCACGCAAAGGTCAAACTTTTCAAATTTTCCAACATTCCCCCCCTTTAGTTAATCCATTAACTAACAAACCAATTTCCAAATCATCACTCTCACTATCTTCATGGAAAAAATATTCACAACCATTTTTCCCATACTCCTCCGCTGGACACCCCAATTTGACTCATCAGTAGTTCCACAATCTACCCATTGTTCTACACATTCCTCCAACCTGGGGAAGGATCGGCACCTCCGCTTAAATCATTCCAAAATCATTTTGAGTGCCCATGTGAAGAGAATTGGTCCTATAACTAGCCTTAGACGGGGTTACAAGAAACATGGCAGTACTCCTAGGCATCTGAGTCGAGCAGCAGTGAAGATACAACTGACAAGAACAAAAAAGTACTCAAGAAAAAATCTAAACAGGTGAAAGTACTTTTAAGATGATGCCTCCATCGCCATGGCCCCCTTCAGATTTTGCAATTCAGTAATTCAATAATTGTTTGAGCCAAAGTACCGTCTTCCAAGTCATTAGGAGGCATATATGTGCAGCAAGGTTTGTCCAATTTATGGCACACCCCACCCTCCATAGCTGTTAGGAGTTCCAAAATGTAGCAATTCTGCAGGGCTACAAGATGCAAAGCCCTAAGTTCTACTTTGATGGCACTGAACACTAACACAGAGGAATTGATAAATAATAGCAACTCGTAATGTGTGATTTGAAGCCATTTTTACATTGACAGAGTTGCACGCCTGTGGCCAATAGAGAGGAGAAAAAGGTTTCAGTATGACTAAACAGTCGAAAACAATCAGGAACGTTCCTTAGAGCCTCTGAAGATGCTGCTGACAAATAGTTGGATTTCTTCAATCTCCTCAGAAAGTCAATTTCGTAGATTGTCCATGTCTGATGACACAAGGGATTCAAGGGGCACAAGGGACAACAGGGCCACAAATGTGGACTCAGACAGTGTCAGGTGACTCTGCAGAAACACGAGGACAGGCACATGCAAAGTGGTGATGCTGCACACACCTCTCCCATCCAGAGGTAATTGTTTCTACAAAAAGGGCCCACATGACCAAAATAAATCGAAAATCACTGCCATACCTCCAGCTGAATCACGAAAATGCATAGTGGTGCTGCAGTTTTGATTTGTGACCACATGCACCGTTTCATCACCGTTAAATGCAGAAAAAAAGTTTAAGTAACCAGGTCTTCACAGGTTTCACAGACTCCTTGAGCCATGTCGAGAAATTCACATATTTCCTCCAAACCTTTCCACATACCAAATTAGTTTGTGCTACCCCTTCTCCAAAGAGTCCCACCATCCCTCCAGCCTTGCAACTCATTACCCCTTCCTCCCATTTGTTGTTCACGATAATCAGACCATCAAGGTTAAGCTACACTTGTTGTGTACAACGAACATCTTTGCGATCTTCCCCATTCGAAATTGAACATTCTTCATCGATCGGAAGGACAGAAGCTGTACAGGTTGCCCCTGAAACTGCCCTTCATAGGGCTATGTGCACCAGATAACATCCGTCTGTCACTTCTAACTCATTAGGAATAAATAACCTAGGGACACCAGAAGCATGTATTACTCAGTTACTCTCTCCCCACTCTCTTCATGTGCTGGTACCATACGTTATTAGCTGCAAAACTGTGTGCGTCATTTCCAATTTCTAAAGTCCCATCAGAATCATCAGATGTAGAAGCAATATTGAAACTTTGTTGCGTTTCTGTTAGTGTGTCCATTGTACCCAAATAACTCAATGTTTCCTCCCCCTGTACCCATCTTTTGTCCAACACATATGACCCAAAAAGAAAAAAGAAAAAAACTCTATATATTGCTGAACACATTGGGCCTCATTATGAGTGTGCCAGTCCGGTAACAATGGTGCCAGAAAGCTTACCAGCACCCTTGTCACCGGACCGGCATACTCTGAGTCTGCATGCGGCTGCGTCCCTCCCGCCAGTCTGACCTGGTGGGCGGGACGGCAACCGCATGCACACTTTCCGGGAAGTACAGCCACCGTTATTAATGGTGCCAGTGCTTCCCTCATCGCCATTCCCATTGAGACCTGTGGGACTCAAATGGGAACAGGGATTTACATTTTTCCGGTGCCTGACTGTCAGGGCCCAAGAACTAAATGCTGCACTGGTGGCTTGACATGTCGTGATGCAATTGAGTCTTTCTGACAACATACCCCTCAAGAGTACAAAAGGACAGATTGAGGTGAGTATTGCCCACAAATATTTGGTACACCCTGGTACCTAATCAGCTGGCTGCAAGAAAAAGTAACCAAGTATTAATATGTATGGTTCAGTAAAATGAAATACTTAGGCAAGATATGAGCTGATACTCACAAGCAAGAATGGTGGATGGGACTGATAAATTCCAAGATAGATAGGTGAGCACCCTGAAACAAGAGATGTAGCTATTATTATGACTTTTAATACAAGGTAGAAAAAAGAAGGAACCAGGTAGTGGTAGCTTACCAAGAGATTGGTTGAGTTCTGATGTAATTCTGAAGTGAAGACTGCTGTAGTTGTGTGGTAGTTCTGGGAACACAATGTCTATTTTCCTATTCCCGCCGACACAAGGACGCCTAAGTTTGATCCAAGCGCGATGCGCTGAGGTCTTTTAAAGTTCTTTAGAGTCCTCCGGTTTAGTAGCCAGCAGGTAAGATGTGGAAGAATGAGACGAATGCAGTCCAGGGTAGATTCTGGCTTGGCGGTATGCAGGTAAGACGTGGAAGAATGAGACAAATGCAGTCCAAGGAAGATTCCGGCTTGGCGGTATGCAGGTAAGATGTGGAGGATGAGACGAAGGCAGTCCAAATAACGTTCCGTGTTTGCAGCGAGCAGGTAAGACTTGAAGGATAAGACGAAGACAGTCCAAATACCGTTCCGGGTTTGCAGCAGGCAGGTAAGACTTGAAGGATAAGACGAAGGCAGTCCAAATAACATTCCGGGTTTGCAGCGGGCAGGTAAGACTTGAAGGATAAGACAAAGGCAGTCCAAATAACGTTCAGAGTTTGCACCGGGCAGGTAAAACTTGAAGGGCTAAGCGGTTGCAGGCCTGAGACGTTCGGGTCGGCAACAGAGATCAATGAACAATGACAAAAGGACAAGGCAAAGTAACTCCAAGGGTAGAACAGGGGAACGAGGAACAGGGAACAAGGTACCAAATACGCATCTTAGAAATGACAAATTCAGAAGTAGCGCCGTGCAGCGGGGTGGGGATAATATACCGATCACCTGACCGCACGCACAATGCTCTGCCGTAGGCTGGAACGCCTGCCGGTATGCAATGGGTGCCAGCGTTTCCAGGTCAACCCATGGCGTTCTCTGAAAGGACGCATCCTTTTGGATGAACAAGGATTCTGAGGACACAAGTAACTCTCTCATTATTACGTGAATTGCTGAATCTGCTGGGGAACCGGGAATGTTTCCTCATGTTTACACCCACTCTATGACATGAAAACATTAATGATTATACTTCTTATTTTTATTTTTTGACTAACTTGAGTTGTCCTTATCTTTTAGCCTTTATTGTATTCCACCTTTATGCATTAGAGAGCATTTTTGCTAAATTCATCTTGATGAAATAGTCAATTTTTTGTTTCTATGAGTGTACCCTGAGCTTGGGTTAGACTGAGGCAATGCCTAGTCCTCTTTCTATCTCCTTTATGTTTGAAGGAGCAGTCGTGCGATTGGCAGATTAGAATGCTAGTTCCCCTTTAAAAGGAAGCAGAAAGTAAACCTAATGTCCAGTTCGGAATAGCTGACTGCCGCGGTTCTGTTGCTCTGCCGTTTTTCGTGTGTTCCTGAGTAGGCGAGGCCCTTGTTTTTGAAGCCAGCATTCAAGGTAAGCTAACCTAGGACCCCTTCTCACATACGAATTCTGATGCTAAAGAAAGGGCTAAGTCTATTGACTATCCTTCTTCTTCTTTCCCACCACCTTCCCTTTTTTTAGTCTAATATTGGTGGGTGAATTTGAAAGCAGGGAAGCAAGTGTGTTCCAGCGTGCTAGAACATTTTTTGAAGGTAAAATTACCTTTTTCATGTAAAAATCTACACTAGCACTGAAAGACTTAAAGCACCCTTTCTCAGACGAATTCTGATGTTAAGCAAATGGAAATGGAATTATGGGATATGTAGTTTCACACATTAGAAATAATAAGTCCATTGACTATTCTTCCTTCTCTTCCCTCCTCTTTCTCTTGGTAGTTATTTACTGTTGAGCGAATTCAGTAGCAGGGAAGCAAGTGTGCCCCAGCTCGGTAGAAACTTATTGAAGGTAAAATTACTTTTTTCCTATGCAAAAATCAATGCTAGCACTGGAAAGACCAAAAGCACAAAGGTACTATACCGTTCTTGTTAGTCAGATACGTTACAACACTATTTTTTTGCTAACTAGAGACACACTATGCTTCAGCTAACATTTATCTATTTTATACTATTATATTCACAGGAATGTATTTAGCAGAATACTTTGCCTTTGAGCAGGAGCTATAAATATTTCACTTGCTTACTGAACGCTAGTGGAAAGACACAGTGGGAAACCATGGGAATCAGAAATTTTGCAAAGCTGCAAATAGAAACTTTTTCTAAATGGACGTTTAAAGGTACAAATGATATTGCCTTGATTTACAGATATCTTTAACCCTAGCCCTCTGTATGGTGCACCCTTTGGGGGCTTATAATTGCTTGAACTGACAGGAATGTACAGTAAGGGGGTTTTCTTGGTTTCTATTTGAAGACAGTTAGGGACTTAGTGGCCCAATTTTAACAATGGAAATTAATTTACCCATGTTTTTTGCATTAGGAGCTTAACTAACCGGAGCATCTTGGGTCTGATTTTATAACAAAATTGAAGTTTGCTCCCATTTATGAAATAACTGTAGCATACTGAGAGAGCTCAGAGATTGTGTTTTTAACAATGTTGTTTGTCTATGTTTTTAAGCATTATTTAATGTTTTAATTCATGGTGTTCTTGTTGTTTTATATGTTGTAGCACTGATAAAGCCTTTGAATAAGTCTACTAATCCTGAAGAAGACGTTGACCAATGGTTCTGTAAAATCTGGCCAATTGATTTCAAGTCGAAACTATACAAAAGGAAATCCAATGATGAGAGGAATACTACTAGAATAATCTTGGATACTTATAGTTGATACATAATGGTGGACTGTCAAAGTAGGAATATTACTACTGTAAAAGTTATTTAGAATGTCACTATACAAACTAGATTTGATTGTGAAGATGAATGGTAGAATGGTGTGTTAGTGATATACACATAGGAGATATGTCTACACAAAAATGCGCTATTTGCACAAACCTTTGTTCACAAAAATATATGTTGATTGGAAATGAATTGTTGTCTTATAATTGTTTATATGTATTTTATGAAATTGTAACAGAATAAAATGATATATTTTTAATAAGAACACACTCTCTGGTCCTCAGCATGCGCTTTCTGAAACAAATTTATTGAATTTTTCAGCACATTGGGCATCCTCTCTGTTTAGTATATATTGAACTCACCCCAGATGCCAATGTAGGGGTCCCCACCTTTGTTCTTGGATTATGCAAATCAGAAAACATTTTTGACAATTGGGTTTTCAACAAGCCATTGAGATGCTCCACAATACTGTTGGCTTGAGGGGGGTACACCGAGCACAACGCGTGCCGTATATCCAAAAGTGAAGTAATTTCAGTGAACAAAGGATTAAAGAAGTGAGTAACATTATCGGATCTTAATACTTCACAAATACTCCACCATGGAAATACCTCCCTTACCAAGAATCTGACCACTGATTTGGTACCAGGGTGCGCGCAGGGTCCAGCCTCAAGCCATCGGAAAAATGGACATGCAACACAATTAAATAACAATAGGTGCCGCACCTCTGTACCATGTCAACAAAGTCAACATGCACTTCCCTAAAAGGACCTGAAGGTCAGGGTATAACCCTCTTCATGCCCTCATAATATTTCCTGGATTTAATTCCTTTGAGAGTGTGTAATTACCAATAGACCTATTCACCTGCTCAGAGAGGTTGGACACAAACCAATCCTCCTGACGTTCTGCTGCAATTTGTTGCCAAGGAGTATGTGCTGAGAAATGCAGTTGTTCCAAAGCCACAAGAAGCAACTCTATGGGTATCACTACCTCTCCGGTCAGGTCCTGGCTCCACAACAAATCTGTGGGCAAATGAGAACACCCTCTATGCGCCCAAAGTTTCTTTTCCTCCTGTCGTGCTTTCCCTGCAGTTCAACAACGTGTGACAAGGGACTGCAGTATATGGGACCAGCAACTGTGCTTGTTCGGACATCATTTTGATTTTTGGGATATCTGGGAGGTGCAAATATGCTGCTGCCTTCACCGACCAGTCCACAGCATAGTTAACAAATGCTAAAAAATCTGTTTTATTAGTATGTGCAGTACATTTACCAAACCCTACCTCCACAGGAAATGTTAACGCATGGATTTATCATGAAAGCTGGGTAGCATGCTGGACAGGGGTCCCATCAGATCTTCTAAACCCTCTTCTCTGGCATCTAGATAACCCAGAATATATTGTTGTGGTGACATATGCGGTGTCAGAGTAGGTAGTGACTGCCTTCCCCTTACTCATTTCCAGTAGCTCAGTAAGTGCCACCAAACTGGTGATCCTGTATGTCTCTAACCAGTGTCCTGATCAATTATTGATGATCCATCAACAAAAAGTATTCCTCCTGTCTCCAAAGCATCTTATTTAACACTTATTCTTTTCCCTCATCTCCCTTATAGGTCACACAATCATGACCATTATCACCAGGCTACACTGGGTCAGCCAAACAAGTCGCTGGGTTTACTACGTGAGACCTCACTGGTCATACAGAAGCATTTGACAAAATAAACTCGTACTCTGAAACTCTCTGAGTAGTCAAA
Source organism: Ambystoma mexicanum (assembly GCA_002915635.3). NCBI lineage: Eukaryota > Metazoa > Chordata > Amphibia > Caudata > Ambystomatidae > Ambystoma > Ambystoma mexicanum. Next base: position 226,071,101 of record CM010927.2, read on the forward strand.
GGTGATTTCAATTTTTCCAAAATTGCAAAAACTGCATGCTCCACATACAGTATACAGCCCATAGTAATGACTGAGGAATTTTGTATTGCAAAGCCCACTGCCGCAAGAGATTGCTTACACAGAAACTGACCCTGCATAACTGGGTCTAACAACCCACTATAATAGGCCAAGGGTTTGTGACCTAATGATGTTTTCTGTGTTAGGACCGCTGTCATTACCTTCCCATCTGTTTGCAAAAAAAGAAAACATGGCTTTTGGTAATCCAGAGTCGCCAAAACTGGAGCATTACTGATCGCAGTCTTGAGGTCCTGCAAACAAGTACTAATTTCCTCTGACCACTCGATAGGACTCTTCTCTTTCTGTGCTTCCTTGAGAGCATGCAGCAGGGGCCTCGTGTAACTAGAATAGTCGAGAATCCAAGACCTACAATAGTTACAGAGACCCAAAAACTGTTGCATCTGTTTTACCATTGTTGATTGAAGTGTGTTCTGATCTGCGGTGGCTCTCTCAGGCATTACCCTTCCCCCTGCAGATGATAGTACCTCTCCCAAATGCATAATTCTACTTGACAATATTGCAGTTTTTCTTTGTTCACTTTGTACCCCTTCTGTGCGAGCAGGATGAGGAGCCTGACTGAGTCTCCTCGACATTGTTTCTCTGAAGCACTACAAACAAGTAAATCATCCACGTACTGAATTACAGTGCTGGATATATGTAAGTTCCCCAAATCCATCTGGTAAAAACACTTGGAGATTCACAGTACCTGTGGGGTAACCTTGTGTGTTCAAATCTCTGTCCACAGTATGTAAACAGTGTGAGGTACTGGGAATCGGGTGCAAAGGAACTGAGAAAAAGGCATTTTTCAAATCAATAATTGTGAAGTGGGCGACCAGTAGGGATGTTACAGAGAATTATAGCAGAATTTGATACGACTGGAAATTCTGCTTCAACAATGTTGTTCAGAGGCCGCACATCCTGAACCATCCAACGAGACTGCTTTGCCTTCTTCACAGGGTAAATGGCTGTGTTACATGGGGGCACAGAAGGTTATATAATGCATTGCTTCAACAACAACATAATGGTATCAAGAGTCATTCCGTCTGCCTCCTTAAACATGGGTATGCCTAACCGTTGGTAAAATTGCTAATGGTTTTAATTTTATTTGCAGTGCCCTACATTTTTCAATAACCCCACATCATTGTGATTGCTGGTCCATAAGCTGTCCGACACTTTCTCCAAATCCTCCTTCCATTATGGTGATATTTTTCTCATGATGAACATTGTCTGTGGTACCTCCCTTTGGTCTATCATTACCTGACAAGGCACCCCAATCTCAAAGACCATTTCTCCTGTGTCTTTCACATCCTTGAGCAATTGCTCATTGGACACGTCTCTTAACGATGAGGTTGGATCAATACACAACACCATGCGTCATTGTGAGGATTAAGGGCTGGAGCAAGAAAGGACTGTATCAGAACAGGTAGAAACACAGTAAATCTGGAGTTAAACTACAATTCCCAGCAGAACTTGGGAAATTTGTAATTCAGCTGGGAACAATCAGCAATAGCCATAAATGAGCAAACGGTGTGCGGCATGTGTGGCTTATTTTGTTCTCGAAGCAGAGTCGAGCATGTCAGGACTTCGTTATGCAGCACGTTCCATGAGGGAATCCGACGAGTGGCAGAGGCGGCGAGCGAGCAATCACTGCACCAACTGTTGCGTCCGGGACGGCTAACAGGCCTCCCGGACATGAGATAAGTAAAGGGGAAAGAAACGGTGTGAAGCATTGGGCGGCGGCAGGCGGTTGCTTTATTTTTCCTCGCTGCCAGTTACAGGCTGTTTACTGTGGTGTCCGGGACGACCTGCGGGTCTCCTGGACTTAAGTTAAGTGCTACACAAGTTCTTTAGGAATTCGTTTCTTCCTGTTAAAATGCTAATTACTTTATTTTGAATACAAGGCACAGCCTTTCATGTGTGCTGTACAAGCTACGGGTTGGAATTTAACCCGTTCTGAACACCGAAGGACTCGGCTGGAGGGGGTGTGGGAGGCTCTGCACTCAACAGGGGAAAATGTGTCTTCATTTATGTTATCCAGTCCACGTTGCAGGTCATGTTTCATGTTCATTGATTATCCGTGCCGGATGGCCATGTGTTCTGTCTATCATTGTGATTAATGTGAATGCAAGCAGTTTTGGTAGACAGCAATCTACTTGATATGAGTCTTGTGATGTCAGACTGGCATTTCACTAACCAGATATACCTAGTAAGGTGTATATTGTCTCATGTTGTTATGTACCCTGTGGGTTTGACACGTATTAAGTGTTGTCTAGCCTGAGGGAAAGGTATGCACAATTTGGTATGAATGTTACAAGTACAGATTGAGTACTGAGTGTTACAAGTAGAAACAGGTAGGGTTTTTTTTCCCTGTGGTTCCCCTCATACTATCCACATTAGGTGTTCCCCTAACCTTTTTCCGGTTTCCCTATACTCCCCTACCCATCCACAACCTCTCCCTAACTCCTCTTCCCCCCATTGGCTGCCACGTGGCGTCCTGTTTTATACTATCAGGCACCTGTGCCAACCACGGGTGGAGGGTCGACTTTCATTCGGCTTCTGGTGTTCGGGAGAGAGTGTCAAAGCCTCTCCCCTTATATTTTGACATAATAAGCGATACTTATAACCACCAAAGCCAAATTGAAGCGACACCTCCGCCTTTAGCCGATGTGCTAAATGCACTACAGGATATTCTGGTAGAGTTGGCACATGCTCAACAAGAATCAGATCATCTAAAGACACAAGTTCAAAGTTTGGTAGCCCAGGGAACACCATTGGATAGTAATCGGGCAACAAGAGCTTCTACCAGTCAAAATCCCACGGTAATTGTTCAACCCCCAAGTAGTGTTCCGTTAGCAGCACCAGAGCGGTTTTCGGGAGATCCCCGAAAATATATGATGTTTCTTACTCAATGCAGACTGCATTTTTTGTGTAAACCTGCAGCCTTTGAGAGAATACAGGCAAGAACCGCTTTTGTAATCTCATATTTAACTGGGGACGCCTCTGCTTGGGCTATGCCATTGGTACAAAAGGACGATCCGTTGCTCTATAACTGGGATGGTTTTTTAGCAGAATTTGGCAGACTATTTGACAGACGGGAGGTGTCTTTAGCTCAGAATAAGGAACTGTTGGGATTAAAACAAGGAACTAGGGACTTGGTCATTTATGTAACACAGTTTACTCAGCTGGTAATTGAAACAGAGTGGCCGGTGGCTAAGCAAACTGTGTTGTTTTATCAGGGGTTATGGGAGGAGCTTAAAGATGCCATTGCCCAAGTTGAGCCGCAACCCAGTACGTGTACGGCAATGATCGATTTAGCCTTACGCTTGGATCATAGGATGAATGAGAGAAAAGGGGACAAGAAAAGACCAGAGGTAGTCCCCTTTGCACGATTGAATCGTGGGCGGGGAGGCAGGATGAGTGACGTAGAGCCCATGCAGATTGGAAGTATAAGGGGACCATTGTCAGCAAGTGAAAAGGAACAACGTAAAATGACAAATTATGTCTTTATTGTGGGCAAGCGGGACATTTTATACAGACTTGTCCCAACACACTGCAGAAGAAGATGGGAGGTGAAAAGAGTGCCAAGGAAGCGGGAAAAGAGATGGGCCGACCTTAGGGGAACACAGGTGTCAGGCCGAAAGATGTTTGGTTCCCAGATGGGTGGCGAATACAGTGGGGGTAAAACTTATCATTTTTTCATTTTGGTAACATTATGTTTTGCGTGCACTAAACAAGAGGTGATGGCCATGGTTGATTCCGGGGCTACTAGACCCCTAGCTCCACCCTCTACCCAAATTAGGCCCACCTTTAGAATTAGTAAGTGCAACTTCTTTCTGAATTTTCAGAACTTTCTGAATTTTGGTGTTGGATCATTGGCTCAAACACCCAACCTTTCAGTTAAAAGTCACAACGATTACTGACTGTACCACAGAGACTGGTTTGGAAATCAGTGTACAGCAAGCTATGTTATATCAATTAGACCAAATGCCTGTTTTGAATTAACATGGCAAGATTCACAGACAAAACTGCACAAATGAGATCATATACAGTTTATAGAAAGGAGAAGTGCTGGAAATATGATTGGGTGGTGGTTGTGGGGGCATGTTGGGCGAGGGGCGGTAATTGGTGGGCTGCGATGGGGATAGTCTCTCTTATATTGTTGGTCATCCCAGTTTTTCGTTTTGGAAATCTGGTCACGCTACCAGATACCGTTACCCTCTAGTCAGTGGAATGGCACGCAAAGGTCAAACTTTTCAAATTTTCCAACATTCCCCCCCCCTTTAGTTAATCCATTAACTAACAAACCAATTTCCAAATCATCACTCTCACTATCTTCATGGAAAAAATATTCACAACCATTTTTCCCATACTCCTCCGCTGGACACCCCCAATTTGACTCATCAGTAGTTCCACAATCTACCCATTGTTCTACACATTCCCTCCAACCTGGGGAAGGATCGGCACCTCCGCTTAAATCATTCCAAAATCATTTTGAGTGCCCATGTGAAGAGAATTGGTCCTATAACTAGCCTTAGACGGGGTTACAAGAAACATGGCAGTACTCCTAGGCATCTGAGTCGAGCAGCAGTGAAGATACAACTGACAAGAACAAAAAAGTACTCAAGAAAAAATCTAAACAGGTGAAAGTACTTTTAAGATGATGCCTCCATCGCCATGGCCCCCTTCAGATTTTGCAATTCAGTAATTCAATAATTGTTTGAGCCAAAGTACCGTCTTCCAAGTCATTAGGAGGCATATATGTGCAGCAAGGTTTGTCCAATTTATGGCACACCCCACCCTCCATAGCTGTTAGGAGTTCCAAAATGTAGCAATTCTGCAGGGCTACAAGATGCAAAGCCCTAAGTTCTACTTTGATGGCACTGAACACTAACACAGAGGAATTGATAAATAATAGCAACTCGTAATGTGTGATTTGAAGCCATTTTTACATTGACAGAGTTGCACGCCTGTGGCCAATAGAGAGGAGAAAAAGGTTTCAGTATGACTAAACAGTCGAAAACAATCAGGAACGTTCCTTAGAGCCTCTGAAGATGCTGCTGACAAATAGTTGGATTTCTTCAATCTCCTCAGAAAGTCAATTTCGTAGATTGTCCATGTCTGATGACACAAGGGATTCAAGGGGCACAAGGGACAACAGGGCCACAAATGTGGACTCAGACAGTGTCAGGTGACTCTGCAGAAACACGAGGACAGGCACATGCAAAGTGGTGATGCTGCACACACCTCTCCCATCCAGAGTAATTGTTTCTACAAAAAGGCCCACATGACCAAAATAAATCGAAAATCACTGCCATACCTCCAGCTGAATCACGAAAATGCATAGTGGTGCTGCAGTTTTGATTTGTGACCACATGCACCGTTTCATCACCGTTAAATGCAGAAAAAAAGTTTAAGTAACCAGGTCTTCACAGGTTTCACAGACTCCTTGAGCCATGTCGAGAAATTCACATATTTCCTCCAAACCTTTCCACATACCAAATTAGTTTGTGCTACCCTTCTCCAAAGAGTCCACCATCCCTCCAGCCTTGCAACTCATTACCCCTTCCTCCCATTTGTTGTTCACGATAATCAGACCATCAAGGTTAAGCTACACTTGTTGTGTACAACGAACATCTTTGCGATCTTCCCATTCGAAATTGAACATTCTTCATCGATCGAAGGACAGAAGCTGTACAGGTTGCCCCTGAAACTGCCCTTCATAGGGCTATGTGCACCAGATAACATCCGTCTGTCACTTCTAACTCATTAGGAATAAATAACCTAGGGACACCAGAAGCATGTATTACTCAGTTACTCTCTCCCCACTCTCTTCATGTGCTGGTACCATACGTTATTAGCTGCAAAACTGTGTGCGTCATTTCCAATTTCTAAAGTCCCATCAGAATCATCAGATGTAGAAGCAATATTGAAACTTTGTTGCGTTTCTGTTAGTGTGTCCATTGTACCCAAATAACTCAATGTTTCCTCCCCCTGTACCCATCTTTTGTCCAACACATATGACCCAAAAAGAAAAAAAAAAACTCTATATATTGCTGAAAACATTGGGCTGCCTCATATATGAGCTGTGCCAGTCCGGTAACAATGGTGCCAGAAAGCTTACCAGCACCCTTGTCACCGGACCGGCATACTCTGAGTCTGCATGCGGCTGCGTCCCTCCCGCCAGTCTGACCTGGTGGGCGGGACGGCAACCGCATGCACACTTTCCGGGAAGTACAGCCACCGTTATTAATGGTGCCAGTGCTTCCTCATCGCCATTCCCATTGAGACCTGTGGGACTCAAATGGGAACAGGGATTTACATTTTCCGGTGCCTGACTGTCAGGGCCCAAGAACTAAATGCTGCACTGGTGGCTTGACATGTCGTGATGCAATTGAGTCTTTCTGACAACATACCCTCAAGAGTACAAAAGGACAGATTGAGGTGAGTATTGCCCACAAATATTTGGTACACCCTGGTACCTAATCAGCTGGCTGCAAGAAAAAGTAACCAAGTATTAATATGTATGGTTCAGTAAAATGAAATACTTAGGCAAGATATGAGCTGATACTCACAAGCAAGAATGGTGGATGGGACTGATAAATTCCAAGATAGATAGGTGAGCACCCTGAAACAAGAGATGTAGCTATTATTATGACTTTTAATACAAGGTAGAAAAAAAGAAGGAACCAGGTAGTGGTAGCTTACCAAGAGATTGGTTGAGTTCTGATGTAATTCTGAAGTGAAGACTGCTGTAGTTGTGTGGTAGTTCTGGGAACACAATGTCTATTTTCCTATTCCCGCCGACACAAGGACGCCTAAGTTTGATCCAAGCGCCGATGCGCTGAGGTCTTTTAAAGTTCTTTAGAGTCCTCCGGTTTAGTAGCCAGCAGGTAAGATGTGGAAGAATGAGACGAATGCAGTCCAGGGTAGATTCTGGCTTGGCGGTATGCAGGTAAGACGTGGAAGAATGAGACAAATGCAGTCCAAGGAAGATTCCGGCTTGGCGGTATGCAGGTAAGATGTGGAGGATGAGACGAAGGCAGTCCAAATAACGTTCCGTGTTTGCAGCGAGCAGGTAAGACTTGAAGGATAAGACGAAGACAGTCCAAATACCGTTCCGGGTTTGCAGCAGGCAGGTAAGACTTGAAGGATAAGACGAAGGCAGTCCAAATAACATTCCGGGTTTGCAGCGGGCAGGTAAGACTTGAAGGATAAGACAAAGGCAGTCCAAATAACGTTCAGAGTTTGCACCGGGCAGGTAAAACTTGAAGGGCTAAGCGGTTGCAGGCCTGAGACGTTCTGGGTCGGCAACAGAGATCAATGAACAATGACAAAAGGACAAGGCATAGTAACTCCAAGGGTAGAACAGGGGAACGAGGAACAGGGGAACAAGGTACCAAAATACGCATCTTAGAAATGACAAATTCAGAAGTAGCGCCGTGCAGCGGGGGTGGGGATAATATACCGATCACCTGACCGCACGCACAATGCTCTGCCGTAGGCTGGAACGCCTGCCGGTATGCAATGGGTGCCAGCGTTTCCAGGTCAACCCATGGCGTTCTCTGAAAGGACGCATCCTTTTGGATGAACAAGGATTCTGAGGACACAAAGTAACTCTCTCATTATTACGTGAATTGCTGAATCTGCTGGGGAACCGGGAATGTTTCCTCATGTTTACACCCACTCTATGACATGAAAACATTAATGATTATACTTCTTATTTTTATTTTTTGACTAACTTGAGTTGTCCTTATCTTTTAGCCTTTATTGTATTCCACCTTTATGCATTAGAGAGCATTTTTGCTAAATTCATCTTGATGAAATAGTCAATTTTTTGTTTCTATGAGTGTACCCTGAGCTTGGGTTAGACTGAGGCAATGCCTAGTCCTCTTTCTATCTCCTTTATGTTTGAAGGAGCAGTCGTGCGATTGGCAGATTAGAATGCTAGTTCCCTTTAAAAGGAAGCAGAAAGTAAACCTAATGTCCAGTTCGGAATAGCTGACTGCCGCGGTTCTTTGCTCTGCCGTTTTTCGTGTGTTCCTGAGTAGGCGAGGCCCTTGTTTTTGAAGCCAGCATTCAAGGTAAGCTAACCTAGGACCCCTTCTCACATACGAATTCTGATGCTAAAGAAAGGGCTAAGTCTATTGACTATCCTTCTTCTTCTTTCCCACCACCTTCCCTTTTTTTAGTCTAATATTGGTGGTGATTTGAAGCAGGGAAGCAAGTGTGTTCCAGCGTGCTAGAACATTTTTTGAAGGTAAAATTACCTTTTTCATGTAAAAATCTACACTAGCACTGAAAGACTTAAAGCACCTTTCTCAGACGAATTCTGATGTTAAGCAAATGGAAATGGAATTATGGGATATGTAGTTTCACACATTAGAAATAATAAGTCCATTGACTATTCTTCCTTCTTCCCTCTCTTTCTCTTGTAGTTATTTACTGTTGAGCGAATTCAGTAGCAGGGAAGCAAGTGTGCCCAGCTCGGTAGAAACTTATTGAAGGTAAAATTACTTTTTTCCTATGCAAAAATCAATGCTAGCACTGGAAAGACCAAAAGCACAAAGGTACTATACCGTTCTTGTTAGTCAGATACGTTACAACACTATTTTTTTGCTAACTAGAGACACACTATGCTTCAGCTAACATTTATCTATTTTATACTATTATATTCACAGGAATTGTATTTAGCAGAATACTTTGCCTTTGAGCAGGAGCTATAAATATTTCACTTGCTTACTGAACGCTAGTGGAAAGACACAGTGGGAAACCATGGGAATCAGAACATTTTGCAAAGCTGCAAATAGAAAACTTTTTCTAAATGGACGTTTAAAGGTACAAATGATATTGCCTTGATTTACAGATATCTTTAACCCTAGCCCTCTGTATGGTGCACCCTTTGGGGGCTTATAATTGCTTGAACTGACAGGAATGTACAGTAAGGGGGTTTTCTTGGTTTCTATTTGAAGACAGTTAGGGACTTAGTGGCCCAATTTTAACAATGGAAATTAATTTACCCATGTTTTTTGCATTAGGAGCTTAACTAACCCGGAGCATCTTGGGTCTGATTTTATAACAAAATTGAAGTTTGCTCCCCATTTATGAAATAACTGTAGCATACTGAGAGAGCTCAGAGATTGTGTTTTTAACAATGTTGTTTGTCTATGTTTTTAAGCATTATTTAATGTTTTAATTCATGGTGTTCTTGTTGTTTTATATGTTGTAGCACTGATAAAGCCTTTGAATAAGTCTACTAATCCTGAAGAAGACGTTGACAATGGTTCTGTAAAATCTGGCCAATTGATTTCAAGTCGAAACTATACAAAGGAAATCCAATGATGAGAGGAATACTACTAGAATAATCTTGGATACTTATAGTTGATACATAATGGTGGACTGTCAAAGTAGGAATATTACTACTGTAAAAGTTATTTAGAATGTCACTATACAAACTAGATTTGATTGTGAAGATGAATGGTAGAATGGTGTGTTAGTGATATACACATAGGAGATATGTCTACACAAAAATGCGCTATTTGCACAAACTTTGTTCACAAAAATATATGTTGATTGGAAATGAATTGTTGTCTTATAATTGTTTATATGTATTTTATGAAATTGTAACAGAATAAAATGATATATTTTTAATAAGAACACACTCTCTGGTCCTCAGCATGCGCTTTCTGAAACAAATTTATTGAATTTTTCAGCACATTGGGCATCCTCTCTGTTTAGTATATATTGAACTCACCCCAGATGCAATGTAGGGGTCCCCACCTTTGTTCTTGGATTATGCAAATCAGAAAACATTTTTGACAATTGGGTTTTCAACAAGCCATTGAGATGCTCCACAATACTGTTGGCTTGAGGGGGTACACCGAGCACAACGCGTGCCGTATATCCAAAAGTGAAGTAATTTCAGTGAACAAAGGATTAAAGAAGTGAGTAACATTATCGGATCTTAATACTTCACAAATACTCCACCATGGAAATACCTCCCTTACCAAGAATCTGACCACTGATTTGGTACCAGGGTGCGCGCAGGGTCCAGCCTCAAGCCATCGGAAAAATGGACATGCAACCACAATTAAATAACAATAGGTGCCGCACCTCTGTACCATGTCAACAAAGTCAACATGCACTTCCCTAAAAGGACCTGAAGGTCAGGGTATAACCCCTCTTCATGCCCTCATAATATTTCCTGGATTTAATTCCTTTGAGAGTGTGTAATTACCAATAGACCTATTCACCTGCTCAGAGAGGTTGGACACAAACCAATCCTCCTGACGTTCTGCTGCAATTTGTTGCCAAGGAGTATGTGCTGAGAAATGCAGTTGTTCCAAAGCCACAAGAAGCAACTCTATGGGTATCACTACCCTCCCGGTCAGGTCCTGGCTCCACAACAAATCTGTGGGCAAATGAGAACACCCTCTATGCGCCCAAAGTTTCTTTTCCTCCTGTCGTGCTTTCCCCTGCAGTTCAACAACGTGTGACAAGGGGACTGCAGTATATGGGACCAGCAACTGTGCTTGTTCGGACATCATTTTGATTTTTGGGATATCTGGGAGGTGCAAATATGCTGCTGCCTTCACCGACCAGTCCACAGCATAGTTAACAAATGCTAAAAAATCTGTTTTATTAGTATGTGCAGTACATTTACCAAACCCTACCTCCACAGGAAATGTTAACGCATGGATTTATCATGAAAGCTGGGTAGCATGCTGGACAGGGGTCCCATCAGATCTTCTAACCCTCTTCTCTGGCATCTAGATAACCCAGAATATATTGTTGTGGTGACATATGCGGTGTCAGAGTAGGTAGTGACTGCCTTCCCCTTACTCATTTCCAGTAGCTCAGTAAGTGCCACCAAACTGGTGATCCTGTATGTCTCTAACCAGTGTCCTGATCAATTATTGATGATCCATCAACAAAAAGTATTCCTCCTGTCTCCAAAGCATCTTATTTAACACTTATTCTTTTCCCTCATCTCCCTTATAGGTCACACAATCATGACCATTATCACCAGGCTACACTGGGTCAGCCAAACAAGTCGCTGGGTTTACTACGTGAGACCTCACTGGTCATACAGAAGCATTTGACAAAATAAACTCGTACTCTGAAACTCTCTGAGTAGTCAAAGGTGATTTCAATTTTTCCAAAATTGACAAAACTGCATGCTCCACATACAGTATACAGCCCATAGTAATGACTGAGGAATTTTGTATTGCAAAGCCCACTGCCGCAAGAGATTGCTTACACAGAAACTGACCCTGCATAACTGGTCTAACAACCCACTATAATAGGCAAGGGTTTGTGACCTAATGATGTTTTCTGTGTTAGGACCGCTGTCATTACCTTCCCATCTGTTTGCAAAAAAGAAAACATGGCTTTTGGTAATCCAGAGTCGCCAAACTGGAGCATTACTGATCGCAGTCTTGAGGTCCTGCAAAACAAGTACTAATTTCCTCTGACCACTCGATAGGACTCTTCTCTTTCTGTGCTTCCTTGAGAGCATGCAGCAGGGCCTCGTGTAACTAGAATAGTCGAGAATCCAAGACCTACAATAGTTACAGAGACCCAAAAACTGTTGCATCTGTTTTACCATTGTTGATTGAAGTGTGTTCTGATCTGCGGTGGCTCTCTCAGGCATTACCCTTCCCCCTGCAGATGATAGTACCTCTCCCAAATGCATAATTCTACTTGACAATATTGCAGTTTTTCTTTGTTCACTTTGTACCCCTTCTGTGCGAGCAGGATGAGGAGCCTGACTGAGTCTCCTCGACATTGTTTCTCTGAAGCACTACAAACAAGTAAATCATCCACGTACTGAATTACAGTGCTGGATATATGTAAGTTCCCCAAATCCATCTGGTAAAAACACTTGGAGATTCACAGTACCTGTGGGGTAACCTTGTGTGTTCAAATCTCTGTCCACAGTATGTAAACAGTGTGAGGTACTGGGAATCGGGGTGCAAAGGAACTGAGAAAAAGGCATTTTTCAAATCAATAATTGTGAAGTGGGGCGACCCAGTAGGGATGTTACAGAGAATTATAGCAGGATTTGATACGACTGGAAATTCTGCTTCAACAATGTTGTTCAGAGGCCGCACATCCTGAACCATCCAACGAGACTGCTTTGCCTTCTTCACAGGGTAAATGGCTGTGTTACATGGGGGCACAGAAGGTTATATAATGCATTGCTTCAACAACAACATAATGGTATCAAGAGTCATTCCGTCTGCCTCCTTAAACATGGGGTATTGCCTAACCGTTGGTAAAATTGCTAATGGTTTTAATTTTATTTGCAGTGCCCTACATTTTTCAATAACCCCACATCATTGTGATTGCTGGTCCATAAGCTGTCCGACACTTTCTCCAAATCCTCCTTCCATTATGGTGATATTTTTCTCATGATGAACATTGTCTGTGGTACCTCCCTTTGGTCTATCATTACCTGACAAGGCACCCCAATCTCAAAGACCATTTCTCCTGTGTCTTTCACATCCTTGAGCAATTGCTCATTGGACACGTCTCTTAACGATGAGGTTGGATCAATACACAACACCATGCGTCATTGTGAGGATTAAGGGCTGGAGCAAGAAAGGACTGTATCAGAACAGGTAGAAACACAGTAAATCTGGAGTTAAACTACAATTCCCAGCAGAACTTGGGAAATTTGTAATTCAGCTGGGAACAATCAGCAATAGCCATAAATGAGCAAACGGTGTGCGGCATGTGTGGCTTATTTTGTTCTCGGAAGCAGAGTCGAGCATGTCAGGACTTCGTTATGCAGCACGTTCCATGAGGGAATCCGACGAGTGGCAGAGGCGGCGAGCGAGCAATCACTGCACCAACTGTTGCGTCCGGGACGGCTAACAGGCCTCCCGGACATGAGATAAGTAAAGGGGAAAGAAACGGTGTGAAGCATTGGGCGGCGGCAGGCGGTTGCTTTATTTTTCCTCGCTGCCAGTTACAGGCTGTTTACTGTGGTGTCCGGGACGACCTGCGGGTCTCCTGGACTTAAGTTAAGTGCTACACAAGTTCTTTAGGAATTCGTTTCTTCCTGTTAAAATGCTAATTACTTTATTTTGAATACAAGGCACAGCCTTTCATGTGTGCTGTACAAGCTACGGGTTGGAATTTAACCCGTTCTGAACACCGAAGGACTCGGCTGGAGGGGGTGTGGGAGGCTCTGCACTCAACAGGGGAAAATGTGTCTTCATTTATGTTATCCAGTCCACGTTGCAGGTCATGTTTCATGTTCATTGATTATCCGTGCCGGATGGCCATGTGTTCTGTCTATCATTGTGATTAATGTGAATGCAAGCAGTTTTGGTAGACAGCAATCTACTTGATATGAGTCTTGTGATGTCAGACTGGCATTTCACTAACCAGATATACCTAGTAAGGTGTATATTGTCTCATGTTGTTATGTACCCTGTGGGTTTGACACGTATTAAGTGTTGTCTAGCCTGAGGGAAAGGTATGCACAATTTGGTATGAATGTTACAAGTACAGATTGAGTACTGAGTGTTACAAGTAGAAACAGGAGGGTTTTTTTTCCCTGTGGTTCCCCTCATACTATCCACATTAGGTGTTCCCTAACCTTTTTCCGGTTTCCCTATACTCCCTACCCATCCACAACCTCTCCCTAACTCCTCTTCCCCCCATTGGCTGCCACGTGGCGTCCTGTTTTATACTATCAGGCACCTGTGCCAACCACGGGTGGAGGGTCGACTTTCATTCGGCTTCTGGTGTTCGGGAGAGAGTGTCAAAGCCTCTCCCCTTATATTTTGACATAATAAGCGATACTTATAACCACCAAAGCCAAATTGAAGCGACACCTCCGCCTTTAGCCGATGTGCTAAATGCACTACAGGATATTCTGGTAGAGTTGGCACATGCTCAACAAGAATCAGATCATCTAAAGACACAAGTTCAAAGTTTGGTAGCCAGGGAACACCATTGGATAGTAATCGGGCAACAAGAGCTTCTACCAGTCAAAATCCCACGGTAATTGTTCAACCCCCAAGTAGTGTTCCGTTAGCAGCACCAGAGCGGTTTTCGGAGATCCCCGAAAATATATGATGTTTCTTACTCAATGCAGACTGCATTTTTTGTGTAAACCTGCAGCCTTTGAGAGAATACAGGCAAGAACCGCTTTTGTAATCTCATATTTAACTGGGGACGCCTCTGCTTGGGCTATGCCATTGGTACAAAAGGACGATCCGTTGCTCTATAACTGGGATGGTTTTTTAGCAGAATTTGGCAGACTATTTGACAGACGGGAGGTGTCTTTAGCTCAGAATAAGGAACTGTTGGATTAAAACAAGGAACTAGGGACTTGGTCATTTATGTAACACAGTTTACTCAGCTGGTAATTGAAACAGAGTGGCCGGTGGCTAAGCAAACTGTGTTGTTTTATCAGGGGTTATGGGAGGAGCTTAAAGATGCCATTGCCCAAGTTGAGCCGCAACCCAGTACGTGTACGGCAATGATCGATTTAGCCTTACGCTTGGATCATAGGATGAATGAGAGAAAAGGGGACAAGAAAAGACCAGAGGTAGTCCCCTTTGCACGATTGAATCGTGGGCGGGGAGGCAGGATGAGTGACGTAGAGCCCATGCAGATTGGAAGTATAAGGGGACCATTGTCAGCAAGTGAAAAGGAACAACGTAAAATGACAAATTATGTCTTTATTGTGGGCAAGCGGGACATTTTATACAGACTTGTCCCAACACACTGCAGAAGAAGATGGGAGGTGAAAAGAGTGCCAAGGAAGCGGGAAAAGAGATGGGCCGACCTTAGGGGGAACACAGGTGTCAGGCCGAAAGATGTTTGGTTCCCCAGATGGGTGGCGAATACAGTGGGGGGTAAAACTTATCATTTTTTCATTTTGGTAACATTATGTTTTGCGTGCACTAAACAAGAGGTGATGGCCATGGTTGATTCCGGGGCTACTGGTAATTCTGTAGATATATCTTTTGCTAAACAGTTAGAATTGCCAGTAGTGGATAAGGCAAAGGTGGAAGGAGTGCAATCTGTGGATGGGTCATCATTAGTCTCTGGGCCAATACGGAAACAGACTCAAAATTTGGAGATGATATAGGAATCAGGTCATAGGGAGGAGATCACATTTGACTTAATTGCAGCTCCACAGTTCAGATTGATTTTGGGCATGCCATGGTTGGTATTGCATAATCCTAGAATTGACTGGAGAAGACATCTATTGTGGTTTGAGGAGGAACATTGTCAGGGACATACACTATCAGAAGCAGGACCAGTCAAATTGTTGACAGAGAGGGGAGTGGATAATCAGATGGTGGGGGCTGTGAATGGTGAGATTCCTCCACAGTATCAAGAGTTTGCTAAGGTGTTTGACAAAAGGGTAGCAGAACAATTACCTCCCCATAGATCTTATGATTGTGTTATTGAATTGGAAGAAGGAGCAAAATTGCCTTGTAGTAGGATTTACGCTCTTACCGAAAAATAAAATCAATATTTACGTGACTATTTGGATGAGATGTTTGCTAAGGGATTTATACGGCATTCCACGTCCCCAGTCTCCTCACCATTGTTTTTGTTCCTAAAAAAGAAGGAACTTTACGAACATGCATAGATTATCGTGCATTAAATAAAGTAACAATTAAGAGCAGATTTCCTTTGCCATTGATTGCAGTTCTCTTGGATCAAGTGAGAACAGCCAAGATGTATACGAAGTTGGATTTAAGAGGAGCATATCACCTGATACGGGTTAAAGAGGGCGATGAGTGGAAAACCGCTTTCAACACAAAGTTTGGGTTATTTGAGTACTTGGTTATGCCTTTTGTTTTATGTAATGCTCCACCGGCTTTTCAGTTCTTTATGCAAGAGGTATTGCATGATTTCATTGATGTTTTTGTTATTGTCTATATTGATGATATTTTAATTTATTCAGATTCTTGAGAGCAACATGTACAACATGTACAAAAGGTGTTACAACGGTTGCAAGAGCATCAATTATGTGTTAAATTGGAGAAATGTGCCTTTCATGTGACTCAAGTAGAGTTTTTGGGTTTTATCTTGACGGCAACAGGAATTGTGATGGATCCAAATAAAGTGCAGGCAGTGAGGGATTGGCCATCACCACAATGCATAAAAGACATCCAGTCGTTTTTGGGATTTGCCAACTTTTATAGAAGATTCATTGGCAATCTCTCGGAAATTGTGACACCCATTACACGATTGCTTAAGAAAGCAGTGAGTTTTACGTGGAATACTGAGGCAGAAGAGGCTTTTCAGAAGTTGAAGGTGGCATTTACTACTGCACCAGTATTAAGACATCCAAACACGGAAAGGGTTTTCAGGTGGAGACAGATGCCAGTAATGTGGCCATAGGAGCTATTGTGTCCCAAAAGGATGAGACAGGAATATGGCATCCGGTGGCATTCTATTCTAAGAAACTGTCGGGGTGTGAACAGAATTATTCCATCACTGATAACGAACTGTTGGCAATCCGATCAGCTTTTCTTGAGTGGAGACATTACTTGTTGGGAGCTCGGCATCAGGTGGTGGTGGTAACCGATCACAAAAATGTGCAGTACTTTAAAACAGCTCAAACTTTAAGTCCAAGACAACTAAGCTGGTCTCAGTATTTTAATGAATTTGATTTTGTGGTGACATTCAGACCAGGGAATAAGAATGTGAACGTGGATGCCTTATCTCGGCAACAGAATTTAGACAATATTGTCAGTGAAAAGAAAGCAATAATTGCGCCCGACAAGATCATTGGGTCTATCACTCAGAAATTCATTGAGCAGGTGAAGAAAGCGTTACCATCTAGACAATTTCAGAAGTGGCAGAATAGTCATCCAACAAGAACAGTACGGGAAGGACTACCATACCATC
Source organism: Ambystoma mexicanum (assembly GCA_002915635.3). Taxonomy (NCBI): domain Eukaryota; kingdom Metazoa; phylum Chordata; class Amphibia; order Caudata; family Ambystomatidae; genus Ambystoma; species Ambystoma mexicanum. The sequence continues at coordinate 226,088,045 of CM010927.2, forward strand.
AGGGTAGATTATATTTACCAACCAAAATGTTACAATACAGGACGTTATTCGGTGTCATAAATCCCCCTTTGCGGGACATGCAGGTCAGAGAAAAATGAAGATGATGTTGGAAAAATATTTTTGGTGGCCCACATAAAGACAAGATATAATGACTTACTTGGTACAATGTGAAAATTGTTTACGAAATAAGGCAGATCACGTTAAAAAAAGGGGGTTGTTACAGCCATTACCCACTCCCGAGAAATCATGGACTCACATCTCCATGGATTTCATTAAGGATTTGCCTTCCGGACAATCAATCTGACACCATTTTGGTAGTAGTGGATTTCTTGTCTAAACAGGCTCATTTTGTGCCTTGTGCTGGTATACCAGGAGCAGGCCAGTTGGCTGAGTTATTTCTGCAACACATAGTGAGATTACATGGTCTCCCAAAGAGTTTTGTTTCAGACAGAGGTTCTCAGTTCACTTCCAGGTTTTGGCATGCTTTTTGGCGACTTTTGGGAATCAACTGTGCCCTATCAACCAGCTATCACCCTGAAACAGATGGTCAGACAGAAAGGGTGAATCAAACACTTGAGCAGTATTTGCGAGGGTATTTGGGTGATGGAAGAGAATCCTGGGTTCAATCCTTATGGTTGGCGGAATTCACATATAACAACACTTTTCATAGTTCATTGGGAATGGCTCCTAATGAGTGTTTGTATGGTCACGAGCAAAATATGATACGTGAACATTTGCCAGAGGTAAACAGCATGCCAGTGTTACAGGAGCGGAAACAGGTGCTTGTGGAAGTTAGACAAAGAGCACGGGCCAATTTGGAGAATACCAAAAGACAATATAAAAATCAAGCGGATAAACATAGGCAGGACAGCCCTAAATATCAAGTGGGGGACAGAGTATGGTTATCAACTCGCAATTTATCTATGATAGGATCACGCAAATTTATGCCTAGATACATTGGGCCACATACCATTATTCAATGTGTTTCTGAAACTGCTATGAAATGACGTTCGCCTAAAAATTTGGCCATACACCCAGTGTTCCATGTATCTTTACTTAAACCCGCAGATCCCAGGATGACGACTAAATGGCCTCCAGCAATACTATAGGAAGGACAAAAGGAATATGAAGTAGAACGAATCTTGGACGTCAAGAAACGGGGCCAGAAGGTTTGGTATTTGATTAAATGGAAAGTCTATGGACCGGAGGATTGTTCTTGGGAGCCGGCAGGAGATGTACATGCACCTCGGCTGGTCAAACAATTTCATAAGCAACATTTGTCCAAGGCCAGCCTGAGGAAGGGCCATGGGAGAGGAGGTAATGTGAGGATTAAGGGCTGGAGCAAGAAAGGTGTGTGTCAGAACACGTAGAAACACAGTAAATCTGGAGTTAAACTGCTATTCCCAGCAGCAATTGGGAAATTTGTAGTTTCAGGCATGCGCCCATTGTATCAGTTGGGAAAAATCAGCAATAGCCATAAATGAGCAAACAGCGTATGGCAGGTGTGGCTTATTTTGTTCTTGGAAGCAGAGGCGAGCGTGCCAGGACTTCGTTATGCAGCATGTTCCATGAGGGAATCCGACGAGTGGCAGAGGCGGCGAGCGGGCAATCACTGCAGCAACTGTTGCGTCCGGGACGGCTCACAGGCCTCCCGGACATGAGATAAGTAAAGGGGAAAGAAACTGTTTGAAGCATTGGGCGGTGGCGGGCGGTTGCTTTATTTTTCCTCGCTGCCAGTTACAGGCTGTTTACTGTGGTGTACGGGACGACCTGCGGGTCTCCCGGACTTAAGTTAAGTGCTACACGAGTTCTTTAGGAATTTGTTTCTTCCTGTTAAAATGCTAATTACTTTATGTTGAATACAAGGCACGGCCTTTCATGTGTGCCGTACATGCTGCGGGTTGGAATTTAACCCGTTCTGAACACAGAAGGACTCGGCTGGAGGGGGTGTGGGAGGCTCTGCACTCAACAGGGGAAAATGTGTCTTCATTTATGTTATCCAGTCCACGTTGCAGGTCATGTTTCATGTTCATTGATTATCCGTGCCTGATGGCCATGTGTTCTGTCTATCATTGTGATTAATGTGAATGCAAGCAGTTTTGGTAGACGGCAATCTACTTGATATGAGTCTTGTGATGTCAGACTGGCATTTCAGGAACCAGATATACCCAGTAAGGTGTATATTGTCTCATGTTGTTAAGTACCCTGTGGGTTTGACACGTATAAAGTGTTGTCTAGCCTGAGGGAAAGGTATGCACAATTTGGTATGAATGTTACAAGTACAGATTGAGTACTTGAAACACCTGTGTATAGGCGCATTACAAATGCCATATCATATCATATCATACTGAGTGTTACAAGTAGAAACAGGTAGGGTTTTTTCCCTGTGGTTTCCCCTCATCCTATCCACATTAGTTGTTCCCTTAACCTTTTTCCGGTTTCCCTATACTCCCCTACCCATCCACAACCTCTCCCTAACTCCTCTTCCCCCCATTGGCTGCCACGTGATGTCCTGTTTTATACTATCAGGCACCTGTGCCAACCACGGGTGGAGGGTCGACTTTCATTCGGCTTCTGTGGTTCGGGAGAGAGTGTCGAAGCCTCTCCCCTTATATTTTGACAGTCATCCGCCTCGTTCCTCACCAGTGTCGGAAGGAACCACCATGTCCTTCTTCACAACCACGGCTTCTAGAAAAATGGTAATGATAGTCACTTGCGCTATCTCCTGTGACTCGGCAGGACGGAACACACTATGCCGTCCTTTGAAAAATTGATTGACATATTAAGCTTCAGTGGTCTGTGCATGAGTGTGTGTCATTCCAGTTCCCAGGTTCTGATCAACCTGGCAAACTGGACTTGCTGCAATGGCACAAAGTCCGGGGCACATGGTAATATTTGGGTATCCATCTGGAGGGGACCTGCATTAAAATACTGTGGTCGACTTCGACAATCCTGTAAGACATGCCCCATTCTCCCACACACCCAACACTGCACTCCATACATTCCTCCATACTTCCCTTGCATAGGGCCATTGAACGGGGCCCCATTCCTCCAAATCAGCTGAACGACATGACAACCCGTGGAAAAATCCTCCTCTACCCTGTGGAAATCCTCTCATCAGTCTTGGTCAAGCTACATACCCGTTCGTCCATGCTTGTCCCATTCCAGATTCTATTTGTCCTTGTTGCTGTCCCTCTATGGGGCTGGTTATAACTGCCACCTCTAAACAAATCTTCGCTAGTTTTTTTATTTGGGGCCAGCTTGGCCTCAGTCTTTTGAGCATGGCCCGTAATCTGCTTTTCCTTTTCCTGTCACCTCTTACAAAAATGCACAATGGGCTCCTGTATCTCCTGCCAACTCTATCCCTGACGAATTTATCTAGGTCATGCTGTACTTCTTTAGGAAGTCTCTTTTTCAACATATGACCAAAAATAGCCAAATTCAAGCCCCATGCTTCTCACATCTCTGCCCTCCACATCTCTTGAATCAACTAAATGTGGGCAGTGGGATCCTTGTATAACTATGTTGTTTTTGCCAAAATTGAATATATGTCTGGTGTATCAGGAAACATTATCCAAACTGCTCCCCAAATTGTGCTCTATAGTTATTGAAAGCCACTCCATTGTGGGTGTTCATGTCTAATTGAAGTCCCAGATATTTCGCTTTCTTCCACAACTCATCTGCCCATTCCCCCATCACGGCTGTGAAAAGGTTTTTCATATTCCCAGTTGCCAACATGACACCAGCAGTTTGTTTTTTGAGAGCATAAATCCACTTCCCCGTCCTTATATGGAGGTTATTTGAGAAGAGTTTTCCACTACAACATCACTGCATCTCTTCCTTTTTTCACTATTATGGCCCTTTCTACTACAGAGCAATCTTCCCTGAAACTACCAGAGGAGACCCCACTACATTAGACTAACCAAGAAACTCGAGGTGCGGGCATTGCTGCGCAATTTGTACAAGTGAGGCCGTACCAAGATGTGGGTCTCAGAAAGGTATCCACAGGTGGTCTTACCATCCACCTCACTCTAAAGTGAGGGCTCCAGCCAACCAGCCAAGCAACCTGAAGGGTATTGAGACTATCACCACGAGTAGCATACTGTACTGAAAGACTACACTTCTAAAATAATAAAACTAGATAATAATATACATTTAACATAAAACTATTCATACACTTCCTAAACACATTCACTCTTCAACCTGCTTAATCCCTTCTAATCCCACAAACACATCTCTTGTCCTACCTAAAAAAAAAAGAAAAACCCTGTTTCCCTTTCCTCCTACTATACACCCACTTGGTTTACCTGACAAAGATGCACTTATGTGAATGTCGAAACCTCAAAGTGCTCCAAACTGGTGCTCACTCAATCGGTTCTGCGTCACAGCTGGGCTGCAGAACTTACACCTCGGTGACTAGGCAGGCCTTTTGGTGCCTGTAAACCACTTATTTTTCGTGCACGAGCTGGTTCCTGCAGAGAAGGACCACAGTCGGGCTGGTCCAGCTACAAACCAGTCCATTCATGCTTGTCCCATTCCAGAGTCTATTTGTTCCTGTTGTCCCAACGGTCACTGCTGCCCCTCTATGAGCTGGTTATTATTGCCTGCTCTAAACAAATCTTCACTATTTTTTTCTGGACCAGCTTGGCCTCAGTCTTTTCTACCTTGTCCGTAATCTCCTTTTCCTTTTCCCGTCAGCTCTTACAAAAATGCACACTTTGCTCCTGTATCTCCTGCCAACTCTTCGCCTCTGTCCCTAGCAACCTTGTCTAGGTAATGCTGCACTTCTTTAGGAAGTCCCTTTTTTCAACATATGATAAAAAAAGAAACACATTTTAGCCACATGGTTCTCCTGTCTTTTCCCTCCATATCTCCCGAATTTACTGAATGTGGGCGGTGGGATCCTCATCTAACTTCATTGTTTTTGTCAAAATGGAATTTATGTCTGGTGCATCAGGATACATTATCCTCATTGTTCCCCAAACTTATTCACTATAGTTAATGAAAGCCACTCATTCATGGGTGTTCGTGTCTAATTGAATTCCTGCATATCTCGCTTTCTTCCACAACTCATCTGCCTGTTGCCATATCAAGGCTGTGAAAAGTATTTTCATATCCCCAATTGCCAACATGATACCAGCAGTTTGTTTTTATAGAGCATGAATACACTTCCCCACCCTTGCAGTAAGTGAAGGAAGCGTCGTCCTAAGTTATTCTGGTCCATGTGTGACCACAGGACATAATACACCCTCCCCTGACCCTTCTGGAGTAGTGGGTATTGAGTCACTTTTGCCTTTACTACAGCTTTCCCTATCTGTCCTTGCCCTTCCCCTACAGATGTGCAGCTCCACGGCATGTCCGAAGACCCCATGGTGTACTTTGCAGAGTCCTTACTAGAGCGGGAGGCATCGCCTCTGCTTCCTGTTCTCTTTGCTGGTTGTCTGTCTCCCAATCATCCTCCTCTTCCTCATCTGTCCCTTCTATCAAATCCCCTGAATCTTCTCTGGGGACGAACACACCCTCCTGGGTAAGCACACTGTGCTGTCCTTTGAAAAAGTGATCGACATATTAAGCTTGCTCAAGAGTGTAACTAATCCCATTTACCATAAATATTGTAATATTTGCAGCAATTTGCGAAAGTGACAGAAATGACGATGATGACGTGTCCACCCCCTAGTCAGTGGTATGGCATGCAAAGTTCGAACTTTTCCAATTTCCCAACACTCCTGTCCGCTTTATGCTTCCATTCACTCCCCTGACATAAAAATACTAACACCCGACAACCATTTCATTTGCATAAAAATGTATGCAAACAAATGGAGGTGCTAACAATGAAACACTTTACATTCGTAATTGTCTGGCCTTTGTTCACTTGTGCTTTACTTCGGCGGGTTTCAGTGTAAAGGGGATAGGGAAGCTGATTCGCAAAAGAGATAATTTCATGTTTCGGGCCCAGCGTTAGAAATTTCAGATGAATCCGCAGAACTGCGGAGCAGGATGAAGCGGATCCAAATCTGAAAGATTTGTTTTCACAGCTGACGGAGCGGAATCTAACAATTTCATCCATGCCTATTCTTAAGGCCCGATTCACAATATTTCACGCATTGCGTTGAGATATGCAATTGCACAAGGATTCACTGGCACAATCACGTATCTCACTGTACGGCGAATATCCACAAGGCAGAGTATCAGAAACGTGCATCGAGCTTCGTTGTGCTAATGCAGAGTGACGCATGGGCTGGGAAATCACGTGCCTCAGATCGGGTACTCCTCATTCCTTCTCTTTCCGTTATGTGGAAAATATATGCCTCTGAAGTGTATGCACACCAAACCGCAGAAACTTCACTACACTGCAACAACTAAACAAACCTCCCTTAGGTTCGCACAACAACAGGGGTGAAATTGTTAGTGGGTTGATTATTGGCCTCGCTATCTAGAAGTGATATGTGCTAAGCAGATGCTTACCTTCCATGCGCAGCCTCATCTGATGCATGTGTCTTGCATGCACCTCTTTTGGAAACGAGCATTCAAAACAGATGTGTATGCTCTCAAAGCACCAATGATGAGCGGGAAGCAGAATGTAAATGAAGGTACTTAATGAAAACATTAAGTTATTATTTGTGTGTGTATACCCCTAAGGAGAATGTGGTGATCACTCAAAACATGCTTTTAAATTGTCTCTAACCCCCACAAAAATAGACATCTGGTTCAGTCACTGAGTAGTAGGTAGCTGAAGAGATCCCACTTTTTCTAAAAGTAAAACAAAAGAGGAAAAATTCTCACCTGATAGCGCGTTTACACAATTTGCATAAATTATAGTGTTTCCTGTGCATCTTTCATCTATTTGTGACTGCCTGTCCACCTTTCAAATATTTTTACATTTTGTGCTACTTTTTCACATCCCAGATGCACTTTGCCTATTGGGAAATTAAGCGTTCTGGGGCCTGATTCTGAGCTCGTGATAAAAAGTGGTGGAAATACAAAATTCTCGCCTCAAGTTTGGAGCTCCATCATTCTGAGGTGGGTGGAAATATTGGAGGGGAGATGTTGTGCTTCCCAGCAGCAAAAGCTGCTAAAATCACACGTTGATGGGGGAAACATGTGCTCCAGGGTCAATGCCAGCATTGATTAATATCACTGACACTTTGCTAGTTTAGGAAAGTTTTCTTAAACTTTTTTTAACTAGAAACGTGGTGCTGCAGTGTAAGAAATGCAATGTTTATAAAGGTAAAAAGTGTGCAGTGGAGTTTAACGGCACCTCAAAGGTGTTGTATTTTAACTCCTTTTTTGGTCGTGCTAAACCAGTGCTGCTGGAAGGCGAGTCCACAGCAAGTGACTGCCCTGCATTCCTGATGGCTGCTAGGGCTGTTGTCAAGCCATAAATCAGGCACATGCAAAAGCTGAGGTTTGCATGTCCCTTCACCACATTATTTCTTCATAAGAATAGGGTGTTTGTAGGGTGTCCTTCATGGAGGAACACTTTCTTACATTTGCACGCACTGCTGAATCTGCCCCCAGGTTTCGTGTGCCTAGCATCACTTTAGATATTCCATGCAGCTTTTAATAGCATGGCATGAAGCGCATGCGTGGGTAGGAGAAATGGATGATAGGCTTTTTCCAAAGCAAAGCGGGATGTGAAGCGTATGCGCGAGTAGGAGAAACGCATGCTTTGTATTGGATGAAGTGTGAAGTGCCTGTGCAAAGAAAGTGAACCACACCATTTAGAAAAAATCAAGGCATTACATCATATTTTTGTTCCTGTGTGCATGCACGTTTGCTAGGGTATGTTGCATGCCACATTTACCACACCTCTGCGCAGATATTCCGCTTCACACCACACTACCATTGCATCCAAGGCAGAATAGCGGAATAGAGCAAAGTATCCTGGATTTTGGATGTGTGTTCCAGCACCTTGAAGCGTCTTTTGTGCTAGATGGAATTACAAAGACCAAATAATCGGACAGACTCAAGCAATATGGCAAAGTACTACTTTATTCTCATTTAATAAAGCAGGGAGAACTGACAGGCATTGGACTGATGAATGCACACTCACAACTATCCTTGATTATGCAAAGGTCTTATACCCCAATGTGTTTCATCTATGTCGTCCTTCTACATGGCAAAATACAAAACCTATCTAGGGAAGGGATTGGTTAATGGAACCTATCTACTTATTGAACATATAAGGATTAGTGCATCATTGGCTACCCCTTATCTGTAGGGCACACTTTAAACTAAATCTAAATATGTATAGTACTGATTATAGCAGACAAAATAGCAGTGGATTGGCCTATGCAACATTGTATGTTAGGTTGCCCCGCAAACCCATTGATTGGTTGGCAGACTATCCCAACCTTGGACGTTCGACTCTTTAGCAGTGCGTACGTGAAACAAAACGTAGGTGTTTGAATCCCATCAGACTACTCATTGTTTTCCCAATTAGTCTATCAACTCTCATCGGTCGGCCATGAGCCAAAGTCTTCCCTTTTTTTGTAGTCGACCTTGAAGCCTGCTCAATGTCCTGGAACATTCAAGGGAGTCTGAGCACCACACTATATTCGCCTGAGGCTCTAATGAATAGCCCTTGTTCTCTCCTTCAAAATCACGTGTGAAGAGACAACAAATTTGTCAATTTCAGCATCTAACTTACTGCTATTTGATTCAATTATGCAGGGTGCTGGTACTCCTCTTGGCATCTAGAGACTTGCCCACTCTATCTCATATGAACTTTGTACATTTTTAATTGACCAACAGTTGGCTCTTGCAGATGTTCTCTTCTTCAATCTATGAGGAATGTCCCACATTCAGAGCTTATCCATGTAACTCCCTTTGTGCTCTGTGCTTATTCCTTAAAATAGCATCCTTAATTTCGTGCCAACCTTGACTCATCACCGGTTCTTCACACAGGACTATTCTGCAGCCTTGGTTTGTTTCTGAGGTAGCTTGGTTGAATTCGACATGAGCCAGCGTCCATTTTCCTATTATGGCCGTCCTGGCCACGTTATATATATTCCTCTACAGCATGCCTCCATGTATTCTTTCTACCTTACGTTACTGCATATTTACATTTATTGGCCAGTAAGTTACTTCATCTTCTTTGTTTCCATGATTACCATGATTACTTTAGCATAGGTTCATATATCTTCTTCATGACGTCACTCAGCCATCTTCAGGTTTCACTTTCATGATTTCCATAGGTGCATGCTGACATCCTTCCACACTTTCAGTGCAAGGGTACATTCTGCATGGCTGTCTGAGTGCATAAAGTCTATCATACACTCGATGTGTTATGGGAACAATACAGGGTGTCCCATTTACTGCTCTTCGCCTGCTGTTCCAGTATGACGGTGGTGAGGGGGCGGCAACTAGTGAGAATGCATCTACCTGCTCCTCTACAGATGGATGTTTCACAAAGTGAAACAGGTTCATTTTGCTCACTCGTAATAGTGACTGCTAAGATCATCATCCTGGGCTTTTTCAGGCAGTGTGAACAATGTCAAGACGGACTGGGAAGATGTGAAGTGACAAATGTGAGGACACATGAGCAGGGCACTGGTGGCAGCATCGGTGCAGCTCCAGCTCTCAAACAATCTGAGGGGTTAGCGCCTGCAAGACTACCTGCAATACTGCATGTGGATTTGAGGTTACCCAACATAGTGGAGGAGCAATCAGGAGACTTGTTGGATTGCTGTGTGAATGAGGGATGGAATAGCCGGACGTTCAGTAGAGGGGATGGGAACAGTGGTGGACTGGGAACCAAAAGTGGCCCTGGAAATAATGTACAAAGTGGTCCTTGTAATACCATGCAAGCAAAGCAAAGGCCTCAAAATAGGGCTTTCTCCCACAAGAACATTTTGATGGGGATGCGGCAGAAGAGGGCAGCGTGCTTTCTGTACATAGTCAGAGAAACACAAAACCAAGAGGTACCCAGACAAATAAAGCCCAAAGTGCAGAGGTTTAGTGGGAAATCTCCAGAGTGCTCTGTGGGCCATTCCACCCCTGCATGGGAAGTGCTTTAGAGGGAAGGGGCACATGGGGAAGTAAATGTCTAATGTAAACTTCCAAAATTGTCCAATCTGCTGTGCATTATCTGGACACCACACATCAGCCATTGGTATGTGTACTGTGTGCACACCAAGTTGCACTGCTATAACTTGTGCGATGGGTGAATCACTTGTAGATAGTCTCCAGTGATGTTCATACAGCGTATATTAGAGAAGTGCTTTTAGTGGGAAGAGGAGGATGAACAGGACTGAGGATCTAAAAAACCACAGGACAGTGTAGACAATGGGGAAACTGTTCCTTGATAGGTAATTTTACACAGAAGCTGGACACAGTCAAGGCCGTTAAGTAATGTTGTGAGTAATTCGACCATTCGCATGGTGGGTGTGCGCTCACATGGGCTTTTTTTAAAAATTGTATAAGAAATTGAATGATGGTAGATCAACCTCTGGAAAATGTGTGTGGCTAATCCGCACATATTTTCCTGTGCTCACCGCATGACATACACATAGACCTGTGTACTCTTGGTGGACACAGCCTACAGGCGCGGTCCTCCCTGTCATATTTAGTTGGGATCTGAAAGGTGGAGTACGCTATGCATCTCCAGAAGGGGGAGGGCCAAACTTTCCCCATGCCATGACCAGCCTAATTAACTATCAACGGCTCCATGGACCTGCCCAAACCGTTTGTTTACCCTCTGTAGATGGTGACAGCAATTAACATAATTAACATACTAATAGAGTATACTTCAAACAGGCCCACATGTGGCCTGGCTGCAGAGGTCTAAAAAAGGAGACAGGAATCCCCAACACATTTTGATATGCGCTGTGTCAGCCCAAAGCCAGCTCTTGCCTCTCATTATCAAGGGCAGTGACCTGTCATGTCTGGAACTATGTATTTACAGAGGACAACCACAGAGAGGGACCCCATTCAGAAGGCACAAGTGTGTAGATTGATGGAGACAGAAAGTCTATTCTCGACGCAGCTTCAAGGGAGACCTGCCTCTTTAATCAGGAACCACAGAGAGCTGAAATAACCGAGAGACCCTTTGATCCACAGCATACAGAAAGATGGTGGGACTTAGTATTACATGTTTTAACCTGTTTACCTTTTCTGTTGCAAACCACTCTGGTTATGACCTCAGGCATACAGGAGATTGTTGGTGGGGATTCAGGATTGGTCCATTAAGGTAGGCTTAGCTTACACCAATCACTGTGGCCCATTTATCTTTAAAAGAGGGCCAAGCCCCTCTTTTGGGCAGATCATCTGAAGACTTTGCAAGGAGTAACAAGAAGAACTCATTTGGACCCTAGCTGAAGGTACAGTCTGCCTTACAGTGAAGGAAGGCCATGATTCCCAAAGAGTAAAGCATGAGCCCTCCCCTAAACATCTTCCAGGGAACAGAGGGAGTTACTGAATCCAGAAGACCCCTCCAGAACCAGTACCCAGCCAGCACACAGCGTGCCCTGCTAGGCTCTGTAGCAACCCTAGGTGGGAACTGCCAGAGAATCTCTTAACCAAACAAAGAACAAGTCAGTTGCCTGCAACATTCTCCTCAGCTTTGGGCCATCCACCCTAAAGGATGGCACAAGAACAGTGAAGAAGCTAGGCGGAGTGCATCGACAATCATCAACCAGTGTCTGCCATAAAGTAAAATTTTATTACCCAATTTCTCCTTTTGTGTTGAAACCAAGTATCCTTGAACTATTACAATACATTACTTTACCGACTTGCATCCTGTCAGTGTCCAGAGTGCATCCCTTTTCCTTTTTGAAACTGTCTGTCCTGTAGGGTGTTCTGACCCACGTTTAAGCTACCCTGCTACAACATTTGGTGCTGTGGGCTTAGGAAATTCAAGATGGCGGAAAACCCACATGTGCGCCGAAATCCAGGAAAGCTGCGCAGTTGTGCGCACACCAAAATGGTTACCTAACTTGCCACCCACCAGTGTAAAGAAAGGTCTTTGTTAACAAAATCCACTTTTACTGATGTCAAAAAGTTGCTGAAATCGTGACTCATTGGACCACTTTAAAGATTCAACCCTTTTTGTGGGGTTCCACATAACCATCTTACTGTAAGGAGCCCCATCAAAACAATGTTAAGCAAGGATTTACTACCATGTAAGAACCATTCCTGTTTAGAATGCATTAATCCAAGAAAATCCCAAAAATGGGTGCAGTACCAGTACTCACCACTATCCAAAAGCCGGCGTTTTAAAACCCACTGTGTGTTTTTCTGAAGGCAAGTCAAAATGCCTATTTTCAAACATTGCAACATGTGCAAAATATTTACTGAACACCAGCAGACATTTGGCATAATGGAGTTTTGTGTGCCTACAAAATCTGGGAAATGAAGAGCCCAAAAACAATGCTTATAACAAAAATGCTATGGAGTCAGCAGCTTAAGCCTAACTGAAACTGGATTTAAAACCACCAAAATCGAAAATGTTTAAATTAAATGAGTGACCTATGTTTGGTGTCACATGCCTTTGTAATTGTTTAAATGTCATAGTTTTAAACTTAGAATCAGCATTCTAGCTGCATGTGTAAAATTGTAAGTTAAGTTAAAAAGCAACAAAAATAACATGACAGTTAGCTGAAGGTCTGGCTTAAGGAACTTGATTTTGCCTAGCAACTAACCCCCATCAGGAGTGAAACTGAGTCACAACTATGTTCCCAGGCCAATGTTCCTTTTGCTGCCCACACTAAGGATATGCCACCTATCTGATAATTGAATTTCCTGTGCTCTGCCAGAGAGTGAACAAAGCCCTCTTCACTTAGGCAAAGGTTTTTATTACAGACGTCGTAAAAAGTGGCTTCCTCCTGGAGAAGCTGGGAGGGGCACTGCCTGTGAGAAGCAAGCTGGCTTGGCAGAAACTGGAAAGACTGGTTTCTGTACCATGTGACCTGAAAAGACACACCCCTGCAGCAAGGATATGGGTTTAGAAAAAGATTAATAACTCATGGTGCGGACATGTGAAAATTTTATAAATGATACCATAATTCTTGTGATTTTTCTGCCCACAGTTTAAGACGTGGTAGGAACCGGTGGTATATTCAGGGGGGTTTTAGCGGAAAAGTGGATATTACTCTAAATGTGTGCATGTTAAAAATCTGAAACTTCATCAGTTAGTGTCCCTACCCCCTGCACACATGTATGTAAAGTTGGGTCCATGTCAGAAATTGAAAAAGCAGTTAAAAAGTCAATTATGTACACTCTTTGAATGCAAGCTCCTATAAAAAGCAGATTTGGACATAGACATGGCTAAATTCAGCCACACCATGTATATGTAATTTTAAACAAATGTGTACCTGTGCAAATATGTTTTAGGTCAGATATAGATTGTGTGTAAAGTTGACAGGGGTGGGTTCTCTGTATCATAAACAGACCTCATCATGATGACACTTCATTTCATTCCCCCAATCAGCGGAGGAATGGAAGCCTGACCAATGACGAGTGAGAGGGGCAAGTCTAGTGATGCAACACACACACCCATTCTCAAGAAACAGATAAAAGCAGAGAGTCAGGACACATAGAGACATTCAATTTCATCTGCCGCTGGAAGCCCTGCCGAAAAAATCCATACTTACCTCCATCAAACTCCAGAAAGCCAAACTAGAGACTTCAAATTCATTAATCTATCCAGTACTAAGAGACCAGAGAGAGAAAGCAGTGCTGTACCCAGAGAGACCCAGACCAGCAGAGAGAGCTGAACCAGATCACTGTGAAGTGCAGAGACCAGACCAGACCAGACCAGAGTCCAGTTTAAAACCCTGACCAGATCCGTGACGGGGCCCATTTAATTCAAGAATATAGTGTGAGTACCCAGCAGAACTGTGTAGAACCAATCTCTTAGTTTAAATTCATCTAATTCAATTTATTTAACCTAAGTAGAACTGCCTCCTAGCTGTCACCTGTCATTCTAGCTGCAAAAATTTGTCACTTGTCATTTTGAAAAAGTGTGCGTTTAAAATTTACAAAACCAAAAACGACCTTTACTAATTTGCTCATATCTCCGCAACCGTTTGGGCTAGAGACTTGCAATAACTTTTATTTGGAAGCTGAGACCCCAAAACGGTAGAGATAGTCCTCGCGGTTCCTCTGTAATAGCGCTCGGCGCATCCGCGAATTTTGCCGCGATTTGCAATTTCTCACATGTAAAAAAAACTGCTGCTGCCTGATTTCATTTGCCAGAAATTCGTTTAACCTGTTAACTATCCCTGCATCATTGCTAGTGTGAGCCTGGACTAATATTAACTAGATACCACTCATCCTGAACCTCTAAAGGGGAATTCAAAGCGTTTCCAGCATATTTCTCATTCATTGCCAGCACATATCAAAGTAATTTGGGCCTGTGATTTCAAAACTCCTATCTGTCTTCTGTAGTCTAAGCTTGGGGGGGGATTGAACTAATTACAGTTGATTGCATCTTTGAGAACTGTGTGCGTTCCTCCCATTTCCTTGCATTGCATAAAGAGGGGGGGAGGGAATAGCCAGAGAAAAGTGATTACATTGTTTGGTTGAAATCATATTGCGTATTTCTGTACTGCATTCATTGAATACTGCATCCAACTGAGCTTACATAAAGCATCCTCTACCACATTATACTTTTGTTCCTAGTTATTAGTGTGCTACCTTATCCATTTCATGTCAACTCATTAGTCATTATAAGAAGTGTGCTAGTGCCAGATTCTCCGTTGTTAATATTTATCATATCAGATTAAGTGTGAGATTCAATTATTAATTTATTATAAGTGTGATATATATATCTATTGTTTAAATCATCAAATAAACCTTTTTAACTTACAAAACGGAACTACTTCTTGGCTCAGTGGGGTCAGGGGGATTCCAAGAGAGGGGTGTTATACAAGGGTAGTCATCCAGAACGCATGAACTGGACCTAAAGATATATCAATAAGGGTTTTCATTCAGTATTATAGACTAGGCGTTAACTTGGCTGTAGTGTTGAATTGAATCCTCTTACAAAGTGGGGGCTCGAGCCGAGACGTTGGGTTAGATTTACCATTTGTGCAGATTAATACAGTGTGCTAACTGACGGGATACATACATCCAGTCGGATCACCACGCTGCATTACGCTGTGAAGCATTCCTCAAAAGGGACACTCCAAGAAAAGTTCTGTTCTGCAAAAATAAATTACTAACTTCTGTAAGTCAGGACAGAGACCAATCTCTAGAATGACGGCCTTAGTAGACATGAAAATAGCCAGAGAGCACCTCTTGCATAAGCTATTTATGAGAGGTGAATGGACCGAACAGGGCCAGGATGTGTGGTTGCAGGCCATCACACAACAGGTCACTGAAACAGGGTCAGATATATATAGAGATCAGGTCCCTTACATGTGGCCCTGAGTGAACTATATATGGCTCCTAAAGCCAAAGAGGAACACAATAAGATCACCAGGATAGCAGCATACCTGTACCTATATATGGGAGACATGCAGGATAGATGTGCTGAAAGCCAAAATCTGGCAAATAGGCAACAGATGGCATTACAGAAGGTCCAATCTGACCTGGTCTCTTCTGAGCAGAGGCTGCAGAGGAGCCAGGAGTCAGAAAATGACAGCAGACAGTACATCACTAAAATAAAGGAGGATATGGATGTGCTGCAAAAGGAAAAGTCAGAACAGGATACCAGATTTCTGGCCTTGCAGAAGGAACACCAAGAAGGTTTGGACTCCCTACTGCAAAGCCAGAAAAAGCTGGAGCAACAGCTAGACTTCAATAGGGCATGTGCTGAGCAGGTAGTCACCCTGCAAGGCCACCTAGATAGAGTGAAGGCAGAGAGCAACAAACTAATTCTGAAAGACCTGGATACCCAGGCGGAGTTTGATGAGGAGCGCCAGAAAGCTGGTGCCTTTCAACGGCAAAGGGACGACCTGGCGGCACAAATGCAGGCTCTTAGTCAGGAAAGAGATGCCTTAGGCCAGGAAGTCTGCCATTTAAAAAGGAAAATGGAAGAAAATCACCTGGCCCACCAGGGGCTGGGTGACCTCCAAAAAGAAAACCAGAACTTGGTAGAGCACACCAGAAGGGTGGAGGATGCTCTAGCAAGAAAGGAGCAGGCCAATAGGGACACAGCTCAGGAGGTAACCCTCCTGCAGCAAAGACTGGCCCAGTTCTCCAGGACCAACCAGGAAGCACAGAGGGAAAATGAGGCCCTCTGTCAACACAATGATAGGCTCCAACAGCAGGTAGCGATGCAGGAGAAACTGATAGAGTCGAGTAAGGCCTTAACAGAGGAACTGAAAGCACAAATGCAGGCTCTTGCATTGCAACAGGGAGCAGGGCGGATAGAGATGAGGTCCGCTGGAAAGAGAGACTCCTGACCATAACCGCAGAGCCCTAACACCAGGGCCTTCATCTCCCCAGTCCCTGGACTCTACCACCCCCGTGTCCCCTGGCGCACATGAGCACAGGGCCACAGGGATGGCAGATTACTATCCAGCTAAGAGTATGGGGCTCATAGGCCAGTACCACTCAGGAATGGAGGGGTGGGCATCCGGGTATGGGCACCCAAGTACAATACAGTTCAGTGGGAACCCCAGGAGAGTAGGCCCATTAAGGGCATCCTGAAAACCTCTGCCCAGTTAGGTCAGTGGAGGGGGTACCCATCAAATCCTGGCAGCAAGGAGGAATCTGAAGACTCCTCTGAACTGCGCAGGACACAGGAGACCAGGTCCCCACATTCTGCCCGCCATTCCCAGGCTCGCAGAATCCGGGAAAACCTGGAAGAACAGACGGGAACCTCTGGGAGCAGTGCCTCTGAGTCCGACGAAGAATGGACAAGGGTTACCCGAACCAAAAAGGCCAATAAGGCAAAAAGGGCCTTGCTTAAGGACCCCTTAAAGCAGATTAAGGCGATCAGGAGCGTCATCACGCCTTACCATAAGAACGCTAAGTATTCTGTTTGGGAGCACTTAGAGTTGTTTGAGCAAATGATGGAGACTTTCCATTTGAAGGACAGCCAAAGCTGCATTCAATATGTAAAGTGGACCTTCTCCCCGGAATACTCCAGTTTCTTTGCGGGGCTGGAGGACCAAAATCATTCAAGATGGTCCACCTATAAGGCGGCCATCTTGAAACATTTTTCTGTTCACAGAAATCCTCAAGAGGCTCGCAAGGCAGCCTACAATTTGCAATGTGGGGAGGATCAGGCCCCACAAGAATTTGTGCAGGAGTTAAAGCGGGCTTTTGCACAGACCACAAGAAGGGTGCGCACGGATAGCCGTGAATTTATAAACACGTTTTCCATGCCTTGCCCAAATATATCATGACCCAGCTCGTGAGGATTTTCATGAGAAAAAGATCTCTAGACTGGGTCATTGAACAGGCTACCCGCATCTATGAGGTGCAGAAGCCCATAGAAAATAAAAGCAATGCCCCAAAAAACCCCAAAGCCAACAGCACCCCTGCTGCTGCCAAGGTGGCAGAGGTAAAGGTCACCCCGTTTTAGATTTGGAGATGCGGGGGCCTAAAAACCTACCTGCACCTAATAATGCTAGGCCCAGAAGGTCCTCGGGCCAGTCACAGACAGGGAGCCAGGGAGGCAGCCCCACAAATGGGGTCCCTCGCCTCTCCTGACTATGTAAGTCCTCGCTACAAAGGTAACAGACCCATCCTGGGTTATGTGTGGACTCCTCCAGCCCAAGGGGGGGATCCAGCCAAGCACCTAACCCAGGGAACTTCCCTCCAAACTCCCACAGGAGGGCAGAAATTTACCAAAACCCCTGGGCAGAACTTTTCCCCAGATATCCACCCGACTTCCAACCCCAAAATCATCCGTCCTTCTTTCCTCAATTCCCTGAGTCCAGATCACTGAATCCGGGAGAGGGAGGCCAAGGGTGGAGGGGTACCCAAATCTTCCCAACCCAGGGTATTACCAAAGGAGGGATAGCTACCCTTCCGGGATCAGCCCAGGGGAGAAAACAGGGCCCCGTATCAGCCTGAGCGGGTTTCCCAGTTAGAGCGCCAGGTTCAAAACATGGCGCGGGATATGGGTCATATACTGAGGGCACAGCAGAACCTCAGATCAGCATGCCGGCGCAGAACGCACCCAACTCTGGACCTGGTGCTCCAGAACAATGACGGGGCAGCACCCCGATAACTCACCGGTTCCCAGGGAGGAGGCACAGGGAAGGGGGGTGTAAAGCCTTGGAGGAAGCTTCCTTCCTCACTTGTAAACAGCCCCTGGAAACCCAGGAACCGGAAACGAAATCTCTTGCCCCTGAAAGTCTGCCTCCTAAGGAGCAGAGGGGGGGTAGGAGAAACAAAAGACCCAAACAGACTCAGTTTGAGGGGAGGTACAGATCTTCCAATTTGAGGGAGAGGGATCCTCAGAGGATCCTGGGAAAAGGATCTTCTCCTTCAGAGAGGGGGAACTCCTCCCAAAGAAAATGGGTCCCTAGGGATGCAAATCCAGACTGGGGAGATGTGGAGACTGAGCTACCGCCGCCACCATCTCATCCCAGAACCAACAGCAAGAAAATCCCCTGGTTCAAACCCATCCTGGTGACTGCCTCCAAAAAGGGGGGGGCGGCCCAGAAACGGAGCCAGGGGAACCCACAATGGCTCTGATCTCCAGTTGCCAACTTTTTCTTTCAGATTCCCAAGACTCTCCACAGAATTCTGCCCAAATCTCTTCGCTAGCGATGTCCAAAACCAGAAAATTAGCCCACCAGTTGTCCAAAAATGTACATTATCTGTGCCCCCTTGAGGAGAAGGAGGGAAGATATTATGCCCCGGTACAAGTACAGGGGCAGGGTAAAATCTCGGCACTGGTGGACACTGGATCTCAAGCTACCCTTCTGTCCAGAAGGGCCTTTGACGAACTGAATGCAGGAAGGGGAGAGAATTACCAAATTCCTCTCACCTCTCTTCCTGGACAACTGCAGAACTTTGACGGGAAGGAAATTCCCGTCGAGGGGACGGCAGACTTGGACATTAAGATCGGGCGACATAAGTTGAAACACCCGGTCATAGTTGTGACCCAGAGGGCACCCCTTGTTTACTAGGGAATGACCTCCTGAGAAGGTTGTCACCCCTAATAGATTGCGTAAACAAGGTCCTCTGGACTCAGACTAGCCGACCCATAAAATTAAAACAGAGTGTCAACCATGTTAGTTTAAACGGCACATGCCACATGGTTGAACAAAAATCTGACCAAGTAGAATTTCACTTCCAGAACAACCAAATTCCAGACGTGACAGTAATAGCAGTAGGACAACAGACTGGTGATGGGGGGTCCTCTCTATTTCTGAAAATCAACCTTCCTTCCAGTCTAAAGTGGTATTCCACGCTGGAAGGAAACACTCTGAAATTCTATACCAATCCACAATCTGAAACTCCCACTCCTATAGTCCAGAAAGATGTGAAATCAGCTCAAAGCCTGGCTGATATTCAGCAAATTGGAGAGCAGTTGTTCATTCCTGTTCAGTTAAATGATGGGAAGGACTCTGTTCTCGCTCGAGTGTGCGTGAACAATGGTAAGAGCTTCATCAGCGAAGCCATGTTCCGCCAACTCCCAAAAGATCCAGCCATCCCCACCTTCAAACTGATAGACAAATGGGAAGTGGACCTGGAAGCACCTAATTCCAAACATCTCCTGCCAAGCAGGTGTATGCTCAAAATCTCCATTGGCAACAAGAGCATAGTCCATAATTGTTGGGTCGTGCGAGACGTCACTGCCGCCTTTTACTTAGGCAGTGACATTCTCAATCGCTTTGCCATTAGTTTGGACCTAATAAACTTCAAAGCTTGGTCCCGATTAGTGGATAATCCCATGGGCTTTGATGATCCAGAAAAAGCATTTAGGTCAGCTCAATTGCTACCTTATGCAGTTGAAATTCAGGTTAAAGAGGAAGTCACCATCCCAGAAAGGACCCGACAATTCTCCCTGGAAGTGAAAGTTAAAAGGGGACAAGAGTTGAAAAACCCTGATGCTTACATACATCTAAATGCTTCTCTCCAACAGCAAGGGTTGGGGGTAAACCCAACTCCATTAGTCAACCTAGAACATGACACCATTCCAATAGAGGTGGATAACAGCGACTTAAAGAGTATTACTCTAGCCGCAGGCACCATTATTGGAATGGCGGTTGATGACCGACATTTCTCCATGGATCTTGTAAATGAACTGTTAGGACTAATCCCCAAGGACTGTGTCGACAGTGACAGTGAGGACACTACAACACCAGACAGGATTTTCACCCGGCATGGGGGGAACTTCCTGGTGTACACTTCCTGCCCCTATGGTAAGGAAGATGTGACGTGTGACTTCAGGAGGGATGAGGTGATTTTCCAAGTCCATGAGGGCTGCCTTTCCCACCTGGAGCCTCCGGTCCAAATCAGCACTCTGACCAGGGACTTCTCCACCCAGCTGGAGGAGGCCGCGGAGATAGCCAAACCAGAAGTCTTTCCAGGCTTCAGGCAGATGGTGGAAGAGAGAGTCAACCTAGCTGATGCCTGTGTGACTCTGGAACAAAAGCAAAAGTTGAAACAAGTTTTCTTGGATTTCCAAGATCTCTTTGCGGTAGACTCATATGACTGTGGTCGCACTGACATCCACACAACAACAATCCCCACGGACCCTGGCATGACTCCAGTGTTTGTGAAGCAATATCGCTTGCCTCTCGCATCAATGGAGTCCCTTACTGAAATAATTAAGAACCTTGAGTCCCGGGGAATAATCCGTCCAGTCCACAGCACCTTCAATAATCCGGTGCTAGGAATATTGAAGCCAAACGGCCAGTGGAGACTCTGTGCTGACCTCAGGGAGCTCAACAAACGGGTCCATACTTCCCGATGGCCTCTGCCCTACATTGACCAAGGGCTGGCCCAGATTCAGGGGTCACAGGTATTCACTGCAATAGACCTGACCAATGGATACTGGACTGTGCCTGTCAGTAGGGAGGACCAATACAAGCTGGCTTTTACCTTTGCGGGCCAGCAATACACATGGACCCGGACTCCCTTCGGATACCTTAACTCCGGTAATGAATTCAACATTTTTCTACACAAGGCCATGCCCGACTTGGGTGCAAGGGGTAACCTGGCTTATGTAGATGATGTCCTCATCAAAAGTTCATCTGTGGAGGAACACATAGCAGAGATCCGTTATGTTCTGACACAGTTGAGGGCCGCCGGAGCGAAACTTTCCTTTCAAAAAGCACAGTGGTGTAGAACCCGTGTTAACTTCTTGGGGCATGAGATTACTCCTCAGGGTCTCTGTCCCCAGGAAAAGAAAGTGGAAGCACTTCAGAAACTGAAAGACCCCACAACTCTGCGGGAACTAAGGAGCCTCCTTGGACTGACTAATTACAGCAGAAAGTTCATTGAGGGCTACGCAGAGATCACCAGACCCCTGATTACATTCTCTGAAGGGGGGGTCAAGTGGGAATGGGGTCCAGAACAAGCCGAGGCAGTAAAACAACTCAAAAGAAGCCTCTCACAAGCACCTTGCCTAGCTTACCCTGTCAGAAACAAGGAGTTCTTCCTGGAGACGGGGTTCTCTAATACGTGCTTGACGGCAGTATTATACCAAAAGCATGACAAGGTCAATAAAGTAATCTCCTATGCGAGCAAAACTTTATCCTCTGTGGAGGAAAAATTCAACGATTGTGAGAAGGCACTCCTGGCAACGGTGTGGGCGTTGAAGAATTACCGCCCGTTTATCCAGGGGGAACACATCATAGTGGAGACTCCACACCAGCCTCTGCAATATCTCCAAAGTGACAGAATCCGGGCCGGAAATGTGAGTAATTCCCGAATTACTTCCTGGATTCTGTCAATGCAAGGCTTTCCTGTGGAGGTCAGATATGGCCAAAACAAGAAGAGTCCCCTCGCGCAAGGTCTGGCTGACTTGCATGATTGTGCCAGAGAAAACTGTCTCGAGGACGAAAGTCTAAAAATAAAGGACAACATGGAGGCATACCTTAATTCCCCCCACAAAGTCTTTGAAGAAGACAAGTGTGTGGGAATGCCCACTGTGTATGTGGATGGATGCTCTTACCATGTCGACAACAACGGGGAGAAAGAACTGGTGGCCGGCGTAGGGAATGCATGGGTGAATGAGTCCCCAGAACCCTCCGCTGGATACAAAATTGGTCCCCGAAGTAGTCAGGTGGCAGAATTGATGGCTGTGCATCAGGCCATCCTCACTGCTGTCCAGCATCAACTCCACGAACTGGTCATAATCACAGATTCGGATTATGTACGGAACGGGTTCGTGGAGCACCTGGTTAATTGGAAAACCAGAGGCATGTTATGTGCTAACAACAAACCCTTGAAACATGGGAAGTTGATCCAAAACATTGATGATCTGGTCACCTCGAATGAGATGACCATCTATTGGAAAAAGATCAAGGGTCATTCCAAAGTAGAGGGACCAGACAAAACTGGAAATGACTTAGCTGATCAGCTGGCCAAAACCGGGGCCATCCAAGGGGATCTAATTGAGATTGAGTCCCTGTTGGGGGAAATCCAGGTCACTGCTATCACTAGGTCCCAGACAAATGCTCACAACGGCCTCTCAATGGCACAATGGAGTAAGGAGACCCCTGATGCTGATTTGATCACCGCTCAGAAGGGGGATCCAATAATTGGTAAATTTTACCAGCACCTTGAGGACCCTGAGAACTTTCCCCTGACGGATACCGATTACATTGGGAAAGAGGACCTAAGAGTGTTGATGAAATGTCCAAAAATGTTCCAGATCCAAGACGGTTTGTTGGTAAGGAAATCCAAAGCTGGCCACGATCAGTGGGTGGTTCCTACCTCATTCCGAAGCCTGATGTTAAGTCACGCCCATGATGCGGCCACTGCCGGTCACAGGGGGTTTCACACAACATTGGAAATCTTAAGAGAGGTTGCATACTGGCCACACATGGGGCAGGACCTCGACCAGTACCTGAAGGGTTGTCTTGTGTGTGCACAATTTCAGCCATCATCCCTCACACACCGGGCGCCTTTACAAAAGAGGGGAATGACACTGCCATGGTCAGATTTACAAATCGACTTTGTAGGCCCTGTGATTCGCTCGGCTAGGGGGAATAAGTACATGTTGACCGTGACATGCTTGTTTACCAAGTGGGTGGAATGTCTCCCAGCCCCAAATTGCAAGGCAGAAACTGCAGCTGCCTTGATGATTAACCACATCTTTTCCCGTTTTGGTCTACCTCAAAGGATTGAGTCAGACAGAGGTAGCCACTTCACCAGTGAAGTAATGACAAAGATGTGGGAGATACTGGGGGTCAAGAGAAAGCTGCATATTGCTTATAGACCAGCTTCTTCTGGGGCAGTTGAGAGATATAACCGGACAATTGTGAGCATATTAAAGAAGTTTGTGGCAGATTCTGGGCCAAGTTGGGATATCCGATTACCTCTGGTCCTAATGGCCATCAGATCTACCCCTTCATCTGCAACCAAAATGTCACCATTTGAGTTGATGACTGGGCGCAAGATGGTGCTTCCTCAGCATTTGCTCTATAGGACCCAAGAGCAGACACTGATAAATGCCTCCACTACTCATGAGTATGTAGAGAATTTAAGGAAACACCTCCAACATGCTTTTGCTTATGCTCAGCGGAATCTAGAAAGATCGGCTGATAGCATGAAGACCCATTATGACCTGAAAACTTCCAGGAAGGAATATCAGGTGGGAGACCGGGTCTATCTATACAACTTCCAAAGGAACCAGGCCAAGCAGCGCAAATTTTTGCCTACATGGAAGGGACCCTTTGAGATCGTCGATAAGATCTCCCTGTGGCCTACAAGATCCGCATCCCCAAAGGCGGTTCGGCAGAGGGGAAGACAAGTGTCCACATAACCAGTTGAAATGTTGCCATCCCAGGCACACTCTGCAACAACTGGAGGAATCCTCTGGAATCCTAGCGGGTACTGTATCAGACTAATTCAGTTCCAATCATAAAACATACCACATCTAGTCTCTAAAATATTGTGATTTACATGAAACTGTCTCTAGTGATACTGTTTTTTTTCAAAATAAGAATGTAATATTTCCTTATGATGAAATGCATATGCTGCCCCACTATCTCAACAGTGGGAGAAAAAAAAAATCGTCTATGAGTAGATATTGCCGCTCTTCCTTTATCATCCTAGGAGAGATGAAACCATGAAGGATGACCAAGAAGGACGATCCGGAGACCGGGAGCAGAGACGCAACGGGCCCGGGGTACCGCCCAATCTTCCCATCAGGACCGGCGAGGAGAACTGATCGATCTGACCGGATAGAGAGGAAGATGCTGAACGGTGCCATCTATAGAAGAGGAAGAAGATTATGCGGACAGACCGGTGCGTGGGTCAAAACCCTTGGGCACGCGACTCCCCATCGACCCAAACTCAAAGTGCAGTCACGTGGGGGGCTTGTAGGGTGTCCTGACCCGTTTAAGCTACCCTGCTACAACATTTGGTGCTGTGGGCTTAGGAAATTCAAGATGGCGGAAAACCCACATGTGCGCCGAAATCCAGGAAAGCTGCGCAGTTGTGCGCACACCAAAATGGTTACCTAACTTGCCACCCACCAGTGTAAAGAAAGGTCTTTGTTAACAAAATCCACTTTTACTGATGTCAAAAAGTTGCTGAAATCGTGACTCATTGGACCACTTTAAAGATTCAACCCTTTTTTGTGGGTTCCACATAACCATCTTACTGTAAGGAGCCCCATCAAAACAATGTTAAGCAAGGATTTACTACCATGTAAGAACCATTCCTGTTTAGAATGCATTAATCCAAGAAAATCCAAAAATGGGTGCAGTACCAGTACTCACCACTATCCAAAAGCCGGCGTTTTAAAACCCACTGTGTGTTTTTCTGAAGGCAAGTCAAAATGCCTATTTTCAAACATTGCAACATGTGCAAAAATTTACTGAACACCAGCAGACATTTGGCATAATGGAGTTTTGTGTGCCTACAAAATCTGGAAATGAAGAGCCAAAAACAATGCTTATAACAAAAATGCTATGGAGTCAGCAGCTTAAGCCTAACTGAAACTGGATTTAAAACCACCAAAATCGAAAATGTTTAAATTAAATGAGTGACCTATGTTTGGTGTCACATGCCTTTGTAATTGTTTAAATGTCATAGTTTTAAACTTAGAATCAGCATTCTAGCTGCATGTGTAAAATTGTAAGTTAAGTTAAAAAGCAACAAAAATAACATGACAGTTAGCTGAAGGTCTGGCTTAAGGAACTTGATTTTGCCTAGCAACTAACCCCCATCAGGAGTGAAACTGAGTCACAACTATGTTCCCAGGCCAATGTTCCTTTTGCTGCCCACACTAAGGATATGCCACCTATCTGATAATTGAATTTCCTGTGCTCTGCCAGAGAGTGAACAAAGCCCTCTTCACTTAGGCAAAGGTTTTTATTACAGACGTCGTAAAAAGTGGCTTCCTCCTGGAGAAGCTGGGAGGGGCACTGCCTGTGAGAAGCAAGCTGGCTTGGCAGAAACTGGAAAGACTGGTTTCTGTACCATGTGACCTGAAAAGACACACCCCTGCAGCAAGGATATGGGTTTAGAAAAAGATTAATAACTCATGGTGCGGACATGTGAAAATTTTATAAATGATACCATAATTCTTGTGATTTTTCTGCCCACAGTTTAAGACGTGGTAGGAACGGTGGTATATTCAGGGGGTTTTAGCGGAAAAGTGGATATTACTCTAAATGTGTGCATGTTAAAAATCTGAAACTTCATCAGTTAGTGTCCCTACCCCCTGCACACATGTATGTAAAGTTGGGTCCATGTCAGAAATTGAAAAAGCAGTTAAAAAGTCAATTATGTACACTCTTTGAATGCAAGCTCCTATAAAAAGCAGATTTGGACATAGACATGGCTAATTCAGCCACACCATGTATATGTAATTTTAAACAAATGTGTACCTGTGCAAATATGTTTTAGGTCAGATATAGATTGTGTGTAAAGTTGACAGGGGTGGGTTCTCTGTATCATAAAACAGACCTCATCATGATGACACTTCATTTCATTCCCCAATCAGCGGAGGAATGGAAGCCTGACCAATGACGAGTGAGAGGGGCAAGTCTAGTGATGCAACACACACACCCATTCTCAAGAAACAGATAAAAGCAGAGAGTCAGGACACATAGAGACATTCAATTTCATCTGCCGCTGGAAGCCCTGCCGAAAAAATCCATACTTACCTCCATCAAACTCCAGAAAGCCAAACTAGAGACTTCAAATCATTATCCAGTACTAAGAGACCAGAGAGAGAAAGCAGTGCTGTACCCAGAGAGACCCAGACCAGCAGAGAGAGCTGAACCCAGATCACTGTGAAGTGCAGAGACCAGACCAGACCAGACCAGAGTCCAGTTTAAAACCCTGACCAGATCCGTGACGGGCCCATTTAATTCAAGAATATAGTGTGAGTACCCAGCAGAACTGTGTAGAACCAATCTCTTAGTTTAAATTCATCTAATTCAATTTATTTAACCTAAGTAGAACTGCCTCCTAGCTGTCACCTGTCATTCTAGCTGCAAAAATTTGTCACTTGTCATTTTGAAAAAGTGTGCGTTTAAAATTTACAAAACCAAAAACGACCTTTACTAATGTGCTCATATCTCCGCAACCGTTTGGGCTAGAGACTTGCAATAACTTTTATTTGGAAGCTGAGATCCCAGGCTTTCCTAGGACCCCAAAAAAAGAGATAGTCCTCGCGGTTCCTCTGTAATAGCGCTCGGCGCATCCGCGAATTTTGCCGCGATTTGCAATTTCTCACATGTAAAAAAAACTGCTGCTGCCTGATTTCATTTGCCAGAAATTCGTTTAACCTGTTAACTATCCCTGCATCATTGCTAGTGTGAGCCTGGACTAATATTAACTAGATACCACTCATCCTGAACCTCTAAAGGGGAATTCAAAGCGTTTCCAGCATATTTCTCATTCATTGCCAGCACATATCAAAGTAATTTGGGCCTGTGTTTCAAAACTCCTATCTGTCTTCTGTAGTCTAAGCTTGGGGGGATTGAACTAATTACAGTTGATTGCATCTTTGAGAACTGTGTGCGTTCCTCCCATTTCCTTGCATTGCATAAAGAGGGGGGGAGGGAATAGCCAGAGAAAGTGATTACATTGTTTGGTTGAAATCATATTGCGTATTTCTGTACTGCATTCATTGAATACTGCATCCAACCTGAGCTTACATAAAGCATCCTCTACCACATTATACTTTTGTTCCTATTATTCAGTGTGCTACCTTATCCATTTCATGTCAACTCATTAGTCATTATAAGAAGTGTGCTAGTGCCAGATTCTCCGTTGTTAATATTTATCATATCAGATTAAGTGTGATATTCAATTATTAATTTATTATAAAGTGTGATATATATATCTATTGTTTAAATCATCAAATAAACCTTTTTAACTTACAAAACGGAACTACTTCTTGGCTCAGTGGGGTCAGGGGGATTCCAAGAGAGGGGTGTTATACAAGGGTAGTCATCCAGAACGCATGAACTGGACCTAAAGATATATCAATAAGGGTTTTCATTCAGTATTATAGACTAGGCGTTAACTTGGCTGTAGTGTTGAATTGAATCCTCTTACAGTCCTCTGCAATCCTTTACAGGGTGGGTGGTATTTCCTAGAAGTGTCTGTTGTGATAACAATAAAGTCGATATTTTTATACAACCTTGTCTGGACAGTCCTTTTTCCCTCAGCCCTTCCCTTCACTTTACTGTTTGCTGTGATGTCCCCGGATGGGCTTACCTTGATCTTTAGTAGGGGTGTGCACTCCATCCTGCATTTGCAGGGGGCGCGATTCACCATGTGATTGGTGCTAATGTCTGTAGGCTGAGTTAAGATGCCAAACGCTGTTTTATGCCTTCACAGCAAGGCCGAGAGTTCAAGGCGCCAGTTTCTTCACTGTCTAGAAAGTCCTTCCAACAAGTGAATTGCGCGGAGAATGTTGAGTGTCCAAATTGTCCGTATTGTCTTTGTTTGCCGTATTTTTGTGGGTGAGTAGCCGCTGCCTGTAGAAGCTAGCTGCTGGTAGGTTTGCGCAGCGCCTTCAATTCGAACATGCCTGGTAATGTCTCTCCCTTTCCCTTGAAGGAGAAATTATGTGGTATTAGCACCTCAAGACCGGTTTTAGCACTACTGCAGACTTGGTGGTTAGTAAGTTTGCACGGAGGCTTTGGTAAGTATGCACTGCGTTAGAGAGAGAGAGCGCAGTGAAATAAGTGTCCGCGTTATTGGAGC